>OX375876.1:9370122-10570122 GCA_947359465.1 Metellina segmentata | reverse complement strand
TCCTCGATGTTAACCATTGTTTCTGTAACGACGGCTAGTTGTGAAAATGTAACCCAGTCCGCTCGATGATATAAGTAGGTAGGTGGTCGGTGCACTCTAACACTACTATCATGCGAGACGAAAAGGGGGAAGTGATCGCTGTTATGCAAATCACTCCCTACTACGAGATTCAACAACGGAAGGAGCGTTGGAGAACAAATGGCTAAATCAACTGAATAGAAAGTTCTCGTGGGTTCGTGAAAGTGCGTTTTCTCGTCGTTATTGAGCAAACAGAGAGCGTGATCTGTTATCAACTTTTCAATCTGTTGCCCTCGACGGTTCGCACTATCACTTCCCCACAGGGTACTGTGACCATTCAGGTCACCAAGCAGAATAAAAGGGGCTGGAAGCTGAAATATCAGACCATTTAGGTCCTCTTGTTTGATGACAGCATGTGGTGGCAGGTATAGGCAGCAGACTGTAACAAGAGAATGAATATGTATTCTTACGGCTACAGCCTGTAAAGATGTGCGGAGTGTAACTACAGTGCTGGGAAAATTGTGTGAAGTTAAAATGCACACACCTCCAGACACTGTAGTACCAGCATCATGATATTTTCTAATGCAACTATACCTGCGTATCTTGCATGTGTGGGAGGGCTTCAAGAAAGTTTCCTGAAGAGCCACACACGCTGGATGGTAAGAAGATACAATCGTTTTTATGTCATCTATTTTAGATCGGAAACCACGACAGTTCCATGAGACAAAGGAAGTAATTTTTGTTTAGAAGGAGATTCACGATGAATCTACTTCTATATCTGCGTCGTCCTCCGAAAAATCTGACACATGGATATTTAATTCTAATTCTTCGGCTGCGTGCCGAAGAAGATGCTTTGAAGTTTTTGGCAGGTTTCTTATGTGTTTGGAATTTTTATATTTTGTGTTGGATCCTTCAGTTTTAGGTCTTTTAAGTGTTTTTTGAGTTTGTTCTTTTGATATTGGTATTTGAGAACTAGCGTCGGTATTTTTTGAGGATGTGGCAGATGATTGTTTGGTGGATTGCTTAGGTGAGTTAGATTTGGGAGTTGATATTTTGTTTTTGGAAGGTGATGAGTTTTTATTGGATGTAATGACTGCTGAAGAAGATTCTGTTTGTGTGGCTATGGTTTGATAAGTTTTTTTAACTATTGTTGAATAAGATATTCCTGTTTTGGGGGTTCGAGAATCGACTATTTTTCGGGCCTCGGGATAAGAAATTTTTTGTGCAATCTTCACAGATTGAATTTCCTTCTCGAGAACCCATTTCGGACAGGTCCTGGAAAATGAGGGATGGTCTCCTCCACAGTTAACGCAATGAGCCATAGCGGAGCAGCCGTCACTCTCGTGACCCACATCACCGCAACGGGCACATTTCATCTGGCTGCGACAGGAGATTTTCGAATGTCCGAAACTCTGGCAGCCGAAGCAGCGCAGAGGATTCGGGACATAAGCTCGAACTGGACAGCTCAGATATGCGGCTGTGATTCGTGTCGGCAGAATTGGTGTGTCGAACGTCAATATTAGATGTTTGGTGGGAAGGATCTTCCCATCACGACGTATTGTAATACGACGAATACCAACTACATGCTGATCACGAATATTTTCCAGGATTTCTTCTTCTGGAGAAAAAAGGAGGTCCGGTTCGGAGATCACACCACGTGAGGTATTTAATGAAAAATGAGGAGAAACAGTAACAGTAAAAGAACCAAGAGTTTTTGCGTTATAGAGTGAATTTGACTGTGTTTCAGTTGCGACTTCGACCAGAAGATCTCCGGAAAGAAGTTTTTTAATGGATTTAGTATTGCCTATAAAAGATTGAAATGTCTTATGAATCAAGAACGGTGAAACAGAAGTAAAAGAGTTTTGTATGGGGTTTGAACTAAGAGAGTTGTTAACAAGTTTAACTAAGAAAAAACGAGCGTTTGATATATTGATTTTCATTTGTTGCTCCCCTCGAGGGGGAGAAGAATTTGTAGCATTTTCCATCATAGAAAAAGAGATATTATTCGGTCACCGACAGCACCACCCACCACGGAGTCCAACAAAGGGATGCAGACAACTGTATCGGCGCTAATCGGCGACTATACGCGCATGGCGCACCCCTGAGACAGCCTACACCCTTAGCGAGGTGTCCATTACGTGGCCGATTGCTTAGACCTAGCCAAAAAAAGACCAGCCGATTGATGAGCACGGGACCAATGCACACCACCCGTTTACCTGAAGCCGGGGCCGAAGCAGTGTATTGGGTCAGTATATCGCCTCTCAACTGCCAGGATCCCCTTTTCCAGGGACACGGGTATCCACGCACGGCAAACACGTGGGTGATATAATCCCCAAGAGGAGCTAAAAGCACAGACTGGCGAAAAGCTTCTCAAGGGGAGCCCTCACCTCCGAAGAGGCAACCACAATGAGGGAGTAAGAAAAAGCAAAAAGCTAAGGGTAGAGGAGAAGAAGAACGAAAGGGAGGGAAGATCACTCAGGTACCCCGGGGTTGTGAAGCCCGTACAAACCTACAGAAGGAATGCCCCTGGGGGCACGCGCTCGTTGTGGAGAGGTTGGCCACGACAGTGACGGCTGCAACTCACCACCTCGTTGTGTAAATTGTCAGGAAGATCACCCATCCTTTTCCCGATCATGCAAAAAATGGATTTTCGAAAAAGAAATACAGTCGATTAAAGTTTTACAAAATATATCCTACCCTGAAGCCCGCAAAATAGTCGAATCCAGAACACCAAAACCTGGAAAGTCCTATGCCACTGCTATGTCGATTAAAAAAACTTTCACAACCTCAGCTACCCAAACTGATTATATTGCTCAAACCGAGCCTACTATATTAACAGCAGCCAAACTTAATCTGCCTTCCATTTCATTACAAAATAAAAAAGAACAAAGCAAAAAAAGAAATATATCACCTACATTTGCACTTGCACGTTCAAAAGCCTTGCAAGCTTTAAAATTGAAAGCAGCAAAGGAAAGTCTTTCCTTTTCTAAATATGCAAACCCTTTTAACACTCTCAACACAGTCAAGGATGCGTAAGTTGTTAAACTGCATCCCTCTGACGAAGAAATTGATGACGACGAACCCATGGACTCAAAAATGGTCGGATTCATTAATGGCGATCATCAATCTCCTTAATGGTATGTTCAATTATATCCTGGAACTGTCGTGGTTTACGTAACAAGCTGGATGACGTTAAAACCCTAATCACAGAGTACCATCCTGCCTGCATCGCACTTCAGGAAACGTACCTGAAGTCGAATGACACGGCGAAGATCCGCAGTTATTCTTGCATTCGAAGAGACAATAACAATGATGGAAGAGCTTCGGGAGGAGTTTTGCTCTTCACATCCCATGCATATCCCTCACTCGTTATTTCTCTCAACACTCCTTTACAGGCAGTAGCTGTAAGAATTCAAATGCGACGGATGATTACCATCTGTACTCTGTATTTACCACTTAATAGTACCATTCAGCAACAGAGCCTTGAACACTTAGTGAAACAATTGCCTGAGCCTTTTATCATCATTGGTGACTTAAATGCTCACAGTGCGCTTTGGGGAAGTAAGGACACTAATTCCCGAGGACGACAGATTGAACAGTTGGTAACTGATCACTGTCTCTGTCTCCTAAACAATGGTGAAACCACCTACTTCCATGAGCCTACCCGCACTTTTCATACTATTAACCTCGCCATCTGCTCTTTTTCTGTTACACCTTTTCTCTCTTTTTTTTGTCGAAAGTGATTTACGCAACAGTGATCATTTCCCGATTTTCGTTACCCATATCGGTGGAAATGATCCTGTTTGCCGTCCATCACAATACATATATGAAGCAGCCGATTGGCCAAGTTTTACATCCCAGGCCGTTATTACTGAACAAATGGTCGAGGGAAGTATAGACGAAGCTATAACAACAGTCACCAATGTTATGATAGAAGCTGCTAATGCAGCGATTCCAAAAATATCTCCATCCTTTCACAAGCACCGTAGACCTTGGTGGAGCGCTGAGTGCACATCAGCAATAAAGACTCAACGTAAGGCATGGGGTATTTTTCGTAGATACCCCACAACTACCAACTTAATAGCATTAAAAAAAAGCAAAGGCCTATGCACGTCAAATACGCCGTCGTAGTCAAAAAGAATCGTGGCAACGGTATGTATCCGGTATAACATCTACCACGCCCTCAAAGCAGCTATGGGATCGAGTTCGAAAAGCGTTGGGATTATACTCCGAACAATCCATCTCGTTCGTGAAATAAAATGGCAATTATGTCTCAGAGGCTGTCGAGATAGCAAATGTCATTGCACGCGCTTTTTCTACAGCCTCCAGCACTAACACCTACTCCGAAACATTTAAACGTCTAAAACGCCAAACAGAATCCCAACGCTTAAATTTTAACACTCAATCTGAACTCTCCTATAATTGTAATTTTACTGAGGAAGAGCTGACAAGATGCCTTCACAAAACCAGGATGACATCACCTGGTCCTGATGGTATCACTTATGTCATGCTAAAGCATCTCTCCCGACCATCTTTGCTTAACATCCTACGGCTCTACAACCGCATCTGGGAGGAACATGTCTTCCCTCAGACGTGGACACGTGCTATAGTTGTGCCTTTCCCTAAACCTGGGAAGGACCCAACCAATCCACACAACTTTCGGCCCATTGCCCTTACGAGCTGCATGTGTAAACTTCTTGAAAGGATGGCGAATTTTCGTCTCGTATACATCCTTGAGACAACTCAGACTCTGTCACCTTATCAGAGCGGCTTCAGAGTTGGCCGCTCTACGGTAGACAACATCCTTGCTCTTGAGACCCAAGTTCGTCGTGCGTTCCTACGCCGAAACCATTTGGTTTCTATTTTTTTCGACATCGAAAAGGCGTACGATCGCACTTGGCGATATGGTATACTGCGTGATCTTCATAATCTTGGGTTTCGAGGACACCTACCGATATTTATCCAACAATTTCTATCTTTAAGACAGTTCCAGGTACGAATCGGCTCTACCCTCTCCGACTTGTTTGTCCATGAGGAAGGCGTACCTCAGGGTAGCGTACTTAGTGTAACACTGTTTGCCATCAAGATAAACAATATCCTATCTCAGTTACCACCATCTGTCCAAGGATATCTTTACGTGGATGACCGAAATATATTTTGCCAAGGAAAGGACATGCGGTTCATTGTACGAAAACTGCAGACAACTGTAACTCGTCTAATGAGGTGGTGTGTCGAAAATGGTTTCAGCTTCTCTGCAGATAAAACATCCTGCATGCACTTTTGCCGACTTAGAGGCCTGCATCCTGATCCAGAAATTCTCCTGGGCGATATCAGGATAGCAGTTGTGAATTGCGTAAGATTTCTTGGAGTTCTTTTTGACCCAAAACTTACCTTCCTTCCCCACGTCGAGCAATTACGTACATCGTGCCTAAAAAAGTTGAACCTGTTAAAAGTGCTCTCAAACACGTCTTGGGGTGCAGAACGATTGTCCATGCTTCGCATTTATCGGTCCATCATTCGATCAAAGATGGACTACGCGTGTGCAGCCTATGGCTCCGCTCGTCCATCTGTTTTGCGAAAGCTTGACCCTGTACATCACTCTGCGCTTCGGATTTGCTCAGGTGCCTTTCGCACGTCACCCATCAAAAGCCTTTACGTTACTTGTGTCGAACCACCATTGGATTCCACTCGTCTGATATTGTCGCTTCAATTTTACTTCCGAATCATGTGTCATTCCTGTCATCCATTAAAACATTTACTCAATGAAAATTCACTTGATCGCCTATTCAGAAATCGCCCATCCTGTATCCCACATTTCAGCTTACGGATGCAGCATGCCTTGAGTGGTACACCTCTATATACCATCGACGTTGCCAAACGTCCCTTTTTTCCCACTCCACCTTGGGAAACAAGAAGTTTAAAATACTTGAATGTATTTCCTGGTTTTAATAAATTAAACACAAATGATTTTATTTATCGTCAACTTTTTAACTCTCATCGAAATTTTTACAAAAAGTTTTTAGCAGTTTATACAGATGGATCTAAATCTTGTGATTATGTTGGCTGCGCCATTGTTTCTGAGACCTCTACTTTAAGCTTTATTTTACCTTCTTTTGTATCAATTTTTACTGCTGAAATGTTCGCCGTTTCCAGAGCATTAAAGCACATCTCTGGACTCAGAAGGGGTCGATACATCATTTACACAGACTCAAAAAGCGTATTGGAGTCCTTATCATAGGACAATCTTCAGCACTCTTATGCAATAGATGTACTAAGTACATATCACCAGCTCTCTAGACGTGGTTTCGAAAATTTGTTTTGTTGGATCCCTGGACATGTCGGGAAAGCTGGAAATGAACAAGCCGATGCTGCAGCAAAGAGTGCTACGACTTTTTTGAGTATCGATATCCCTTACAACGATCTTCGACCAGCTACCAGAGAAATAATATTAAATGATTGGCGCAATGATTGGAATCTGCAAACTGAAAATAAACTTCATGCTATCCAGCCAATCATCTCCATCCGACCCTGCTTAACGATTCGTCGATTAGACGTGATTTTAACGCGCCTTCGAATTGGACACACACGTTTTACACACAGGCATCTTTTATTAGGAGAGAGGGCCCCTGAGTGTGACGTGTGCGTCGTACCTTTTAGTGTTCACCACATTTTGATTGCATGTCCTGCTTTTAACTCTCATCTCAACAGATTTTTTAACTGTTCAATTTTAAATTTGGATGATTTGGTGGGTGAAAATCCCCATCTAAATCTTTTTCCATTTTTAAATGACATTGGCTTTTTACATGCGATATAGTATATATTTTACCATCTTAGTTTTAAATACATAACTCATGATGTGTTGTTGATCAACATATTTTAACTGCATCAAAATCTCACATCATTAACCTTTTAAAAATATTTTATCATAAAAAAAAAAAATTGCGCTAAAATCTTTTCCTACTGAATTTTAATATTTTTACACCTAAAGCGATTTTATTCTTTTATCTGGCGTTTGGCGCAGCTTGTCCACTTCTGGACCTTGCGCCATAAAAACTAAATCAACCAACCAGATTATGACTGACGAATATTACTCCCGAATATGACTACCGATTTCGACTCACGAACATGACCCACGAATATGACACACAAAGATGACTCACGAATATGATAACTATTTGAGACTGTCCGTTGATTCCATAGTTTCTACCCATAAGGCTTTGGAAAGGAGCTTTAGCTGACGAAGCTCCTGACTAAAGTCTTATGGGTCTCCTCTTTTTTGACTACAGTTCTAAAACTAATTTTGAAATAAGCACCTCTGAATTCACTGTACCATAGAACCGAAATAGTTCTTTAGTTCCGAATAGTTTAATAGAAAAAATTAATATTTGATTTCGTTATCCACTACAATAAATTTCTGGCTTTCTCACCACCATGTCGTTTGTTTCAATTTAGATCATGTGCTACGTTTTCTAACATTTGCGATTTAATTTTAACGTTTGAAAAGGGGTAACTGTTAGTTTTATTTAAATAGTAGCTACAGCGTGGTCAGCATACCGTTGCTCGTGGTAGCTCTTTCCGTGGGGGTCATGTGTGACCACTGACGCTCGCCAATCCCCGGTGATTGCTACGTATTCCCATTTGCTTTGCTTCGCAAATGAACTCCACAGGCAAGGCCATGATGGCCTCGAAGCGGCTATTATCAACAACGTAAATCAAAACACGCTAGAATTGAAAGGTAGTATGACGTCACATTCCAAAAGGACGAAAGGTGAAGAAATTATTAAATTAATTTTAAATGTTCTAGATTAAATTTTAAAATTTGGGCTGGACACAAATATCGCAAAAAACTAGGACTACCTGTGTGCCAAATTTCATTATTGTAAGTGCCATAGATTCGTTAGATTACAGTAAAGAGACAGAGGAATACTTCCAGTAGAGATCTATTGCAAATGTTGTAGCTGGAAACCAGATCTGGTTTTAACATGCGACGTGTGCTATAAAAGTTCCGGAACAACTTTTTCTTCTCTAGCCTGCATCCTAACGAGTCCACGTATATTAAAAAATACATTTATTAATTTTATACATATCCCATACCACTGTTATCGCGTTGTTGGATCTGGTGAATGAGTACTCTTATCACGCCATTTTAATAGAATAGGTCACTCACTGACAGTTTGACGGGTGATGTGGTCAAGGCAAGCTATAAAGTCAAAATGTCACAATGAGCAAACAAAAGACGGCGTGGGCGACCACGGGGTGCCGAAGGGCAGAAGGAAGCTGTGATTGTCAAGTAATACTGAAAGAGGACGAAATAGGGGAGGATTTTTATCCCAAATTTCATCGCGGAGAAATGTCTGTCCAAAACTTGCAATCCTTTGATCTTACCGACTATTGGTGGAAAACAAAATTGGAGTTGGAAACTCGCCAAATAGTCACCCCGACACCAGGTCCTGACGATACAATGAGTGCCGTTTCTCGGAATAGCTTCGACGTTGTCCTAGAATTTTTCGAAGCGTTCTCGAATATTTCGAAGTGTTATCTTCGAATTTTTCGAATATATCGAAGTGTTATCTTCGAATTTTTCGAACACATCGAAGTGTTTTCCTTGAATTTTTCGACTAGATTGAAGTGTTTTCCTTGAATTTTTCGAATGTATCGAAGGATTGTCCTCGAATTTTTGGAATATTTCGAAATGTTGTCCTCGAATTTTTTGAATACATCGAAGTTTAGTCCTCGAATTTCCAAATGTATCGAAGTGTTGTCCTAGAATTTTTCGAATATAGCGAAGTGTTTTCCTTAAAATTTACGAATACATCGAAGTGTTGTCCTCGAATTTACGGAATATATCGGAGTGTTGTCCTGAAATATATCGGCCGACCAACCGGTATAGTGGTTAAGGTGTTAGCCTCTAGATCGGAAGGTTCCTGGTTCGAATCCTTGTACTGGCATGGATGTTTGTAAACGTATGGTGTAGAGGCGGCTGGTGCACCTTAAATCTGTTGCGGCCGAAAGTCCTCACGTTGGGTTGGCGTGGAAGTTTGGAGAGTGGGGTGCTAGCTCAGGTGTTGTTTCGTCATCTGACCGTGGTTCAAAATTACGAAGTGTTGTCCTCGGATCTTTCCCTTAAGGGACTGATCCCGGACCGTCGTCAATAGCCCGTTGTGTTGCTCTAGTACAACGTTAACTAAAATTACCATTACCAAATATATCGAAGTATTGTCCTCTAATTTTTCGAATATATCGATGGCTATGGTATATCCTGTGGCGAGAGTAATATTCCGTTTTTGACGCAGAAGAGGCATTTTCGTTGTTTCAAGGAGGATGTTGTGGCTTTTTCTTCATTAGATTTCATATTTTAAACTCATCTTTTCTTTTTTTTAATGTTTCTTGTAAAACAATGTTATTATGATCTGTACTGATATGATCCATGAATTCAGATATCTTTGTAAACGATAGCAAACATTCTGAGCAATTCTTGTTTTTTACCTTATCAGGAACGCATATTTTCATATGCCTTCTGCAAGAAAAAGCATTTGAAAATATATTGCACAGTGCACATACATTTTTGGCAATTTGCGTATTTCTGCAGACTGATGATTCACGTACCACATCCAAGACTGATCTTTTATTTTGTGGACAGATCAAAACTATATTTAAGGGGACCTAGCACCTTAATAATGACAAAAGAAATACAGATAAAAATTTTTTGCTTCAAAAGTTGCCTTATTTTATTTAAAATGTCGTCCTAGAACATGAGACTAAGTCTTGTATCTTTTTTTTAAAGTTATACGAATTTTTGAGAGTGTACCTGAGCGATCAGTTTTTCGAAACCAAAACCAACCGCATTTGTGCGTATGCAAAGCCTTATTTTCGATTAATTAAATGAAATAGCTTAGAAGATGAAAGGTATCTTTGTAACTGTTACTTATATAATGGCTTTTTTTATTTATAAATTACTCGTACAGGCTATAATACTGATGTAGCGATAATTTGAGATAAGACTAGTTTTTGTTTTCTGTTTGATATTTGTTATTTTCTTTTCTGTTTATACGTTATTATTAATTATACCTAAACGTAAACGAGAGCTGAGAATTTAAATAAAGTAGGTTTGGTTTCCGTTACACAACTTTACTTTCGGATGGGGATGCCAAAACATTTAATAATAATTATTAAATATACCAGCGTCTTGCTTCTGATTAACTTTTAGAAGGATGTTCCAAGGTCCATGACAAATGACAGCATGATTTGGTCC
Source organism: Metellina segmentata (assembly GCA_947359465.1). NCBI lineage: Eukaryota > Metazoa > Arthropoda > Arachnida > Araneae > Tetragnathidae > Metellina > Metellina segmentata. The sequence continues at coordinate 10,559,852 of OX375876.1, read as the reverse complement.
AAGTGTCCAAAGGAGAATTTTGTGTCAAAAAAGGTGACGAAATGGCCACTTCAAACTCATTTTGCGAGTATAATATAAGGTACTTTAAACTATTCAAAAGCTGTTGGGATTATGTTATGATCCGATGCCTTAAATCGTAGACAGATAATTGATGCTCGAAAGAATTATCAGCGAAAGAACCTTCTAAGTGCCAAATTTCAACATGCTCGAAAATTAGTGAGGAATTGGCTTTAAAAAAAGGGATTACTTATTGTCTAGGGAAGTTTTAAACTTCACTTATTTGTAGAAAGTTGCTATAGTAAAAATTTAAATAATTTTTATTTATAATTTCTATTATAATTTTAAACTGTATTCCCCTTTCTCCTACGTCATTTTTTGTATATATGTTATAATTCAAAACGCAAAGGCTTTTTTAACTTCCAATTGACTTCAATTTTTTTTACAGTATTATACCATATGGTACTAGCCGACAATTTTTCTCTAACACGTGGACGCTGTAATGTGCATCCACATCCAGACGGTGACATCATCAACTTCAGAGTTTGCACGTGTGTTTGGGACAAAATACCGAAAGATAGTTTTTCTCATCAGTGGCCTGGCGTTCAGTTGGTCCACCCCTTTTTCCTTCCCCTTGTGTATGGCAATTGAGTTCAGAGATGCGATAAACCATTCTGTGCGTTCTCAGGAACGATTTCCCCATCGACACAGCTGGATTTCCGTCAGTTCCGTAATCCCATGTGTGGAATGGAGATTAGCTTTTGGGAACTCAAGTCGGCATTACAGACGGTTTTTGCATCTGTGTGGGGGTGTCTTCAGTTCTGTTGTAGACTGAAACATCTCTTGCCAGGGCTCGGAATTCACCCCCCTCCCGTTCGCAGCTGCGGTTCTATTGTATTGGGATCCGGGATTTTAGGAGGAAAGTATTATATACATGGGGAACTAGTTAATCAACAATAGATATTTTGTGCTATAATCTAGTAAAATTTCATTCAATTGCTATATAATAAAGGTAGAAAAACGCTCGAGTATTTCTCCACTACTTCAATCTATTGGGTACACCCGTAAAACCCAAATTTGTATTTCATTAATTTTGTGTTCGTAAATTAAAAAAAATTATATATCTAGTTACAAAATAAAATCTAATATATAAAATTAAAGTGCACTTAAGTTCCTCGTGACGTTTTGTAACTCCAAAAATTAGACGTTCATGTTCTAATAAGGTTTTCAGTAAAGTTGTCATTATAGAGTTTACTAAATACAATCAAAATCGTTTTGTTGAGAGCAATGAATAATGTCAACTGAATGCAAGAACTAGATAATTAGAAAAACGGTGTATTTTCATATATATTTAAGGGGGTCCGGGACATATAATTTTTTTTATTAATTAATTTAGAATTTTTAATTTTTCTGTACTGATTACCCATCTAACTAATAAACAAAATCACAAAAAAAAATTGGAAATTTTTTGTGTTAATTTAAAAATTTTTGAAAAAAAGAGAGTTTATTTTAAATTGCTAAAACTCAAAATATTCTTGGTCATTTTTCAAAATTCTTGCAATAAATTATTCACAAATTTATAAACTTTTATTCTGATTCAGGAAATTTAAAAATATCAATTCAATAAAAAATAAATATTTGAAAGAAAACTTCTAAAACTTTTAAGGCACTTTTTTTTTTAAAGTTATATTTTTAAAAGTAAACGTTTGTTTCAAATTTTCTGAATCGAAATTAAAGTATAATGTTTGAAAAAATTATATTCCAAATTTCAACCCTTAAACTTTATCTGTTCTTGACTTATAACAATTTGAATACAGAACATCTTGAAAAAACACATCATGGAGAAAAACGCATTTAAAGTTTTAAAGACTAATTTACAATTAATAAAATGATTATATACCCTTTAAGAGCATCCAGATGAGTATTTAACTCCTTCTTTGCTCTTTAATCTTTGACTTAGTTTGATTTTTGCAAGTTTTACCTTTTTTCTGCATAGTTTCAAGGTCTCCGTTGACTTAAATAACGTGTTTCACGGATGTTGCCATGACAACAGCCGTCTAAGTGTTAGAATTAATTTTGTGGTTCGTTGTTTTAAAAATCTATCTCTCGTTCTATTTAAGATAAGAAACATGATTCAGACGTCATTTTAAGCAGAAAAACAGAGAATTTTAAATAAATATAAAAAAATTTCGTAAATGTGACGGTTTTTGTGTACCGGACCACCTTAAATTAGTAAAGCTGAGATTCAAAATTTTATGCAAGCACTAGATACTTTTTTTGACTACTTAAGCTCTATGCTATCGGCTATTAAAAAATTCAAGCATATATATGGAACTGAGATTGGGAGAAAAATGCTTTTTACTCGTATCTCAAAACTCAAATTTCAGTTACCTAGTTCTTACATCCAGATATGGCGATATTATTTCAGATTAATTATCGACAGGAGGCTGTATTTAGGAGTGGAAGGGGTTCATTTCTACAAAAAACTTTATATCAGACGTTATTTCTTCTGAATTTGTTACCTGCACAATTTATTAACATGAACTTTAGTGTCTCTTGTTGATACGCACATATATAAAATAATTGATCACTGTCGGCGTTACACTCACCTCAGTTATCTTCCTTACCATGCACAACACGTGACATCCGTCTGTTTATTGGTTGAAGTTACCTCTCCAAGTTTGAAAAGTACGTTGAAATTGAAAAGAGTAAAGGAAAATTTTGTTTCATTTGGATCACACACGTGACCAATAAGAATTTTTTTTTTCATCTGTGTTAAAAATTTTGTTTTGTCTGCAGGCAAATTATGTCGCTTATGCCAATTCCAAAATTGTAAGTACAGAAGATCCATCAGAATTATGATAACGAGAAACCGAAAAACAAACACTTCTTTTTATAAAAAATAGAGATGAGTGCATTGAATATGGATGAACTCGCGTATGCATACTTTTACTTAGATTAGTAATGCAAGCTAATAAATTTGTGACTAAAAATATTACATATTTTTTACTTTAGTTTTGACTTCGCAGATTAATTTCTTAATATTCTTAAAAGTTTAATTAAATGTTTATGAGCAATATATTCGGATAGGTGAATATAATCCTGCCATAATTAAATAGTGTAATGTTCCCCCAAAATAGTCACCCCACTTAAATGGCATGGAACCGCTGAGCTGACCACATCACCCATACTGACTGTATGTAATTAATTACAGTTTCATCGAATTAAAATATTCCAAAATTATTTTTGTTGTGAAATGAGCCAATTGGATTTCTTTGCAATATTATGCGAGTATGATTATGTGTGTTAGTTTATACTCGATTTCAATCAATGCTTTAATTATTCATATTGGGTTGGCATCGAGTTAAACGCATCTTTTAACAAATACCGCTAGAAGGTTTTTTTTGAAATAGTGTCCTTATCGAATTAAGGGATTTCGAGATCCTTATTGTTCTGAACTTTTCTATCGCATTAAGATTTTATTCATGCATAGTCTTCTGATCGCGTTGGGTTAAATTTAAGTTTAAGTAATTAAAAACTGCAAAAAATGCTCATACATTCGAGTAGCATATTCATATAGAAACCGAGTATTTTAAATATTTAATCAAAATTTTTCTCGATAACGCCATCTTTAAAAAATTCTAATAACTTTTCAGTTCCAATGAATTGTAATTTTTAATAATCATTTTTTCTTCAGAAACACTTTAGATGGATACGATTTTTAAAATGCGTTTGTTGAAATTTAATTTGCCTGTTCAATTGCTAATTTCAGGCTTTGTACCTCAAAAAAAAATTTTACTGTAACAAAAATTGTTTATTCCGAATAAAAGTTAATAGCCTGAAATTTTTTTTATCGATGATGCGAGTCCTTGCCTGGATTTGAATAGAAAAATCTTCTACAGTGTGCTTGTTTTCGAATCTACTATCTTAATAGATTCGAATCTATTTTTGCTAGCTTAACTACAATTTATGTATAAACCCAGAGAACTGAACGAGAAATAATGACAAGTAGCAGCAAAAAAAAAGAATTTTATTTGTGAGGGGTTTCCCAGTTTGGTGCTAAAAATTTCAGAATAATGAGTTTACCAATAGAGTGTATTTTCGTCGCGTTGAAGCAGTAATTTCTGAACTTCTATGCTTTTAAAAATATTTTTATTCGTCTCCACTTGAATTGCATTGTATGCAACATGACCATCTGAAGTTATCTGAACAGGCATTTTGTACAACCTTATTTATTTATATTATTTCACTTCAAGTCCATTTTACTTTATAATAGTATTGTGAATTGGTTTACAAGCTAAAGATGTAATTTTTCGATCTAAAAACAAGCAAATTGGTTTGCACTATCCGTTTTGTAAATTATGGTTAATAATTTGGGGATTAATAGTTTTTATCAAAGTTTACTATCGAGAAACAGCAAGGAGTCAATTTTTGTCTTACCCTTTTATGAATACAAAAACAATATCCCAATAGTGAACGTGTCTATCAAATGACAACACAACACACACAAGTAATTTATTACACATATCATTTAGTTATTTTGATGAAAACAATGAGCAATAGGAAACAATAGGATAAAAGGAACAAAGTTTAGTCTAAAAATATTTCCTAACAATTTTCGCATTTGTCTGGATGCGGATGAATAGTTCTAACATAAAGAGTTCTAACATTATTTTCCTTTGACAAGTTGTACTAAAAGCTTGGCAACAGTGTTCAATGTATTCTCCATATTCCATTAAAGTCTTAAAACTGAAGGTTAAATGATTCTAAAAGTTGCGATAGAATCGGTGAAATAGTCTTTGCAATTCAAAAGGTTTTTTAAATGATATTTTTTCTTTGAAACAGCGCAAAACAAAACGGTTAACTAATTGGATACTATGCAGTCAAGCTCGTTGTATTTTAAAGTACAAAAGTAACCTTGATCAGTCATTACATAACAAAAGTTTACTTCACTTTATGGAAAAATTAGACCATTTTTGCTTTGTTATTTTCATTGTTTTGTATACATAGCATACCATACTACAATTAGACCAAACGAACAAAACTAAGTGCATAACACATTTCAGTAAATTTTCTTTACATTAAACTTGATAAAAATCTAACAAATCCATTTAATTAGTATCTGCTCAGCTTTCAGAAACCAAATCTTTGTCTTAATTAACGCCTAACTTAAAATTATTGTATTAACTAAATTTGAAGTCGGAATACCTTTGTATAGAACTTGTTGGAAATATAATCCCTAGGTACCTAGAATATATTTTTTATGCGTGGGCATGAAAATTTGTTTTAATTCATATAACACTTCATTTCCTCATGAAACGGCTAGATAAGTATATACCCTCATTAGTTTCTCCAGTACAGGACCCTATACAGATCGGTCCTTGACCGGGCCCCGCACACTCGGGTCAGGATGGGTTTGTGAATGAATTACCGCACCAACAGAAATCTACGATGGTAAGTCAAAATAATCTGCACTTTCGCTACATCTTAGGTTCGCTAGATCAATCGCTTAAACACGTCTTTAGGTTTGCTACATTGCTTTCTGTGCGCGATCATGCTTAGAGTTGATACTACTGTGTTTAGGTTACAGAAGTCTGACCTAATTGGGTCCGCATCAGTATAAACATGGCCTCTGCGCTAGAAGTGTGCACCAATTAGGAACGAAAAGCAGCGATTATATTTCTTGAGTAGCAAGGTGTGTCAGGAGCTAAAATTCATCGCAGGATTGTGTAAAAGTGCATGAGTGGATCGAGACCCTAAAGATGCCAGACAAGCGTGATCGCCAATCCACCTACCCCACTGACGAGTCGATTCAGTAGCTCCAGAAATGGTACTGGCAAACCGACGAGCAACAATCGACACTAGAGCATTCTTTACAGACAAGGAAGCGGTTGCACGACCCAATGAAAACCTTGGAGAGAATGGGCAAGCTTCGACCATTGGTCTAACTGCATCCAAAGAAAAGGAGATTAGAAAAATGACATTTAAAAAAATATATTTACACGAAGGTAGTAGTTGAAATTAAGTGCAGATAATTTTCGAATCCTCTGTAGTTCCAGAGGTTTCATCCACAATTACTTAGCACAGCAAAGAATGAACCAATTTGTATAACCAAGCAGCACGAAACTGAACCTAATACGACTCATTCAGAATTAGTTATTCCAGAGCGAACAACTTCCTTTAAGAGACGTTCTTTTGCTCGAGTCGGCTCTAAAAGGTTTCATTTACATGAAAGAAAATCGGGAAGTGATTTTCCTTAAACCTTTTGTTTTTTTGTTACATCTTTTGTATGACATAAATACAATAAAATCACTACTAAACTGTTTCGGAATTCCTTTCATTGTGTTACTTTAGAGTAATTGTCATTTCCTGCACCAGAATAAACTTTAATGAATGTTGAAATTTTGCCAATGAGTTTAAATTTTACGCGAAACAAAACGCATCAAAATTTTCTACGCACAATATTGAATTAAATTTAAATTAGGTAATTGATTCATTTCTTTGGATTATCAATTAGCGACAAAAATAAAGATGATTTGAAAGAGGATATCGAGTTCATTTCTTAAATTTATGATTGTAAGCGCTCATATTTTGTCGCATTTCCTGGTCGGAATAACAATTCAACTTTGATTTATGAAGCTATGCAGTTACTAAATTACACATATTAAAAAAAATTGTAGTAATTTCTAAATTATCGCGAAGTGGTGACTATGACACTGATAGTTGGAAAGCAGGGTACAAGGCACAACAAAAACAAATGAGAAACTTCTTTGACAAAAGGAAAATTTATCAATTCAATATTCAGTTTATTCAAGATTCTCAAATATATAAACTATTAACATTGCTTATTACAGAAGTAGTAGTCATAATCTACAACCAACTTATTAATCACATCTACACTTGTATATCATTTCCAGCAAACAAACTCATATCTAGCCGATTGAAGTAAAACTGTCGGTATTAAAAATTTGAAATAAGCAAATTTGTTATAAAATATTCATCCACGATAGAAATTTTCATTTAATACATCAATGACAGGGTTCACGTTTTGCAACTTACAATTCTTAAAATATGTACCGAATTTATCAAATTATATTTTCATTTAAAGCGTGTTTAGAAATACATTATTTTCAATATGCTTTTCCTGCTATTGTCATGAAAGATCTGATTATTTCTAGAACTGATTGATTTGAACGTTTGATAACTCGACTAAATAATCAATAACATGAAATGCTCGATTTAATTTCGTTTCAGCTCTGGAAATATTTTTTGGATAAAAAATCTGATGAAAATTCTTTTATTTTCTGTTAACTGAAAGACTCGCGAGTCTTAAATAATCCAATTTCATTTGTGCAAAGTTTGAGGACATAATGCATGAGATTATTTGAATAATACTCGTATTTGAGAAAGGAATAGATTGCATTGTTTGACTGGCCCGATTCTCACAGATGTGCCTTCCAAAAGGACGTTGTCTCGCACCACTGGAATTCCGGGGCCCTCGAAATTCCTTTAGCACTAGAGAACAAAGCCCCCTGGATGGATTACTGTTTTAACAGATATTTAAGAATGATGTTTACTGAAACTGAACAGTATCCCAGTCATTTGAAATTTATATCCGGAACTATTATTAAACGCTACATGGTCAGTTAATTATTCTAATATCTTGAATTACAGAACCCGATCTCAGAATATTGAACCCTCCACATTAGTATACACTCTAATTAGATTTGAAATGTCGTGGTTTTGAAATAACAACACGGTTACACACACGAAATACATTGTGTTGCAACAACCTGAAGAAAAATTTCGTTTCTATACTTTTGGACGAAACGTAGACAATGTTGCCTGGTTGACGAAATCACTCACTTTCCAACCGAGGCGAGCAGCTTCCTGGATGAGAGGCGAGCAGCTTCCTGGATGAGAGGCGAGCAGCTTCCTGGATGAGAGGCGAGCAGCTTCCTGGATGAGAGGCGAGCAGCTTCCTGGATGAGAGGCGAGCAGCTTCCTGGATGAGAGGCGAGCAGCTTCCTGGATGAGAGGCGAGCAGCTTCCTGGATGAGAGGCGAGCAGCTTCCTGGATGAGAGGCGAGCAGCTTCTTAGATGAGAGAGGAGCAGCTTCTTAGATGAGAGAGGAGCAGCTTCTTAGATGAGAGGCTTCCTGGATGAGAGGGGAGAGGCGAGAAGCTTCCTTCTCGGGAAACTTTATAAAATTCAAGTCTTAAAATATTTTATGAAAGCCATTAATACATTGTGTATTAATGTCATGGAGATTCTTTCAATTTAATTTTAAAACGTTTGACTGAAAGTGGTTGAAGTTGAAAAATAAAGTGTTGGCACCAACACTTTATTTAAATGAGGGGCAGGGACGCTAACGAAAGTGGGTTGCAAGATGAAGGAAATGACGCACTACATAGACATATCATGACGCTCAGAGGGTTAAAAGAACTTTAGCTAATGTTATAGACATTTTGTAGTCATTGCAATCATGTATTTAGGATAATCTTTGTTTGGACATATTCCAAGTAAAATATCCCCGACAGATTAGATGGGTTGGTTTTAGGATGCAAAAGCTTATTTGGCCAAGCTGCCAAACACAAGGTACTTGATACAACTAAGGAGGTTAAACAGCAAAAGCTAGAAGGGCAGGTAAGGGAGGACGGTAGGTCACAAGGGTAGCTCGGGATTGTGATGCCCGTGTGTACTTAAAGTGTAACCTCCGAATGGAAAAGGGGAAAGCTTTTTCGTTTGAATGACCTGGTTTCGGGAAAGATTCAGATTCTTCTACCTTCGCACATTTTTCTTTGACCTGCTAATATTTAAGATAGTTAAAGCTAGTTGGTGATTTATGGCATAAGGACCATAAGCAGACGCAAACCTAACCAAGTGCACGATTAAATATACTCAATAAAAATAGTTGAAAATAAACCAGACAGACCAAGTACTAAAAGAGCCTACAGATGTAAGTCTTTATGTATAGCATTAAGACTGTTTGGTGTTCACTACAAAGTGAAAGGGCCCCACCCCCCACCTCATCGAGAACTAAAAAGCATAATTAATACTAAAAATGACCTATATTGAAATACATTTAAAAAAGCCCAAGTCATCGTAGCTTGAAAAAAATGTCACTATATGTTCGTAATAGCGTATCGGGTCAACGCAAGGACAGAATTTACAGCTAAATTCGCTACAAAGAATAAGATCAAAAGTGAAATTCCATGACCATACGAGTACTTAAAATCTGAATGGGGGTTTTTGCAAATTTTAGCAGTTTGACTAGGAAACAGGGTTCAGGGCTTTGACCTGTCTCTCTGCACGCTTGTTGTGACGAATCACGTGGAAACATAGCAACTGCATTTGCTTGTCATAGAAAACCGGAGGCTTTTGAAAGGCGAGATAATTTTAATTACCGTCGTACTACATCAATTCTCTTTCAAAAAGCATCCAAGTTGGAAGATAAACTTGTTTCCAGAGAATGTAAAATGGAGTACTTGTTCAGATAAAAACATTAGTCACTAAATGTTTGAGAACTAACCCACGCCCTTCCAAAAGGAACTTTGCATTAAAAAGCTGCACTTCTTGCAATGTGTTATCCAATAACCTGTATAACAGATCATATTCTAAAATTAAAAAGGTTTTCCTAGTGCTTGATGTTAGCGACCCTGGGTTTAAATTTTTCATCACTTCCTCAAGATAAAATGTTTTAACAGTATCGATATTTATTGTAAAAATATATTAAACTCTGCGAAGTAATAAACCACAGTACTCTTAAAGATATTCAATGAAACACTACCACCCTGAAACGGAAACACCACAAATAGCACGCGAAGGAGCAAATAGAATTATACAAACTCACGGCAGAGCGACGGTAAAAACAAGCGGCAGAGCGACGGTAAAAACAAGCGGCAGAGCGACGGTAAAAACAAGCGGCAGAGCGACGGTAAAAACAAGCGGCAGAGCGACGGTAAAAACAAGCGGCAGAGCGACGGTAAAAACAAGCGGCAGAGCAACGGTAAAAACAAGCGGCAGAGCGACGGTAAAAACAAGCGGCAGAGCGACGGTATAAACAAGCGGCAGAGCGACGGTATAAACAAGCGGCAGAGCGACGGTATAAACAAGCGGCAGAGCGACGGTAAAAACAAGCGGCAGAGCGACGGTAAAAACAAGCGGCAGAGCGACGGTAAAAACAAGCGGCACGGCGACGGTAAAAACAAGCGGCACGGCGACGGTAAAAACAAGCGGCACGGCGACGGTAAAAACAAGCGGCACGGCGACGGTAAAAACAAGCGGCACGGCGACGGTAAAAACAAGCGGCACGGCGACGGTAACACAAACGACACGCGGTTCAACCACGCGAACGTCAAATGTAGGTAAATTTATTTGGTGGTAGTGTTTCAGTGGCATCTTCAAGAGCACATATCACAAAAGTTAAAAAGCTATTCTAAAAATTTCCGAACAGTTTGCTTGCTGTTCCATGACTACTTGAACGATTTAATACGGGGAAGTTTTAAATTCACTTTTTGGTTTTTGAGAGATTAGTAATACACTTTAGCATTGTCTTGCACTTTCAGCATGTCATTGATGCATCAATTAACATGGTAGAAAAACGAGTGCTCAATGCAACAAGCTATTTTTCCGATCGTCTGTTTTCCACGCTACACAACATAACAATCCAAATGAAAAAAAATAGACTATAAATACTTTACTTGTTGAGCATGCTGGTCAACAGGAAACGTGGTTTGTTTATTACGTTTCACACTCAGGCTGCTTAGTTCAAACTCTAGAAGTATACTTCAATTCATCAATCCAGCTAGAAGTTCCACACACCATTTATAAACCACTAAATCCTTGCTTTCACGGATTAAATTCGGTTTCCCTGTGGATTATGAAAACTAATCGTTTCTAATACAAGTTCTGAAACGAATACTTATTTGTTTTTTTAAGTTGATGAGAAATGATGGCTTTTATTCATTGAAGCGGGTGCATAACTAGCTAACACGAGGGAAAATAGGCAGGTAATATACAAGAATGCTTTGAATTGAAATTTCGGTCATTCCAGTCTTTCAAGTCGAAATAATTTTAAAAGGGCTCCTCAGATTAAGCCTCTAGCTTCACGAAATTTCAGTTCAGTGTCGCACTGATTTTTCACACTATATTCCATTGAACGTCAGGATCACCAAACATTTAGGTTAGAAGAATCGTTTAAGGCGATGTCAAAACAGGTAAGAAAGCATGAAAGTGAAATATGGCAATCGAACCCCTCAGAGGTTTCGCTTATTACTTAAATTAACACTTACACGCATTTTCAAGTCTGGATCACTAGGCTTGATGAACAACCAAATGCTTTGCAGTAAACACAGAATGCTTTTGATTTGGTAGCACAAGATCAAATAAGAATAAAAAAGGTCGGCTTTAAACCCCCTAGATGCGTGGGGAAAATTCACTGACTTTTCAAAATCAAGAGAAGGGATTCGTTATCTACAGAATGGAAAACTTCTAGGTACCAGGGAGAGGAAGAGAAACATAGGAACTCTGACACATGTCTTGGAACAAATATCCTCTAATTCAACCTAAGCTAGACTTATTTTTCCTGTCATTTCAAGTTGATGGGTCAGGTTAAAAGAGTAAAAATATTATACAGAAAATAAACACTTCTTCGTTGGTTGGATGTTCTGGTAGGTACTAAACGACCCATTCCTAAACTGACAAGGAATAGTGATATGCATTTTGCATAAGCATCACGGATTTCCATTATGAGCACTTCCTCAGATGTGTTATCTAGTCGCTTTTGCCTATTCTTTATCTGAATTTGACCCTGAATTATCAGTACCATTTTATGTCTCCACACTCCTAAAAGTAGAGTTCAGCGCATGAGGATATGGCTTTCTTTAGTCTGATATTTCCCAAAAACATTAATTTCTACTTGCTTCGATAGGTAAGTAAAACAATTGCGTTGAAATGTATTACTATAGCTTATGTGGGGTAAACTCAGCTTCATACATTATTTAAAACTGAATAAGATATTTAACTTCAATTTCTTCCAAAATAAATAATCGGTTAGATATTAAATAAAATTTTAATAAGAATTTTCTTTTGGGGTTTGATTATGTATTGAATGCATAATTTGTACATGAGTGTATTTCAACACATTTTATTTTTATACACATTATGCAAAATTATGTTTCCAATTAAAATTAGAGTACCTCTCCCAATGCTCCTTTTGCTGACTGCGTATGGTAAAGCTACTTCAACTTCGGTCCTTGTTTGTTTGTATGTTCAGTTTGTCCTAAATAAAGCTGTATAATCTTCGTACAGAATTGGTTATAGACTCATCTCTTCCACTGAGTAGAAAGAAGTTTATTAATTTTCAGTTAGTCTTTTACGTACGTGATAAATCGTAAACTAATTTTTACTTTACCGTTACAGAAGATGGATTTCAAACCACACATAGATTAGGACAACGAAGTGGGTCGAAATGAAGACACATTGAACTGTTGCTTAGACAAAATTCCGTTTTGGACACTCCAACAACACAATGCATTGTCGCGACCGATACAGATGGCGTAGAGAAAAGGACCTAAAGTCATTCAAAAAGAGTAATGCTTTTGCAAAAATTCTTGTGAGATTCATGAATAATGCAAAATGCATGAATGTAAATCAGGAATTTACAGCGACTCTGCAAAGTTGATTTCGGACAAGCTATTTTCGTACGAGCAATGCCTGGTCAGCGTGTGGGTAAGCTAATAGAACAATTCTTTAGCAGTGTTAAAGTTTCAAAGGAGGAGATTTTATGACTCTCATAACTCGCCTGCACAATAATTTGGAAGTTCAACAATGAACTCAGCTGACTTAAAAAAAGGAACTTCATGATCCGCTGCTGATGACGAATTATGTCAATCTCAACTGAAATGTTTTCCAAATTAAAGTGTCTGCGAGTCTTTTCAATTCAAGAATAGACTTTAAATAAGTTGACAAAACATCGGATTAACAAAAATGAGTCTTTTAAAGTGCGATGACTCACTCTGAAAACATTATTGCCAATATGAATATTAGTTATGGAAAACTATAAAGGGAATGTTCAAAATGCCTTAAAACTGCCATTTTCCTGTCACTTGCCACAACTGTCAAAAGAACAAGTGTTTCTAAGAGGCTTGGTGGATATGCAATCATGGTGTGTTTGAAGGAATTCCAGACGCACTGTTAGCTAATAAAGGTGCATCAGCACACACGACAAAACGTAATTATGATTTTTGCGATACTCCAAGGCCAATCAAAAAAACAATTAAGACATTTTTGCACACTAAACCAACAGTAAGTGTTGAGATACATAGGACCCGGTTATCAATTCAGCAGACCATTGACAAGATTTTCCACCTTATTGCTGGCAAGAGAAATTTTACATTCATAAGAAATGGTTGGCAAAGACAAATGTCTAAGGACAGTTGAAGAAAGGAATGCCCTCCTTAAATGAGGGTCAAAATACACAATGACCGATTCCTCATGCTGTAGATAATATGCCATCACACCAAGCAACATGTAAAATAATTTCTTTGTCTAAACGCTTAAAATAAAGAATTGCGTTTGAGTAACCAAAGGCACAAATTAATGTACGTACTGCAGTAAAGCGGTTGCGAACGTTACGCGGTGTAGAGGGCGCCACGTGAGAGTGATCATCCTTGGAGCCCTCCTTGCACTCTTCTGAAAAAGAAATAGTTCAAATTCAGTCATGCAACTTTGTGAGAAAGGGTTATAGAGAAATACTAAAGTAGTATATTCAGACCTAAGTTAAATTATAGTTTCTGTATTATCGCAAGGAAATTTAGCTTCTACAATCATTTAAAGATGATTAAATGGATCATTAACAGTCACAGTATCAGAAAGTCATATTTCAAACCGGCAGTTATCTATCGACTGTTCAATTATTGTTAAATCAAAACGCCTCAAAAGCTATAAAGAATTGCGTTTAGATAAGACAAGAAACAAATGAATGAACTTACTGGATCGAAGCTGCTGCGACTCTGGGGCGGTGTGGAGGGCGGCACCGGAGAATGGTCATCCTAGAGGCCCTCCTTGCCCTCTTCTGAAAAAGAAATACTTGAAATTCAGTCATGCAACTTTGTGAGAAAGGGTTATAGAGAAATACTAAAGTTGTATATTCAGACCCAAGTTAAATTATAGTTTCTGTATTATCGCAAGGAAATTTAGCTTCTACAATCATTATTTAAAGATGATTAAATGGATCATTAACAGTCACAGTATCAGAAAGTCATATTTCAAACCGGCAGTTATCTATCGACTGTTCAATTATTGTTAAATCAAAACGCCTCAAAAGCTATAAAGAATTGCGTTTAGATAAGACAAGAAACAAATGAATGAACTTACTGGATCGAAGCTGCTGCGACTCTGGGGCGGTGTGGAGGGCGGCACCGGAGAATGGTCATCCTAGAGGCCCTCCTTGCCCTCTTCTGAAAAAGAAATAGTTCAAATTCAGTCATGCAACTTTGTGAGAAAGGGTTATAGAGAAATACTAAAGTTGTATATTCAGACCCAAGTTAAATTATAGTTTCTGTATTATCGCAAGGAAATTTAGCTTCTACAATCATTATTTAAAGATGATTAAATGGATCATTAACAGTCACAGTATCAGAAAGTCATATTTCAAACCGGCAGTTATCTATCGACTGTTCAATTATTGTTAAATCAAAACGCCTCAAAAGCTATAAAGAATTGCGTTTAGATAAGACAAGAAACAAATGAATGAACTTACTGGATCGAAGCTGCTGCGACTCTGGGGCGGTGTGGAGGGCGGCACCGGAGAATGGTCATCCTAGAGGCCCTCCTTGCCCTCTTCTGAAAAAGAAATAGTTCAAATTCATTCATGCAACTTTGTAGAGAAAGGGTTATAGAGAAATACTAAAGTTGTATATTCAGACCCAAGTTAAATTATAGTTTCTGTATTATCGCAAGGAAATTTAGCTTCTACAATCATTATTTAAAGATGATTAAATGGATCATTAACAGTCACAGTATCAGAAAGTCATATTTCAAACCGGCAGTTATCTATCGACTGTTCAATTATTGTTAAATCAAAACGCCTCAAAAGCTATAAAGAATTGCGTTTAGATAAGACAAGAAACAAATGAATGAACTTACTGGATCGAAGCTGCTGCGACTCTGGGGCGGTGTGGAGGGCGGCACCGGAGAATGGTCATCCTAGAGGCCCTCCTTGCCCTCTTCTGAAAAAGAAATAGTTCAAATTCAGTCATGCAACTTTGTGAGAAAGGGTTATAGAGAAATACTAAAGTTGTATATTCAGACCTAAGTTAAATTATAGTTTCTGTATTATCGCAAGGAAATTTAGCTTCTACAATCATTATTTAAAGATGATTAAATGGATCATTAACAGTCACAGTATCAGAAAGTCATATTTCAAACCGGCAGTTATCTATCGACTGTTCAATTATTGTTAAATCAAAACGCCTCAAAAGCTATAAAGAATTGCGTTTAGATAAGACAAGAAACAAATGAATGAACTTACTGGATCGAAGCTGCTGCGACTCTGGGGCGGTGTGGAGGGCGGCACCGGAGAATGGTCATCCTAGAGGCCCTCCTTGCCCTCTTCTGAAAAAGAAATAGTTCAAATTCATTCATGCAACTTTGTAGAGAAAGGGTTATAGAGAAATACTAAAGTTGTATATTCAGACCCAAGTTAAATTATAGTTTCTGTATTATCGCAAGGAAATTTAGCTTCTACAATCATTATTTAAAGATGATTAAATGGATCATTAACAGTCACAGTATCAGAAAGTCATATTTCAAACCGGCAGTTATCTATCGACTGTTCAATTATTGTTAAATCAAAACGCCTCAAAAGCTATAAAGAATTGCGTTTAGATAAGACAAGAAACAAATGAATGAACTTACTGGATCGAAGCTGCTGCGACTCTGGGGCGGTGTGGAGGGCGGCACCGGAGAATGGTCATCCTAGAGGCCCTCCTTGCCCTCTTCTGAAAAAGAAATAGTTCAAATTCAGTCATGCAACTTTGTGAGAAAGGGTTATAGAGAAATACTAAAGTTGTATATTCAGACCTAAGTTAAATTATAGTTTCTGTATTATCGCAAGGAAATTTAGCTTCTACAATCATTATTTAAAGATGATTAAATGGATCATTAACAGTCACAGTATCAGAAAGTCATATTTCAAACCGGCAGTTATCTATCGACTGTTCAATTATTGTTAAATCAAAACGCCTCAAAAGCTATAAAGAATTGCGTTTAGATAAGACAAGAAACAAATGAATGAACTTACTGGATCGAAGCTGCTGCGACTCTGGGGCGGTGTGGAGGGCGGCACCGGAGAATGGTCATCCTAGAGGCCCTCCTTGCCCTCTTCTGAAAAAGAAATAGTTCAAATTCATTCATGCAACTTTGTAGAGAAAGGGTTATAGAGAAATACTAAAGTTGTATATTCAGACCTAAGTTAAATTATAGTTTCTGTATTATCGCAAGGAAATTTAGCTTCTACAATCATTATTTAAAAATGATTAAATGGATCATTAACAGTCACAGTATCAGAAAGTCATATTTCAAACCGGCAGTTATATATCGACTGTTCAATTATTGTTAAATCAAAACGCCTCAAAAGCTATAAAGAATTGCGTTTAGATAAGACAAGAAACAAATGAATGAATTTACTGGATCGAAGCTGCTGCGACTCTGGGGCGGTGTGGAGGGCGGCACCGGAGAATGGTCATCCTAGAGGCCCTCCTTGCCCTCTTCTGAAAAAGAAATAGTTCAAATTCAGTCATGCAACTTTGTAGAGAAAGGGTTATAGAGAAATACTAAAGTTGTATATTCAGACCTAAGTTAAATTATAGTTTCTGTATTATCGCAAGGAAATTTAGCTTCTACAATCATTATTTAAAGATGATTAAATGGATCATTAACAGTCACAGTATCAGAAAGTCATATTTCAAACCGGCAGTTATCTATCGACTGTTCAATTATTGTTAAATCAAAACGCCTCAAAAGCTATAAAGAATTGCGTTTAGATAAGACAAGAAACAAATGAATGAACTTACTGTATCGAAGCTGCTGCGACTCTGGGGCAGTGTGGAGGGCGGCACCGGAGAATGGTCATCCTAGAGGCCCTCCTTGCCCTCTTCTGAAAAAGAAATAGTTCAAATTCAGTCATGCAACTTTGTGAGAAAGGGTTATAGAGAAATACTAAAGTTGTATATTCAGACCCAAGTTAAATTATAGTTTCTGTATTATCGCAAGGAAATTTAGCTTCTACAATCATTATTTAAAGATGATTAAATGGATCATTAACAGTCACAGTATCAGAAAGTCATATTTCAAACCGGCAGTTATCTATCGACTGTTCAATTATTGTTAAATCAAAACGCCTCAAAAGCTATAAAGAATTGCGTTTAGATAAGACAAGAAACAAATGAATGAACTTACTGGATCGAAGCTGCTGCGACTCTGGGGCGGTGTGGAGGGCGGCACCGGAGAATGGTCATCCTAGAGGCCCTCCTTGCCCTCTTCTGAAAAAGAAATAGTTCAAATTCAGTCATGCAACTTTGTGAGAAAGGGTTATAGAGAAATACTAAAGTTGTATATTCAGACCTAAGTTAAATTATAGTTTCTGTATTATCGCAAGGAAATTTAGCTTCAACAATCATTATTTAAAGATGATTAAATGGATCATTAACAGTCACAGTATCAGAAAGTCATATTTCAAACCGGCAGTTATATATCGACTGTTCAATTATTGTTAAATCAAAACGCCTCAAAAGCTATAAAGAATTGCGTTTAGATCAGAAAAGAAACAAATGAATGAACTTACTGGATCGAAGCTGCTGCGACTCTGGGGCGGTGTGGAGGGCGGCACCGGAGAATGGTCATCCTAGAGGCCCTCCTTGCCCTCTTCTGAAAAAGAAATAGTTCAAATTCAGTCATGCAACTTTGTGAGAAAGGGTTATAGAGAAATACTAAAGTTGTATATTCAGACCTATAATCTACATTATAGTTTCTGTATTATCGCAAGGAAATTTAGCTCCTACAATCATTATTTAAAGATGATTAAATGGAACATTAACAGTCACAGTATCAGAAAATCATATTTCAAACCGGCAGTTATCTAACGACTGTTCAATTATTGTTAAATCAAAACGTCTCAAAAGCTCTAAAGAATTGCGTTTAGATAAGACAAGAAACAAATGAATGAACTTACTGGATCGAAGCTGCTGCGACTCTGGGGCGGTGTGGAGGGCGGCACCGGAGAATGGTCATCCTAGAGGCCCTCCTTGCCCTCTTCTGAAAAAGAAATAGTTCAAATTCAGTCATGCAACTTTGTGAGAAAGGGTTATAGAAATACTAAAGTTGTATATTCAGACCTATAATCTACATTATAGTTTATGTATTATCGCAAGGAAATTTAGCTTCTACAATCATTATTTAAAGATGATTAAATGGATCATTAACAGTCACAGTATCAGAAAGTCATATTTCAAACCGGCAGTTATCTAACGACTGTTCAATTATTGTTAAATCAAAACGTCTCAAAAGCTCTAAAGAATTGCGTTTAGATAAGACAAGAAACAAATGAATGAACTTACTGGATCGAAGCTGCTGCGACTCTGGGGCGGTGTGGAGGGCGGCACCGGAGAATGGTCATCCTAGAGGCCCTCCTTGCCCTCTTCTGAAAAAGAAATAGTTCAAATTCAGTCATGCAACTTTGTGAGAAAGGGTTATAGAAATACTAAAGTTGTATATTCAGACCTATAATCTACATTATAGTTTATGTATTATCGCAAGGAAATTTAGCTTCTACAATCATTATTTAAAGATGATTAAATGGATCATTAACAGTCACAGTATCAGAAAGTCATATTTCAAACCGGCAGTTATCTAACGACTGTTCAATTATTGTTAAATCAAAACGTCTCAAAAGCTCTAAAGAATTGCGTTTAGATAAGACAAGAAACAAATGAATGAACTTACTGGATCGAAGCTGCTGCGACTCTGGGGCGGTGTGGAGGGCGGCACCGGAGAATGGTCATCCTAGAGGCCCTCCTTGCCCTCTTCTGAAAAAGAAATAGTTCAAATTCAGTCATGCAACTTTCGTGAGAAAGGGTTATAGAGAAATACTAAATTTGTATATTCAGACCTATAATCTACATTATAGATTCTGTATTATCGCAAGGAAATTTAGCTTCTACAATCATTATTTAAAGATGATTAAATGGATCATTAACAGTCACAGTATCAGAAAGTCATATTTCAAACCGGCAGTTATCTATCGACTGTTCAATTATTGTTAAATCAAAACGCCTCAAAAGCTATAAACAATTGCGTTTAGATAAGACAAGAAACAAATGAATGAACTTACTGGATCGAAGCTGCTGCGACTCTGGGGCGGTGTGGAGGGCGGCACCGGAGAATGGTCATCCTAGAGGCCCTCCTTGCCCTCTTCTGAAAAAGAAATAGTTCAAATTCAGTCATGCAACTTTGTAGAGAAAGGGTTATAGAGAAATACTAAAGTTGTATATTCAGACCTAAGTTAAATTATAGTTTCTGTATTATCGCAAGGAAATTTAGCTTCTACAATCATTATTTAAAGATGATTAAATGGATCATTAACAGTCACAGTATCAGAAAGTCATATTTCAAACCGGCAGTTATCTATCGACTGTTCAATTATTGTTAAATCAAAACGCCTCAAAAGCTATAAAGAATTGCGTTTAGATCAGACAAGAAACAAATGAATGAACTTACTGGATCGAAGCTGCTGCGACTCTGGGGCGGTGTGGAGGGCGGCACCGGAGAATGGTCATCCTAGAGGCCCTCCTTGCCCTCTTCTGAAAAAGAAATAGTTCAAATTCAGTCATGCAACTTTCGTGAGAAAGGGTTATAGAGAAATACTAAATTTGTATATTCAGACCTATAATCTACATTATAGATTCTGTATTATCGCAAGGAAATTTAGCTTCTACAATCATTATTTAAAGATGATTAAATGGATCATTAACAGTCACAGTATCAGAAAGTCATATTTCAAACCGGCAGTTATCTATCGACTGTTCAATTATTGTTAAATCAAAACGCCTCAAAAGCTATAAACAATTGCGTTTAGATAAGACAAGAAACAAATGAATGAACTTACTGGATCGAAGCTGCTGCGACTCTGGGGCGGTGTGGAGGGCGGCACCGGAGAATGGTCATCCTAGAGGCCCTCCTTGCCCTCTTCTGAAAAAGAAATAGTTCAAATTCAGTCATGCAACTTTGTGAGAAAGGGTTATAGAAATACTAAAGTTGTATATTCAGACCTATAATCTACATTATAGTTTATGTATTATCGCAAGGAAATTTAGCTCCTACAATCATTATTTAAAGATGATTAAATGGAACATTAACAGTCACAGTATCAGAAAATCATATTTCAAACCGGCAGTTATCTAACGACTGTTCAATTATTGTTAAATCAAAACGTCTCAAAAGCTCTAAAGAATTGCGTTTAGATAAGACAAGAAACAAATGAATGAACTTACTGGATCGAAGCTGCTGCGACTCTGGGGCGGTGTGGAGGGCGGCACCGGAGAATGGTCATC
This sequence comes from Metellina segmentata, assembly GCA_947359465.1. Taxonomy (NCBI): domain Eukaryota; kingdom Metazoa; phylum Arthropoda; class Arachnida; order Araneae; family Tetragnathidae; genus Metellina; species Metellina segmentata. The sequence continues at coordinate 10,539,242 of OX375876.1, read as the reverse complement.
CTAGAGGCCCTCCTTGCCCTCTTCTGAAAAAGAAATAGTTCAAATTCAGTCATGCAACTTTGTGAGAAAGGGTTATAGAAATACTAAAGTTGTATATTCAGACCTATAATCTACATTATAGTTTATGTATTATCGCAAGGAAATTTAGCTTCTACAATCATTATTTAAAGATGATTAAATGGATCATTAACAGTCACAGTATCAGAAAGTCATATTTCAAACCGGCAGTTATCTAACGACTGTTCAATTATTGTTAAATCAAAACGTCTCAAAAGCTCTAAAGAATTGCGTTTAGATAAGACAAGAAACAAATGAATGAACTTACTGGATCGAAGCTGCTGCGACTCTGGGGCGGTGTGGAGGGCGGCACCGGAGAATGGTCATCCTAGAGGCCCTCCTTGCCCTCTTCTGAAAAAGAAATAGTTCAAATTCAGTCATGCAACTTTCGTGAGAAAGGGTTATAGAGAAATACTAAAGTTGTATATTCAGACCTAAGTTAAATTATAGTTTCTGTATTATCGCAAGGAAATTTAGCTTCTACAATCATTATTTAAAGATGATTAAATGGATCATTAACAGTCACAGTATCAGAAAGTCATATTTCAAACCGGCAGTTATCTATCGACTGTTCAATTATTGTTAAATCAAAACGCCTCAAAAGCTATAAAGAATTGCGTTTAGATCAGACAAGAAACAAATGAATGAACTTACTGGATCGAAGCTGCTGCGACTCTGGGGCGGTGTGGAGGGCGGCACCGGAGAATGGTCATCCTAGAGGCCCTCCTTGCCCTCTTCTGAAAAAGAAATAGTTCAAATTCAGTCATGCAACTTTCGTGAGAAAGGGTTATAGAGAAATACTAAATTTGTATATTCAGACCTATAATCTACATTATAGATTCTGTATTATCGCAAGGAAATTTAGCTTCTACAATCATTATTTAAAGATGATTAAATGGATCATTAACAGTCACAGTATCAGAAAGTCATATTTCAAACCGGCAGTTATCTATCGACTGTTCAATTATTGTTAAATCAAAACGCCTCAAAAGCTATAAACAATTGCGTTTAGATAAGACAAGAAACAAATGAATGAACTTACTGGATCGAAGCTGCTGCGACTCTGGGGCGGTGTGGAGGGCGGCACCGGAGAATGGTCATCCTAGAGGCCCTCCTTGCCCTCTTCTGAAAAAGAAATAGTTCAAATTCAGTCATGCAACTTTGTGAGAAAGGGTTATAGAAATACTAAAGTTGTATATTCAGACCTATAATCTACATTATAGTTTATGTATTATCGCAAGGAAATTTAGCTTCTACAATCATTATTTAAAGATGATTAAATGGATCATTAACAGTCACAGTATCAGAAAGTCATATTTCAAACCGGCAGTTATCTATCGACTGTTCAATTATTGTTAAATCAAAACGTCTCAAAAGCTCTAAAGAATTGCGTTTAGATAAGACAAGAAACAAATGAATGAACTTACTGGATCGAAGCTGCTGCGACTCTGGGGCGGTGTGGAGGGCGGCACCGGAGAATGGTCATCCTAGAGGCCCTCCTTGCCCTCTTCTGAAAAAGAAATAGTTCAAATTCAGTCATGCAACTTTCGTGAGAAAGGGTTATAGAGAAATACTAAATTTGTATATTCAGACCTATAATCTACATTATAGATTCTGTATTATCGCAAGGAAATTTAGCTTCTACAATCATTAATTAAAGATGATTAAATGGATCATTAACAGTCACAGTATCAGAAAGTCATATTTCAAACCGGCAGTTATCTATCGACTGTTCAATTATTGTTAAATCAAAACGCCTCAAAAGCTATAAACAATTGCGTTTAGATAAGACAAGAAACAAATGAATGAACTTACTGGATCGAAGCTGCTGCGACTCTGGGGCGGTGTGGAGGGCGGCACCGGAGAATGGTCATCCTAGAGGCCCTCCTTGCCCTCTTCTGAAAAAGAAATAGTTCAAATTCAGTCATGCAACTTTGTGAGAAAGGGTTATAGAGAAATACTAAAGTTGTATATTCAGACCTAAGTTAAATTATAGTTTCTGTATTATCGCAAGGAAATTTAGCTTCTACAATCATTATTTAAAGATGATTAAATGGATTATTAACAGTCACAGTATCAGAAAACTATATTTCAAACCAGCAGTTATATATCGACTGTTCAATTATTGTTAAATCAAAACGCCTCAAAAGCTATAAAGAATTGCGTTTAGATCAGACAAGAAACAAATGAATGAACTTACTGGATCGAAGCTGCTGCGACTCTGGGGCGGTGTGGAGGGCGGCACCGGAGAATGGTCATCCTAGAGGCCCTCCTTGCCCTCTTCTGAAAAAGAAATAGTTCAAATTCAGTCATGCAACTTTGTGAGAAAGGGTTATAGAGAAATTCTAAAGTTGTATATTCAGACCCAAGTTAAATTATAGTTTCTGTATTATCGCAAGGAAATTTAGCTTCTACAATCATTATTTAAAGATGATTAAATGGATCATTAACAGTCACAGTATCAGAAAGTCATATTTCAAACCGGCAGTTATATATCGACTGTTCAATTATTGTTAAATCAAAACGCCTCAAAAGCTATAAAGAATTGCGTTTAGATCAGACAAGAAACAAATGAATGAACTTACTGGATCGAAGCTGCTGCGACTCTGGGGCGGTGTGGAGGGCGGCACCGGAGAATGGTCATCCTAGAGGCCCTCCTTGCCCTCTTCTGAAAAAAAAATAGTTCAAATTCAGTCATGCAACTTTGTGAGAAAGGGTTATAGAGAAATACTAAAGTTGTATATTCAGACCTATAATCTACATTATAGTTTCTGTATTATCGCAAGGAAATTTAGCTCCTACAATCATTATTTAAAGATGATTAAATGGAACATTAACAGTCACAGTATCAGAAAATCATATTTCAAACCGGCAGTTATCTAATGACTGTTCAATTATTGTTAAATCAAAACGTCTCAAAAGCTCTAAAGAATTGCGTTTAGATAAGACAAGAAACAAATGAATGAACTTACTGGATCAAAGCTGCTGCGACTCTGGGGCGGTGTGGAGGGCGGCACCGGAGAATGGTCATCCTAGAGGCCCTCCTTGCCCTCTTCTGAAAAAGAAATAGTTCAAATTCAGTCATGCAACTTTGTAGAGAAAGGGTTATAGAGAAATACTAAAGTTGTATATTCAGACCCAAGTTAAATTATAGTTTCTGTATTATCGCAAGGAAATTTAGCTTCTACAATCATTATTTAAAGATGATTAAATGGATCATTAACAGTCACAGTATCAGAAAGTCATATTTTTTTTTTGTACGCATATATTTCGCATTGTATTTTGAAATTTTACGTCAAGAAAATTTATCTCATAAATTTTAAATTAAAGATCATTAACAGCTATCAATATCACAAATTTTTACTCTGATTACACCTTCGAAGGTGTTTTTGTAAAAAATTTTTCTCTGTAGAATTAAGTTTTAAATTGAAACATTGTATAAAACACAGAAAAATAGTGGGAAAACTGTATTTATGTTAAGAAAATATATTACGAAAAATGGGTGTATCTGTAACATAAACTACTGATTTGTTATGATAACTCAAATTTCAATTAAAATATCATGATTTTAAGAACTAAATAATAAATCTATCAAAGTTATCCAAGGAAAAGTATTTACTCATAATATTTCTGAAGATATTTTAAGAGTTATGTTTGTTCGAGAAATACGTTGTTGAAAAACTAATAAAATATACTGCCAACGATATGTATATAAATTGATATAAAAAATGGAAAAAATTCATCTACAATCATGAGGAGAGCCTATTCCCTTCATAAGCAATTAAAACGTAATCATTGCAAATTTTTAAGCATTTTATACATGAAAATGTGTTTTATAATGTTTTGCCTAAACAAAATAGACTCAAAATCTCATTGAGAAAATGCCAAAAACAAGTTTTGGTTAACAAATTTGTTTAAAAAAATGCATTTTACACACTAAAATGCACCAGATTTATATATTTCGCCCTCTTTAGAAAGGAAAAAGAAAAAGTTTTTGAATCTAAGTGTATCCGAGGTAAAATACCAAGGATTAGAAATTTAACTTTTTTTAAAACTGATAAACAGGCTTTAAAGCCATCGTTAAACTAGATCATAGTATCATACACCCCAATTTTTAAAGTTTGTAAGCAAACAAATGCATCTTTTGGTACTTTTTTTCCATATCGCACCATTTAAACATTCATTTGGATCCTGTTTTTTACCGGGAAATCATTTTAACCTTTGCGCTGCGGCAGATAGACAATTGTTACCACTAAAATTTAGTTTACACCAGCGGCATGGTATAGATCTGTGTACGGTGGATGTTATCCCCATTTAAGTGACAGCTGACATCGATCACTATTTGTACTCTGTCAGCGACTGTTTTCTAGAGAGTCCCTCCTTTTGTTCGTTACTCTACCCTGTCGACCGTGAGGTGTGACCACTTTGGAGGAAAGGCAGAAGGTCGCTCCGGTTATATCCATCTCATGTCAAACGATATGCCGCACAAAACTATGAAAGGAAAGCGTTAGTCATAAATGCCACTCAAGGCTCTATCGTTCAAGTTAGGTAATTAGGTAAGGGGGATCGGACATGCAGGCGAAAGTGTCGTTCTGCAAGAAGAGTGAAAAAAATCTCAGCGCTGCAGCGTAACGGTTAAATAAATTAAATGAAAATTTTCAAAAGAAATGCGTATTAAAATATGTGCTAACGTGAATTCAAAATATCTAAAACACACAAATAATCAACGCAATGAATAGCTATTTTATTGCCAGTTTCGAATCACAAATTAAAAAATAATACGCTGCCAAATACTTTAAAAATTTAGTAAAATATTTAAAATTTGTATAATTTTGTCATACTTAAGTAAAATTGTCACTATTATAATAAGATTCAGAAGTAATGAGGAATGCAAACAAACATTTAAGGTGACTTTCGTCTACTGACAAGCACTAAGGGTGTAAAAATCAGTTTCGACTAATTTTTAAAACGCTATAACGTCGGTTTTAAATTAGATAGAAACACGATTCAAGCAGCATTTCACAGATAAAATATTTTCATATTTTATCAAAATTAGAAAATCTATACTTTTGTCGAATATGACATTTCAAAGGTGTACCCATACCTTAACTAGGGGCCCCACTCCCTGCTCGCCAGCCCTAGGTGATTGCTCTGCAAACCAATTTGGTTTAAGGATCATACCAACACACCTTTCGTAATCACCTTGGTTGAGGCGAGGTTTGAATGTGTTTTAGTAGCCGCATCGGAAAAACCTACCGTTATGTTCCCCATACAATTTTGAACAAACCATGTTAATTTCGTAATTTCTGATCCATACTTTCTCGGGAAACTGTCTAAGAATCGAGCGGAAAAGCGAGTTTTCAATACTGCGGCGGCAAATTTTTTTTTATCGAATACTCATTAATTGAAGAGTCGAGAAGCCTCAAAAGATGCAAAAGAATTGCGTTCGTGTAAGCCAAGGTACAAATTAGTATACTTACTGCAGCGAAGCTGTTGCAACCCTGGGGCGGAGTGGAGGGCGGCATCATCTGAGAGTAGTCATCCTCCTGCCCTCTTCTGAAACATAAGAAATATTTAAATTCAACGTCACGCAACCTATAGGAGAGAAAGGTTTATCGAGATATACAAAAGTTGTGTACATATAGACCATTACAATCTACATTAGAGTTTCCAATGTAATTTAAGTTGTGCAATGATAAATTAAAGATCATTATCAGTAAAGTGTAATTAGTACTATAAATTTTTATTTAAAACCGACTATAGCGTTAGCCCTTCTAACTAGAGGGCGCCCCATAATCACATGATGAAGATTGATTATGTTTAGGTAGAGCTTAACGTCCGACTCCGGCGAACTATGTCGGTTGTCTGAGGGGCGTGTAATCACCGTTTCTTTAAATCCTTGTAATCAGTTTCTTTGTGAATAAAAAATTTGTATTTCCGTGTGCTGGATTCACGCAAAAAATAACCTTGCCATTACACTACAAATATCTGTCAACCGTCAATTACCTTCAAGAAATAATGGTTGAAATGTAGACAGTTGTAGAACGTGCATCTTTGTCAACTGCTCACAAATAAAAATCGTATGATTTACTTATCCAATTGGTTATGCCAGTTAGAAACTAGCCACTGCACAGCAGGCCTGGTCTATGATTAAACGCGAGGCATTTGAAATCGTATGGAGCTTGAAAAAAATTGGAAGTTTGGGTGTGGTATATTGAAACAGTTCTACACTGATCATAACACTTTACCCTAATTAACTAAAAGTAATCTTTAATCTTGAAGATTGCAAAAGTGGACTTTTATATTACAATAAAAAAACATTGCCCCTATGGAAAAATGCCTCATGCTTATGCACTCTCACGCCTATTGTGAAGAGTGTAAACATTTTAATTATAATTTTTGATGGAGTAAAAAATGATTTGATTTTGCAATGGTTGATTTTCAGTGACATGTTTAGGTAGTTAGAATCCTGTATGTAACTTTTTAAGTTCTAAAATGTATTTAAATTCTAGTAAATGATGGTATTTTTTTTTGTTTCTTTTACCTTTAGTCTACGATCGGTACAACAGTTGTACCATGATGGCGTCAAGAAATAATTGAGACAATGCCCAGTACATCAGTTGTATCTTGAAAGTTATAAAAGTAGCGCCAAGAGATAATTTAAACAAGGACTGTTTCAGCAGTTGTAACCTTAAAGTAATACAAATTGCGTGAAGAAAAAATCCCGCTTATTCTATCTAAAGCTGCAGTCTAAACGTTAATGATCAAAGGAAAATCATTTTATCAATCAGAAAAGAGCCATCAGTATCCCAAATGTTTATTTAAAATCAACAGTACCATATAGACTTAAATAATTGTAGAGTAAAAACGCTTTAAAAAAGACGCTATAGTAGTAATGCGTTTGAACAAAGCAAGATACAAATTAGTGTACTTACTGGAGCTAAGCTGTTGCGACACTGGGGCGATGAGGAAGGCGAAACTGAAGAGTGGGTGTCAGAACCGGTGACTGGATTTTGTCTGAGCGTTAGCTGGCGACGCTGAGCAGGTGCTCTGACTACTGTGTCCATTGACCGGAAATGAAACTGGCATTACCCAGGTGCCAGGCCGTGAGGTCTTCTGGCAGGATTCCAGTAGGTGTCGAGTTTTGGCGTTGGCATCGCTGGAAGGCAATGGGTACGAACCCACCGCTGGCGAAATTTAACTGGTGGCAACTGGCTTTTGATGTATGCGAACTGCCGGTAAAATGGTTGGGCAAAATGGATCACTGCATCAGTCGACCAAACATCGGTTCTGGTCGGATCGTCGGCAATAGTGCTCTCGTGTAGTCACCGTGGTGCCACCTGGTAACTACTGGTGTCGCTGAGACTAGAAATTTATCGGATGCCCTAAGCTAACACCTGCTCGGTAACGATTTTCAAGGCTATCTGGCAGAAGGCAATGTCTGAAAAGTGTCAAAGAAGATGGTAGAGGATGCTAGAGCCCACCTTTTAAGGATTGACAATTGCGGACAGGCTGCTGTACTGTTGGGCTCCTGCGGAGATGCGAATAAGTAAATGACTCCGGGAGGCATCTCTTGCATTCACCGGGAGCACACGCTCCCCACTCGATGAAAACAAAACCCAGCTCGAAATTCAGCAGCTGCACTAGGCTAATACCTGCTCGCTTACGATTTTCCAAGGCTATCTGGCAGAAGGCAATGTCTGAAAAATTTTAATGAGGTAAAGGATGCTAGAGCCCACGTTAAAGGATTGACGATTGCGGATAGGCTGCTGTACTGTTGGGCTCCTGCGGAGGTGCACCTTCCTAGTAGATGCCGCCGGGAGGCATCTCGTGCTTTCACCGGGAGCAAGCGCTCCCCACTCGATGATAACAAAACTCAGCTTGAAATTCAGTGCCTGCCCTAGGCTAATACCTGCTCGCTTACGATTTTCCAAGGCTATCTGGCAGAAGGCAATGTCTGAAAAATTTTAATGAGGTAAAGGATGCTAGAGCCCACGTTAAAGGATTGACAATTGCGGACAGACTGCTGTACTGATGGGCTCCTTCGGAGATGCTAATTCGTAGTAGATGGCTCCGGGAGGCATCTCGTGCTTTCAACGGGGGCAAGCGCTCCCCACTCGAACTGAGAAAAAAAGCTCGAAATTCAGCGGCTGCACTAGGCTAATACCTGCTCGCTTACGATTTTCCAAGGCTATCTGGCAGAAGGCAATGTCTGAAAAGTGTCAAAGAAGGTAGAGCATGCTACAGCCCGCGTTAAAGGATTGACGATTGCGGATAGGCTGCTGTACTGTTGGGCTCCTGCGGAGGTGCACCTTTCTAGTAGATGCCACCGGGAGCACGTGCTTCCAACTCTTTCGATAATGAGAACTAAACCCAGCTAGAAATTTAGCGGCTGCCCTAGGCTAATACCTGCTCGCTTACGATTTTCCAAGGCTATCTGGTAGAGGGCAATGTCTGAAAAGTGTCAAAAAGGATGGTAGACGATGCTACAGTCCACGTTAAAGGATTGACGATTGCGGACAGGCTGCTGCACTGTAGGGCTCCTGCGGAGGTGCACCTTCCTAGTAGATGCCTCCGGGAGGCATCTCGTGCTTCCACCGGAAGCACGTGCTCCCCACTCGATGATAACAAAACTCAGCTAGAAATTCAGTGCCTGCACTAGGCTAATACCTGCTCGCTTAAGATTTTCCAAGGCTATCTGGTAGAAAGCAATGTGAGAAAAGTGTCAAAGAAGGTGGTAGAGGATGCTAGAGCCCACGTTAAAGGATTGACGATTGCGGACAGGCTGCTGTACTGTTGGGCTCCTGCGGAGGTGCACCTTCCTAGTAGATGCCTCCGGGATGCATCTCGTGCTTCCACCGGAAGCACGTGCTCCCCACTCGATGATAACAAAACTCAGCTCCAATTCAGTGCCTGCCCTAGGCTATTACCTGCTCGCTTACGATTTTCGAAGGCTATCTGGTAGAAGGCAATGTTTGAAAAGTGTCAAAGATGCTAGAGCCCACGTTAAAGGATTGACGATTGCGGACAGGCTGCTATACTGTTGGGCTCCTGCGGAGTTGCACCTTCCTAGTAGATGCCTCCGGGAGGCATCACGTGCTTCCACCGGAAGCACGTACCCCCACTCGATGATAAAACTCAGCTAGAAATTCAGTGCCTGCCCTTGGTTAATACCTGCTCGCTTACGATTTTCCAAGGCTATCTGGCAGAAGGCAATGTCTAAAAAGTGTCAAAGAAGATGGTAGAAGATTCTACAGCCCACGTTAAAGGATTGACGATTGCGGGGCAGGCTGCTGTCCTGTTGGGCTCCTTCGGAGATGCGCCTGCGTAGTCGATCCTTCGGTAGGCATCTCGTGCTTTCACCGGGTGCTCGTGCTCCCCACTCGATGATGAGAAGAAAACCCAGCTCGAAATTCAGCGGCTGCACTAGGGTAATACTCGCTCGCTTACGATTTTCCAAGGCTATCTGGCAGAAGGCAATGTCTGAAAAGTGTCAAAGAAGATGGTAGATGATGCTAGAGCCCACGTTAAAGGATTGACGATTGCGGACAGGCTGCTGTACTGTTAGGCTTTTGCGGAGGTGCACCTTCCCAGTAGATGCCACCGGGAGGCATCTCGTGCTTCCACCGGAAGCACGTGCTCCCCACTCGATGATAACAAAACTCAGCTCGAAATTCAGTGCCTGCCCTAGGCTAATACCTGCTCCCTTACGATTTTCCAAGGCTATCTGGTAGAAGGCAATGTCTGAAAAGTGTCTGTGAGAAGTGAAAGAAGATGCTAGAGCACACGTTGAAGGATTGACGATTGCGGACAGGCTGCTGTACTGTTGGGCTTTTGCGGAGGTGCACCTTCCTAGTAGATACCTACAGGAGGAATCTCGCGATTCCACCGAAAGCACATGCTCCCCACTCGATGATAAAACTCAGCTAGAAATTCAGTGCCTGCCCTAGGCTAATACCTGCTCGCTTACGATTTTCCAAGGCTATCTGGTAGAAGGCAATGTCTGAAAAGTGTCTGTGAAAAGTGAAAGAAGATGCTAGAGCACACGTTGAAGGATTGACGATTGCGGACAGGCTGCTGTACTGTTGGGCTTTTTCGGAGGTGCACCTTCCTAGTAGATACCTACAGGAGGAATCTCGCGATTCCACCGAAAGCACGTGCTCCCCACTCGATGATAAAACTCAGCTAGAAATTCAGTGCCTGCCCTAGGCTAATACCTGCTCGCTTACGATTTTCCAAGGCTATCTGGCAGAAGGCAATGTCTGAAAAGTGTCAAAGAAGATGGTAGAGGATGCTACAGCCCACGTTGAAGGATTGACGATTGCGGACAGGCTGCTATACTGTTGGGCTCCTGCAGAGGTGCTCTTTCCTAGTAGATGCCTCCGGGAGGCATCTCGCGCTTTCACCGGGAGAAAGCGCTCCCTACTCGATGATAAGAAAACCCAGCTCGAAATTCAGCGGCTGCACTAAGGTAATATCTGCTCGCTGACGATTTTCCAAGGGTATCTGGTAGAAGGCAATGTATAAAAAGTGTTAAAGAAGGTGGTAGAGGATGCTAGAGCCCACGTTAAAGCATTGACGATTGCGGATAGGCACCTGTACTGTTGGGCTCCTGCGGAGGTGCTCTTTCCTAGTAGATGCCGCCGGGAGGCATCTCGTGCTTTTACCGGGAGCAAGTGCTCCCCACTTGATGATGAGAAGAAAACCCAGCTCGAAATTCATCGGCTGCACTAGGCTAATACCTGCTCGCTTAAGATTTTCCAAGGCTATCTGGTAGAAAGCAATGTGTGAAAAGTGTCAAAGAAGGTGGTAGAGGATGCTACAGCCCACGTTAAAAGATTGACGATTGCGGACAGGCTGCTATACTGTTGGGCTCCTGCAGAGGTGCTCTTTCCTAGTAGATGCCTCCGGGAGGCATCTCGCGCTTTCACCGGGAGAAAGCGCTCCCTACTCGATGATAAGAAAACCCAGCTCGAAATTCATCGGCTGCACTAGGCTAATACCTGCTCGCTTACGATTTTCCAAGGCTATCTGGTAGAAGGCAATGTCTGAAAAGTGTCAAAGATGCTAGAGGATGCTAGAGCCCACGTTAAAGGATTGACGATTGCGGACAGGCTGCTATACTGTTGGGCTCCTTCGGATTTGCTCCTTCCTAGTAGATGCCTCCGGGAGGCATCTCGTGCTTTTACCGGGAGCAAGCGCTCCCCACTCGATGATAACAAAACTCAGCTTGAAATTCAGTGCCTGCCCTAGGATAATACCTGCTCGCTTACGATTTTCCAAGGGTATCTGGTAAGAGGACCTCTTGTACTTCCGAGGAGAGCAGACGTGTTTCGTCCGAGCTCCATCTTCCCATAGAGTTAACCTTTCTACCGGATCGAAGTGCCGCGTGTGTCGGCTTCCCCGCTCCTCCGCGACCGGCGAAGAATAACAGCAGTGCCACATAGAACACTTGACCCAAGAAAACGATAATACAGCGCAATATTTAACAGTACAGTGACTTTAAAGTACTTCATCAGTGACACCAAAAATCCAAGGATTACACCCGTATGCGCCCAATCAAAATCGGAAAAATGTGCTATTTACTGCAACTAATTTAATAGAGAACTAAGCGAAAAACAGTAATCGACGAGAGAAACCGCAGCGCTGCCAACACACGTCTGGAAAAGGATTCTGGATTTCTAACAGTGTATCGCAGTGCAGTGATTTAAAAACTCTTTACTGGCGTTCACAACCTTGCAAAGATTACGTGCATATGCAAAAAATTTAAATTGGAGACTATCGCGAACTTCTATAAACAATCGAACAGAGAACTTCAAAAAAAAACAACCTTGCGACGGAACTATAGTGCAAAAGAAACTATCTCCATCACCGATCCGCGTGAAATGATGGGCTAAAGCCAACAAAAGCCGACCCTGGTGAGTCCGTTCCATTAAACAATGAGTGCCTATTTTTATTTAAAATGTCTAAGTATTTTTATTTAAAATGTCTAAGTACTTTATTTTACTTATTCGACCGCGCAGCAAAGATCCCTTCAGGAGTGAAGTGGGTCGGATTGCGTAAGAGATCGTTTTATTTTAATTTCATGTTGTAAATAGTCTTATTAAGAGCACACGCTGTCTTGAGTCTCGCGCCAACAATGTTTTTACTTATCTAAGTTTTTATTTCATGTTGCTATCTTTATTTTAACTGTGTTCTAATAGTAATTTGTGATACACTTCACCGCCATGCAGACTGAGACACTTGGAACTGTAATAACCAAGCGCCATGCGTACTAACCCCAGGCTAATTTTTAAACATTTGTGTTTCAGTGTTTTATTTCGATCGTTACCGTAGAACAATTTGCCCTAAACTGAGCAAAAGGCCTTACAAAAAAATAATAATAAGTAAATAACGTTAAGCTGCTACTGCAAATTAACGAGTTCTTGGCTTACAACCCAATTTAGTCTCATCTACTGCAACGCGGTCTTGTTAATTTCACTGATTATGTTATAGTTCTGCTCATTTAAGCGTTGCCTAAGGTCTAGGAATGAATCTAGGCTGGACAACATTTGCAGAAGGAGCGCAGAAAATGCACGAGACACCCTTATACTTATCCATGGACACCGGATTTAATTTAGATAGCTTGTTATATTGCTTTGCTCAACCTGTAATGGCACTCTAATTACGAGCAAACCAACACCAGCAGACCCAAAATCGGACCAAAGTTAAAGTGCATTGTGCTCAAAACATCTAACTTCTCCCGGAAATTTTACAGATTAATTCCCGGACTTGTAGATAGCACTCATTGCTGTCTACAGGTCCTTTTTCTTACTTATTCAAATGTTACATAATCCTTTTACACGATTGCGATTTTAATAGCCCAAATTGTTAGATCTGAGCTTAAAAGTTTTGATACCAGCAGCTCTTTAATGGTACAACATTTGAGTGAGTTTTTGGACGAAATAAACTGGACATGTAATTTCTAAATTCTCCCGATTCGTTCAACGAATTCCTAAAAGGGCTCCGATTTCTTTGCTCGAGCAATGACCCTTCGAAACCCCTGGTACCGAGTGGCACCGATCGCTCGCGCGGGGTCACGTGACTGCCATTCCCCCTCGAAACGATTCCGAAACGCACTCTCGCTTTTCCCTACTAAAGACAGGAGTTACTCGACTCGAAAACTTTGATCTCGGCTCCAACGGATTTCTAAATAACAATTTGATTTGCTTTTTTGATGTTTTGTTTTCGTTCCAAAATTTTCGTGCCAACTTTGACAACGGATTTTTTTTTTTCCCTTGACTACCACTAACACAAAATTTTAATTTTAATTATGTTGTTTTCACGATGCTGTAGCGGTTTTGAATCCGCCTGAGAGTTATGGTGCCTGTTTTACTAGTAATTACAAGAGATATTTAACTAACCTACATAGATGATTGGGACTCTTGCCCGATTGGAACGACACCAAACTAAATCTAAAGGGTTAGCAGACCAAAATATTAACTTTGTTTAATATTTTAACATGAGCTAACTTCTCGGACTTTAGAATGCAATAGAGATGGCGTCTTCTCCACGATCATTTGACGCCAGAAGGATTTTCGAAGGACTGATTCTGTTCTGGCTTTAGAATTTTAAATTCCAAATGGGGAATTGCGGGGACAGGAAGAGGTGGCTCAGTGGGGCCATCAACAGACAGCGGGTGCTCTCATCTGCCATTCAATGTGTATATATTGTTTACTGTGTTTCTTGTGTCTTTTCTCCAATTAGTTCCCGCTTGAGAACACAAAATGTTTACTATTTTTTTTTTTTTTTTTACTTTCTTAATTTTACTTTTACGTTATTTAAACAGGATTCTTAGTTAGGGTAAGGCACTCATTGTATTTATGTTTACGGCTGACAAGCCGGGGTCGGCTCACTATTTATGAGAATTTACAAACCCGCCTTTTAAACATTCACAGTCAACAAAGAAAGAACTTTTAAAACAACTAAACATTATTTTCGTTTTTGAAATTTTCTCACAATACCAACCAGAACGCAAACTCGCCTCTTTAAAGAGAAATCGTTCAAAAACTCTCATTTATAAGCAACAATGAATACAACACCTCAACCAAGCACCCCAAGGGGAAGCAGAACTCTCACTCTAAACTCAAAAAATCCAGTTTCTACCATGACGGAGGCACTATTCCTCCAAACGAGAGTGACAGAAATACTAGTAAAAGACAAAAACTGTCTAGTAGCAACCAAAACTAAAGTTATAAACGAAATCAAAGTAACAGAAAAGTACTGGAGCTCCAGTTTAGAGAAAATAGCTAGCCTGGAAGCCAGCCTAAAGGCTAGCCAAGAAGAAAATAAAAACAATATAAACTTAAAAAAAGATTTAAAAGACCTCCAACAGGTTATTGCTAAAGAGAGGGATAACCACAAGGAGGAAATAGACCATATAAAAGAACTTATTAAGTTGCAAAAAGAATTATTCGTTACAAAGAAAGAGCTAAAAGAACATCAAAAAACTATAATTCACAAAATGGAGGAAAATGCCCAAACCACATCGGCGGGATTAACAGATTTTCTAACTAAGGAAGTTCGCAAAGTCTTAGAAGAAAACAATAGACACAACAGAGAAATGATAGCGAACCAAATACAGAAAGAAATGGATGAGACCAACAAATTGAGCGCCAAGCTAGGTCAAAACATTGAAAACCTCAAAGACAACATTCAAGATAAAAATCATAACAAAGACCTGTCAATTGAAGTACAAGAGATAAAAACATTGTTACAAAACCCGCCAAGCTATGCACGAGCAGTCAGCAACCACCAGACGACAAAATCAATAATCATCTCAAAAGCACCAGCTACCACACACACATTAATCGTAACTTCCAAAAACTTTAGCCAGTCAGGAGAACAGGTCCTGGAAGAATTTAAGAAAACAATGGGCGGAAACGCCCAGAAATGGAAAGTTAATGGGCTATATGTAGGTAAAAATAAAAACATACTAGTCAAAACAAAGAACAAGGACGACATACAAGCAATCGTTGACTGGATCAACGCAAAAGGAACGGGAAATCCTAACCTACAAACAAGAATCCCGCAACCGATCACTAAACCGATCATCATCCACGGCCTTCCAACACAACCAAACATAGAACTACTACGAAAAGCCCTGGGAGAAAGGGCCAACACTGAAATTGAGGTTGATACACGTGACAGATTATTCATAGACAAGAAAGGAGGCACTCATGCCGTCCTTTACCTCCTCCCACACGTCTCAAACCAACTACTGAATGCCGGCTCGATATGGTTCGCATTTGAACGATGCTCAATCAAGCAATACAAAAACAGTAATACTTCCTTCAACCGGTGCTTTAACTGCCAAGGCCATGGACACATCGCTCCAAATTGCAGAGAAGAGGCACACTGCGGCAGGTGTGCTGAAAAACACGCGACCAAAGACTGCAAGAAAAATACATCAAAATGTATTAACTGCACACTAATTAACATCCAAGCGGGATCAGAACTCCCCACCGACCATCCGGCCTGGCATGCAACCTGCCCAGCAAACAACTCAAATCGGGACAAAAAGAAAGAAGACGATGAGCCAGCGCTCAAAATTCCAACGCAAGAGGACGTTGTTATCCTACCAATCGAATAAGCAAAAGACAACAACCACCAATTAAAAGCTACAACAGCTTTAATTTCATACACCGACAACTAGTAGAGCCAATCTCCTAAACCTACACAAACACTCAAGTCAAGCACAAGTTATTCCCCTCCCTCTTTAAAGATGGCAACAACACAACCAACAATATCTTTCATACAACTAAATCTCAACAACTGCAGGGCAGCTACAATACAAGCATCAAAAATCATGGAAGACATGAACATTGACATAGCGTTATACCAGGAAATTTACACCTACAATGAAAGACCCCCAGGCTTTCCACTAAGATGGAAGACAATCTTATCAACCTCTAAAAAAGCGGCTATAATAATCCGAAATCAACACATAAGCCCAACCATAATACAACAGCAAAATAACTCAACAACCATTAGCTTCAACTCTTGGAACAATGAAGACGTCTTTATAACTTCTACCTACGCCCCACCAAATGATGACATAGCAGTAACCTTCTTAGAGCTGGACAATATAAACAACCACAAACCAAACAACCACGTCATCGGCGGAGACTTTAACGCCCATAGCCCATTTTGGGGTTATGAGCATGAGAACTGCAGAGGAAGCGACCTAATAGAATTTATAGCAAGTAATAACCTTTTAATATGTAATACCTCCAATGCGTCCCCAACATTCTCAAGAGGAAACTCAAAAGGATGGCCGGATATAACATTCATCAAGGGCAATATCGCAGGGAAAATAGAAAACTGGAAGGTCGAAGCCCTAGGGATCCAGACGGACCACAACGCCATATTATTTTCACTAACAACTAAGGTTATAATACCAATCAGAAATAGATTTAAAACCAAGTACGGTAACCACACAGAATTTGTTAAACAGCTACAACAGAGCTTTCGCCATATCAAATTCACCGATATTACCACAACGCAAGAACTGGACAGAAAAACAAGTGAAATCACGGAAATAGCAACCAAAACGATGCAGGCAAACTTTAAAAGGAAAACCAATGTTTTTAAATTCAATATAACCTGGTGGAACAATCATCTACTTATCCTCCAAAAACAGATAAAAGCCACACGCAGAAGAATGCAGAAGGATCAAGACGCAGCAACCAGAGAACAGTTTAAAATAAAGCTCCGAAAACTGAAAGCTAACTATAAAAAGGAAATAAACAAGGCCAAAGGCACTGCATGGAGATCATTCTGCACAAGGGCTAACAACGCATTCGGAACAACATTCAAGATAGTCACTAACAGACAACAGCCCAGCAACATAATCCACGCTACAACAGGATTAACTCCCTTTAAAACCAAAGCAAACCTAATTAATTTACTCAACAACATTTACAGACCAGACTCGCCATCTCAAGACACATACGAAGACACACTCACAAGAAACAAGACCTTCCCACCAAGTACTACCCCCACCACGCCACCCTTCACGAGCAGAGAACTCAAACATA
The DNA here is from genome assembly GCA_947359465.1 of Metellina segmentata. Taxonomy (NCBI): domain Eukaryota; kingdom Metazoa; phylum Arthropoda; class Arachnida; order Araneae; family Tetragnathidae; genus Metellina; species Metellina segmentata. The sequence continues at coordinate 10,522,107 of OX375876.1, read as the reverse complement.
TAATCCTCAACGCACCAAAAGACAAGGCCCCAGGACCAGACGGCATTGACGCCACTACACAGCGACTCATCTTAGAAGCAGATGCCACCAAACTACTTAACTGCATGAATACCTGCAAGAACCTACGCTTTTTCCCAACGGCCTTCAAGACAGGAGAGGTGGTCCTGTTTCCAAAACCCGGAAAAGACCCATCACTCACCGACTCCTACCGTCCAATCAACCTACTGCCCATTATGGGCAAAACGCTGGAAAAACTACTACTTTTAAGATTCCATAAATTCATATCTAATTACAATATACTCAGCAATAAACAATACGGCTTTAGAACCGGACGTTCCACAGAACACGCATTAAAGGCTATCATTGACAAAATAGACCACAATAAGACAAACCGGAATCACACTTGCATTATTTCACTAGACATCAAAGGTGCGTTCGATTCCATGTGGTGGCCCTCTCTATTTGATAAGCTACACAAGCATAAATTCCCACCCGACTTAATAGATATAACAAAAAGCTATCTTCACAACCGCAATGTTACCCTTCATCATGGCAATACTTCAATAACCCACAAGCTCCAAAGAGGATGCCCGCAAGGCTCATGTCTCGGACCATTCCTATGGCTACTAGTGGTAAACGATCTACTACTACAAACATGGCCAACAAACTGCGAAATCCAAGCGTACGCAGATGATATCACCATAGTCATATCGGGCAACAACAGAAGAATTATCGAGACAACAGCCAGCGAAGCCCTTCAAAGGATACAAACTTGGTGCCGACAGGAACAACTGACACTGTCCGAGAGCAAGACAACGGCCATGATAATAGGAGCACAAAAACCACTCAAAAGAAACCCAATACTCCAAAGCGGCACCATAAGAGTCAAAATAGTCAAGCACATCAGACTACTGGGCGTGATACTAGACAATAAGCTATCCTTCCTCCAACACATCGCTCACCTAAAAACAAAATGCCTCCAACTCAGCAATAACATGGCACACACGGTGGGAAGAACGTGGGGCACAAAGCCAAGGTTCCTCAAGATATGGTATAAGGCAGTCGCTGAGAGACAAATATGTTACGCAGCAAGCATATGGGCCCAACAACTAACCCAACGCAATATCCAAAAGTTGCAAAGCCTCCAGCGCCTTTTCACTGTCCGTATACTTAGAGCCTACCGCACCTCCCCAACAAATGCTTTACAAATACTGGCAGGAACCGAACCACTGCACCTAGTGGTACATAGAGAGGCAGCGATTACAAAACTAATTAGACTCCAGCAAGACATACATTTCCTAGGAGTCCCCTACTACACAAATGACTACGAACACGACGCGGACATCCTTAAAGAAGATACTTGGACAACTGATTTTGACACAGTAGGCACACAAAAACAAATAGAGACCGATTTAACAATTTACACAGATGGATCCAAGACGCCACACGGAGTGGGAGCGGCCTTTGTGGCATATAGGGAAGGAAGAGAAATATACACCAGGAAAATAGAGCTTGATAAAAATAATACAGTGCCGCAAGCGGAGAAACTTGCAATCCTTTTCGCTCTTGCTTGGGCACAGCACCAAAGCTACGATAAATGCAATATTCTCACAGACAGCCTCTCCACAGTCAAAACCCTACAACAATTTCAAACCAAAAATTCCATTGCCCAAAAAATAAGAGCACTACTACAGGATAATATCCACAACACGTTCATTAACTGGGTCAAAGCACATATTGGCATAATTGGAAATGAAAGGGCTGACCAGCTAGCCAAGGAAGCAGCAATGGGCGAAACGGATTTCAAGGTCTCCGCCAAACTACCAAAATGTCACGTGAAGAGCTCAATGAAAAAGGCAGCCATGCAAAGATGGCAGGAGGAATGGGAAACAGGAACAACAGGAAGGAGAACCTTCACTTTTTTCCCAAAAGTCAACCCCAGAAAAGAGCCGTATGGTCCCTACCTCACGTCATATTTCACAGGCCATGGACCCTTCCCCAGCTACTTGAGCCGATTCAATGTGGCAAATTCTAGCAACTGCACCTGTGGACAAACAGGAACGCCCAATCATTACATCTTCAAATGCCCTCTAACGTGTTCTCATCATCTCACGCAGCCATCAGATGTTAATTATGCGGCATGGGCAAAAAACACAGCCAGCAACGATCAAGCCCAGTCAAAGATAATATCAGTCATGAGTTTCCTTTCAGACAACATAGACTACCTCATCCAATAAACTGTTCAAGTGCCTCTACATATCCGGATCCAAGAGTATCTTGACCACGACTAGACTAATTTGTCTTTTTTTGTATTATTACAGTATACATAATGTAGTGCATAACGGGAAACCTCATTATGAGAAGTTCTGACCATGAAACCATAGAAAGAGTGCCTTCACGGTTTAAACCAAACCACTTTTCCGCAGCGTGTCCACAAAAAACCACTTTTACCTGTCCTATGGATGGGGGGTAAGGGGGACACCTGCGGTGTCCAAGTCCAAGGGTATCTGGTAGAAGGCAATGTCTGAAAAGTGTCAGAGAAGGTGGTAGAGGATGCTACAGCCCACGTTAAAGGATTGACGATTGCGGACAGGATGCTGCACTGTAGGGCTCCTGCGGAGGTGCACCTTCCTAGTAGATGCCTCTGGGAGGCATCTCGTGCTTCCACCGGAAGCACGTGCTCCCCACTCGATGATAACAAAACTCAGCTAGAAATTCAGTGCCTGCACTAGGCTAATACCTGCTCGCTTACGATTTTCCAAGGCTATCTGGTCAAAGGCAATGTCTGAAAAGTGTCAAAGAAGGTGGTAGAGGATGCTACATCCAACGTTGAGGGATTGACGATTGCGGGGCAGGCTGCTGTACTGTTGGGCTCCTTCGGAGATGCGCCTGCGTAGTCGATCCCTCCGGTAGGCATCTCGTGCTCCCCACTCGATGAGAACAAAACCCACCTCGAAATTAAGCGGCTGCCCGAGGCTAAAACCTGCTCGCTTACGATTTTCCAAGGTTATTTGGTAAAGGCAATGTCTGGAAAGTGTCAAAGAAGATGGTAGAGGATGCTAGAGCCCACAATAAAGGATTGAGGATTGCGTACAGTCTGCTGTACTGTTGGGCTCCTGCGGAGATGCGTATACGTAGTAGATGACTCCGGGAGGCATCTCGTGCTTTCACCGGGAGCACGTGCTCCCCACTGGATGATAACAAAACCCAGCTCGAAATTAAGCGACCGATGTAGGCTAATACCTACTTGCTTACGATTTTCCTAGACTATCTGGTAGAAGGTAATATCTGAAAAGCGTCAAGGAGGATGGTAGAGGATGCTACAGACCACGTTGAAGGATTGACAATTGCGTTACTGGCTGCTGTACTGTTGGGCTCCTGCAGATTAACATTGCAAAGGTAGTTCGTTGAATGTAAATTTTTTTTTTGAATTTCGGCATAACTTTTTTCAAATCACATATCATTTTTAACTTTTGAAGGAAGGCGAATCAACACCCTAGCTAGCATACCACTCTATAAACTTCCACAAAACAACAACATTCGTCGCCACGAAATATATAACGTCCACCTGTCATTTTCACATTTGAGAACAAGTTCAAGTGAGGACAATGAGGTGGATGAGGAATTGGTCCGGAGTAAAATTCTGCAAAAATAACATTGCGAAGGTAGTTAGTTGGATGTAATTTTTTTTAGTTTTATAAAAAAAAATTTCATGAACCATTGACGTGATACGACAGCAGTAATTCAAGACTTTAAATGTAATTTTTTCTATCACTAATTGTAAATGTGAAAATATTTTTGGTAAAATTGCTCCAGGGAACAATTCTTCCTAAGAAACGGGGTTGTAGGGTACCATGTTAAGTACATTTTTTTCTCAATATTACACTCATTGGTTTGCTTTTAGTAAATCCCCTAGGAGTGCCCTTCAAATTGACTTTTAGAAAGACAAGCTCATATGACTCTACTGGTGGTTATCTGGTTCTTATATTAGGTAAGTGCAAAAGTTTAACTGTTGGTTGTAACGATGAATAACATAGAAAACAAACTGTGCATAACCACAGACTAATATCCGCCATTACAATCTATTACCTATTGCCATCTTTCTGATTGGAGATGAATCCCACGTCGGTAAAAGTCCTGAGGTTGGGAGTGGAAAAGTCTCGGATGGCAGTTTTCATATAAAAATCAAAGATTTTTAGGTTGAAAAAGTTAGTCAACGCCGAAACCGGCGACAGACAGTAGGCGTTTAGTCCGAAGAATGGGGAAGATAGTAAAGTAGAACCTACCAATTAAACTCCATTGCTTTTTGAAGATTGATGATAGCAGCATGGGGCCTTGTGTTATCGTGATGGAGGAAAACATTGCCGAGAGACGACGCTAAGCTTTTTTGCAACCTATGTGGATTGCAGTCTGTCTAATTGAAGACAGTAGAATATTTTAATGATTGGGTTAGGTGTCAGGACCTCAGTGAATTATTCCATGCACATATCTACCACACTCCAAAATTTTTGGGATGAAATTCCGATTTCGAGGTCGATGCAGGCGGTTTCAGAAGGCCAAAACACAGTCCGAAGACGCTTTATGTTGCGGTACATAATCCACTTATCTCCAGTCACAATCAGTGTCAAGAACGGTTCATTCTTGAACTAGGAAAGCAAGGAAACACAAGGTAGCGATTGGAAGTCCCGCTGATCTGCAGTAAGCTGATGAGGAACTGAACGATCCAACTTTACGGTGAAACCCAACGCTTCCAGCTGTCTTTCGACTACTGTTGTCCAGTGAAAGTTTAGGCTAATTCTAGCACGGTTGGATTCGGGCTTCTTTATGTCTTGATCAAGTGCCTCTTCAACGAGTGAAGGATGTCCACGCCTTGACTGATCCTGACTGCTTCAGTCTCCTTCCCTGAATTTCCGAAGCCATCGACGACATGTGCTGTCGTCAACTGCATTCTCGTCATAAACGCGACATATACTACAGCTGCAGTACTGCCTTTGTCAAACTCGTACGACAAATAATGTCTCGCTTTATCACTTGTCATGTTGCAATCTGATGTTTTCACAAATGTTGTACTATCAGAAATGCAGTGCATTTATGTGCTGGATAGCTACACATTCTATTGATCAACTACTCCGGTCATCACAACGTCGTATGAAAAGTCATTTCAACTGGAAATATACATCTCCAAAAACAGTTAAAACTTTTGCACATACCCGATATTTGCAGCCGCTCAGGCTCCACCTGCTTGTTTGCTCTGTTATCCACTATAGTAACAAGGAAATGAAACGCAACCCTGTACTTCTAAACACTATGATCGCACGGAATATGGTATGGACAATCAAGTTTTTTGTAATTTTTTTTTATCCATTAAAAAAGAGGTTCCAGGGTTAGACTCGACTCAAAGGCATGGCAAATGCACGTGCACTCACCAGGAAATTTTTCCGACAGTCAAATGCTTATTTACGTCTTTATTTATGTTTGAAAGTGCTTTAACACCTTAATTTGGAAGTTAAAGGGGATTAATTATCGGTCGATAGTTTCACTTCCGTCACAAATTAGATAGATTCCGATTCCCAGGAGTTGGAAGTATTGTTGAACACAAATTGTTCTACAGTAACGTATAAGATACACCCAATTGTTCTACCGTAACGTAAAATATAGCTTTGCAATGTCTCGGGTAACAGTTTCTCTCAATCGGGTCTACAACTCTGCCAACCGGGCTACCGCGGTCCTTCAATTGAAGAGGAAAAATCCCCATTTACTAGAAGTTCGCAATTATCTTGAACTCGATAGAAGAACATCTAATGAGCGTCTTTGATGTGTGAGACAACTTGCTCTTCGTGCGGTCATGAAGTAAAATTCGGAAAAGACGTTGAATTTGTTCGCTTTGCAATTGTTCACGAGTTTAGGCAAGCAGTTAAACAGGTTTTGGAAGGGACGATTTTCTTCCTCGAGCCGCCATTGCAGACTTGGTCCAGTGAGTATCACAGGAAAACTCGCTTGATAAGACATGTATTAACCCCGATGACATTCTTATTCGCGACAGTTCCACTTTTCTTCCACAGAATCACATTACTGCATTTGAGAATAAGTTCAACGGAGAATGGGGTGGATAAAGAATCGATTCAAAGCCAAATTCTGCAATTTTACCACTGCGATGGTCGTTTTGTGGGATTGTCATGAGAAGTAAAAGATATATGTATACATATAAATTTTTTTAGGGGGGACCGCTTGTCCTTCAAAAGACCTATTAACAATAGTATCACGCACGGCTAATGAATTTCCCTTTTCCAAGCTGTCGATTTGGAAGATTCCTTTAATATTCGCAGTAATCATCACCTTCTCAGAAAAGGATAAAAAGGTCTTTACCTTCGTTGACACAAATTCAGTATCGTCTACTGCTTAACGATTCAGTCGCCCCTGTCGACTGGATAGTAGCCTCAGGGAAGCCAGGGAAGGCAGAGAGAAAGGGATATATGTGCATCAGCTCAAGGGAGTGCGACCATGCCCCTCGAGTAAGAGGCTGCTTGTGGAAATGAGACGTTTGGCTGGAACACCCTTTGGGACCAATGAGGAAGCTTCCGGCTGGAGACTGACATTTCAATCTCCTCCGGTCTTGCAACCTGAATCTCCACTTGCAAGCTGTTCAGAGATTGACCAGGAGATTAGTCACCTCCATTTAGTGATATGCATTTTGCATAAGTATCACGGATTCTATTACGAGCACTTCCTCAGATGTGTTATCTAGTCGCTTTTGCCTATTCTTTATCTGAATTTGACCCTGAATTATCAGTACCATTTTATGTCTCCACACTCCTAAAAGTAGAGTTCAGCGCATGAGGATATGGCTTTCTTTAGTCTGATATTTCCCAAAAACATTTATTTCTACTTGCTTCGATAGGCAAGTAAAACAATTGCGTTGAAATGTATTACTATAGCTTATGTGGGGTAAACTCAGCTTCATACATTATTTAAAACTGAATAAGATATTTAACTTCAATTTCTTCCAAAATAAATAATCGGTTTGATATTAAATAAAATTTTAATAAGAATTTTCTTTTGGGGTTTGATTATGTATTGAATGCATAATTTGTACACGAGTGTATTTCAACACATTTTATTTTTATACACATTATGCAAAATTATGTTTCGAATTAAAATTAGAGTACCTCTCCCAAAGATCCTTTTGCTGACTGCGTATGGTAAAGCTACTTCAACTTCGGTCCTTGTTTGTTTGTATGTTCAGTTTTTGTTTTTGTCCTAAATAAAGCTGTATAATCTTCGTACAGAATTAGTTATAGACTCATCTCTTCCACTGAGTAGAAAGAAGTTCATTAATTTACAGTTGGTCTTTTACGTACGTGATAAATCGTAAACTAATTTTTACTTTACCGTTAGAGAAGATGGATTTCAAACCACACATAGATTAGGACAAGGAAGTGGGTCGAAATGAAGACACATTGAACTGTTGCTTAGACAAAATGCCGTTTTGGACACTCCAACAAGACAATGCACTGTCGCGACCGATACAGATGGCGTAGAGAAAAGGACCTAAAGTCATTCAAAAAGAGTCATGCTTTTGCAAAATTCTTGTGGGATGCATGAATAATGCAAAATGCATGAATGTAAATCAAGAATTTACAGCGACTCTGCAAAGTTGATTTCGGACAAGCTATTTTCGTACGAGCAATGCCTGGTCAGCGTGTGGGTAAGCTAATAGAACAATTCTTTAGCGGTGTTAAAGTTTCAATGGAGGAGATTTTATGACTCTCATAACTCGCCTGCACAATAATTTGGAAGTTCAACAATGAACTCAGTTGACTTAAAAAAAGGAACTTCATGATCCGCTGCTGATGACGAATTATGTCAATCTCAACTGAAATGTTTTCCAATTTAAAGTGTCTGCGAGTCTTTTCAATTCAAGAATAGACTTTAAGTTGACAAAACATCGGATTAACAAAAATGAGTCTTTTAAAGTGCGATGACTCACTCTGAAAACATTATTGCCAATATGAATATTAGTTATGGAAAACTATAAAGGGAATGTTCAAAATGCCTTAAAACTGCCATTTTCCTGTCACCTGCCACAACTGTCAAAAGAACAAGTGTTTCTAAGAGGCTTGGTGGATATGCAATCATGGTGTGTTTGAAGGAATTCCAGACGCACTGTTAGCTAATAAAGGTGCATCAGCACACACGACAAAACGTAATTATGATTTTGAAACTTTTGCGACACTCCAAGGCCAATCAAAAAACAATTAAGACATTTTAGCACACTAAACAAACAGTAAGTGTTGAGATACATAGGACCCGGTTATCAATTCAGCAGACCATTCACAAGATTTTCCACCTTATTGCTGGCAAGAGAAATTTTACATTCACAAGAAATGGTTGGCAAAGACAAATGTCTAAGGACAGTTGAAGGAAGGAATGCCCTCCTTAAATGAGTTTCAAAATACACAATGACCGATTCCTCATGCTGTAGATAATATGCCATCACACCAAACATGTAAAATAATTTCTTTGTCCAAACGCTTAAAATAAAGAATTGCGTTTGAGTAAGCAAAGGCACAAATTAATGTACGTACTGCAGTGAAGCGGTTGCGAACGTTAGGCGGTGTAGAGGGCGCACCTGAGAGGTCATCCTTGCCCTCTTCTGAAAAAGAAATAGTTCAAATTCAGTCATGCAACTTTGTAGAGAAAGGGTTATAGAGAAATACTAAAGTTGTATATTCAGACCCAAGTTAAATTATAGTTTCTGTATTATCGCAAGGAAATTTAGCTTCTACAATCATTATTTAAAGATGATTAAATGGATCATTAACAGTCACAGTATCAGAAAGTCATATTTCAAACCGGCAGTTATCTATCGACTGTTCAATTATTGTTAAATCAAAACGCCTCAAAAGCTATAAAGAATTGCGTTTAGATAAGACAAGAAACAAATGAATGAACTTACTGGATCGAAGCTGCTGCGACTCTGGGGCGGTGTGGAGGGCGGCACCGGAGAATGGTCATCCTAGAGGCCCTCCTTGCCCTCTTCTGAAAAAGAAATAGTTCAAATTCAGTCATGCAACTTTGTAGAGAAAGGGTTATAGAGAAATACTAAAGTTGTATATTCAGACCGATAATATACATTATAGTTTGTGTATTATCGCAAGGAAATTAAGCTTCTACAATCATTATTTAAAGATAATTAAATGGATCATTAACAGTCACAGTATCAGAAAGTCCTATTTCAAACCGGCAGTTATATATCGACTGTTCAATTATTGTTAAGTCAAAACGCCTCAAAAGCTATAAAGAATTGCGTTTAGATAAGACGAGAAACAAATGAATGAACTTACTGGATCGAAACTGCTGCGACTCTGGGGCGGTGTAGAGGGCGGCACCGGAGAATGGTCATCCTAGAGGCCCTCCTTTCCCTCTTCTGAAAAAGAAATAGTTCAAATTCAGTCATGCAACTTTGTAGAGAAAGGGTTATAGAGAAATACTAAAGTTGTATATTCAGACCTATATTCTACATTATAGTTTCTGTATTATCGCAAGGAAATTTAACTTCTACAATCATTATTTAAAGATGATTAAATGGATCATTAACAGTCACAGCATCAGAAATTCATATTTCAAACCGGCAGTTATATATCGACTGTTCAATTATTGTTAAATCAAAACGCCTCAAAAGCTATAAAGAATTGCGTTTAGATAAGACAAGAAACAAATAAATGAACTTACTGGATCGAAACTGCTGCGACTCTGGGGCGGTGTGGAGGGCGAGACCGGAGAATGGTCATCCTAAAGGCCCTCCTTGCCCTCTTCTGAAAAAGAAATAGTTCAAATTCAGTCATGCAACTTTGTAGAGAATGGGTTATAGAGAAATACTAAAGTTGTATATTCAGACCTATAATCTACATTATAGTTTGTGTATTATCGCAACGAAATTTAGCTTCTACAATCATTAGTTAAAGATGATTAAATGGATCATTAACAGTCACAGTATCAGAAAGTCGTATTTCAAACCGGCAGTTATATATCGACTGTTCAATTATTAAGAAATCAAAACGCCTCAAAAGCTATAAAGAATTGCGTTTAGATAAGACAAGAAACAAATGAATGAACTTACTGGATCGAAGCTGCTGCGACTCTGGGGCGGTGTGGAGGGCGGCACCGGAGAATGGTCATCCTAGAGGCCCTCCTTGCCCTCTTCTGAAAAAGAAATAGTTCAAATTCAGTCATGCAACTTTGTAGAGAAAGGGTTATAGAGAAATACTAAAATTGTATATTCAGACCCAAGTTAAATTATAGTGTCTGTATTATCATAAGGAAATTTAGCTTCTACAATCATTATTTAAAGATGATTAAATGGATCATTAACAGTCACAGTATCAGAAAGTCGTATTTCAAACCGGCAGTTATATATCGACTGTTCAATTATTAAGAAATCAAAACGCCTCGAAGCTATAAAGAATTGCGTTTAGATAAGACAAGAAACAAATGAATGAACTTACTGGATCGAAGCTGCTGCGACTCTGGGGCGGTGTGGAGGGCGGCACCGGAGAATGGTCATCCTAGAGGCCCTCCTTGCCCTCTTCTGAAAAAGAAATAGTTCAAATTCAGTCATGCAACTTTGTAGAGAAACTGTTATAGAGAAATACTAAAGTTGTATATTCAGACCTATAATCTACATTATAGTTTGTGTATTATCGCAAGGAAATTTAGCTTCTACAATCATTATTTAAAGATGATTAAATGGATCATTAACAGTCACAGTATCAGAAAGTCCTATTTCAAACCGGCAGTTATATATCGACTGTTCAATTATTGTTAAATCAAAACGCCTCAAAAGCTATAAAGAATTGCGTTTAGATAAGACGAGAAACAAATGAATGAATGAACTTACTGGATCGAAACTGCTGCGACTCTGGGGCGGTGTGGAGGGCGGCACCGGAGAATGGTCATCCTAAAGGCCCTCCTTGCCCTCTTCTGAAAAAGAAATAGTTCAAATTCAGTCATGCAACTTTGTAGAGAATGGGTTATAGAGAAATACTAAAGTTGTATATTCAGACCTATAATCTACATTATAGTTTGTGTATTACCGCAACGAAATTTAGCTTCTACAATCATTAGTTAAAGATGATTAAATGGATCATTAACAGTCACAGTATCAGAAAGTCATATTTCAAACCGGCAGTTATATATCGACTGTTCAATTATTGTTAAATCAAAACGCCTCAAAAGCTATAAAGAATTGCGTTTAGATAAGACAAGAAACAAATGAATGAACTTACTGGATCGAAGCTGCTGCGACTCTGGGGCGGTGTGGAGGGCGGCACTGGAGAATGGTCATCCTAGAGGCCCTCCTTGCCCTCTTCTGAAAAAAAAAATATAGTTCAAATTCAGTCATGCAACTTTGTGGAGAAAGGGTTATAGAGAAATACTAAAGTTGTATATTCAGACCCAAGTTAAATTATAGTTTCTGTATTATCATAAGGAAATTTAACTTCTACAATCATTATTTAAAGATGATTAAATGGATCATTAACAGTCACAGTATCAGAAAGTCGTATTTCAAACCGGCAGTTATATATCGACTGTTCAATTATTAAGAAATCAAAACGCCTCAAAAGCTATTAAGAATTGCGTTTAGATAAGACAAGAAACAAATGAATGAACTTACTGGATCGAAGCTGCTGCAACTCTGGGGCGGTGTGGAGGGCGGCACCGGAGAATGGTCATCCTAGAGGCCCTCCTTGCCCTCTTCTGAAAAAGAAATAGTTCAAATTCAGTCATGCAACTTTGTAGAGAAAGGGTTATAGAGAAATACTAAAGTTGTATATTCAGACCTATAATCTACATTATAGTTTCTGTATTATCGCAAGGAAATTTAGCTTCTACAATCATTATTTAAAGATGATTAAATGGATCATTAACAGTCACAGTATCAGAAAGTCATAGTTCAAACCCGCAGTTATATATCGACTGTTCAATTATTGTTAAATCAAAACGCCTCAAAAGCTATAAAGAATTGCGTTTAGATAAGACAAGAAACAAATGAATGAACTTACTGGATCGAAGCTGCTGCGACTCTGGGGCGGTGTGGAGGGCGGCACCGGAGAATGGTCATCCTAGAGACCCTCCTTGCCCTCTTCTGAAAATGAAATAGTTCAAATTCATTGTGATGCAACTTTTGGGGAGAATTTTTTTTAATTTTTTGTACGCATATATTTCGCATTGTATTTTGAAATTTTACGTCAAGAAAATTTATGTCATAAATTTTAAATTAAAGATCATTAACAGCTATCAATATCACAAATTTTTGCTCTGAGTACACCTTCGAAGGTGTTTTTGTAAAAAAATTCTCTCTTTAGAATTAAGTTTTAAATTGAAACATAGTATAAAACACTGAAAAATAGAGGGAAAACTGTATTTTTGTAAAGAAAATATGTTACGAAAAATGTTTGTATCTGTAACATAAATTAGTGATCTGTTATACATGATAACTCAAATTTCAATCAAAATATCATGATTTTAAGAACTAAATAATAAATCTATCAAAGTTATCCAAGGAAAAGTATTTTCTCATAATATTTCTGAAGATATTTTAAGAGTTATGTTTGTTCGAGAAATACGTTGTTGAAAAACTAATAAAATATACTGCCAACAATATGTATATAAATTGATATAAAAAATAGAAAAAATTCATCTACAATCATGAAGAGAGCCTATTCCCTTCATAAGCAATTAAAACGTAATCATTGCAAATTTTTAAGCATTTTATACATGAAAATGTGTTTTATAATGTTTTGCCTAAACAAAATAGACTCAAAATCTCATTGAGAAAATGCCAAAAACAAGTTTTGGTTAACAAATTTGTTTTAAAAAATGCATTTTACACACTAAAATGCACCAGATTTATATATTTCGCCCTCTTTAGAAAGGAAAAAGAAAAAGTTTTTGAATCCAAGTGTATCCAAGGTAAAATACACAGGATTAGAAATTTTACTTTTTTTAAAACTGATAAACAGGCTTTAAAGCCATCGTTAAACTAGATCATAGTATCATACACCCCAATTTTTAAAGTTTGTAAGCAAACAAATGCATCTTTTGGTACTTTTTTTCCATATCGCACCATTTAAACATTCATTTGGATCCTGTTTTTTACCGGGAAATCATTTTAACCTTTGCGCTGCGGCAGATAGACAATTGTTACCACTAAAATTTAGTTTACACCAGCGGCATGGTATAGATCTGTGTACGGTGGATGTTATCCCCATTTAAGTGACAGCTGACATCGATCACTATTTGTACTCTGTCAGCGACTGTTTTCTAGAGAGTCCCTCCTTTTGTTCGTTACTCTACCCTGTCGACCGTGAGGTGTGACCACTTTGGAGGAAAGGCAGAAGGTCGCTCCGGTTATATCCATCTCATGTCAAACGATATGCCGCACAAAACTATGAAAGGAAAGCGTTAGTCATAAATGCCACTCAAGGCTCTATCGTTCAAGTTAGGTAATTAGGTAAGGGGGATCGGACATGCAGGCGAAAGTGTCGTTCTGCAAGAAGAGTGAAAAAAATCTCAGCGCTGCAGCGTAAGGGTTAAATAAATGAAATGAAAATTTTCAAAAGAAATGCGTATTAAAATATGTGCTAACGTGAATTCAAAATATCTAAAACACACAAGTAATCAACGCAATGAATAGCTATTTTATTGCCAGTTTCGAATCACAAATTAAAAAATAATACGCTGCCAGATACTTTAAAAATCTAGTAAAATATTTAAAATTTGTATAATTTTGGCATATTTAAGTAAAATTGTCACTATTATAATAAGATTCAGAAGTAATGAGGAATGCAAACAAACATTTAAGATGACTTTCGTCTACTGACAAGCACTAAGGGTGTAAAAATCAGTTTCGACTAATTTTTAAAACGCTATAACGTCGGTTTTAAATTAGATAGAAACACGATTCAAGCAGCATTTCATAGATAAAATATTTTCATATTTTATCAAAATTAGAAAATCTATATTTTTGTCGAATATGACATTTCAAAGGTGTACTCATACCTTAACTAGGGGCCCCACTCCCTGCTCGCCAGCCCTAGGTAATTGCTCTGCAATCCAATTTGGTTTGAATGCGTTTTAGTAGCCGCATCGGAAAAACCTACCGTCATGTTCCCTATACAATTTTGAAGAAACCATGTTAATTTCGTAATTTCTGATCCATACTTTCTCGGGAAACTGTCTAAGAATCGAGCGGAAAAAGTGAGTTTTCAATGCTGCGGCGACAAATTTTTTTTTTTAATCGAGAAACCGACACTACCATATCGAATACTCATTAATTGAAGAGTCGAGAAGCCTCAAAAGCTGCAAAAGAATTGCGTTCGTGTAAGCCAAGGTACAAATTAGTATACTTACTGCAGCGAAGCTGTTGCAACCCTGGGGCGGAGTGGAGGGCGGCATCATCTGAGAGTAGTCATCCTCCTGCCCTCTTCTGAAACATAAGAAATATTTAAATTCAACGTCACGCAACCTATAGGAGAGAAAGGTTTATCGAGATATACAAAAGTTGTGTACATATAGACCTATAATCTACATTCGAGTTTCCAATGTAATTTAAGTTGTACAATGATAAATTAAAGATCATTATCAGTAAAGTGTAATTAGTACTATAAATTTTTATTTAAAACCGACTATAGCGTTAGCCCTTCTAACTAGAGGGCGCCCCATAATCACATGAAGATTGATTATGTTTAGGTACAGCTTAACGTCCGACTCCGGCGAACTATGTCGGTTGTCTGAGGGAAGTGTAATCACCGTTTCTTTAAATCCTTGTAATCAGTTTCTTTGTGAATAAAAAATTTGTATTTCCGTGTGCTGGATTCACGCAAAAAATAACCTTGCCATTACACTACAAATATCTGTCAACCGTCGATTGCCTTCAAGAAATAATGGTTGAAATGTAGACAGTTGCAGAACGTGCATCTTTGTCAACTGCTCACAAATAAAAATCGTATGATATTACTTATCCAATTGGTTATGCCAGTTAGAAACTAGTCACTGCACAGCAGGCCTGGTCTATGATTAAACGCGAGGCATTTGAAATCGTATGGAGCTTGAAAAAATTGGAAGTTTGGGTGTGGTATATTGAAACAGTTCTACACAGATCATAACACTTTACCCTACTTAACTAAAAGTAATCTTGCAGATTGCAAAAGTGGACTTTTATATTACAATAAAAAACATTGCCCCTATGGAAAAATGCCTCATGCTTATGCACTCTCACGCCTATTGTGAAGAGTGTAAACATTTTAATTATAATTTTTGATGGAGTAAAAAATGATTAGATTTTGCAATGGTTGATTTTCAGTGACATGTTTAGGTAGTTAGAATCCTGTAAGTAACTTTAGGTTCTAAAATGTATTTAAATTTCTAATAAATGATGGTATTTTTTTGTTTCTTTTACCTTTAGTCTACGACCGGTACAACAGTTGTACCATGATGGCTTCAAGAAATAATTGATACAATACCCAGTACATCAGTTGTATCTTGAAAGTTATAAGAGTAGCGCCAAGAGATAATTTAAACAAGGACTGTTTCAGCAGTTGTAACCTAAAAGTTATACAAATTGCGTGAAGAAAAAATCCCGCTTATTCTATCTAAAGCTGCAGTCTAAACGTTAATGATCAAAGGAAATTTAATCACTCAGAAAAGAGCCCTCAGTATCCCAAATGTTTATTTAAAATCGACAGTACCATATAGACTTAAAAAATTGTAGAGTAAAAACGCTTTAAAAAAGACGCTATAGTAGTAATGCGTTTGGACAAAGCAAGATACAAATTAGTGTACTTACTGGAGCTAAGCTGTTGCGACACTGGGGCGATGCAGAGGGCGAAACTGAAGAGTGGGTGTCAGAACCGGTGACTGGATTTTGTTTGAGCGTTGGCTGGCGACGCTGAGCAGGTGCTCTGACTACTGTGTCCATTGACCGAAAATTAAACTGGCATTACCCAGGTGCCAGGCCGTGAGGTCTTCTGGAAGGATTCCAGTAGGTGTCGAGTTTTGGCGTTGGCATCGCTGGAAGGCAATGGGCACGAACCCACCGCTGGCGAAATTTAACTGGTGGCAACTGGGTTTTGATGTATGCAAACTGCCGGTAAAATGGTTGGGCGAAATGGATCACTGCATCAGTCGACCAAACATCGGTTCTGGTCGTAGCAAGGCAATAGTGCTCTCGTGTAGTCACCGTGGTGCCATCTGGTAACTAGTGGTGTCGCTCAGCCTAGAAATTTAGCGGATGCCCTAAGCTAACACCTGCTCGGTTACGATTTTCAAGGCTATCTGGTAGAAGGCAATGTCTGAAAAGTGTGAAAGAAGATGATAGAGGATGCTGCAGCCCGCGTTAAAGGATTGACGATTGCGGACAGGCTGCTGCACTGTCGGGCTCCTGCGGAGGGCGCACCTTCCTGGAAGATGCCTCCGGGAGGCTTCTCGTGCTTTTATCGGAAGCACACGCTCCCCACTCGATTATGAGAAGAAAACCCAGCTCGAAATTAAGCGGCTGCACTAGGCTAATACCTGCTCGCTTACGATTTTCCAAGGCTATCTGGCAGAAGGCAATGCCTGAAAAGTGTCAAAGAAGGTGGTAGAGGATGCTACAGCCCACGTTAAAGGATTGACGATTGCGGACAGGCTGCTGTACTGTTGGGCTCCTGCGGAGATGCGTATACGTAGTAGATGACTCCGGGAGGCTTCTCGTGCTTTTATCGGAAGCACACGCTCCCCACTCGATTATGAGAAGAAAACCCAGCTCGAAATTAAGCGGCTGCACTAGGCTAATACCTGCTCGCTTACGATTTTCCAAGGCTATCTGGCAGAAGGCAATGTCTGAAAAGTGTCAAAGAAGGTGGTAGAGGATGCTACAGCCCACGTTAAAGGATTGACGATTGCGGACAGGCTGCTGTACTGTTGGGCTCCTGCGGAGATGCGTATACGTAGTAGCTGACTCCGGGAGGCTTCTCGTGCTTTTATCGGAAGCACACGCTCCCCACTCGATTATGAGAAGAAAACCCAGCTTGAAATTAAGCGGCTGCACTAGGCTAATACCTGCTCGCTTACGATTTTCCAAGGCTATCTGGCAGAAGGCAATGTCTGAAAAGTGTCAAAGAAGATGGTTGAGGATGCTACAGCCCACTTTAAAGGATTGACGATTGCGGACAGGCTGCTATACTGTTGGGCTCCTGCGGAGGTGCACCTTCCTAGTAGATGCCTTCGGGTGCATCTCGTGCTTTCACCGGGAGCACACGCACCCCACTCGATGATAAGAAAACCCAGCTCAAAATTCAGCGGCTGCACTAGGCTAATACCTGCTCGCTTACGATTTTCCAAGGCTATCTGATAGAAGGCAATGTCTGAAAAGTGTCAAAGAAGATGATAGAGGATGCTACAGCCCACGTTAAAGGATTGACGATTGCGGACAGGCTGCTGTACTGTTGGGCTCCTGCGGAGGGCGCACCTTTCTAGAAGATGACTCCTGGAGGCCCCTCGTGCTTTTACCGGAAGCAGACGCTCCCCACTCGATGATAAGAAAACCCAGCTCGAAATTCAGCGGTTGCACTAGGCTAATACCTGCTCGCTTACGATTTTCCAAGGCTATCTGGCAGAAGGCAATGTCTGAAAAGTGTCAAAGAAGGTGGTAGAGGATGCTACAGCCCACGTTAAAGGATTGACGATTGCGGACAGGCTGCTGTACTGTTGGGCTCCTGCGGAGATGCGTATACGTAGTAGCTGACTCCGGGAGGCTTCTCGTGCTTTTATCGGAAGCACACGCTCCCCACTCGATTATGAGAAGAAAACCCAGCTTGAAATTAAGCGGCTGCACTAGGCTAATACCTGCTCGCTTACGATTTTCCAAGGCTATCTGGCAGAAGGGAATGTCTGAAAAGTATCAAAGAAGGTGGTAGAGGATGCTACAGCCCACGTTAAAGGATTGACGATTGCGTATAGTCTGCTGTACTGTTGTGCTCGTGCGGAGATGCGTATATGTAGTAGATGACTCCGGGAGGCTTCTCGTGCTTTTATTGGAAGCACACGCTCCCCACTCGATTACGAGAAGAAAACCCAGCTCGAAATTCAGCGGCTGCACCAGGCTAATACCTGCTAGCTTACGATTTTCCAAGGCTATCTGGCAGAAGGCAATGTCTGAAAACTGTTAAAGAAGATGATAGAGGATGCTACAGCCAACGTTAAAGCATTGACGATTGCGGACAGGCTGCTGTACTGTTGGGCTCCTGCGGAGGGCGCACCTTTCTAGAAGATGCCTCCGGGAGGCTCCTCGTGCTTTTACCGGAAGCAGACGCTCCCCACTCGATGATAAGAAAACCCAGCTCAAAATTCAGTGGCTGAACTAGGCTAATACCTGCTCGCTTACGATTTTCCAAGGCTATCTGGTAGAAGGCAATGTCTGAAAAGTGTCAAAGAAGATGGTTGAGGATGCTACAGCCCACTTTAAAGGATTGACGATTGCGGACAGGCTGCTATACTGTTGGGCTCCTGCGGAGGTGCACCTTCCTAGTAGATGCCTTCGGGTGCATCTCGTGCTTTCACCGGGAGCACACGCTCCCCACTCGATGATAAGAAAACCCAGCTCAAAATTCAGCGGCTGCACTAGGCTAATACCTGCTCGCTTACGATTTTCCAAGGCTATCTGGTAGAAGGCAATGTCTGAAAAGCGTCAAAGAGGATGGTAGAGGATGCTACAGCCCACGTTAAAGGATTGACGATTGCGGATAGGCTGCTGTACTGTTGGGCTCCTGCGGAGGTGCACCTTCCTAGTAGATGCCTTCGGGTGCATCTCGTGCTTTCACCGGGAGCACACGCTCCCCACTCGATGATAAGAAAACCCAGCTCAAAATTCAGCGGCTGCACTAGGCTAATACCTGCTCGCTTACGATTTTCCAAGGCTATCTGGTAGAAGGCAATGTCTGAAAAGCGTCAAAGAGGATGGTAGAGGATGCTACAGCCCACGTTAAAGGATTGACGATTGCGGATAGGCTGCTGTACTGTTGGGCTCCTGCGGAGGTGCACCTTCCTAGTAGATGCCTTCGGGTGCATCTCGTGCTTTCACCGGGAGCACACGCTCCCCACTCGATGATAAGAAAACCCAGCTCAAAATTCAGCGGCTGCACTAGGCTAATACCTGCTCGCTTACGATTTTCCAAGGCTATCTGGTAGAAGGCAATGTCTGAAAAGTGTCAAAGAAGATGGTTGAGGATGCTACAGCCCACTTTAAAGGATTGACGATTGCGGACAGGCTGCTATACTGTTGGGCTCCTGCGGAGGTGCACCTTCCTAGTAGATGCCTTCGGGTGCATCTCGTGCTTTCACCGGGAGCACACGCTCCCCACTCGATGATAAGAAAACCCAGCTCAAAATTCAGCGGCTGCACTAATCTAATACCTGCTCGCATACGATTTTCCAAGGCTATCTGGCAGAAGGCAACGTCTGAAAAGTGTCAAAGATGGTAGAGGATGCTAGAGCCCACGTTAAAGGATTGACAATTGCGGACAGGCTGCTGTACTGTTGGGCTCTTGCGGAGATGCGTATACGTAGTAGATGACACCGGGAGGCTTCTCGTGCTTTTACCGGAAGCACACGCTCCCCACTTGATTATGAGAAGAAAACCCAGCTCGAAATTATGCGGCTGCACTAGGCTAATACCTGCTCGCTTACGATTTTCCAAGGCTATCTGGTAGAAGGCAATGTCTGAAAAGTGTCAAAAAAGATGGTTGAGGATGCTACAGCCCACTTTAAAGGATTGACGATTGCGGACAGGCTGCTATACTGTTGGGCTCCTGCAGAGGTGCACCTTCCTAGTAGATGCCTTCGGGTGCATCTCGTGCTTTCACCGGGAGCACACGCTCCCCACTCGATGATAAGAAAACCCAGCTCAAAATTCAGCGGCTGCACTAGGCTAATACCTGCTCGCTTACGATTTTCCAAGGCTATCTGGTAGAAGGCAATGTCTGAAAAGTGTCAAAGAAGGTGGTAGAGCATGCTACAGCCCACGTTAAGGGATTGACGATTGCGGATAGGCTGCTGTACTGTTGGGCTCCTGCGGAAGTGCACCTTCCTAGTAGATGCATCAGGAAGGCATCTCGTGCGTCCACTGGAAGCACACGCTCCCCACTCTATGATGAGAACAAAACCCAGCTAGAAATTCAGTGGCTCCTTAAGGTAAATACCCGCTCGTTTACGATTTTCCAAGGCTATCTGGCAGAAGGCAATGTCTGAAAAGTGTCAAAGAAGGTGGTAGAGGATGCTACAGCCCACGTTAAAGGATTGACGATTGCGGACAGGCTGCTGTACTGTTGGGCTCCTGCGGAGATGCGTATACGTAGTAGATGACTCCGGGAGGCTTCTCGTGCTTTTACCGGAAGCACAAGCTCCCCACTCGATTATGAGAAGAAAACCCAGCTCGAAATTATGCGGCTGCACTAGGCTAATACCTGCTCGCTTACGATTTTCCAAGGCTATCTGGTAAAAGGCAATGTCTGAAAAGTGTCAAAGAAGGTGGTAGAGGATGCTACAGCCCACGTTAAAGGATTGACGATTTGACGATTGCGGACAGGCTGCTGAACTGTTGGGCTCCTGCAGAGATGCGTATACGTAGTAGATGACTCCGGGAGGCTTCTCGTGTTTTTACCGGAAGCACACGCTCCCCACTTGATGATTATAAGAAAACCCAGATCGAAATTAAGCGGCTGCACTAATCTAATACCTGCTCGCATACGATTTTCCAAGGCTATCTGGCAGAAGGCAACGTCTGAAAAGTGTCAAAGATGGTAGAGGATGCTAGAGCCCACGTTAAAGGATTGACGATTGCGGACAGGCTGCTGTACTGTTGGGCTCTTGCGGAGATGCGTATACGTAGTAGATGACACCGGAAGCACACGCTCCCCACTCGATTATGAGAAGAAAACCCAGCTCGAAATTATGCGGCTGCACTAGGCTAATACCTGCTCGCTTACGATTTTCCAAGGCTATCTGGCAGAAGGGAATGTCTGAAAAGTATCAAAGAAGGTGGTAGAGGATGCTACAGCCCACGTTAAAGGATTGACGATTGCGTATAGTCTGCTGTACTGTTGGGCTCGTGCGGAGATGCGTATATGTAGTAGACGACTCCGGGAGGCATCTCGTGCTTACACCGTGAGCACACGGTCCGCTCTCGATGATAAGAAACCCCAGATCGAAATTCAGCGGCTGCACTAGGCTAATACCTGCTCGCTTACGATTTTCCAAGGCTATCTGGTAGAAGGCAATGTCTGAAAAGTGTCAAAGAAGGTGGTAGAGCATGCTACAGCCCACGTTAAAGGATTGACGATTGCGGACAGGCTGCAGTACTGTTGGGCTCCTGCGTAGGAGCACCTTCCTAGAAGATGCCTCCGGGAGGCATCTCGTGCTTTCACCGGGAGCAAGCGCTCCCCACTCGATGATACGAAAACCCATCTCGAAATTCAGCGGCTGCACTAGGCTAATACCTGCTCGCTTACGATTTTCCAAGGCTATCTGGCAGAAGGCAATGTCTGAAAAGTGTCAAAGAAGGTGGTAGAGCATGCTACAGCCCACGTTAAAGGATTGACGATTGCGGACAGGCTGCTGTACTGTTGGGCTCTTGCGGAGATGCGTATACGTAGTAGATGACACCGGGAGGCTTCTCGTGCTTTTACCGGAAGCACACGCTCCCCACTCAATTATGAGAAGAAAACCCAGCTCGAAATTATGCGGCTGCACTAGGCTAATACCTGCTCGCTTACGTTTTTCCAAGGCTATCTGGCAGAAGGGAATGTCTGAAAAGTATCAAAGAAGGTGGTAGAGGATGCTACAGCCCACGTTAAAGGATTGACGATTGCGTATAGTCTGCTGTACTGTTGTGCTCGTGCGGAGATGCGTATATGAAGTAGATGACTCCGGGAGGCATCTCGTGCGTCCACTGGAAGCACACGCTCCGCACTCTATGATGAGAACAAAACCCAGCTAGAAATTCAGTGGCTCCTTAAGGTAAATACCCGCTCGCTTACGATTTTCCAAGGCTATCTGGTAGAAGGCAATGTCTGAAAAGTGTCAAAGAAGGTGGTAGAGCATGCTACAGCCCACGTTAAAGGATTGACGATTGCGGACAGGCTGCTGTACTGTTGGGCTCTTGCGGAGAAGCGTATACGTAGATGACACCGGGAGACTTCTCTTGCTTTTACCGGAAGCACACGCTCCCCACTCGATTATGAGAAGAAAACCCAGCTCGAAATTATGCGGCTGCACTAGGCTAATACCTGCTCGCTTACGATTTTCCAAGGCTATCTGGCAGAAGGCAATGTCTGAAAAGTGTCAAAGAAGGTGGTAGAGGATGCTACAGCCCACGTTAAGGGATTGACGATTGCGGATAGGCTGCTGTACTGTTGGGCTCCTGCGGAAGTGCACCTTCCTAGTAGATGCATCAGGAAGGCATCTCGTGCGTCCACTGGAAGCACACGCTCCCCACTCTATGATGAGAACAAAACCCAGCTAGAAATTCAGTGGCTCCTTAAGGTAAATACCCGCTCGCTTACGATTTTCCAAGGCTATCTGGTAGAAGGCAATGTCTGAAAAGTGTCAAAGAAGGTGGTAGAGGATGCTACAGCCCACGTTAAAGGATTGACGATTGCGGACAGGCTGCTGTACTGTTGGGCTCCTGCGGAGATGCGTATACGTAGTAGATGACTCCGGGAGGCTTCTCGTGCTTTTCCCGGAAGCACACGCTCCCCACTCGATTATGAGAAGAAAACCCAGCTCGAAATTATGCGGCTGCACTAGGCTAATACCTGCTCGCTTACGATTTTCCAAGGCTATCTGGCAGAAGGCAATGTCTGAAAAGTGTCAAAGAAGGTGGTAGAGGATGCTACAGCCCATGTTAAAGGATTGACGATTTGACGATTGCGGACAGACTGCTGTACTGTTGGGCTCCTGCGGAGGTGCTCCTTCCTAGTAGATGCCTCCGGTAGGCATCTCGCGCTTTCACCGGGAGCAAGCGTTCCCCACTCAATTATGAGAAGAAAACCCTGCTCGAAATTCAGCGGCTGCACAAGGCTAATACCTGCTCGCTTACGATTTTAAAAGACTAACTGGTAGAAGGCAATGTATGTCTGAAAAGTGTCAAAGAAGTTGGTAGCGGATGCTACAGCCCACGTTAAAGGATTGACTATTGCGGATAGGCTGCTGTACTGTTGGGCTCCTGCGGAGGTGCACCTTCCTAGTAGATTCCACCGGGAGGACGTTCTCCCAACTCCCTCGATAATGAGAACCAAACCCAGCTAGAAATTTAGCGGCTGCCCTAGGCTTATACCTGCTCGCTTACGATTTTCCAAGGCTATCTGGCAGAAGGCAATGTCTGAAAAGTGTGAAAGAAGGTGGTAGAGGATGCTACAGCCCACGTTAAAGGATTGACGATTGCGGAATGGCTGCTGTACTGTTGGGCTCCTGCGGAGAAGCGTATACGCAGTAGATGACTCCGGGAGGCTTCTCGTGCTTTTACCGGAAGCACACGCTCCTCACTCGATTATGAGAAGAAAACCCAGCTCGAAATTCAGCGGCTGCACCAGGCTAATACCTGCTCGCTTACGATTTTCCAAGGCTATCTGGCAGAAGGCAATGTCTGAAAAGTGTCAAAGAAGGTGGTAGAGGACGCTACAGACCACGTTAAAGGATTGACGATTGCGGACAGGCTGCTGTACTGTTGGGCTCCTGCGGAGGTGCACCTTCCTAGTAGATGCCTTCGGGTGCATCTCGTGCTTTCACCGGGAGCACACGCTCCCCACTCGATGATAAGAAAACCCAGCTCAAAATTCAGCGGCTGCACTAGGCTAATACCTGCTCGCTTACGATTTTCCAAGGCTATCTGGTAGAAGGCAATGTCTGAAAAGTGTCAAAGAAGATGGTTGAGGATGCTACAGCCCACGTTAAAGGATTGACGATTGCGGAATGGCTGCTGTACTGTTGGGCTCCTGCGGAGATGCGTATACGCAGTAGATGACTCCGGGAGGCTTCTCGTGCTTTTAACGGAAGCAGACGCTCCCCACTCGATGATAAGAAAACCCAGCTCGAAATTCAGCGGTTGCACTAGGCTAATACCTGCTCGCTTACGATTTTCCAAGGCTATCTGGCAGAAGGCAATGTCTGAAAAGCGTCAAAGAGGATGGTAGAGGATGCTACAGCCCACGTTAAAGGATTGACGATTGCGGACAGGCTGCTGTACTGTTGGGCACCTGCGGAGGTGCACCTTCCTAGTAGATGCCTTCGGGTGCATCTCGTGCTTTCACCGGGAGCACACGCTCCCCACTCGATGATAAGAAAACCCAGCTCAAAATTCAGCGGCTGCACTAGGCTAATACCTGCTCGCTTACGATTTTCCAAGGCTATCTGGTAGAAGGCAATGTCTGAAAAGTGTCAAAGAAGATGGTTGAGGATGCTACAGCCCACTTTAAAGGATTGACGGTTGCGGACAGGCTGCTATACTGTTGGGCTCCTGCGGAGGTGCACCTTCCTAGTAGATGCCTTCGGGTGCATCTCGTGCTTTCACCGGGAGCACACGCTCCACAGTCGATGATAAGAAAACCCAGCTCAAAATTCAGCGGCTGCACTAGGCTAATACCTGCTCGCTTACGATTTTCCAAGGCTATCTGGTAGAAGGCAATGTCTGAAAAGCGTCAAAGAGGATGGTAGAGGATACTACAGCCCACGTTAAAGGATTGACGATTGCGGATAGGCTGCTGTACTGTTGGGTTCCTGCGGAGATGCACCTTCCTAGTAGATGCCTTCGGGTGCATCTCGTGCTTTCACCGGGAGCACACGCTCCCCACTCGATGATAAGAAAACCCAGCTCAAAATTCAGCGGCTGCACTAGGCTAATACCTGCTCGCTTACGATTTTCCAAGGCTATCTATTAGAAGGCAATGTCTGAAAAGTGTCAAAGATGGTTGAGGATGCTACAGCCCACTTTAAAGGATTGACGATTGCGGACAGGCTGCTATACTGTTGGGCTCCTGCGGAGGTGCACCTTCCTAGTAGATGCCTTCGGGTGCATCTCGTGCTTTCACCGGGAGCACACGCTCCCCACTCGATGATAAGAAAACCCAGCTCAAAATTCAGCGGCTGCACTAGGCTAATACCTGCTCGCTTACGATTTTCCAAGGCTATCTGGCAGAAGGCAATGTCTGAAAAGCGTCAAAGAGGATGGTAGAGGATGCTACAGCCCACGTTAAAGGATTGACGATTGCGGATAGGCTGCTGTACTGTTGGGCTCCTGCGGAGGTGCACCTTCCTAGTAGATGCCTTCGGGTGCATCTCGTGCTTTCACCGGGAGCACACGCTCCCCACTCGATGATAAGAAAACCCAGCTCAAAATTCAGCGGCTGCACTAGGCTAATACCTGCTCTCTTACGATTTTCCAAGGCTATCTGGTAGAAGGCAATGTCTGAAAAGCGTCAAAGAGGATGGTAGAGGATGCTACAGCCCACGTTAAAGGATTGACGATTGCGGTCAGGCTGCTGTACTGTTGGGCTCCTGCGGAGATGCGTATACGTAGTAGATGACTCCGGGAGGCTTCTCGTGCTTTTATCGGAAGCACACGCTCCCCACTCGATTATGAGAAGAAAAGCCAGCTCGAAATTAAGCGGCTGCACTAGGCTAATACCTGCTCGCTTACGATTTTCCAAGGCTATCTGGCAGAAGGCAATGTCTGAAAAGTGTCAAAGAAGGTGGTAGAGGATGCTACAGCCCACGTTAAAGGATTGACGATTGCGGACAGGCTGCTGTACTGTTGGGCTCCTGCGGAGATGCGTATACGTAGTAGATGACTCCGGGAGGCTTCTCGTGCTTTTATCGGAAGCACACGCTCCCCATTCGATTATGAGAAGAAAACCCAGCTCGAAATTAAGCGGCTGCACTAGGCTAATACCTGCTCGCTTACGATTTTCCAAGGCTATCTGGCAGAAGGCAATGTCTGAAAAGTGTCAAAGAAGGTGGTAGAGGACGCTACAGACCACGTTAAAGGATTGACGATTGCGGACAGACTGCTGTACTGTTGGGCTCCTGCGGAGATGCGTATACGTAGTAGATGACTCCGGGAGGCTTCTCGTGCTTTTATCGTAAGCACACGCTCCCCACTCGATTATGAGAAGAAAACCCAGCTTGAAATTAAGCGGCTGCACTAGGCTAATACCTGCTCGCTTACGATTTTCCAAGGCTATCTGGCTGAAGGCAATGTCTGAAAAGTGTCAAAGAAGGTGGTAGAGGATGCTACAGCCCACGTTAAAGGATTGACGATTGCGGTCAGGCTGCTGTACTGTTGGGCTCCTGCGGAGATGCGTATACGTAGTAGATGACACCGGGAGGCTTCTCGTGCTTTTATCGGAAGCACACGTTCCCCACTCGATTATGAGAAGAAAACCCAGCTCGAAATTATGCGGCTGCACCAGGCTAATACCTGCTCGCTTACGATTTTCCCAGGCTATCTGGCAGAAGGCAATGTCTGAAAAGTGTCAAAGATGGTAGAGGATGCTAGAGCCCACGTTAAAGGATTGACGATTGCGGAATGGCTGCTGTACTGTTGGGCTCCTGCGGAGATGCGTATACGTAGTAGATGACTCCGGGAGGCTTCTCGTGCTTTTACCGGAAGCACACGCTCCTCACTCGATTATGAGAAGAAAACCCAGCTCGAAATTCAGCGGCTGCACCAGGATAATACCTGCTAGCTTACGATTTTCCAAGGCTATCTGGCAGAAGGCAATGTCTGAAAACTGTCAAAGAAGATGATAGAGGATGCTACAGCCAACGTTAAAGCATTGACGATTGCGGACAGGCTGCTGTACTGTTGGGCTCATGCGGAGGGCGCACCTTTCTAGTAGATGCCTTCGGGTGCATCTCGTGCTTTCACCGGGAGCACACGCTCCCCACTCGATGATAAGAAAACCCAGCTCAAAATTCAGCGGCTGCACTAGGCTAATACCTGCTCGCTTACGATTTTCCAAGGCTATCTGGTAGAAGGCAATGTCTGAAAAGTGTAAAAGAAGGTGGTAGAGGATGCTACAGCCCACGTTAAAGGATTGACGATTGCGGACAGGCTGCTGTACTGTTGCGCTCCTGCGGAGATGCGTATACGTAGTAGATGACTCCGGGAGGCTTCTCGTGCTTTTATCGGAAGCACACGCTCCCCACTCGATTATGAGAAGAAAAGCCAGCTCGAAATTAAGCGGCTGCACTAGGCTAATACCTGCTCGCTTACGATTTTCCAAGGCTATCTGGCAGAAGGCAATGTCTGAAAAGTGTCAAAGAAGGTGGTAGAGGATGCTACAGCCCACGTTAAAGGATTGACGATTGCGGACAGGCTGCTGTACTGTTGGGCTCCTGCGGAGATGCGTATACGTAGTAGATGACTCCGAGAGGCTTCTCGTGCTTTTATCGGAAGCACACGCTCCCCATTCGATTATGAGAAGAAAACCCAGCTCGAAATTAAGCGGCTGCACTAGGCTAATACCTGCTCGCTTACGATTTTCCAAGGCTATCTGGCAGAAGGCAATGTCTGAAAAGTGTCAAAGAAGGTGGTAGAGGACGCTACAGACCACGTTAAAGGATTGACGATTGCGGACAGGCTGCTGTACTGTTGGTCTCCTGCGGAGATGCGTATACGTAGTAGATGACTCCGGGAGGCTTCTCGTGCTTTTATCGTAAGCACACGCTCCCCACTCGATTATGAGAAGAAAACCCAGCTTGAAATTAAGCGGCTGCACTAGGCTAATACCTGCTCGCTTACGATTTTCCAAGGCTATCTGGCAGAAGGCAATGTCTGAAAAGTGTCAAAGAAGGTGGTAGAGGATGCTACAGCCCACGTTAAAGGATTGACGATTGCGGTCAGGCTGCTGTACTGTTGGGCTCCTGCGGAGATGCGTATACGTAGTAGATGACACCGGGAGGCTTCTCGTGCTTTTATCGGAAGCACACGTTCCCCACTCGATTACGAGAAGAAAACCCAGCTCGAAATTATGCGGCTGCACCAGGCTAATACCTGCTCGCTTACGATTTTCCCAGGCTATCTGGCAGAAGGCAATGTCTGAAAAGTGTCAAAGATGGTAGAGGATGCTAGAGCCCACGTTAAAGGATTGACGATTGCGGAATGGCTGCTGTACTGTTGGGCTCCTGCGGAGATGCGTATACGTAGTAGATGACTCCGGCAGGCTTCTCGTGCTTTTACCGGAAGCACACGCTCCTCACTCGATTATGAGAAGAAAACCCAGCTCGAAATTCAGCGGCTGCACCAGGATAATACCTGCTAGCTTACGATTTTCCAAGGCTATCTGGCAGAAGGCAATGTCTGAAAACTGTCAAAGAAGATGATAGAGGATGCTACAGCCAACGTTAAAGCATTGACGATTGCGGACAGGCTGCTGTACTGTTGGGCTCATGCGGAGGGCGCACCTTTCTAGTAGATGCCTTCGGGTGCATCTCGTGCTTTCACCGGGAGCACACGCTCCCCACTCGATGATAAGAAAACCCAGCTCAAAATTCAGCGGCTGCACTAGGCTAATACCTGCTCGCTTACGATTTTCCAAGGCTATCTGGTAGAAGGCAATGTCTGAAAAGTGTAAAAGAAGGTGGTAGAGGATGCTACAGCCCACGTTAAAGGATTGACGATTGCGGACAGGCTGCTGTACTGTTGGGCTCCTGCGGAGATGCGTATACGTAGTAGATGACTCCGGGAGGCTTCTCGTGCTTTTATCGGAAGCACACGCTCCCCACTCGATTATGAGAAGAAAAGCCAGCTCGAAATTAAGCGGCTGCACTAGGCTAATACCTGCTCGCTTACGATTTTCCAAGGCTATCTGGCAGAAGGCAATGTCTGAAAAGTGTCAAAGAAGGTGGTAGAGGATGCTACAGCCCACGTTAAAGGATTGACGATTGCGGACAGGCTGCTGTACTGTTGGGCTCCTGCGGAGATGCGTATACGTAGTAGATGACTCCGAGAGGCTTCTCGTGCTTTTATCGGAAGCACACGCTCCCCATTCGATTATGAGAAGAAAACCCAGCTCGAAATTAAGCGGCTGCACTAGGCTAATACCTGCTCGCTTACGATTTTCCAAGGCTATCTGGCAGAAGGCAATGTCTGAAAAGTGTCAAAGAAGGTGGTAGAGGACGCTACAGACCACGTTAAAGGATTGACGATTGCGGACAGGCTGCTGTACTGTTGGGCTCCTGCGGAGATGCGTATACGTAGTAGATGACTCCGGGAGGCTTCTCGTGCTTTTATCGTAAGCACACGCTCCCCACTCGATTATGAGAAGAAAACCCAGCTTGAAATTAAGCGGCTGCACTAGGCTAATACCTGCTCGCTTACGATTTTCCAAGGCTATCTGGCAGAAGGCAATGTCTGAAAAGTGTCAAAGAAGGTGGTAGAGGATGCTACAGCCCACGTTAAAGGATTGACGATTGCGGTCAGGCTGCTGTACTGTTGGGCTCCTGCGGAGATGCGTATACGTAGTAGATGACACCGGGAGGCTTCTCGTGCTTTTATCGGAAGCACACGTTCCCCACTCGATTATGAGAAGAAAACCCAGCTCGAAATTATGCGGCTGCACCAGGCTAATACCTGCTCGCTTACGATTTTCCCAGGCTATCTGGCAGAAGGCAATGTCTGAAAAGTGTCAAAGATGGTAGAGGATGCTAGAGCCCACGTTAAAGGATTGACGATTGCGGAATGGCTGCTGTACTGTTGGGCTCCTGCGGAGATGCGTATACGTAGTAGATGACTCCGGCAGGCTTCTCGTGCTTTTACCGGAAGCACACGCTCCTCACTCGATTATGAGAAGAAAACCCAGCTCGAAATTCAGCGGCTGCACCAGGCTAATACCTGCTAGCTTACGATTTTCCAAGGCTATCTGGCAGAAGGCAATGTCTGAAAACTGTCAAAGAAGATGATAGAGGATGCTACAGCCAACGTTAAAGCATTGACGATTGCGGACAGGCTGCTGTACTATTGGGCTCCTGCGGAGGGCGCACCTTTCTAGAAGATGCCTCCGGGAGGCTCCTCGTGCTTTTACCGGAAGCACACGCTCCCCACTCGATGATAAGAAAACCCAGCTCAAAATTCAGCGGCTGCACTAGGCTAATACCTGCTCGCTTACGATTTTCCAAGGCTATCTGGTAGAAGGCAATGTCTGAAAAGCGTCAAAGAGGATGGTAGAGGATGCTACAGCCCACTTTAAAGGATTGACGATTGCGGACAGGCTGCTATACTGTTGGGCTCCTGCGGAGGTACACCTTCCTAGTAGATGCCTTCGGGTGCATCTCGTGCTTTCACCGGGAGCACACGCTCCCCACTCGATGATAAGAAAACCCAGCTCAAAATTCAGCGGCTGCACTAGGCTAATACCTGCTCGCTTACGATTTTCCAAGGCTATCTGGTAGAAGGCAATGTCTGAAAAGCGTCAAAGAGGATGGTAGAGGATGCTACAGCCCACGTTAAAGGATTGACGATTACGGATAGGCTGCTGTACTGTTGGGCTCCTGCGGAGGTGCACCTTCCTAGTAGATGCCTTCGGGTGCATCTCGTGCTTTCACCGGGAGCACACGCACCCCACTCGATGATAAGAAAACCCAGCTCAAAATTCAGCGGCTGCACTAGGCTAATACCTGCTCGCTTACGATTTTCCAAGGCTATCTGGCAGAAGGCAATGTCTGAAAAGTGTCAAAGAAGGTGGTAGAGGATGCTACAGCCCACGTTAAAGGATTGACGATTGCGGACAGGCTGCTGTACTGTTGGGCTCCTGCGGAGATGCGTATACGTAGTAGATGACTCCGGGAGGTTTCTCGTGCTTTTATCGGAAGCACACGCTCCCCACTCGATTATAAGAAGAAAACCCAGCTCGAATTTAAGCGGCTGCACTAGGCTAATACCTGCTCGCTTACGATTTTCCAAGGCTATCTAGCAGAAGGCAATGTCTGAAAAGTGTCAAAGAAGGTGG
This sequence comes from Metellina segmentata, assembly GCA_947359465.1. Lineage (NCBI taxonomy): Eukaryota > Metazoa > Arthropoda > Arachnida > Araneae > Tetragnathidae > Metellina > Metellina segmentata. Next base: position 10,491,067 of record OX375876.1, on the reverse strand, counting down.
TAGAGGATGCTACAGCCCACGTTAAAGGATTGACGATTGCGGACAGGCTGCTGTACTGTTGGGCTCCTGCGGAGATGCGTATACGTAGTAGATGACTCCGGGAGGCTTCTCGTGCTTTTATCGGAAGCACACGCTCCCCACTCGATTATGAGAAGAAAACCCATCTCGAAATTAAGCGGCTGCACTAGGCTAATACCTGCTCGCTTACGATTTTCCAAGGCTATCTGGTAGAAGGCAATGTCTGAAAAGTGTCAAAGAAGATGGTTGAGGATGCTACAGCCCACGTTAAAGGATTGACGATTGCGGACAGGCTGCTGCACTGTCGGGCTCCTGCGGAGGGCGCACCTTTCTAGAAGATGCCTCCGGGAGGCTCCTCGTGCTTTTACCGGAAGCAGACGCTCCCCACTCGATGATAAGAAAACCCAGCTCGAAATTCAGCGGTTGCACTAGGCTAATACCTGCTCGCTTACGATTTTTCAAGGCTATCTGGCAGAAGGCAATGTCTGAAAAGCGTCAAAGAGGATGGTAGAGGATGCTACAGCCCACGTTAAAGGATTGACGATTGCGGACAGGCTGCTGTACTGTTGGGCTCCTGCGGAGGTGCACCTTCCTAGTAGATGCCTTCGGGTGCATCTCGTGCTTTCACCGGGTGCACACGCTCCCCACTCGATGATAAGAAAACCCAGCTCAAAATTCAGCGGCTGCACTAGGCTAATACCTGCTCGCTTACGATTTTCCAAGGCTATCTGGTAGAAGGCAATGTCTGAAAAGTGTCAAAGAAGGTGGTAGAGGATGCTACAGCCCACGTTAAAGGATTGACGATTGCGGACAGGCTGCTGTACTGTTGGGCTCCTGCGGAGATGCGTATACGTAGTAGTTGACTCCGGGAGGCTTCTCGTGCTTTTATCGGAAGCACACGCTCCCCACTCGATTATGAGAAGAAAACCCAGCTCGAAATTATGCGGCTGCACCAGGCTAATACCTGCTCGCTTACGATTTTCCCAGGCTATCTGGCAGAAGGCAATGTCTGAAAAGTGTCAAAGATGATAGAGGATGCTAGAGCCCACGTTAAAGGGTTGACGATTGCGGAATGGCTGCTGTACTGTTGGGCTCCTGCGGAGATGCGTATACGCAGTAGATGACTCCGGGAGGCTTCTCGTGCTTTTACCGGAAGCACACGCTCCTCACTCGATTATGAGAAGAAAACCCAGCTCGAAATTCAGCGGCTGCACCAGGCTAATACCTGCTAGCTTACGATTTTCCAAGGCTATCTGGCAGAAGGCAATGTCTGAAAAGTGTCAAAGAAGGTGGTAGAGGATGCTACAGCCCACGTTAAAGGATTGACGATTGCGGACAGGCTGCTATACTGTTGTTCTCCTGCGGACGTGCACCTTCCTAGTAGATGCCTTCGGGTGCATCTCGTGCTTTCACCGGGAGCACACGCTCCCCACTCGATGATAAGAAAACCCAGCTCAAAATTCAGCGGCTGCACTAGGCTAATACCTGCTCGCTTACGATTTTCCAAGGCTATCTGGTAGAAGGCAATGTCTGAAAAGCGTCAAAGAGGATGGTAGAGGATGCTACAGCCCACGTTAAAGGATTGACGATTACGGATAGGCTGCTGTACTGTTGGGCTCCTGCGGAGGTGCACCTTCCTAGTAGATGCCTTCGGGTGCATCTCGTGCTTTCACCGGGAGCACACGCACCCCACTCGATGATAAGAAAACCCAGCTCAAAATTCAGCGGCTGCACTAGGCTAATACCTGCTCGCTTTCGATTTTCCAAGGCTATCTGGCAGAAGACAATGTCTGAAAAGTGTCAAAGAAGGTGGTAGAGGATGCTACAGCCCACGTTAAAGGATTGACGATTGCGGACAGGCTGCTGTACTGTTGGGCTCCTGCGGAGATGTGTATACGTAGTAGATGACTCCGGGAGGCTTCTCGTGCTTTTATCGGAAGCACACGCTCCCCACTCGATTATAAGAAGAAAACCCAGCTCGAAATTAAGCGGCTGCACTAGGCTAATACCTGCTCGCTTACGATTTTCCAAGGCTATCTGGCAGAAGGCAATGTCTGAAAAGTGTCAAAGAAGGTGGTAGAGGATGCTACAGCCCACGTTAAAGGATTGACGATTGCGGACAGGCTGCTGTACTGTTGGGCTCCTGCGGAGATGCGTATACGTAGTAGATGACTCCGGGAGGCTTCTCGTGCTTTTATCGGAAGCACACGCTCCCCACTCGATTATGAGAAGAAAACCCAGCTCGAAATTATGCGGCTGCACCAGGCTAATACCTGCTCGCTTACGATTTTCCCAGGCTATCTGGCAGAAGGCAATGTCTGAAAAGTGTCAAAGATGATAGAGGATGCTAGAGCCCACGTTAAAGGATTGACGATTGCGGAATGGCTGCTGTACTGTTGGGCTCCTGCGGAGATGCGTATACGCAGTAGATGACTCCGGGAGGCTTCTCGTGCTTTTACCGGAAGCACACGCTCCTCACTCGATTATGAGAAGAAAACCCAGCTCGAAATTCAGCGGCTGCACCAGGCTAATACCTGCTAGCTTACGATTTTCCAAGGCTATCTGGCAGAAGGCAATGTCTGAAAACTGTCAAAGAAGATGATAGAGGATGCTACAGCCAACGTTAAAGCATTGACGATTGCGGACAGGCTGCTGTACTGTTGGGCTCCTGCGGAGGGCGCACCTTTATAGAATATGCCTCCGGGAGGCTCCTCGTGCTTTTACCGGAAGCAGACGCTCCCCACTCGATGATAAGAAAACCCAGCTCGAAATTCAGCGGTTGCACTCGGCTAATACCTGCTCGCTTACGATTTTCCAAGGCTATCTGGCAGAAGGCAATGTCTGAAAAGCGTCAAAGAGGATGGTAGAGGATGCTACAGCCCACGTTAAAGGATTGACGATTGCGGATAGGCTGCTGTACTGTTGGGCTCCTGCGGAGGTGCACCTTCCTAGTTGATGCCTCCGGGAGGAATCTCGTGCTTCCACCGGAAGCACGTGCTCCCCACTCGATGATGAGAAAACCCAGCTAGAAATTCAGTGCCTGCCCTAGGCTAATACCTGCTCGCTTTCGATTTTCCAAGGCTATCTGGCAGAAGACAATGTCTGAAAAGTGTCAAAGAAGGTGGTAGAGGATGCTACAGCCCACGTTAAAGGATTGACGATTGCGGACAGGCTGCTGTACTGTTGGGCTCCTGCGGAGATGCGTATACGTAGTAGATGACTCCGGGAGGCTTCTCGTGCTTTTATCGGAAGCACACGCTCCCCACTCGATTATAAGAAAACCCAGCTCGAAATTAAGCGGCTGCACTAGGCTAATACCTGCTCGCTTACGATTTTCCAAGGCTATCTGGCAGAAGGCAATGTCTGAAAAGTGTCAAAGAAGGTGGTAGAGGATGCTACAGCCCACGTTAAAGGATTGACGATTGCGGACAGGCTGCTGTACTGTTGGGCTCCTGCGGAGATGCGTATACGTAGTAGATGACTCCGGGAGGCTTCTCGTGCTTTTATCGGAAGCACACGCTCCCCACTCGATTATGAGAAGAAAACCCAGCTCGAAATTAAGCGGCTGCACTAGGCTAATACCTGCTCGCTTACGATTTTCCAAGGCTATCTGGCAGAAGGCAATGTCTGAAAAGTGTCAAAGAAGGTGGTGGAGGATGCTACAGCCCACGTTAAAGGATTGACGATTGCGGACAGGCTGCTGTACTGTTGGGCTCCTGCGGAGATGCGTATACGTAGTAGATGACTCCGGGAGGCTTCTCGTGCTTTTATCGGAAGCACACGCTCCCCACTCTATTATGAGAAGAAAACCCAGCTCGAAATTATGCGGCTGCACCAGGCTAATACCTGCTCGCTTACGATTTTCCCAAGCTATTTGGCAGAAGGCAATGTCTGAAAAGTGTCAAAGATGGTAGAGGATGCTAGAGCCCACGTTAAAGGATTGACGATTGCGGAATGGCTGCTGTACTGTTGGGCTCCTGCGGAGATGCGTATACGCAGTAGATGACTCCGGGAGGCTTCTCGTGCTTTTACCGGAAGCACACGCTCCTCACTCGATTATGAGAAGAAAACCCAGCTCGAAATTCAGCGGCTGCACCAGGCTAATACCTGCTAGCTTACGATTTTCCAAGGCTATCTGGCAGAAGGCAATGTCTGAAAACTGTCAAAGAAGATGATAGAGGATGCTACAGCCAACGTTAAAGCATTGACGATTGCGGACAGGCTGCTGTACTGTTGGGCTCCTGCGGAGATGCGTATACGTAGTAGATGACTCCGGGAGGCTTCTCGTGCTTTTATCGGAAGCACACGCTCCCCACTCGATTATGAGAAGAAAACCCAGCTCGAAATTACGCGGCTGCACTAGGCTAATACCTGCTCGCTTACGATTTTCCAAGGCTATCTGGCAGAAGGCAACGTCTGAAAAGTGTCAAAGATGGTAGAGGATGCTAGAGCCCACGTTAAAGGATTGACGATTGCGGACAGGCTGCCGTACTGTTGGGCTCTTGCGGAGATGCGTATACGTAGTAGATGACACCGGGAGGCTTCTCGTGCTTTTACCGGAAGCACACGATCCCCACTCGATTATGAGAAGAAAACCCAGCTCGAAATTATGCGGCTGCACTAGGCTAATACCTGCTCGCTTACGATTTTCCAAGGCTATCTGGCAGAAGGCAATGTCTGAAAAGTGTCAAAGGTGGTAGAGCTTGCTACAGCCCACGTTAAAGGATTGACGATTGCGTATAGTCTGCTGTACTGTTGTGCTCGTGCGGAGATGCGTATATGTAGAAGATGACTCCGGGAGGCATCTCGTGCTTTCACCGTGAGCACACGGTCCGATCTCGATAAGAAAACCCAGATCGAAATTCAGCGGCTGCACTAGGCTAATACCTGCTCGCTTACGATTTTCCAAGGCTATCTGGTAGAAGGCAATGTCTGAAAAGTGTCAAAGAAGATGGTTGAGGATGCTACAGCCCACTTTAAAGGATTGACGATTGCGGACAGGCTGCTGTACTGTTGGGCTCTTGCGGAGATGCGTATACGTAGTAGATGACACCGGGAGGCTTCTCGTGCTTTTACCGGAAGCACACGGTCCCCACTCGATTATGAGAAGAAAACCCAGCTCGACATTATGCGGCTGCACTAGGCTAATACCTGCTCGCTTACGATTTTCCAAGGCTATCTGGCAGAAGGCAATGTCTGATAAGAGTCAAAGAGGATGGTAGATGTTGCTGCAGCCCACGTTGAAGGATTATGGGACAGGCTGCTGTACTGTTGGGCTAATGCGGAAATGCGTCTTACTAGTAGATACCATTGGGAGGCTTATCGTGCTTTCACCGGGAGCACGTGCTCCCCACTCACTTGATAATGAGAACCAAACCCAGCTAGAAATTTAGCGGCCGATGTAGGCTAATACGTACTTGCTTACGATTTTCCAAGACTATCTGGTAGAAGGCAGTGTCAGAAATACGTCAAAGAGGATTGTAGATGTTGCTACTGCCCACGTTGAAGGATTGCGGGAGAGACTACTGTACTGTTGCTCTCCTGCCGAGATTCTCGTTCCTAGTAGATGCCATTGGGAGGCTTCCTCCTGGAGGAGCACGTGCTGCCCACTCGATGATAAGAACAGAACCCAGCTAGAAGTTCAGCGTTTGCACAAGGCTAATACCTGCTCGCTTACGATTTTCCAAGGCTATCTGGTAGAAGGTAATATCTGAAAAGCGTCAAGGAGGATGGTAGAGGATGCTACAGACCACGTTGAAGGATTGACAATTGCGTTACTGGCTGCTGTACTGTTGGGCTCCTGCAGATTAACATTGCAAAGGTAGTTCGTTGAATGTAAATTTTTTTAAAATTTGGGCATAACTTTTTTTAAATCATTTATCATTTTTAAATTTTGAAGGAAGGCGAATCAACACCCTAGCTAGCATACCACTCTATAAACTTCCACAAAATAACAACATTCGTAGCCACGAAATATTTAACGTCCACCGGTCATTTTCACATTTGAGAACAAGGTCAAGTGAGGACAATGAGGTGGATGAGGAATCGATCCGGAGTAAAATTCTGCAATTTTAACATTGCGAAGGGAGTTCGTTGAATGTAATTTTTTTTATTTTTAATAAAAAAAAATTTCATGAATCATTAACATGATATGATAGCAGTAATTCAAGACTTTTAATATAATTTTTTCTATCACTAATTGTAAATGTGAAAATATTTTTGGTAAAATTGTTCCAGGGAACAATTCTTCCTAAGAAAGGGGGTTATAGGGTACCATGTTAAGTACATTTTTTTCTCAATATTACACTCATTGGTTTGCTTTTAGTAAATCCCCTAGGAGTGCCATTCAAAATGACTTTTAGAAAGAAAGGCTCATATGACTCTACTAGTGGTTATCTGGTTCTTATATTAGGTAAGTGCAAAAGTTCAACTGTTTGTTGTTACGATGAATAGCATAGAAAACAAACTGTGCATAAGCACAGAATGCATATCCGCCATTACAATCTATGACCTATTGCCATCTTTCTGATTGGAGATGAATCCCACGTCGGTAAAAGTCATGAGGTTGGGAGTGGAAGAGTCTCGGATTGCAGTTTTCATATAAAAATCAAAGATTTTTAGGTTGAAAAAGTTAGTCAACGCCGAAACCGGCGACAGACAGTAGGCGTTTAGTCCGAAGAATGGGGAAGATAGTAAAGTAGAACCTACCAATTAAACTCCATTGCGTTTTGAAGATTGATGATAGCAGCATGGGGCCTTGCGTTATCGTGATGGAGGAAAACATTTCCGAGTGACGACGCTAAGCTTCTTCGCGACCTATGTGGATTGCAGTCTGTCTAATTGAAGACAGTAGAATATTTTAATGATTGGGTTAGGTGTCAGGACCTCAGTGAATTATTCCATGCACATATCTACCACACTCCAAAATTTTTGGGATGAAATTCCGATTTCGAGGTCGATTCAGGCGGTTTCAGAAGGCCAAAACACAGTCCGAAGACGCTTTACGTTGCGGTACATAATCCACTTATCTCCAGTCACAATCAGTGTCAAGAACGGTTCATTCTTGAACTAGGAAAGCAAGGAAACACAAGGTAGCGATTGGAAGTCCCGTTGATCTGCAGTAAGCTGATGAGGAACTCAACGATCCAACTTTACGGTGAAACCCAACGCTTCCCGCTGTCTTTCGACTACTGTTGTCCAGTGAAAGTTTAGGCTAATTCTAGCACGGTTGGATTCGGGCTTCTTTATGTCTTGATCAAGTGCCTCTTCAACGAGTGAAGGATGTCCACGCCTTGACTGATCCTGACTGCTTCAGTCTCCTTCCCTGAATTTCCGAAGCCATCGACGACATGTGCTGTCGTCAACTGCAGTCTCGTCATAAACGCGACATATACTACAGCTGCAGTACTGCCTTTGTCAAACTCGTACGACAAATAATGTCTCGCTTTATCACTTGTCATGTTGCAATCTGATGTTTTCACAAATGTTGTACTATCAGAAATGCAGTGCATTTATGTGCTGGATAGCTACACATTCTATTGATCAACTATTCCGGTCATAGCAACGTCGTATGAAAAGTCATTTCAACTGGAAATATACATCTCCAAAAACAGTTAAACTTTTGCACATACCCGATATTTCCAGCCGCTCAGGCTCCACCCGCTTGTTTGCTCTGTTATCCACTATAGTAACAAGGAAATGAAACGCAACCCTGTACTTCTAAACACTATGATCGCACGGAATATGGTATGGACAATCAAGTTTTTTGTAATTTTTTTTTATCCATTAAAAACGAGGTTCCAGGGTTAGACTCGACTCAAAGGCATGGCAAATGCACGTGCACTCACCGGGAAATTTTTCCAACATTCAAATGCTTATTTACGTCTTTATTTATGTTTGAAAGTGCTTTAACACCTTAATTTGGAAGTTAAAGGGGATTAATTATCGGTCGATAGTTTCACTTCCGTCACAAATTAGATAGATTCCGATTCCCAGGAGTTGGAAGTATTGTCGAACACAAATTGTTCTACAGTAACCTATAAGATACACCCAATTGTTCTACCGTAACATAAATGAGATTTGCAATGTCTCGGGTAACAGTTTCTCTCAATCGGGTCTACAACTCTGCCAACCGGGCTACCGCGGTCCTTCAATTGAAGAGGAAAAATCCCCATTTACTAGAAGTTCGCAATTATCTTGAACTCGATAGAAGAACATCTAATGAGTGTCTTTGATGTGTGAGACAACAACTTGCTCTTCGTGCGGTCATGAAGTAAAATTCGGAAAAGACGTTGAATTTGTTCGCTTTGCAATTGTTCACGAGTTTAGGCACCTTTTCCTCGATTGAAAAAAAAAAGTGTACTTAGTAAGGCAATGGTTTCAATTCCCATACAGGACCACTTTTTTTTAAACACACCCTCCCAGCTCACCAAAGTGGTTCACATTAAAAGAGAATCTTTCTCTATAAATACATATTTACACAAAATTCTTTTTCATATTAAAGAAAACATTTCTCCATAAATTCATATTTACGTAAAAAGAATTTCAAATTAAAAGAGACCCTTTCTCTATAAATGCATATTTACATAAAAAATTTTCAAATTAAAAGAGACTTTCTCTATAAATGCATATTTACATAAAAAAAATTTTCAAATTAAAAGAGAATCTTTCTCTATAAATGCATATTTACATAAACGTTTTTTTTTTCAAAACAAAAAGAATCTTTCTCTTTAAATGCATATTTGCATAATTTTTTTTTTTTGATATTAAAAGAAAATCTCTATGAATGCATATTCACATAAACGTTTTTTCAAAATAACAAGGAGGATCTTTCTGTATGAATGCATATTTACATAGAATTATTTTTCATCTTAAAAGAGAATCTCTTTCCATGAATGTATATTTACATAACATGATTTTTCAAATTAGAAAAGAATCTTTCTCCATCAATACATTTATATAAAAGAATTTGAAATTAAAATAAGAGAATCTTTCTCTAATAATAGAAATTATAGCCAATTTCATTATTTAAACTCTCGACATTAATTTCTCATTTTTAAATCTTTAACATCATTATCAAAACCTATATTTGAAGCCCTTTCGCAGTCACTTGGATTTTATAATTAAAAAATTATACATGTTGCATTCGTAAAATAATTAGTTTAATTTGCATTATAATAGATAGCTTTCACACTTTACTAAGTGTGAGGGAAAATAAAAACAGTTATGAAATGGTGAGGGGAAAAGTAGAGGAAGGACAGAATCCTTACTGTACCCTCCCATGTTTACTTCCACTAATAAACCCCTTTGCTGCTACAATTGACAGTATAATTAAATGCCACACATCAGTGGGCTAGGGATGACATTCCACGATATATCTTGAAGTTATGATCCAAAATCCCTTTTTTGATATGAAATCCATTCAAAATTTAATACGCTGAAGTGTAATGTAGCGAGGCTGAGGATTTGTATAGAATCTACAGAATTATTACAATTTTTCTCGAAGATCACCACTCTTCTCAGAAAAGAAATAGTTGACGTTTTGGGGAGTTTTCTAGGATATTTTTCATACTTAAGACTACATTTGAATTTGCAATAGACCAATATTTTAGCGAACATTTACTCTCAGGTGCTATTAGAAATCCAAGGACACAGTGTAAGAATGAAATCACATTTTTAGCAAACCTATAAACAATGCTAGATTTTTTTGGCGAATTTTAATCGATTTTTATTAATTTGAGCTTGCAGCAGAAAAATTAACTTTAATTATATCTTTTTTTGTTTCACAACTAGGTAAAGCCGATACTATAGAAGATTTCGATTCAAAAAATTGCCGTCTTTTACAAGAGGCTACTGGAAAAAATAGGATAGCGAAGACTTTCGTGTTCGTTCTAATAACCATTGAAACGTCTCTGCAATTATGCAGGAGCTATAATGCTAAACCGTGCTCTTTCTATTAAACTTTAATGCACTACTAAATAGTGTAAGATTAAGCAATCGAAGTTCTGTTTCATAGAACTACGAAGTACATTTATTTGTCTAAACAACTCATTTGAAGTTAAGTAGTTTATACGTCAATTAAATATATAAAACATGTAATTAAATTTTGTTGAACATATGTGCCACCAAGATACAGGAAACGACCTATTTTCTAAGATAAGGGAATGCTAGACAAATCACCCTAAAATTATTCGTTGTATACAGAAAATACTCACGCTTTACTCTTTCGATCACGTAGATATACTTCAAGTAAGTTTTTCAATGTGCACAAATCATTTGCTATAGTACACCGATTGTCAACGACGTTAACAGCCCTTTCCATTACAACGAGTTTGCCTTTAAGTACACTAGTAGACTATTTAAGCAGAAATTTTTTTGATTTCACGTGAACCAAACTTACCTTTTCATTAGTACCCAATAGGTGAAACTTCTGACGTTTTCAAGGATGTTAACATCACCATTCCCCTTAACAGTGTTTTAAGGTTTTATGGTATTCAAACATAAATCTATTCCATTGTAGTACCGACTTGAGTACATAATTGTCTGATAGCATCATAAGTTATGAGCAGTACAAATCGGTAACTCATAATTTTCACCAAAACATAGGAACCCAATGCTGAATTCTCAAATGTTTGTCATTTTTAAGATTAAAACGGTACATCCAGATGGAACCATTACACATCACTTACAAACACGAGATTTTGGATGCATTAGAATTGGCAGGAGGACACAAGATTTATAAGGTGAATGTGCAGAGTTCATTTCTTCCTTAAGCATCGGTAGAATAAAAGGGCGCGATGAACTTGGAGAGAAGAAAGTTATCAGACTCATTTTACAGTGAACGCAACACTTATTGCAATCAGAATTAAATCTAACATCGGGGACCATTCAAAGAGGGCATAAACAGTCACTTTCTAAAGGGGTACAACAATTTCTACTAAAGTCGAAGTTAGTGCGACGTCACGAAAGAGGGAAGAAACCTTACAGGAATAGGTCATGTGTACAAAGCCTTGATCCAAGTGTCATACAAAGCCTTGAGCAAGTTAACTCATTGAATTTCACATGGACTGTATTAAATTTAGCTAAAAAAGGATTATAAATCGATAAATCGTTGAAGAATTTCGGAACTTTTATAATCTGTCACGGATTGATTGCTCAGAGACTGGTAATTTTATCCATTGAAACAATTCTGTTCTCAACATAAATTTGTCACAACTCTTGAAATTTTTTTTTTAATTGCTACAATTCGGTGGTGGTTGTGCATTGAATAGGATTTTTTTTTAGAAATACAGCAATGTATTGCGTAATTCAATATTTCAAGCAATTTTCATCAGTTTTATTACAGAAGGGAAATATTTTTCTAATTAACACGTCGGTGGGGGGTATAGCGAAAACAGAACAAACGTATTCCAACTGAGCTTAATTTAAATTGTTCTGCTTATTATACATCATGTAACGGACATGCAGTTTAACTACGACAGGAGACAGAAATACAAACAAGGTCAGTTGCCGGAATCTAAACTGCACAGTCAAGGGCTCGCAACTCGCAAGTATGCATCATTTATATATTCTAATACGTTTTTAAGGTTTTTTTGCCTCTAGTTTCAAAACAATATAATGGAGGTATCAAGCAATAGACGTTGTAAATAAGTCGTCGGATTCCGGAACTTAACACTGATGGGGACATTGTCAATTTTGTAATTATCTATTCTTCATAAATCGGCTTTATAGTAGAGCAATCTGCAAATTTTATGAATCTTGATCCGAAACCCTAAAATCATTTGGCAATTATCAGATAGGCGAGGTTGATTTGTTTGCAAACTGAATTAAAATGTTCGACAATACATGGAAAATTTATGTGCAATGGAGCTATCAATACGTGTAATTTATCAAAAAAATTTTTTTCCACGTTTAATACGAGTGTATTAGTGAAATGTAAAAATTGTACTTAAATACCCAAAATTTTGCTAGGAAAGAGTGATCTGCGAGTGCTAACTCTTACAGCATCCTGTGCATCTATTTCTAAAAAATGAGTAATAAATTAAATACATTTCTCAAACAGTACAAAACATCAAAATGATGTATTCTTTCTCGATATCTGCAAACGACAGTGGCTTTAGAACAAAAAAAAAGTCATTTAGTGTAGACTAATTTTTCTGTACTTTAATATCCCTCTGTCACATCAGCGTACTGTATTTCTAGCAAATGGCCAAGAAAAGTGCGTCTAGCATATTTGTATCAACAGTGCTGACTTTTTCTTTACAGTTCTATATTGCGGGTTCAGCGAGATAGCATTTGAGTCGCGAGGTTTGGGACGAATGGATTCTTTGAATTAGAGGGAAGGCTAGAAGGTGGCATCTCAGCGTAGTTTATGCTTTCAAGTTTAGTTATGTCCCAAAGCGACAGCAGTGATTACAAGTTGATGGAACAAGCGATCACACCTGTCGCAGTCTGGGTCTCCTCCCTCTTCGTTGACAATCCCTTTAGTACAAAATGTATGATCATTTACACTCACTGGAGCCGCACTATACGGAAATGGTTAGTTGTTTTGCAAGTTTCGTATTGGCGAGTTGACACTCGGGAATATAGCAATTAAAATATCAAGGGGAATCTAGTGCTTTCATACCCAAAACACCAAATTCTTAATCAAAGAAAATAAATTTATAATTATAAGTTCATTAAAATATCAAGGTTCATCAAAAGATCAAAGTTCCGTAGGGATAATTATATCATTTGCTTCAAATTAACAATTTTGTTGACACTTTTAAGACGGGGAATAAAGAAGTGCAAAACCGTGTGGCGAGTTGACCTCAGACAATGCAGAGATTTTAAGAATACGAAAAAATTCAATTTCCGTTGGAAAAATGTGTTTCGAGTTGGTTTTATTGGTTTTCCATATTCGAATTTTTGAATATAGAATTAAAAATATGTTAAATTTGGCATCGAAAAGAAATTGGTTGGGGATTTTGAATCTCCTTTTCCTCTTGAACAATGTTTTCTGACACACGCGATTTGGTTGAGCGTTAAGGTCGAGTTCCAAACGCAAAGGCTTCAAGAGATTTTTTAGCTGTAAATTTCAACTTCGGTCGCATTACGAGACAACCCCCAAGGCATCCCACTCTCCAAACTTTCACACCACAACGTGAAGAAATTTGTGGCCACGACAGATTTAACGTCCACCAGCTTTTGTATGCGCGACGGTGTTTGTCTGGACCGAGTTCCGAAATCGCAAACCAATTGTTAATCCGTTACTCTTTCAACGCGGCCACCACAGACAGTCATAAAAAGTTCGACAGTCGTTTGATGTAAGCAGTTAAACAGGTTTTGGAGGGGACGATTTTCTTCCTCGAGCCGCCATCACCGGAAAACTCGCTTGTGAAGAAGACTTGTATTAACCGTGATGACATCCTTATTCGCGACAGTTCCACTTTTCTTCCACAGAATCACATTACCGCATTTGAGAATAAGTTCAACGGAGAATGGGGTGGATAAAGAATCGATTCAAAGCCAAATTCTGCAATTTTACCACTGCGATGGTCGTTTTGTGGGATTGTCATAAGAAGTAAAAGATATATGTATACATAGAATTTTTTTTTTTAAGGGGGACCGCTTGTCCTTCAAAAGACCTATTAACAATAGTATCACTCACAGCTAATAAATTTCCCTTTTCCAAGCTATCGATTTGGATGATTCCTTTGATATTCGCAATAATCACCTTCTCAGAAAAGGATAAAACGGTCTTTACCTTCGTTGACACAATTTGAGTACCGTCTACTGCTTAACGGTCCAGTCGCCCCTAGCGACAGGCCGGGCCAGGCAGAGAACAAGGGAAGTCATCCGCTCAAGGGAGTGCGGCCATGCCCTCGAGTAAGAGTGGGTGTGGAAATGAGGCGTTTGGCTGGAACACCCTGTGGGACCAATGAGGAAGCTTCGGCTGGAGACTGATATTTCAATCTTCTCAGGTCTTGCAACCTGAATCTACACTTGCAAGCTGTTCAGAGATTGACCAGGAGATTAGTCACCTCCATTCCGACAGGCTTGACTAGCCTTTTTTTTAAACCCACCACTCCCAGCTCTCCAAAAATGGTTGAGCCCTTGTAGGGAAGGAAGAGTAGGCGGCTTGGCCAAACTTTGCCGGCAGTATAAACAGACCTACTGACGTCAATCAACTGGAAGCTGGTCCTGCTCGGGATCGATTCTCAAACACGCGAGCTTGTTCCCAGTAGACTGCACTTGAGGAGGATTAGTTCCTCGGTGACCCACCGATCAAAACATTCGCACGGGGTGTTGGCGTATATCAGGGCACACTAAATGTTGGTAAACGTTTTTTCTCGCAGCTCTGAACATCTGTGGAATGTACAGTTTTCAGAATAAGACGAAGAAGTTAATTAACGTCACAATGCAGCAACTCAATGGGCTATTGGCGAAGGTCCTAAATCAATATTAAAAGGAATTATCCAAGGGCTACGTTTCGTAATTTTCAACCACGGAACAAGAAAACTCGAGATGACACAACACTTCCAACTTCCCCACCACGCATTTTGAGGCCATGTTAGATTGAACGTGCACCATCCCTCGTCTACACTGCGTTCTTCGGCTGGACCGAGTTTCGAACTCTCAATCCATCGGTAGCTAAATCGTTGCTCTTCCAAATGGGCTACATTTGAATCGGATGGATCATGCACCAGCCTCTTCAAAATACAAAAGTCTTTGGTTGGATAGAGTTGCAATATCGTAACCATACAAAGGATTGTTGAAACGGGTCCAACTGGGCTAAGCGGAATTTTTTTTTTTCATGCGGTCGTCAAAAGGCAGCGTGTTGCTCTTCATATAGCTCATCTGGAAGGCAACAACTACGCAACCGAAACGTAGCACGCGTTTCAAACGCCCATAGGCGGGGAAGTAATTGATGTGTCGAAAGTCTCCATTATTAGTTTGCATCCTCTGGTAGAGGAAACATGCTACAGCCTCTTCAAAATACAAGAATCTTTGGTTGCATAGAGTTGCAATATCGTAACCATACAAAGAATTGTTGAAACGAGTCCAACTGGGCTACGCGGAATTTTTTTTTCATGCGGTCGTCAAAAGGCAGCGTGTTGATCTTCATATAGCTAATCTGGAAGGCAACAACTACGCAACCGAAACGTAGCACGCGTTT
This sequence comes from Metellina segmentata, assembly GCA_947359465.1. NCBI lineage: Eukaryota > Metazoa > Arthropoda > Arachnida > Araneae > Tetragnathidae > Metellina > Metellina segmentata. The sequence goes on along the minus strand of OX375876.1, from coordinate 10,475,892 downwards.
CAAACGCCCATAGGCGGGGAAGTAATTGATGTGTCGAAAGTCTCCATTATTAGTTTGCGTCCTCTGGTATAGAGGAAACCTGCACCAGCCTCTTCAAAATACAAGTCTTTGGTTGGATAGAGTTGCAATATCGTAACCATACAAAGGATCGTTGAAACGGGTCCAACTGGGCTACGCGGAATTTTTTTTTTTCATGCGGTCGTCAAAAGGCAGCGTGTTGCTCTTCATATAGCTCATCTGGAAGGCAACAACTACGCAACCGAAACGTAGCACGCGTTTCAAACGCCCATAGGCGGGGAAGTAATTAATGTGTCGAAAGTCTCCATTATTAGTTTGCGTCCTCTGGTATAGAGGAAACATGCACCAGCCTCTTCAAAATACAAGTCTTTGGTTGGATAGAGTTGCAATATCGTAACCATACAAAGGATCGTTAAAACGGGTCCAACTGGGGTACGCGGAATTTTTTTTTTCATGCGGTCGCGTCAAAAGGCAGCGTGTTGCTCTTCATATAGCTCATCTGGAAGGCAACAACTACGCAACCGAAAGGTAGCATGCGTTTCAAACGCCCATAGGCGGGGAAGTAATTGATGTGTCGAAAATTTCCATTATTAGTTTGCGTCCTCTGGTATAGAGGAAACATGCACCAGCCTCTTCAAAATACAAGTCTTTGGTTGGATAGAGTTGCAATATCGTAACCATACAAAGGATTGTTGAAACGGGTCCAACTGGGCTACGCGGATTTTTTTTTTCATGCGGTCGTCAAAAGGCAGCGTGTTGCTCTTCATATAGCTCATCTGGAAGGCAACAACTACGCAACCGAAACGTAGCACGCGTTTCAAACGCCCATAGGCGGGGAAGTAATTGATGTGTCGAAAGTCTCCATTATTAGTTTGCATCCTCTGGTAGAGGAAACATGCTACAGCCTCTTCAAAATACAAGAGTGTTTGTTGCATAGAGTTGCAATATCGTAACCATACAAAGGATTGTTGAAACGGGTCCAACTGGGCTACGCGGAATTTTTTTTTTCATGCGGTCGTCAAAAGGCAGCGTGTTGCTCTTCATATAGCTCATCTGGAAGGCAACAACTACGCAACCGAAACGTAGCACGCGTTTCAAACGCCCATAGGCGGGGAAGTAATTGATGTGTCGAAAGTCTCCATTATTTGTTTGCATCCTCTGGTAGAGGAAACATGCTACAGCCTCTTCAAAATATAAGAGTCTTTGGTTGCATAGAGTTGCAATATCGTAACCATACAAAGGATTGTTGAAACGAGTCCAACTGGGCTACGCGGAATTTTTTTTTTCATGCGGTCGTCAAAAGGCAGCGTGTTGCTCCTCATATAGCTCATCTGGAAGGCAACAACTACGCTACCGAAACGTAGCACGCGTTTCAAACGCCCATAGGCGGGGAAGTAATTGATGTGTCGAAAGTCTCCATCATTAGTTTGCGTCCTCTGGTATAAAGGAAACATGCACCAGCCTCTTCAAAATACAAGAGTCTTTGGTTGGATAGAGTTGCAATATCGTAACCATACAAAGGATTGTTGAAACGAGTCCAACTGGGCTACGCGGAATTTTTTTTTTCATGCGGTCGTCAAAAGGCAGCGTGTTGCTCTTCATATAGCTCATCTGGAAGGCAACAACTACGCAACCGAAACGTAGCACGCGTTTCAAACGCCCATAGGCGGGGAAGTAATTGATGTGTCGAAAGTCTCCATTATTAGTTTGCATCCTCTGGTAGAGGAAACATGCTACAGCCTCTTCAAAATACAAGAGTCTTTGGTTGCATAGAGTTGCAATATCGTAACCATACAAAGGATTGTTGAAACGAGTCCAACTGGGCTACGCGGAATTTTTTTTTTTCATGCGGTCGTTAAAAGGCAGCGTGTTGCTCTTCATATAGCTCATCTGGAAGGCAACAACTACGCAACCAAAACGTCGAACGCGTTTCAAACGCCCATAGGCGGGGAAGTAATTGATGTGTCGAAAGTCTCCATTATTAGTTTGCGTCCTCTGGTATAGAGGAAACATGCACCAGCCTCTTCAAAATACAAGTCTTTGGTTGGATAGAGTTGCAATATCGTAACCATACAAAGGATTGTTGAAACGGGTCCAACTGGGCTACGCGGAATTTTTTTTTTCATGCGGTCGTCAAAAGGCAGCGTGTTGCTCTTCATATAGCTCATCTGGAAGGCAACAACTACGCAACCGAAACGTAGCACGCGTTTCAAACGCCCATAGGCGGGGAAGTAATTGATGTGTCGAAAGTCTCCATTATTAGTTTGCATCCTCTGGTAGAGGAAACATGCTACAGCCTCTTCAAAATACAAGAGTGTTTGTTGCATAGAGTTGCAATATCGTAACCATACAAAGGATTGTTGAAACGGGTCCAACTGGGCTACGCGGAATTTTTTTTTTCATGCGGTCGTCAAAAGGCAGCGTGTTGCTCTTCATATAGCTCATCTGGAAGGCAACAACTACGCAACCGAAACGTAGCACGCGTTTCAAACGCCCATAGGCGGGGAAGTAATTGATGTGTCGAAAGTCTCCATTATTTGTTTGCATCCTCTGGTAGAGGAAACATGCTACGGCCTCTTCAAAATATAAGAGTCTTTGGTTGCATAGAGTTGCAATATCGTAACCATACAAAGGATTGTTGAAACGAGTCCAACTGGGCTACGCGGAATTTTTTTTTTCATGCGGTCGTCAAAAGGCAGCGTGTTGCTCTTCATATAGCTCATCTGGAAGGCAATAACTACGCAACCGAAACGTAGCACGCGTTTCAAACGCCCATAGGCGGGGAAGTAATTGATGTGTCGAAAGTCTCCATCATTAGTTTGCGTCCTCTGGTATAAAGGAAACATGCACCAGCCTCTTCAAAATACAAGAGTCTTTGGTTGGATAGAGTCGCAATATCGTAACCATACAAAGGATTGTTGAAACGGGTCCAACTGGGCTACGCGGATTTTTTTTTTCATGCGGTCGTCAAAAGGCAGCGTGTTGCTCTTCATATAGCTCATCTGGAAGGCAACAACTACGCAACCGAAAGGTAGCATGCGTTTCAAACGCCCATAGGCGGGGAAGTAATTGATGTGTCGAAAATTTCCATTATTAGTTTGCGTCCTCTGGTATAGAGGAAACATGCACCAGCCTCTTCAAAATACAAGTCTTTGGTTGGATAGAGTTGCAATATCGTAACCATACAAAGGATTGTTGAAACGGGTCCAACTGGGCTACGCGGAATTTTTTTTTCAGGCGGTCGTTAAAAGGCAGCGTGTTGCTTTTCATATAACTCATCTGGAAGGCAACAACTACGCAACCGAAACGTAGCACGCGTTTCAAACGCCCATAGGCGGGGAAGTAATTGATGTGTAGAAAGTCTCCATTATTAGTTTACATCCTCTGGTAGAGGAAACATGCTACAGCCTCTTCAAAATACAAGAGTCTTTGGTTGCATAGAGTTGCAATATCGTAACCATACAAAGGATTGTTGAAACGAGTCCAACTGGGCTACGCGGAATTTTTTTTTTCATGCGGTCGTCAAAAGGCAGCGTGTTGCTCTTCATATAGCTCATCTGGAAGGCAACAACTACGCAACCGAAACGTCGAACGCGTTTCAAACGCCCATAGGCGGGGAAGTAATTGATGTGTCGAAAGTGTCAATTATTAGTTTGAGTCTTCTGGTATTGAGGAAAATTTTTCATGATGGAAGCCTCGACAACTAGTGGTGATTTTGATTAAAAAAACGCTAATTATTTTTTTGCTTTATATTTTTGCTCTTGATAGTTTCACTTCAGTCACCTCTACTAATTGTAGTCGGATTCAGGTTCCCTGGAGTTGAGAAAATCTGGAGTAAATAGAATAGACGCAATTGTTCTACCGAAACGCAGAAAAGAGCCTTAACAAAGTAGCAGATAACCGTTTATTTCTTAACCAGGTCTATCAAATCAACCAACCGGGCAACAGTGGGCTTCTATCCAAAAGGAGCAGCACTTCCATCCGCACCACACTATTGAAAGCGGGCTAGCGGCCCTACAACTGCAGTGGAAAATCAGCCAATTACCAAGTTCGTAAAGATTATAATAACCTTGATATACGAACATCTAATAACGGCAAAGGGTCTTCGATGGACAACATTTAACTCTTCAAGCGGTCATGAAGTAAAATTAGGAAAAGACGTTGAATTAGTTGATCGTTCTTGAGTTTAGGCCTCTTTTCCTCCATTCAAAAAAAAAAGTATGTCATGAGGAAATGGTTTTAGTTGCCCATACAAGACCATTTTAACCTGCTCACCCAAAATGGTTGAGTGCCTTTACGGGAGGGAGTATTTTTTTAAAATCATACCAAATAACAATATAAAAAGTAATAGAAACTTTATGTAAGCCACTTCAAAATAAATGAGCCATCTCATGGTTTCACGATAGAATAGATAACAAAACTGCCTTTGCATAGCGGGATTTAAAACCGTAGTTACAAAATTTGAATGAGATTTAATTTTTTTTTTTAGCATTTAAACGCACGTGTCAGAAAACAAAGTCGTAAGTTTTAGTCATTTCATATAAAATAGTGTTCAATCAACCTTTTTAAACCATCTCGAAGCACATTCTTCCAGAAGGTTACGAATTCTATCGAATCCATTTTTGAAATTTTCATTGTTACAGATGTCACAAATGTATACTTGCAGTTTGCTCGCCAACACATCTGAAGGCTGCCCTTATGCATATATAAGCATAATTTCATTTACTATTAAAGTGGTCAGTTATTGTTATCTGTATAAATAACCCGGATAGTAAATTAAATTATAAATGTCCAATGAATATTTTAGGTTAATTAAGGTGTTCGGCGTTTGGGTATGAAACTACTGGAGCCCCTTGCATAACATTGAATTGATATGCCCTGGTGTATTGTAAAACCCTGGGAATGTTGGTCAAATGCCATCTCGGCCGCATGACCAGAATTCCGAAATGGAAAGTCATTTGCAATATATCTACTACCAACCGAAGCTAGTAAATCCTCAACCAGTAGGAATCCGATATGGTGGTTAAAGAGGTCAAGATATGGCAATACATTAAAAATGGGGTCTACATTCCTAATTATTGATGGTCGAGATAAAACGAAAGGAATCAAGTTAATGAAGGAAAACATTAAAATTATATAATTGGGATTATAGAAAATTCGCAACCAAGGAAGAAAATGCATTCAATCAAATACCAAACTTTGTATTTAGCCACTTCTGGTTCTAATAAAATTTAAAAATTTAAACTAAGATCTATCAAACGGAAGAAATGTTATTGAAGGGTTCGAAATATGATGTAAATAATTTAAAACATTAGAAAATATAAATGCAAGAAAACCCGTACAAATAGTAATTTCAGAACGCAAGAACATTCTTGCTGATTTCCTGAGAGAAAGATTATTTGTCAATTTTTTTTTAATAAGTAAAAATACCGTAAATGTAAAGTATAAATATAAATTACCAATCCCTTGTTTCTCTGAATCCTGTCGAGTAACTGCACAAAGTACCAAATAGTATAAAAAACCTCAACAAACCCGAAAAAAAAAAAAAAATCTTCGTTATTAAAATTTATAAAAATTTCACTTGAACGTTGCTTTAAAGCGTTAAATTAACATTCTTAAAAGGCATGAATTTTTAAGTTGGCAATCTTTGAGCAATCAACTGTAAAGAATCTAATATTTTCTTCTACAAATTCCATTTTAAAATAAGTAGTATTTAATCCTTTTTTGCTAAGCTATTTGCTTCACACTGCACACCACAGCAATTCTATACATATTAGATATATTTTAAATAGAGAATATACAGATGGGATTATTCAGTCGGATATTTGGTTTAAAGCTTAAGCAACTTTCTTTCAAAATAGCGCATATGTACAAAAACTGGCAACATTTTGATAATAAACAATACTTTTTATAATACTCCAATGATTAAGCTATCAACTTTAAAAGTAATTTCAGCGAGTGGAATATAATTCTCAAGACTTGTCGAAAATTGATTTTGGCTGTTCTATGAAAATAGTAGTATCTAATTTTTCCAGTTTTAAAATGAGAGTAAAAACACATCACAAGTGGTAGAAAGTTTCAAGTTTTCTCAAGTCCTTACAAATATCTCAGATTAGCCATCAGAAAATTGCCATCAGCATCTCTATATCAAAATACTTCAGAAATGTTTGAGATTTTAGTAGCTCAGAAAAACTAAGTACTTCTTAGAACACATCTCCAACTCAATAAAGTTTAATTATAATTTAACCCTTTCATAATATTTAGTTTTTAATTGATACTGCACTACAAATAAAACCAAATTAAATTGCTGGTTTATAGTGTAGATAAAATTATTTTTCTCGTTTTAATTTTTTGTAAATTATACCTTGGTGAGAAATTTTTTTTTCTATTAATCTACGTAATTTGTTTGGGTCAACTCTCCTTGGGCTACACAGGAATTTTTAATGTTGCATTCATAAAAGAGCAAATTAGATATTTTATGTATAGAATTGGTGCTGTTTCAAGCTACATGATTTCAGCATCATTTATCACCATATTTCATTTGAGAATCTGTTTTTAACTCTAATTTTTTATTTTAAACTACTTTGAAGGGCTTTAGAAGTTATTCTGCATTTGAGTAACACAAAAGGAAACAAGTTGTCAAGTAACGAAACGGTGCAACGCGAGGAGAACAAATTAAAACCCATGCTAAGATTGTAAGATTGTAAAGACATTGTACACGGATTGCTTTATAAACTCAGATCCTTTGGACAAAAGGCAACCAAGTCTATTTTTAAATGGATTTATTGTTCTTTAACCGTTTTGTATTAAATTAAAACTTTTCAATAAAAAATATCTGTCAATCAAAAAGTGTTGAATGCAACTCTACCTCCATTCATTCCAGACATTAAACGCTTAACTGATCTTGTTACTTTTCTACAGCTAAACATTCTATCCAGATGGGAAAATATAAACAAACTGGATTTCATCTTTAGAATGTAGAATGTGTGAACCATCTAAAGAAAATAGATGTCACTGTACAGATTTATCAGCAAGCAGGATTCGTCGCCATTAACTTTTTTTTGGAAAATTATTCGAATATCCCATTAAGAATTTTGCTTAAATGCATGAATATAGGTTCATTAACTTTTTGGCCCAGAAAATTATCTTTATTTGATACTGAATTAGTGCCTAATAAAAAAACAAATAATGGTTTACGTTTTGAAATTTTTAACACTTAATTTTAACATTTGCAAAACTGGTTGTGTAAAAATATTGCATTTCAACTCTCGTATTTGATTACAGGAAAGAGCCGTTAGTCGTATTTCTAGTCATGGACAATCGGATTTTAACAAGCATAATTTTAAGTAATTTTGATCGATAAATAAAGCAGAAGTTGGAAATACAATGCATACAGTCACAAGTTTGTTTTATAAAAAGGATTTGAATCCAGAGCCTGTTGAAAAGCCAAAGGCCAAATCACTAACTTTTTGACTACCAAGCCAAGCACATACAAAAGGACACGTTAATGACTCATTTATAATTTTGGTGGCAATTTTTTCGTTTTGATAATCCATGCCATTTTTTTTTTTGGTGGCACATGTGAAGAGCGAAATGTATAGCGATTTTTACATTTAATAAAAAGCCTTTTGTAATATCTCAATCCACAAGTACAGCACATTTTAAAAAATTTCCACAATTATTAAAGATATATTGGAGTTCTGGAACAAATATACAGTTTTAAAATAAAAATTAATCTCCAACTCCATTTTTATATTATTGCATCTGCAATTTAGAATTCAAAATATTTACAAGTCCAGAAACCTTATGGCACTCAAGACTAACTTAAGGCATGGGGTTTGAGTGCATTTATAGAAAAATTAATGAACTTGAGGGTGTGCATAAAGTATTTTATTTACAAGTGGGAATGGAAGATTGTTTCCACTTGATTCAAGTCACTACTCGTGTCCAGAAATCACAGGTTCGTTTTGTAACCAGCAATCACAGGACCCTCGTGACCACCAATCCCACAACGTTACCATAAGAAAGACACCTAAAAATTGGTGTTGAAAAATTATAGAATTTTTAAAACGGACAGCAAGTTAAATTTTGTAATGCATAGAACATTAAGATAATCATAATTTCAATAACACGTTTCCCTTTACTTCATAGCCTTGTCTTAGGATTTTCGATTCAGCTTTTGCAATAAGTGGAAGATTTGCAGGCAAGAATTCATTTGAGATCGAATACCTTTTATAGGGTTGTAGAAGAATCACTGCACTTACAGATTGAGACATTCAGAAAGGAATCTTGGATTTATCTCTAGGTTCCATTTTCAACATGGGGTCGATATAAGACAATGAATTTGAGTAACGTTTCAATAATAAAAGTGCAATCGGTTAAATGATAGCTTTTTGTTTCAGAATTTACAGATAATAAATTTATGGATGGTCTATATAATTTACAAATGGGGAAAAAAATTAGCGTAACGAAAGAACGAAAAATCTTTTGTAGTCAAGCAGCTTAAATTTTGTTTGCATGATTTTTAAAAAGGGGCAACTCGTTGAGAGCATTTATTTGTGAAAAAATTGATTTGATTAGCTTCACGAATCAAAGAAAAGATATCTCTGCTGCACAGGAAACATATTATGGATTACTTACTCCTTTTTACTTTTGATAAATGCTATAAATTCACAAACGCTCCGCTTATAAAATTTGAAAAGTTTGACAAATGCTTTAATAAGGTGCAATATTAACAATACACCAAAACAACTTTCACACCTAAATTATAAATTTAAAAGATTTTTATCCAAGATGTTCAATTATTGCTTTTTTTTTAATGTATTCTCTGCATGACTCTAGCAGAGTACATCTTATTTGGAGTCATCACTCTACTCTGCACCACCCGGAGAACGGAGATAACGAATTAGTCCATTGGTTTGGCTGGAAAGGTCCTCTAAGAAATAAAGAGGAGTGATGTCCCGACGGCAAATGGGAGAATCAGTTTCTCTAAGACACTCATCATGCCAAGCATCACCCACGACTTCCTGAACCACTGCCCTGATCCTCCGCTGCCATCACCACTAACCATCCAAAGCTTCTCAAAAGGACATGCCTTAGTAGTATTGAACGAAACCATCTTTGATTTTGGAGCTTGGGGAAATCGATTCGGCACAAAATTGTACCGCTCTCTCTACTACCTAAAACAAATCCACCGTTCAGCTCTCATTTCTATGACCAGATGCTACGGGATGGTGTCAACAAGAGCCTTGCAAGTTGTTGCCGGTACGAGCGCAAGTGTCAAAGAGTATACGCTGTGCCCAGATTTTCCTCCCAAAAGCCAAAACTTGGGTCATATTAGTGGTGAGAGATTTACACCTCGCTCTTCAACTAAAGGTGTTTGGTGGGTATATTCACCCTGCAGATCGCATAACGATTCCCTATGGCAGTAAACTTCCACTGTACAGAGGTTTACACCGATCGATTGGGAATCAGCGGCCAAATTGGAATGGCATTTGTTGCGATGTAATACGGAACTATTGTTGCATAAATTCAGTTTCTCTGACAACGGAAAGATTTACCTTGTAGAGCAATCGATAAGGCACTTATTAATCGATACGGCATATATTAGTTCAAAGATCGTGTTCGACTTTTATGCGACAAGCAATCAAAGTCCTCATAGATGACTGGGAACTAAAATGGAGACAAGCAAAGAAATTCAGGCATACCCATAAATTCCTGCCAATACCTGACCTCGGAAGACAACCCCCTTGCTTCCCAACTGCTTTCATGCCGCGGTCTGTTCCCTGATCGTATTAAAAACCAACAGACAAACCTCTCTAAATGTGGAAAAGTGGGAGATCCTCTCCATATATCCTTGAAAGCAGACTTATCGGCCAACTCCGGAATGGACTGCACTTTCTTGGGAGTCGCCGCCCCCTGGATTCACAAAACACAGTGTCTCCATGCTCTCACTCTTGGGCAGGCATGCGACTGAGACGATGACAACTCAATATCTTAAAGGGCATCTCTCTCTGTGCCAACACAGGTTAGCAAAGAGGTAAGAAATATATTCCATTACTCCAATTACTAATATATGAATCTGCCCATGTATAACGTGCTAACTACTGATCGCTGCTGGGCGACACTGTCGTGACTGCCAGTGTGTACTCTGACAGGCAAAAATGCAAATCAGGAAACCAGACAAAAATGCAAACTCTCCTGAAAGTTACCGACCTATTGCCTTAACAAGCATTCCATGCAAAATTATGGAAAAATGATCCTCACCAGACTTACTTTTTATCTCACTGCCAAAAATCTTCTACCAAAAGAACAGTTTGCTTTCCGGAGTGGCCACAGTACCACCGATCAAGTTTTATACCTTGGTCAAAAAATCAGATTCCCAAAACATCAAACTAACCAATCACACCGTAGCAGTATTCCTGGATCTCTCAAGGGCATTTGATAAAGTCTGGTGGAACTTACTCATTATAAAACATCATGACAAATTTAAAATCAAGGGCAACACCCTTTCCTAGATTGCTGACATCTTAAGACACATTTTCGTGTCAAGTATAAAGAAACCCTTTCCAACTGGTATAGAACTCACCAGGGAGTCCCTCAGGGATCCATCCTTAGCCCAACATTGTTTTTGGCTGGGTTTGAAAAGATCATTCCTGAGGAGTGTGATGTCGGAATGTTCGCTGATGACATTGCGCAGTGGTGCTCTGGTTCTGATGTGAACAGTATAGAATTTTCTTAAATTCAACGTTAATTGATGTGTGGAACTTCGCGAACGACCACAAACTGATTTTTAATGTCTCAAAATCATGTTGGATTCTTTATCACCAATAAACACTTGTACTCGTATCACCCTCAGGTCCTCTTTCAGGACCATCCCCTTTCCTATGTTAAATACCCAAAGTACTTAGGCTTTGTCTTGGATCAGGAGATCACAAGTAACTCGCACACACTAAATATAGTTAACAAGAGCCGTAAGAGACTGAATATTCTCAAGTACATCTCGTAGAGACTGGGGCGCCGATGCTAATACACTCAGGGCTACATACATAGCGCTTATCAGGCCCATCCTCGAGTATGTGTTCCCAGTGTACTTCAACATCCAACCTCCTCAAATTAGAGAGTGCAATTGAGTGAAGCTCGCATTATAACGGGCCTGAGAAACAGCTGCCCAAATGATATAGTACTTTACGAGGCCAATCTTCCACCCCTTAGTTTTGTTAGAAACTCGAATTTGGTAAAATATTCAACAAATTGAGAAGCTATGAAAATCAGAACCTCTGGTTATTGCTCCAGTTAGATAGATATTCAGAGACTCAAAAGGAATAGCCCATTTGGTCTTGCCGTTGAAATGAAGATTATTTTACAACCGGTGGAATACTCATCTCTAACACCTTGTGTTAGTCCGATTGAGGGTTTACCAGGAGTTCACTTCCACTCTGAACTTCTGTCCCACACAAACAAAAACTCAGATGTCCCTGAATACCTACGACAGCTGGCTCTCGAGGTTATTAATTGTATTCCTAGTGATGACACTTTGATATATACCGATGGCAGTAAAGACGAGTCAAATCACACCGGGAGCGATATCTATATTGAGAATATCCTTATTCGACTCTCCAGACAAAACCCAGATAATTGCTCTGTCTTTAGGAGCGAATTGATTGCCATTAGGGAGGGATTAAAGACCATCCTCCACTCCACAGACTCTAGCGATATATGGATTCTTACAGATAGCCGCAGCTCGATCCAACATCTACAGGACTGGAGACTGGTTAATGACCTTGTAGGCATTCAGATCCTCAATAACCTTAAAATTATTACAAATCGTAGGGAGGTTCACTTTCAGTGGATCCCCTTCCACGTCGACGTCCCTTGCAACGAAGTTGCGGATATCTTGGCAAAAAATGGCTGTTCTGCAACGGCAACTACAGACTATGATTTTACTTTTCAAGAGATTTTCTCCATGGCGAAAAATAGTGATTCCGGCAGGTTTGTCTCACCCCCCCCCTGCCCATCCCTGGTCCCCATCAATATATTCTAACTATACAACCAACTTGGTGATTTTTTTTACTCCACATTCAGTTTTACTCCAGCAGAGTACAGCGCCACTCTGAAATGTCTAAAATAACCTTCATGCGAAATGGCTTCGAAAATATAGGAAAAGACACTGACATACAAGATTTAAAAATGGAAACTCGAACCTGTCGCCAAGTAAGGTCACTTCATTGATGCATTCAGTCACTACATGATGCTACATTGATTCATCACAGTTGCTAGCAAATCTGGTTTCCTTTTCCAACCTGAAAAAGTGCAATGAGAATTTTCAAATACTAAAGCAATGAAATACATTTTTCAGATTGCCATCCATGTTATAATAATGAAAATTACTTAAAAAATTCATCCATTTTAAAATGTCAAGAATTCGATAACATCTAATATTCAAGAAACGCCTGATGTAGCACATACCCAATTGTTGACTTCATTACTACCCAAGCCTAATATACGGCTTGAGTATAGGCTTTTTCAGAAATGTAATGGGGTGAAAGTAACCAGAAAGTGTGGTGATGCGAGTAAACATGTTTTATGAAAACTAAAAGATGGACTAGAAACGGTCATGTAGATGGACCCAGTTGCCATTGCATGTTGAGGATGTCCATGATAACATCACTGTCATCAGCCATTTCCTTTGTAATGAAAAGGCATTGTGTAAATATGTTTCCAAGCTTCCTTCAAAGCAAAGGTAGCTGGATTGATTGATGAAATGGTTTTCATGGTAAAAGAGCCATACATGGTCAGGTTGCCCTAGACACAAGACCGACATTATCAAATAACAGTCACACACAAGGAAGTTTTACAGACATTGAAGATATAAATGCACCCAGGGAGGCGCGTTGGGATTTTAATAGAATGTTCTCATTTTAATAGTCAACGACTTATACATTTTAATTATTATAGCTTTGCTTTAGAAAACATGGTTGGAGAGAATCCTCATTCAAATATTTTTAACTTTTTACATGACATTGAATGAATACTATATAAAATTATGTGATGGATAAAACCATTCATTCATTATGACTCGACTCATTTCACTTTATTACATTATATTTTTGATTTTATCTTGAGTTTGGCATAATATGTCCCAAGAGGACTCAATGCCACAAAACCATATCCAATCCAATCCATATTTCCACACCAATGGGAGGACATTCGAGGCCATAATAAATTTAACATGCCCTTCATTTACACAACGGTCTTTGGCTGGATCGAGTTTTTGAACTCGCAACCCTCCCTAATCGTCATTCTTCCAAACAGGCTCTCATGTTCCCCTTTAAAGGACATTTAGATCAATTAAGGAATTGGAAGACAATATTTTCTTCACTTACGCTACTAGCATTCTCGTTACAATATTTAGAATTTAAGTATTGACTTCATAAGCCGCTGATTTAGTCCATTTCAATGCATTCTTGCGGATTTTATTACTTCGAGCGACTGATTTTGCTGACAATATGCAGTGAATAGCATGAAATGAAACTTAAGATTACATTCATTGGTTGTGTATCGATGGAATCCCTTTCAAATTCTCACATTCAACCAACCGTTTGTCAACTAAAAGGAGAAAATAGAAATTCAGTTGAGGAAGTTTAACGTGAGATTGACAGTCGCGGAAAAAAAAAAACGACCTCCTTTATTTCGAGCACTATTCATACTAGAGGTACTACACTATTCATGCTCTCAGAGGTATCATTCAATAGGGAACAAAGTCCTCTATAAATTCAAATCCAAAACAATTGCCTAAGGAGACGTCTTCATATCAAATTTTGCACAAACGTAATTTCTAATGGAACACCACTTTTGGATGCCATAATCAGATTCTACATCGTTAAATAAGTCTAAATATGAAATTTCAAGACTTTACTACCTCTATTATTCAGAGATATTCAATCCTAAAATTCGTGTCAATATCAGGGATCATCTCGACATAGAAAGTCGCTAATCGTATAAAGAGATTAATTTTGGTTAGATACCCAAATTTCAAATTTGTACCGAGAATTATATTTATTAAGCAAGTGCTTCCGATTTGATAATTGTATTGCTATATTTACCTTGCAAGTGTAAGCGATCCAAGAATTATAAGCGGTTTGTCATGTTATTTTTAAACTTTTAGTTGCCTCCTAAAATTGCTATAATGACGAATAATTAATGTAGCGCAAAAACTAACAATCAGCATGAGCCGAAATTTTGTATGGCTATACCAGTCCTTTTGAAACGATTCCCATCAAAATAAAAGGTTCCAATTCACAATTTTTTAAACATTAATTTAATTATTATTACACACTAAAAACTATTTTCAAAATAAAATTAGGTGGATTTTGTTTACAGTAACGGTACAAAATATCAGCACTATAGAAATATTTAGGAAGACATGCATAAAAGTGTAAAAAAAAAACCGATTTAACACTAGGAGCTCGTCTTTCTGTACTCGTAACTTCGAAACGGTATGACCCAATGACATGAAATTTGATACATGAAGTTTAATTTTGTTATAGATTCGAAATTGTGTCAAAATGGGGGTGCCAATGGAAATTATGAAGTTGCTGAATTTAATAATAAGACGGCCGCTTATGCAAATTTTATGCATTTGAATTGGTAGGAGACGCTAGTTCCAACCAAAACACTTGTTCTTTTGTGGCGGTGAGAAACATTTATGCCATTATAATTTCTTGGTGAATTTCGATTTCCTCAGCAAACACCACATTATTTGTATTCTTTACAATCATAAACTCATTTCTTGTAGGCAGTAAGCAAAATGGATTGCAAAGAAAAACAAAGTGGAATTTTCATTTAAAAATACTAGCTTCATTTTAATTTAGTCGAATTTTTCAATTTAATTGACATCACTTCAAGGAAATATACATACCTAGACAAACTAAGCTTTCTCCACAGTACAAAAGCATTAAAAGCGCTATTGAACATATAAATTATTTGACGTGATACAATACTTTTCAAACTATATTTTTGGAAGACTAAAGTAACTAAAATAAATCTTGGAAAAGTAAAATCAAATTCTTTCATTTTGACTGCTTGCATATTTAAGTCATTCGAAACGAAACAAGTTGAGACAAGGAATGGCGTGCAACTTGCAAGTGTACTAAACGGTTGAAATTGCATATTGCTTTATGAAAATATGGAAGTAAAGCAATAAGATGATTTATAATGCTCAGACATTATCCTAAAAGCGACTCTTACGTAACCAGTTCTATTGAGAATGTTTTGTTAATCATAAAACGGTTAGTTTTACTGCATAGGTGGGCTAACACAAAAATAATCAGATTAAATTTGTTCAAGTCCTTACCGGTCATAGTCGTCCGTGTTGAGAGGATTATCCTGAAAAATACAAAGTAAAATAGAATCAATCGTAAATCATCAATATTAAAAAGAATACATACATTAAAAACATACATAATACATACATTAAAAACATACATAATACATACATTAAAAACATACATAATACATACATTAAAATCTGTTCATTAGTCTCTTGGTGCAATAATCTTCACATTAAAGTGCTCAATATATTAGAACTACTCGACTAGATGCATTTTTCACTCTAAAAAGTAGTATTTTAAGAATAAACTTAGATTTTTAAGAGTATCAGTTACTCATATTAAACGTAAAAGATGCACATTTTTATATTTTATTGATTGATTTTATATTTTGTTATAAAACTGTACGTGATGCAAGTTTTAAAATTATTTTTTCAGTAACTAGTATCCAAAAAATTTTTAAAACCGCTACTTATTTTTGAGACAATTTTTTCGCAGACCTGTGTAATAGGTGGTGGGTTGAGTTTTTATGGCACAAAGGACATACTTGTCCATGCCGTACTTGGCCATCACCGAATAGTATGAAAAATGCTATTATGCATTATGCAGAATATTTGATGAAGTTTGAATTGAACTTACTTTCCCTAGGAAACCGTATTTGGCGGCGGGGGCTGATAATCCTGTTGGGCTGAAATGCAAGTAAAACAAATTGTCAGTAATCACACACAACATGAATAACATTTATAACACAGCATGTCAATGGAAAATCTTCCGCAAGATCATGAAAACAAAATGGTCATCCATTTCGATGGAAGAGCAGGTCCAACATTATGGGAACAAAGTTTAACTTTATTAATCAATTCTGGAAGCTTTCATATTATTCACTATCAGTTTGGATAGTGTTTTAATCTCTTACTACATACAGCATGTTGATTTTATCCAATCTAATATTTATGCAATGCATTTGGATGTTGCGTGTACAAACTCTCCCAATAAGTATTTTACCTTACAAAATGGAATGTTTTAGGCAGCTTTTGTAATACAGTTTTTTTTTTAACTTTTTAAACAAGTATACAATTTTCTTCAAATTTTTGAAGTATACTCGAGATAAAGTAGATGTAAAGTTAATTCTCATTTTACGAATGGATGTTGGACGAGCATGGAAGAACTTAATTGAAAGGCAACAGGAACAACACAGCTTTAGCACTGTTTATAGGGAAGGCGCCGAATGTATTACAGCATCTCTTTTAATCCTACATGTCCTAATACTTCAAACTGTCCGAAAAACTGGTGAATATTTACACTGTCGAGTTGATTGAATCAAGAAGAAGTTAGGTCAGACTTAATTTTTAAAGCGAAGGCAAATATAATGGATGCTATTCACCTAGGAAAATTTTTTGAATACTTCGATTCAGCAAAGGTATAATAATAAATTTTGTCTGTTCTTTAAATGGTCAAGTGTTGTGCATGGTACAAGAAATTAATTAACATTATAATGAAACAGGCTAGTGATGACAGTCAGATCATTCCCGTCACCACCCCACACTCCAAGCTAACACAGCATGCCAAAGCAAGGACCTTCGAGGTCACGACAGATTCAACATGCACAAGCCTTGTGCACACGAAGGTCTTCGGTTGGACCAGGTTACGAACTCCCAACCCTCCCGTTGATCCTCGAACTGGGTTACTGTGGCCGAATAATTGAGGGAAAGCAGCAAATAAATGATTAAGCGAGTGAATTTTTCTTCCAGTGGTGCGATGGTTGTCGACTAACGCGTTAATGATGAGTGGAAAACTCCTTGTGCTTCAAGTCGAGTGGGAGCTGGCAACACTAAACACAAAGACTGAACACAGGAATTTACCTGAACATATCGCAAACAGTGTATAGTAAAAAACATGCGTTTGCAGAACGTTAGATTGACTGAACACGAAATAAAATTTAGATTTCTTATTTGGTCTATTTGACAATGACTGCCAAAATAGATAAGAGGTGGGCAGATTTGCTTTAAGACATCAGGGTTCAAGACGACAAGAGTTCACATTGATAGGAGAACCAGAGGCTCTCAATCGTCACTGACCTTGAAGATACAGAGCAGGGCTGTTTTCCAGAGCTTTTTGTGGCGAGGGTTATAAGTGTTCCCCTTTTCAACTACACCTGGTTGGTGAAAAACATTTCCGAGCTGCTATTTGCAAGTCACTTTTGACTGAATAGTCAGAAATTCAACGAGAAATAAACTTTTTGACTTTGATACGATTTGTCCTGTAACTAGTCATTAGCTGTCATCACTAAACATTTATTTTCCTGCCTCATTTCTTTGAATCATTTATGGGATTTTTTAACATTAAGATATCGACTT
This sequence comes from Metellina segmentata, assembly GCA_947359465.1. Lineage (NCBI taxonomy): Eukaryota > Metazoa > Arthropoda > Arachnida > Araneae > Tetragnathidae > Metellina > Metellina segmentata. Next base: position 10,458,188 of record OX375876.1, on the reverse strand, counting down.
CATTGATAGCAAGCACTGTATAATGTATCAATATTAACGAAAGTTAGCATTACCCTGGATGGTGACGCAGCTTGTGGTATCCAATACCTAAAAATAAACAAAATATATGAAAAGTCACATCGAAATGATTATATCTGCACTTCCATTATAGTATGTCTAGGGCACAATATGCAAAGCTGAATAAAGAACAGGCAATGAAAACGAGTCAAAGCGATTATTTTTACTTTTTACGAAGCTATGCATATCAGGGTTAGCTATACATCGAACTAATTTTTTGCATTTCAAAACGTGTAAAAAACGAATTTTAACACTATTTAACTAAATTTTTTAAATTGAGGTAAATTAATATTCAAGCTCCAAAAGATTAAAAAATTGAAGTTAACCAGATCTTTAAATTGGTCAGATCTTGACAAAAAATGCTTCATTGAAACCAATTGGAGAAACCAATTTCGCCTGTATGACAAAAAATCAAAAGTTCAGTTTTAACTTTAAAATATTTCAGAGGGATCAATTCCTATGTTCCCTTCCATTAGCTCTCCCATTAACACAGCATGTTGATTTTGTGTGCTTTAGAAACGAATTGCTCCAATAGAGCTTGCAAATTGTTAAATATTTTCTTCCTATAGGCCTGCATAATGATTCAATTTTATTTTGCGACATCAAACATGTTTGGGGTTGCCCCTCCTTCTAAATACCATCTCGGAGAAAAACAAAAATGAGTTAGGTTGGGATCACATGTTCACAATCCGTGAATTTAACATTTTAACAGCGTGCATGTAACTGCTAATAGCGCCTTTGTCAACTTAGTCCTTTATATAATATTTACCAAACACGAGCAATCTGTAATGCGACTAAATGCTATCAATATGCACGCTGAAACCGATACTTCTAATATATATATATTTGGAATTATGCAAGTAAAAACTAAATATGACATGGAATGTGTTGAATTAATTCGGAAATCAGAATTGGAATAGCGTTCTAAGTTTTTAAGGGTCTATTTCTTCCATTAAGGTTTCGTCTCTAAGTGTGCAACTGAAGAAAAAGCTCGTATTCAACTCTTTAATTCAATTTTTACCGATATGTCCCAATCATCCAAAAAGCAAATAAAACGAGTCTTCTTCAAATGAACAAGGAACAGACTCTGGTTACCACGTTACATCCCAACAGGGATCAACTTATTTTCAACTGCTATGGAAAAGCTGAAAAAAATTGAAAGGTTCTTACCTAGACGTTGGGTCTACCTCATCCTCTTCATTGTCTGAAGAAACTTGCATTAAACTTAAATCTGTCATCTGCAGAGAATAAGAAAACTCGTTTTAGAACCAATTGCTAGAACTGGGCTTTCAATGAACAAAGTGTTAGAAATAAAAATTCGATTTGAAGGTAAACTTTTTTTATCTCGTTCACACCTAAAGATATGGTACTGAGGGCCTTACATGGAATGATGCATATTTCAAGTACCAATGTACCAAATAGATATAAATATGAAAAATAATGAAAAACTACTTGAATCTCCAACAAATTATGAAGCAACACTTTCTCTTGCTAAGATTACAATTAACAATGATAGTATGCCAGAGTTCTTGCAAGAAATTTCCTCCAATTTATTGCACTTTAGAAATGAACGAGGTGATGAATTGATTCCCTTTCAAGAGATGAAGAACCAGAGCCCCTCAATCGCCACTGAATTTGAAGAAAGAGCAGGACTGTTTTCCAGAGCCTTTTTGCGGTCCGGGGTGGTTAGAAAAGTGTTTAATTTATTAGGTAGAGGCGAACCTTTACATGGATTATGAATTACTGCCCCTTACGAGTCTGAATCCCTTCCCTGGATTATAAAAGAGCATTTTTGAGCTGCTACTTGTAGTCACTTTTGACTGAAGGGTCAGAAATGCCATGAGAAATAAACTTTTGACCTTGATACGTTTTGTCTAATAACTAGTCATTAGCTGTCATCACTAAACATTTATTTTCATGCCTCATTTCTTTGAATCCTTTATGGGATTCTTTAACAGCAAGGTATCGACTTCATTGATAGCAGGCACTGTATAATGTATCAATGTTTATGAAAATTAGCATTACCGTTGATGGTGACGAGGCTTGTGGTGGTATGCGACACCTAAAAATAAACAAAATATATGAAAACGCACATCGCAATGATTATATCTGCACTTCCATTACAGAATGTCTAGGGCACGATAAGCAAAGCTGGATTGAAAACAGGGTATGAAAACAATAGTTGTTAATTAACAATACTCAAAATCAATTATTTTTGACATTCTACAAAACTATGTATACCAGGGTTAGCTATACAGTTAATTTAACATTATTTAACAAAACTAAATTTGTTAAATTGAAGTAAATTAATATTCAAGCTCCAAAAGGTTGAAACAGTTTAAGTTAGCCACATCTTTAAATTGGTCAGATCTAGACAAAAATACTGCATTGAATCCAATTGGAGGGTTAAGATCATTCAAGTTTTGTATAAAAGTGCATTTTAGATATATAGTAATTTTAGAGACAAGAAAAAAGAGTGACATACAAAAGGAAGTGATTCTACGATGATAGATTGGTTTGGTTGAAAAATTGAAAGGTTCTTACCTAGACGGTGTGACTACCTCATCCTCTTCATTGTCCGAGGATACAAGCATTAAGCTTAAATCATCTGTCATCTGCAGAGAATAGAAGAATTCATTTTAGAACTAATTTCTATAACAAGGTCTTTCAATGAATTGAAATGAAATCAGAAAATCAAAAATAATCAGAGCAATGGGGGGAAATATGTTTGTTTCTAACACACCTAAAGACATGGCCCTCAGGGCCATACATGGAAGTATACAGATATTCGGTACAATGATACTTGATAAGTGTAAATATGAAAAATGAAGACTACTCGACTCTGACGAATTATTTAGCAACACACTTTCTCTTGCTAAAATTACAATTAACAAAATATGCCAGAGAACTATCAAGAAATTTCCTCTAATTTATTGTACCCAAGAAATGAATGAGGCAATGCACCCATTCCCTTCCAAGAGGCAATGCACCCATTCCCTTCCAAGAGGCAATGCACCCATTCCCTTCCAAGAGGCAATGCACCCATTCCCTTCCAAGAGGCAATGCACCCATTCCCTTCCAAGAGGCAATGCACCCATTCCCTTCCAAGAGGCAATGCACCCATTCCCTTCCAAGAGGCAATGCACCCATTCCCTTCCAAGAGGCAATGCACCCATTCCCTTCCAAGAGGCAATGCACCCATTCCCTTCCAAGAGGCAATGCACCCATTCCCTTCCAAGAGGCAATGCACCCATTCCCTTCCAAGAGGCAATGCACCCATTCCCTTCCAAGAGGCAATGCACCCATTCCCTTCCAAGAGGCAATGCACCCATTCCCTTCCAAGAGGCAATGCACCCATTCCCTTCCAAGAGGCAATGCACCCATTCCCTTCCAAGAGGCAATGCACCCATTCCCTTCCAAGAGGCAATGCACCCATTCCCTTCCAAGAGGCAATGCACCCATTCCCTTCCAAGAGGCAATGCACCCATTCCCTTCCAAGAGGCAATGCACCCATTCCCTTCCAAGAGGCAATGCACCCATTCCCTTCCAAGAGGCAATGCACCCATTCCCTTCCAAGAGGCAATGCACCCATTCCCTTCCAAGAGGCAATGCACCCATTCCCTTCCAAGAGGCAATGCACCCATTCCCTTCCAAGAGGCAATGCACCCATTCCCTTCCAAGAGGCAATGCACCCATTCCCTTCCAAGAGGCAATGCACCCATTCCCTTCCAAGAGGCAATGCACCCATTCCCTTCCAAGAGGCAATGCACCCATTCCCTTCCAAGAGGCAATGCACCCATTCCCTTCCAAGCGGCAATGCACCCATTCCCTTCCAAGAGGCAATGCACCCATTCCCTTCCAAGAGGCAATGCACCCATTCCCTTCCAAGAGGCAATGCACCCATTCCCTTCCAAGAGGCAATGCATCCATTCCCTTCCAAGAGGCAATGCATCCATTCCCTTCCAAGAGGCAATGCATCCATTCCCTTCCAAGAGGCAATGCATCCATTCCCTTCCAAGAGGCAATGCATCCATTCCCTTCCAAGAGGCAATGCATCCATTCCCTTCCAAGAGGCAATGCATCCATTCCCTTCCAAGAGGCATTGAATTTGATTTTGAAATTTTTGACACAAGGTCCCTAGTAGGTCAAGTTGAGCCAGAAAGACACATGCATGCATGGATACTAGTAAAAAGTGAAGTTTAGAGGATTGAATGAGAAAATATAACATTTGAAAATTAGATTAACGAATCCTTTTGAATTTGAAGACAAAAAGAAGAGATTTAAAAACCAATAGTACGTAATCGCGAAAAATCTGAAAGGGGATTTTCTCAGATTCTTAAATGTTTTGAAGTAGAATTTTGAAGCTGATGTATAACGACAGAACATACAATCAAAATAGGATTAAAAGGAAAATGAATTACAGCGTTTCAATTGGATAGTCTATCAAAAAGTTTGTAATTGCCTAGAAAGGAATCAGTGCAGTTCAAGGTTTGTTTTTAGTGTTACAAAGTAATGGTTGCCCTCCTTCAATTACTAGCTCATTCAATAGACATTTCTGAATAAAATTAGATCTTAGACCGAGCTTAAATTGAAGTTTCTCAAACCAAAAGTATTCATCATAACTAATTATGAAAATTCAAGCGAATAACACTGATCTGCATGAAAATAAGCCCGACACCATTCTCACCGATTGTTATGTAAAATGACCTCCTGAATCCGAATACGACCCCCCCCCCATTTCCCCCAGCACCCCCACTCCCATGTTCATCACTTTTCGATATACTTTTATGGACATAATAGATTTGGAGTGGGGAAAGGATAATTTTAACCATTAAAGTTCTTCTGAGGGCTACAGGTGAAAAGCTCTAAAACATGAAATTTGCAACAAGGAGGGAGATTCGAGGGGATGTGTCCCCTTAAAATGTAAAAAAAAAAAAAAATTCTAGGTTGTTTTCGCAATTTTTTCATTTATTTTCTACATATTCCAGCTCCCTCTTTTCCTCCCCAAACACACCCAAGTAATAAAAACACTTAGTATCAATTTTGGCTAAGAGCGGGTGAGGTCCCGAATCCCTCGCAAGAAAGTTTGGAAAATTCACTGTTCGACGGCGGTGCTCTCAAATACTCGCGAGCTTGGTGGTTTCCGCAGAAATTTTTATGCATTAACAATTTTAAACTTGCATTGCTTTTATCACTCTAGTTGTCAACTGTAATCTTTATCTTCCCTCATAACAACTTTCATGATCGCAGAGTCAACTTTTTCGGTATTCTAGGCGGGGATTCATTGTTTCCAAGTTGTTTAGATTATGTAAAACGGTTCAATTTTTTTTGCTCCGGCTTTTTCAAAGTGAATTGCAGTACGTGAGTGTAAGTTGTGATTGATACCGAGCATTGATTTAATTATGCCACGCGAGTGTAAAAATAATCTCGATAGCTACTGCTATGTTTGCGGTTAATTGACTTACAAAGCGCACCGAAAACTCCTTTCTCCACTTCTTAAAACTGCTTACCAATTTTACTTTGATTATACCAAGTTGGTGATCAGGACAAGGATTGGGCTCCAAAGTTTTGCTGCAATACTAGTTGCAGTAACTTGACCAAATGGCTGAGAGGTACCCGTAAATCAATGCCATTTGCTGTGCCCATATGCTTTGGCCCGAACCTCGCTGTCATCTCACAGATTGCTACTTTTGTAGAACTTCCACCGTTTGGAGCCCAATCCTTGTTCTGATCGCCAACTTGGTAATCAAAGTAAAATTGATAAGCAGTTTTAAGAAGTGGAGAAAGGAGTTTTCGGTGCGCTTTGAACGTCAATTAACCGCAAACATAGCAGAAGCTATCGAGATGATTTTTACACTCGCGTGGCATAATTAAATCAATGCTCGGTATCAATCACAACTTACACTCACTTTCTGTAATTCACTTTGAAATAGCCGGAGCAAAAAAAAATTGAACCGTTTTACATAATATAAACAACTTGGAAACACTGAATCCCCGCCTAGAATACCGAAAAGTTGACTCTGCGATCATGAAAGTTGTTATGAGGGAAGATAACGATTACAGTTGACAACTAGTGATAAAAGCAATGCAAGTTCAAAATTGTTAATGCATAAAAATTCCTGCGCAAGCCACGAAGCGAGCGAGTTATTGAGAGCGCCACCATCGTACAGTGAAACTTCCAAACTTTCTTGCGCGGGTTCCGAGAGTTTCTTGCGCGGGATTTATTAGTTACTGTCCTACTAGAGCAACACAACGGGCTATTGACGACGGTCCGGGATCAGTCCATTAAGGGAAGATCCGAGGACAACACATCGTAATTTTGAACCACGGTCAGGTGACGTAGCAACAACCGAGCTGGCACTCCACTCTCCAAACTTCCACACCAACCCAAAGTGAGGGCTTCCGGGCAGTATAGATTTAAGGTGCACCAACCGCCTCAACACCAGACACTTACAAATATCCATGCCCGGATCCAGATTCGAACCAGGAACCTTCCGATCTAGAGGCTAACACCTTACCAGTAGACCGTTTGGTCGGCTGATTTAAGTTACCTACTTGCATCATTAAATAAAATTCAATAAAAAAAATGCTATAACAAAAAATTTCCGTTTTTTGGAGTTGGATGTCTGACACCGACATTTCTCTCTGGAAAACATTAGATTTCTATCCAAGAGATTGTACTTTATTGATACAAAATTAACCAAAACCAATAAAATAGGAAAAGATGGGCCCTCAGTGAAATGCCACGAGAAATTTTCGTACTGAAAACCGAGTAGAATCCTTCGTCCCAAGCGACTAATTGCAGTTTAAGTGCTTAAAACGTAACGTGTTCACTGTGAATTAATTTTCAGATATTGATTCTGATACACAAAAACCCAACACTTATAGCAAACTCATCCTACAAATATGAAATTTTAGCTTTAATTAAGCTTCAAGAAATTAGCTCAAGTTTATTTTTCTGTTAGCCTAACCAGAGGGTAGGCTCAGTCACTGGACACATTTTTTTAAACAAGACAAACAATAACGTGTTTTAACACGACATTTACACATTTTCTTTGCTTCTAAAAGCAGGGAATTCTTACCACTGCCCTCTGTAACATGATCTCCTGTTCTTTCTTTTTCAGAGATTCCACCATCTTATCGACCTCGATCTTTCTCTTCAACTCTTGCTGTACAAAAATGCAAGATGAAAAGAAATGTAATAAGGTGTTACAACACAAGTGTATATTAACATCAACTGAAATTGCAGTGCATATAAAGACATACAGGTGATGCAACAGCATTTTCAACAAAAATATTCAGTTGGACAGAAACTAAATTAAACTTTGAATTCCATTCAAGAGCCATTTATGTCATAAATGGATTGTTTGTATTCTCTTTTGCTTATGCAAATTTTTATATTGAAAACTGAGCAGAATCCTTCGTTACAAGTGATTAATGGCAGTTTACAAACACAATGGGCATCAGTTTAAGAGAGTGCTTAAAACTTAACTTATGCTCCAAGTGAATGAATTTACAGTTCTTGATTCTGATACACAAAAATCCAACACTTAGAAGCAAACTCATCTTATGAAAATGAAAGCCAAGATTTATGAAATTAGCTTAATGAAAGCTAAACTTATTCATCCGTTAGCCTAACCAGAGGGTAGGCTCAGAGCCTGGCCCCATCTCTTGGAACAGGACAAAAACAATATAACGTATTTTAACATGATTTATTACATAATATTTTCTTTGCCTATTGGGGCAGGGAATTCTTACCTCCTCTCTCTTTTTCATCTCTTCTTCCTTCTTTGTCAGGGATTCCACCATGTTGTCTACTTCGATCTTTCTCATCTCCTCTTGCTATACAAAAATACAAGATGAAAATAAATATAAGGTGTTACAACACACACAAGTATATATTTGCATCCATTTCTTCGTTCATGCACATTTTTATGCACAACTTTTCACAAGAAATGAACTTTTATATTGCACATTAAGTCACGGTATACATTTACGTAGAATTTTCCAAGAATGTTTTTCGTCATTTAACAAGAACACTTTCGTTGCGTAATTTTGATTTCGTGAACAAATAGTTTAGTTTCGTAATCATTTGTAAATTTCTTGAAATCACTAGAATATTTGTGTTCAGTTTACGTTCAGACTCTCGGGTTAATTACTGGAGGTCATGAAAGAAAGCTCTTTTAAAAGTAAAAAACAAAGATTTTACAATCTAATACCGCAAATTAAAAAAAATCCCAGTACGACAGCTATAAAACTGTTCTTCTCAGTCAAAAACTCAATTATTTTTCTGTTTTAGCTGCACAAGGAATAATTAGAGATCCTTCTGCCTTAAAATGAATTTCAAACACTTTTCCCAAACCAAATTTAGTTAACTTTCATGCTCCACGGCCATTGTTTATTCGAGGACTACGTAGATTGGGACTTGTGTCTTAAAGTGAATTCCAAACATTCATGCCTAAAAGAATATTTAAAACCCTCCTACAAGGGCTAGAACGCAAACCATTCAGCAAGCAGACTGATATTCTCTAATCGGGATTGGAGCCCGGTAAAGGGGGAGATCAAATCAAATTCCAAGTTGTATGCAACTTTGGTGGATTTTATTTAGCATTGCTATGCTTTTTGTTAGTTTCAAGATTTAAGAGCCAGTGTAGACTATAATATTCTAAAACGAAGCCTAAAAATGTTTAAAAGAAAACATTGATCCACTAGGGATGCATTGTAACAAGAATTACAAGCTGTAAAATGGAGGTTACACCAGATTGGTCAAAAGAGAAGGCAACGGGTCGTAAAAGGAAGATGTAGAGCACGCTTCATGTATATATTCGAGTGTACACTGACATGTTGTAATAATGGGAATAGTTATGTTTTATGTGTGTAAGTGGCAACAGTAGTTCTTGTCACGTTAAGAAACGGGTGAGATCCCGTGTGATATGAAGCTTTTGTTGAGTATGTAATAATTGTTACTTTATCTAATCTAGATGTTAATAAATTACTCAAGTTATAATGAACTAGGGTTCTATTAATGAATAACTTGCTACATGCACTTTCCTTACAAGCGTAGTGGCAGGAATCGGCATAGTATGTTCTATACTAGAGACTTCACCTATTCAACTCTGAATAATGAAATTAACGACTGTAATGGTGCTAACACAGCGAAATCCAAGAGCAAAGGGTTAAATGACCATTCGTTTATTTCCGAATTGCATGGTGGCAAGTTTTAATTCTTCACCTCAAGTGGCAAATTTTAATCGAGTTTTTAAACGTTTGTTATTTCTGATAAAGGGAGAGTCGGTGCTGTCCGAGATTTGCTTTCAGTGGTACAAAAAACTACGGTTGCCCTTCAGTTCCTAGTTTATTTAACAAACTCTCTTTAATAAATTCAATTGAGCTTATATTACAAAAGCTCTTAATTGTTTTCAAACCAAAATCAATTTTAAATTCAATAATTTTTTTCCAACTTTACAAAACATTGTATCCTAGCGAAATCTCCTTGGGAATGGGGAACTTATTTAGATTTAAATTTGTTTGTCGAAAACAAAGTCTTTCGTAAAGTCATCAGATTGATGAAAGGGCAGGGAAATTAATTCCAATTTATAATACGTTTTAATAAAACCTTTCCTCCTTGTAAAAATATTACTGATTTGTATCATAAAATATTATTAAATCAAATGAGGCTATCATAGCAAGAGTGACTTTATCCACCGACATACGCAGTGGAGAAGTACACGATTTTCATGCTCCCAATATTTGTGTTTTTATCTACAATACGATTTGATATTCTGAAAATGTATTTATCTGTGATCAATAAGTTATTTGGTAATTTTAGGAGACTCGTTTTATATGAAAGGCGGAGGTTCAAAGGATCTTAAGGGATAATGAAATTTTGGGATTTTGTGGGTCAGGCCACTTTTGCTCAGATAGGCTCAAATAATAAATACAGTATCATGATCCACAAATTTTAATTGTTTGACCTTTCAAACATTTCCCCTGGTATATTTTCTAAACCACGATTTCATTTATGTATAACATTCAATTTAAATTAAACTTATATTAATCAAATAAACCCAATTTTGTATTTCTTAAATTACGATTTTTCACTTTGGTATAAAGAAGTTTGTTTTTCGAATTGGAGATTCGATACTATGCAAATGACATTTCCCTTTGAAAAACATTATTTCTTTCTCTCGAAGATGGATCAAAATTTGGATCACTCAAATACAATTCCAATCAAACAGGAAGAGATGGGCAAGAGAAATGTTTATCTTGTAAACACAAAAACCTAACACGGACACTTATTACAGAAAAAAAATGGAAAGCTTAAATTCATTTCCTTGATTGGAATAGCCACAGGGTAGGTTCTGAATTTGAACCTATATCTTCAAATAACAACTTGCAATGAAAGGAATAACGTAATCCGAAAACAAGAAATCCTTACCTCTTTTATCCAACGCCTCGATTCAAAAAGGCCGGAGTGATCTCTAACAATTATATTTCGCCATCGGGCCATGTTCTTTTGATTTATCTCCAGCTTCCTCTTTTCCTCCTTCAGCTTCTCCTCCTCCACCTTTAGGCTTTCTTCTCTAGATGTTACTAGCCTTTCTCGCTCTGCTGTCCTCCTAGCAGTCTCCATCACCTGCCTCTTACTCGCCTCGAGCATCCGACGCTCGCCTTCAAACCTCCTCTTCTCTTCCTCCAACTTCATCCGATCATTCAAAACTTCCATCCTCATTTCCTCCAAATTCTATACGAATGCAAGAGATATAAGACACATGCATATGAAAATCCGTTGCAACAAGAGACATACAGGATGCAACAACTTTTTTTACCTAAAAGTGTTCAGTTTGACAGAAACGCTGAAAAGCATTTAAAGGACATTTTTGTTGTAAAGATACGTTTGTTTTTGTTCAGTTATAAACCACTTCTTTCATAAGATGTCACAAAATAGGTTTTTTTTGTAGATTTTTAGGTAATCAAGGTTTAATTTAATAGAGTTTTCCTACCAATTTTTCATCATCTGACGAGAACATTCTCAGAACATCAACAGCCAGTATGCAAACCCAGTCAACCAAGGTCTAGAATGCTAACCACTCAGCTAGAAGGCTGGCATTCCCAAAAGGATTTTAATCCCAATACGGCGAAATTGAGGTAAAATTCGGATGTCATTTTGTTGGTTTTATCATTACGACTTTGCAATTTAAAGATTGCGCAAGACTTAAAAATATTTAATTATTAGATCTGGTGATCTGGCTGGCCAAGGAAGGGTTTGACAAGCTTGAAGACAGTTCATAGCAACTCGTGCCGAATGTGGTCTGGCATTGTCTTGCTGAAAAAAAAGCCCAGGGTACTGCGAAAGAAACGGTAGCAAAACTGGTCTCAGAATGCCGTCAACGTACCGCTGTGCAGTAAGTGTACCTCTAATGACTCAAAGAGATCCAGCAATCAAGGGAAATGGCACCCCAGACCATAACTCCTTGTTGATGGCCCGTGTGGCGGGCAATAGTGAAAGAAGGATCGGCACGCTCCAGCCACGACTTCGATGATCGTCAGGACACGGTTGGTAGCGCGATTCGTCGCTAAAGACTATACGTCCTCAGTCAGCATTATTCCAGCCAAGCACCACTGTAATCTGGCTCGAAAGTGTGCAGGCGTGAGTGGCAGGTGGCGTAACGGTCGGTACGAGCGTAGATTTCGCTCTCTCAGCCGTATATGAATGGTCATGGTGAACACTCGTGGGTGGGTCGCACGACTGATGGTTGATAGCGATGAATCAGGCGCTGTGACATCTGATCTGACAATCACTCTGTCCTCGCGGTCTTTTGTGGCCCTACGTCGACCGCTACCATCATGACGCCGAAATCGGCCATTGTCCACCCACTCTTGCCAGCATCTTCTAATCGCCGCATCGCTTCGACTGACATGAGCGATTCTCCGATTTGCAAAAACCTGCCCCTTTCAATCCAATGATACGACCTCTTTTAAACTCTGAAAGTTGCTCGTAATGAGCTCGAATCCTGCGGCGAGGCATTTTTTCAGTCTTTGAAAGGTATCCTAAATCGCAATGCAGCAGAAATTTGTAACAACAGTTCAAGAACAACTCCTTATATACATCAGCTAGATGCGCAGTTCCGATGCGCTGGAGATCGCACTATTCATTCATTGGACACCAAATTTTAATCATTTGCATATTTGGTCAAAACATTTTTGCATACGAAATTTCAAAGCAATCGGACGATTCCTTCTTGGTGCGTCGATTTTTTTGTTATAGAGTGTACTTATTGGTAGGTAGTGTACTATATTGTGTGAAAAGGATCCGTGAACAAGTCCCTTGGGTTAAAGCTAGATCCTCCGAAACGGTTTAGTCTACGATTATTAAATTTAGGGCATTCTGTTAAAACAGAATGCCCTTTAGGGATAAAACAATGCTACATAAGCACACCGGAGCAGGCTCTCAGTATAGTAAATGTCTACGTGTAAAATATGAATGTCCAATTCGAAGCCTAGTCAGTTTAACAGAGTAATCTCTAAAATATATATATTTTTAAAAATATCTTTACGGATGATTCAATGAAATGAAGTTTGTTTTGAATTTCCCACATATTCTGCCCCAATGTATCCAGCTTTTAAAACGGAATCTATATAATCTAAGGCTACATTCAAGTTAAGCTGCGCCTTTGGCCCCCACGTCTGCTCTCTCGTTTAACCGGATGCCCACGGATAAAACGAATTAATATCTCCAAGTTATCTTCTAAAAGAAAAAGGAGCCTTGTGCATTCAATGCATGTGGATAAGTGATTTGTATTAATTTTTCTAGGGCATCTGTGCAGCTTTTAGAATCCAAGTATATTATGCATTTTTTAATCCTTAGATGAAGTTATATTCGCTAAGGCTAAACTTATTGCGTATGTTTCTACTGTAAAAACTGAATAGCAACCATTCAGTTGCCTGGAAATGGTTGGAGTCTAGAACTGCCAATATGATTTCCCTTCTTAGATCCGTCTGTATAAACTGTATTGTAAAAACTGGGTCTGAATATAAAAGGATTGTCGATAAATGTAGGCTGTGGAGTAAGCGACTTTTCAGTTGGTAAAATCATGAATACCAGTTATATTTCTATCAGACCAAGCTGAAGGTGCGTTCTGTGAAACACATAATCGTCGTCAAAATTTAAAGATGTTAAAACATCACGAACTCTAAAACCAAATGAATGGATGGATGAACGATGGTTTAATTAGTAGTTTTTTAATTAAATAGATTTGATTGATTAGTTCTCATTTTTTTAAAGTATTTAACCTTTAGACTACGGCCGGTACAGCAGTTGTACCCTGATCGCGCCAAGAAAGTATTCAGACAACGGCCAGTACATCAGTTGTACCTTGAAAGTTATAAGAATCGCGCCAAGAAAGAATAGGGCTTGTTATACGTATAGCCGTCGTCAAAAGGTAAAGACAGACGCCCAAGCTTAAATTTAGGCTCTCCGGTCATAATGTACAAACTCTGGACAGGTGATGTACGAAATGCCTCAGTTGAACTTCCGAGGCTTTGATGAATCGTGTCCAGAGCTTGGAGAGGAGACCTGGCAGCAGATGCAAACAACGAATCCACTCTAGCTTCGACAGGCGTTTTAGAGATTTTTAAAAGTGAATAGGGGGTCAGCTCTCCCAGTAGTAGTTCCGTAAACTTAAAAATATTTAATTACCGTCTGCATGTTTGTTTAAATGAGATCGGAAGGCGAGCCTTAAGTCAAAAGTGATGTCAAAAATGTTAGTACGGGAATTGTAACTTTTAGTAAAATTTAGGGTGAGGAATAAGCCCCGTCGTCCACTGAAATGGACACTTGCCCAGAAAAGAAGAAACCATTTTGATTTGCCCTCTCACTTGTAAGTCCAATATCCGTTTGAAGCCGTTTTTCTATAAAAAAGTTTATTCCAGAGGAAAATATGTAGAAATAGTCTACGAATATAGTTCCATTAAATCTGTACTTTTTCCTATCTCCTAGATCGTTAAATATGGAGTAACAATTTCAACGGATTTGAAATCTGCGGAAAATTTCACATTAGATATAATAAATAATTTTTAAATTGAAACTTTTATATATTTTTCAATACGAACGCCACTGCGAAGAATGACCTTCGTTTAATTAGAGAAATCAGATTTCCTTTCCTGCGCTCAAATCATTCCATAAGGAATAAACGAAAAACATTTTGACTAGCATTGTTAGTTTTACGTAAAATCTAGATCGTTAAAGATAGATTGAAAATTTCAACGGATTTTAAATCTGCGGAAATTGTTACACCAGTTAATACCACACATTTAATTTTTTTTAATAAATAATTTTTAAATAAAAGTTTTATAATTCCCCAAGGGATTGTGACTTTATGCCGATTGGATCTCTTCGCAATTCGAATTTGCACGTGGTGTTGGTTTGCGAAGCAAATTATAGTTCATAATATTCATAATTTGGCTTGCGAAGCAAACCAGCACCACTGGCAACGCCATGATGGCTGTTATCCAATAGGCTACAAATTCCCATTTGGTTTTGCGAATAATTCGTTGCAATCACCGGGGTTAGCGAGTGTTCTAAATATTCAAATTCATAAAATGTGCATAAGGGGCTGTATTCATATTAAATTGAGCACCGACTTCGTAATTTCCTATAACTCCTTATTTTGAATCTACCAAAATTCAACTTCAGATATTAAAGTTCATGTCATTAGGTCTTACAGTTTTTAAGTTATAAGTACAGAAAGATCGGAGATCCTAATGTTAAATCAGTTTCTTACTCTTTTATGCATATCTGCCCAAATATGTCTATAGCGCTGATATTCTGTACCATGTTCTGTACTGTTAAGCAACACAAACAAAATACATCGAATATTTCAATTTAAAAATTGTTTTTAATACGCAATGAAAATTAAATTAATGTTTGAAAAAATTATGAATTGGAACCTTATTACATTTTGAAGAGTCTTCACAATTTCTAGTATGGCCATGCAAAATTGCAACTCATTCCGATAAATAGGTTTTGCGCTACATTAATTGTCCTCTTTATTACAATTTTAGGGGGCTATCCAAAATTCTTGCAAAGTTTTGACAAACCTCAGACATTCTCAGTAATTCTCGATTCATTTGCACTTGCATAGTAAATATAAAAATGTAATTCTCAAATTGTTTGCACTTGTGTAATAAATGTAATTCTTGGATCACTGAAAAATAAGTTTGAAACAGTGTTTAAATTTGAAATTCGGATAGCTATAACTATATAAATATACAATTAATCTCGATCTACAAATAACTATTTTGAGACGATCCCCGAAATTTGCATTATCTCCGAGATTAAATAGTTTGGAATATATTACGGTAAGAAAGTCATGACGTTTCATATTTAGACTAATTTAACGATCCAAAGTGTTTACGACATCAAAACATGGCGTTTCATTTGAAATTTCGTTAATTGTGCAAAATTTTATGATGTCGCGTGATGCAATTTTTTTTTAATTTGAATTTGTAGAGAACTTTATTTCCGATTGAATGATACCTTTGAATTGGCTCTACCATGAATAGTGCTCGAAAAGTGAAGAAGGTGGTTCGTTTTTTCCTTGACAGTAAGGAAGTTGTCGAGTAATACCATTAATTAAAGCAACAAGAAAAACGCTAATGACACTACCCTAAAGGAACTCCTTCCTCTTGCGGATAGTCATTGGATGAAATATTATTGACAAGGACCTTAAATGTCCTTGTCTGTAACAATTTTGAAAAAATTAGGAGATTACATCGCAAGTCAATTTTATATAAATCTCACAATATTCCGTTACGCCATGTTCTGTCGTAGGTTCTCCATGCAGAAACATATCGAAACTAGATGTTTTTGTCCTCACGAAAGCATCTCCAATTGAGGTTTCGAGCAATTATACGTTGTCTATGGTTCTGCGGCCAAAACGAAATCAGATTCGAAAATTGAAAAGCCGTTTTTCTGATTTTAAGATTTAAATTAATCTGGAGTTAATCATACTTTCCCTTAGCTTGAAAATTGTCAAAGCTATTGGCCTGTAATTATCGAGATTCTCGGGGTACAAGTTCCCGAATGGGTATGATTATGGCCCTTTTCCAAGCAGTCGAAAAGACCTACTCCTATCAATTTCTATAAAAAAATCAGGAGGGAAAGAATTTTCATGCGATGCTCTATCAAGTGCTTTTCCCCAGAGTCTAGTCTTTATGTGTGATACGACATCCATTCGATAAGCTTGAAATTTGTAAATTGAAACTTTCGTAGGTATCAATTCAACCAAGTTTGGTGTCGGATATCTGCGGAATTTACTCCAAGCTTTCCTTCGTAAGTTGATCTCTCGGGAACTCACGTAACCATGGCTTACAATGCCTCGGCATCTTTCCCGATGTTTTGGTTGGATATATTAGGCGCTTCCATGATGTTGTTAGTAATAGTCAGTATTTAGTGTTTCGATCCTATCGTCAGAAATACCAGCTTTCTATTGAACTAGTGTCCTGTAAATGACTAAAATAAATCGCCGAGATCGCTTAGGAAGCCATGTCGTTAAAATTACAAGTTAAAACGATCGCTGTTGCACAGGTCTTCAACTTTAAAATTCCATATGGAAACTAAACAGGTGGATATGAAAGATTAAGCGTATAAGAATGAGTCGCGACTCTAACACGCGACTCTAGTCGTTCAGGAGACAGTGGGCAATTAGTTTTTCTATTTGTGGTCATTTACGATTAAAATCGCCACTTTGCAGAGTGATTCATGTCCATTAAAATCCCCAATGATAAAATAGGCTCGAGAGATGAATAAGTAGGTTGTATCTTGCCCCGACTGATGCAATCGTTGGGTGGAAGATAATTGGAACGAATCGTCCGCAAAAGTGAAACCAGGCAAGTCAAAATTGATTTCGGGTTCCGTAAAACATCCCCGATAAAATTATCTACATCCATCCAGTCAATTTTTAGTTTGTTCCATTAGATAGCATCCGTATTATAGCATCTAGCATATATAACATCTATTATCTTTAAGGGATCCGCCTACCGTCGACAACTTTAAAAAAAATTGTTTTAGCTTTTTGCTTTTTATGTTTTTATATAGTTAAAAAACAGATGTAAAACAAAGAAATGGTACCAAAAAAATTATTCTTTGTTGCCATTTGAAAAAATTGGTTATTCAAGGTAAATTTTAATAAAATTTTATGGAAACGGTTAGAGCTGTAGAAAAAAAAATATCTTAAAATCAATTTCCTTTGTTTACAATATAAATGTAACCACAATCTTCAAAATGGACTAAAATCTAAGAAATATTTTGTAAACATAAGATATGCCATGTAACGCACATATTCATGAAAAATTGCAAAATTTGTAGCAAATTATTCACAAAAGCAGCTATAAATCAAAGAATATACTATATTATTTAAAATTTTTAGTTGACATCATAGTTAATAGTATTTAAAATGCATGTACAAAATTTCTAGTAAAAATATTAAAAATTGTGGAAGTTATTGAAAAAACGGTGGTAACTATTTTGTAAAATTATCATTTGCGGGAAAATGCATTTAAAGTTTTTGCTACAAAAGAAATTATATTTTTACAAAGTAATATACAGAGTAATTACATAGGTATCCTTATAAACGGTTAAAAGTAGCTAAGGTAATTTCTGCCATTGTGATATAATATCCCATTGTGATATAATACAGAAGAATGAAACTATTTTTTCTTTAACGTCCGGTTTCGAATTGACACTTCCGGTTTTATTCGACTGCTATCACTTTGCGTTTAAATAACGATATCTTTGGTTCTAAATGTCGTATAACTAAAAATAAAACAGTTTTGGAAACGTTAAAATGCAGGCAATAATAGTACGTAATAATACTACTCAAAAGCCCCCCCGATAAACTAATTAAAAAATTTAATGGTTTGATAGTGAATTGTGCCAAAAAATGTATACCTAGAGGTAAAGTTGGAAATTTCAAGTGTTTTTGGTCTGAGGATCTTAAAGAAACAAAACGGAAAAGAGACTGGTTAAGGAAAAAAGCAGAGATTACAGGGAGAGCAGCTGATGTTATAATGTGGAGAAAACAAGCTGCAATTTTAAAGAGGAATCTCCTTGAAGCAAAGCGGAAAACCTTCGATAATTTTATAGAAAATATAAACTATCAAGAAGACAGCTTGAAGACATAGATTTATCTCAAATCTGTAATAAAAAAGTCACCCCCAAAAGGGAACCTATTCATCACAATAATAGAGAATTATTCTCAGATTTGAACATAGCAAATGCTTTTGCACAGTCATATTGTTTATTGCAGAGAAAAGGTTCTTACGCTAGGAAAACATCAAGAGTCATCAAAACAAATCTCAATCACCTCCCTATACCCGAAGTCCAAGACCTGACTGGTACAGGAGACATCTTTGAATCGCCTTTCACCAAAGAGGAATTTATCTGCTTTTGAATAAATTGAAAATCAAAAAGTCTCCGGGACAGGACAAAATTCATGCGGAGTATCTTAAACACCTTGGAACAAATGCAAATACTACTCTTTTGAAAATTTTCAATTGCATTTGGAAGACGGGGATTGTTCCTCGTGATTGGAGAGGAGCCATTATCATCCCTATTCTTAAAAAAGATAAAGACGCCAGGAATACTCAAAGCTACAGACCCATTTCGCTCACTAGCATTATGGCTAAGTTAATGGAGCGTATGGTTGTAAATAGATTGAATTGGTTCCTTGAATCAAAAGATTTACTCTGCTCCGAACAAGCTGGGTTTCGTAGAAATAGATCCACAGCTGACCAAGTGGCTCATCTGAGTCAAATGGTTAAAGACACTCTTGATAAAAGAAAAGTGATGACAGCCGTCTATATAGATTTCAAATCGGCATACGACTCCGTTTGGAGAGAAAAGATTATTCTAAAACTTAAGGATATTGGAGTAAAGAGTAATATGTTAAACTGGTTTAAATCATTCCTGGACCAGAGAAATTGTAAAGTTCGTTATAGGGACTCAACCTCCAAAAGTTACATTCTTCAGACGGGACTTCCCCAGGGAGCAGTTTCTAGTTGCTCCCTATTCAATGTTTACATCAACGATCTTATCTTGGCTTTGAGAACAGTTGGAGTGGAGTGCCTTCTCTATGCAGATGACTTGGTTATTTGGACCCAAGTTGCTAAAACGAACGCGAAGTCCGAGATAGAGAGGTTCTTGAACAGAGCACTTGAGGTTCTTTACAAGTGGTGCGAGGAAAACATGGCCGTGAATATTGAGAAGTCTGCGGTGCAGACGTTTTCACTGATGCACCAGAATATCCGGCCAAAGTTGGTTTACAGAAATGATGAACCGTCTAATACGGACAAATTTACTTACTTAGGAGTAACCTTTGACAATAAGTTAAATTGGAAATTACAAATCGAAAGTATAGTTGAGAAGGTAGAAAGGCGTCTACATATTCTTAAACGTTTGGATGCCCCAAAGAGCCTGATTGAAAGGCTGGAGTTACTTCAAAACCAGGCCCTCAGGTTGATTGTTGGTGCGGTAAAGACCACCCCAATTGACTCCATGCTACTTTTGACAAATAACAGACCCATTCAGGAGATTATTGAGGAGAGAGCTCTAGTGTTGTATGAAAAGTTAATCAGAATTGAAGTGCCCTTTTGGGACCAGTATGAGAATGGACAGAGACAACTGAAGACACAACGAGGCTTTCTTCAGAAAGCTCTCGATTTAAGAGAAGATCTGGAAATTGATGAAGGAATTGTTCAGGGATTTTTAAATCCTCGTAATCCCTTGAATCGCGTTGAGACAATTATTAACCTGAATCTTGCCCAGCCTATCCTTAAGAGCCAGCTCCCTCCAGAGAGCTTGAAGATTTTAGCCCTCGAGACCATCCACACCCTCTATCCAGAGCCTGAATGGTTACACGTCTATACCGACGGCTCCTTTACTGAATGTTCACCAAATGTTGGAGCAGGAATTTATTCCTCCATTTTCTCCTTCTATGTCCCTGTCGGGAAACAAAAAACCGCCTTTGATGGAGAAGTTATGGCCATCTGTGTGGCATTGCAGCAACTTGTTCCCAGACGTCTCTACAACAAAGTGGTCTTGTTGTCGGATTCCAAAGCTGCCATTCAGGCTATTGGGTCAAACGAGGTGCCTGCCTCAAATGATATCTTAGAATGTCAGATGCTCCTTGAGGGATTAAAGGCAGAAGGACGACAGATCGTCATCCAGTGGCTCCCTGGGCACTGATATTTTCGGTAACGAGCAGGCAGATATGTTGGCCAAGTAGGGCACACGGATAGTTGAACAGCCAACCACAAGCTACTCATTCCACTCCATAAAACTCTACATCAAAAATAAAATGAGACTAAGATGGAAGTCGAATCTCACTTCTTGTATTTCCTCGAAGAGCTGGAGAAATTTATTAGACCAAAAAATTTCAATTAAACCTCGCGAAAGAGCGGTCTCAGAATTTAGACTTGCAGTGGGGCATGACTGCCTTGCAAACCACCTACACCGCATTGGCGTTTATGACAGTCCTAAATGCCCACTCTGCAAAAAGGATGAAATTATGGACAGGTCCCATATCCAAAGATGTCCAGCTCTGTGTGGGGTCTCCGAGGTGAGACGCTACTGGAGTGCTAGAGCCTTGCTGATGAGATACTCACTTTTTTTTCTCTTACTGTTTTGTATTCTTGTAATCGTTTTGTAAGATATTGTCATTTTCTCTTGCCATTAGGAAAAAAAAATAGTACGCAATAAAAAAAAATTTAGAATTTTCGTCGAAATTCGCTATTTTAAGGTAGGCGGACCCCTTAATACATTATAGATTTTATATTTATGAAGAAACGAACTGAAAGTGAAATAAAATCTCATCTTACAATTTAATAAACAAAGTAATATTTTTTAAAGTTAGAAACAAGTACAAATTTAAGCATAAAATTTTAGGTCGAAATATTTGCATGGCGCCATTTCAAAACGCAAGTCTTGAAAGATTCGAAAAAAAAGGGGTGGGTAGGATGATCGAGTAGTGGGATAGGATGGAGGAAAAGATCGCTTGAGTGTACCGGTCGTGATTCCAGTCGGGATAGTGAAACACCCATAGAAGATATACGCCGAAAGGGAAAAATTTTATAGGAATGCTGCAGGGAACGATTGTTGTAGTAAAATGCAAATTGTAACCGATTAATTTTAATAAGAGACTACCGTTGTAACAAGTGGGTGCTAGCATGTATGCACTGGTACGCTTACGAAGGCAAGAGTGATGACGGTAATCTGCATTTCTATGGTTTATGGCTGGGTGGGCACGGATTAGGTCAAAGATCCGCATTCCGGTTTCTCGTGTTCATAGAGCCGCACCAGTTACATGTGCTATTAAATTCAAATTCAATTAATATGGTTACATATTTTACACAAGTCTGAAATGCTATGCACACGTACTAGAAAATAGTTTTTTAAAAATACAAAATTATTTCAAAACTTTAATAAAAATAATATAATAAAAATGTATTAATGGAAAGATAGCATTTAAAGGTCTTTGTATTATTCACTTATTCAATTTAACACGATTCGTGAAAAGAGAAATAAAAAATAACGTATTTAAATTTTCAATGAGAGCCCCACTTAAAGAGCTGCTTTTGACCACCCTTGGTCTATGCTATAGATTAAACATTTTTAAACTCAAAACATTGAAATTTGCTATTGTAATGCTGCCAATACAGCGACATCTAAATGCAAAGGGTTCAATCAGTACTCATTTATTGCTCAATTGCGTAAAGAGTAGTTGTCGGTTGGGCACACTGCATGTGGTGGGTTGAATTTCGGTCGAAAATTTTCCTAGAAGGTAGGTACCGAAAAAGGGTTTTTAATTGAGACAATTTCGTTTAACTGCTGCGCTAATAAAACAATTTCACGGAACTAAATTCAAGAAGTTTCACTAATACTATACATCCATTCGCAATCGTTAAGTTAATGCAAATTACTACATTACCTGAAGAAGTGTTGAGGCAGGATCTTGATGATCGGAGTTGGGGCTGCAATGAATAGAAAAAACGATGCAATACAGCTGTGCATGTCCATAAGACACTTTAGCTTTTGAAATCTATATAAATAATGGAGTGTTTGTACATTCATTATTTTCGACCATTTCAAGTTTTCTATCCGTTTTCAACTTTTCCGATGCAAAATCAGTCTCTTGCGCGTTTGGTGTCTGTCCAATCTGTGTGTGTACCAAATTCACGTCAAAACGGTTTAATACATTTTCACGAAACTTGCATACTGCGAGTACTTGCATTTGATACAACTTCTAATTCGCACGGTTCTAAAATGAATTTCAAAATGTTCTCTTACCTGTCAGACGAGAAAGACAATCTAGGCTTTATCCATTTTAACCTTTATTTGACACAAACACCACGTCACGAACAACATCAACGAAACACGGAATACTAATCAAGCGTAACATTTTTCACTCAAGCAGTACGTAATGCTTGACCTTGTGTTTGTGTCAAATAAAGGTTAAAATGGATAAAGCCTAGATTGTATTTCTCGTCTGACAGGTAAGAGAACATTTTGAAATTCATTTTAGAACCGTGCGAATTATAAGTTGTATCAGCATTCATTTAGTGACCGAACTTAGTTGCTCAAGTCCTTCTTTCCGTTCAATGTTTGATCTTCTGTTTGTGTTTGTATACGCATGACATGAATTTTATTCCATATATTTGGTTACAATGTGCTCTATTTTATATACACCATATTAGTTTAGTGTGAATGCAATATTAAACTTTTTTTAATTTATATTTAGATAAGCTTTATGCTAAAACATCCGAGTAAGTATACTAAAATCAACCATAATTTGAAAATTTCGGAAAATCTGGAATGTATGTTGAGTATTACGACTGCTTTGATTGTTTTGCCATTTCTACCGAAAAGAAATTAATTTAAACAAATGATTTTTATAGGATTTCAATTGTTTTTTTACTTAATTTATTTCGAGTATTATTTGTTTTTAACGAAATATAAAGGATTTGCGAATACTTGAGAGAGTATTTTTCAACGAACGGGAACGGAAACTGGTGTTGGTTGTTCACGTGCATATTTTCATATTATTAGATATATTTTCTGTTTCTTTTCCTCTGAACTAATTTCGTATTTCGAAATGTTGTGCACTTTTATTTGTAAGTTGTAGCAAATGCCAGATCAAGAGAAAGAGGAATGATGAATATCTTTAGAACAACGTTATTCGCGACAAGTTTTATTGCTTTCTTTCGTCATTTACTGCCGTTTTTTCGGTTTTAAATATTGACTATTTTAATAAATTGTTATCAAACGCAACACCACTACAAAGTATACGATTTAAAGTGATAGATAAGTCGGAATAAATCAAATTTTAAGTGTAGTTTTGCCGTTATTGAAAATATAACATTTTGCTACATTAAATATGAATTTGTGAAGTATTAAAAAAATTCTTTGTCTTATTGACTGTTTTAGGTGGATAATTTTACGTGTTGAAGCTTCATTAAAGCAACTTATGTTTTAAAAGTTCATTGAAGACAATGATTTTCTTTTAAAAAAGCAAACAAAACATATTGGCTTGCCTTTTTTAAGTGGTAGGAAGTTACTTTTGTAGTTCTGTACTGAAGTCATTCTATATTAAAACAAGTTCTTTTATGAGATGTGTCATTAAAAATGGTGAAATTTGACAATGCCTGGTGCAAGGGTGCCTCCAAGTAAAAAAAAAAAATTCCGTTTTATTCACTAAGCCACACTCGCCATATACTAGTCATTTTTATGAATTAAGTTATCTTCATATAAAATTGTTCAACTCGAGAAAGGGAATTCCAAATCCTCAAAAACGTGTTTGCTAGGAGTAGTAACCTGCGTCAACTTGAAACATTCACCAAGCACGAGATACACGGATAGGGATTGAAATCTGATCCGGCATCATTTGGCCATATACCGGATCCAGCAACAGCAAACGAATTCGGTCCGGATCCGCGTGGTCTCTTAGACCCCTTCACGGCATTTACGCTACCGTTCTTGTTGAATGAAATTGTCGAAGTTGGAGTAGGGAATTTTTTCAGAGAGCCTAAAATGGCAATAAACTTTACTAAAAACGACCTGTGTATTTTTACACAAAAAGAAATCCAGGATAGTGTTGATAATTGATCGGAAATACAGTACTGGACAGTGAAATTTCAGATAATATTACTGAAAGCTAACACGAAACGGATTCTGAAATTTAGGCAGACGAAGACGACTTTTCAAGTTAGTCTTCACAAGAAGAATGTTTCTACGGAAAAAATAACTTCAGATGGGATGCCCGGGGGGGACACATAATCGTACTGTTAGAACACCAAAACACAACATAGTTTTACAATTTCCAGGGTTGAAACGTCCTGCAAAATTAGGTCCGAAAGCTGAGCCTGAAGAGACATGAATATGAAATGTATTTCATGTTAAGAATTAAATTTATCTGAATTTAAAATGTATAAATAATAATTATCTAAATATTCTTTCATTAAAATATTATATTAATCAACTTTATACGCACTTTAGTAAGCGAGGTCTGAGAAACCACTCCACACTAGCTACGAGACTGTGACACAGCAGTTAAGGGTTAGTATGCGTTTCACCCGAGAATACAATATTGATCGAGACAAGAAAACCTTAAAGGTTCCCGAGCACCGTTGGTAGCGATATTTTTCATAACTGGGCTCCGATTGCTTCCAACGGTAAAAATAACAATTACAAAGCTAATATTAGAAACAATCTGTACCTGCAAAATAAAAGAGTTACGAAAAACTGTGAAGTGGTTTTTAATTTTCTAAACACCCCATCCAAACTCTGCACATCTGCTTGTAACAAGTTCTTACACCCTTGCCCAGATCAGTGGCAATGATTGGGGTGGTTAGAACACAATATTGGCGAGGGATCGACAGTGAGGGATTCCAGGACAACTCGTTTTGAGGCATGCTCAGATGATGGAATTGGGAGAAAATCAGATTTGTGGACATTACCTAGCTGAAGAGAGGCTTGGAGCGCCGATTCCGAGCTGCTGAGGCGGTGATGGTAGCGGTGGTGGTGGTATGGTGGCAGGCGGGTTTACCTTTCTTACCCTCTTTGTCCTTTCCAGGGACAAGAAGGTGTAGGGCTGCAAAGTCAAAGGAACAACTTAATATAGAAGGCATTTCAAGAACGCTCAGCACAAGAAATTAAAGACGATATTAAATGCTGTCACAACACATAAATTAACATCAACAATCATAACAGTTAGTGATAACTTATAAATATAAGTAATCAGACGTCCACATATCGACAAATTCTCTATGCAACGCAGACATTCGTTCCCATGACTTCTTACCAGTTTCCACCCACGTGACCGATGCAATCTTACATAGGATTCTTTTAACCAATAAATGTGGCTTATTGGGTCATTGCCTTGGTTATGGGGCAGGTAAGCATTTAATTAACGTCACACTGGAGCAAGACAACGGGTTAGTGGTGACGGGAACGAACCCGAAGAGAAATATCCCAGGACAACACCACACAATTCTGAACCACGTTTAGGTGACGATGTCACACTTCTCTCCAGACTTTCACATCATGCCAACACGAGTACATTCGAGGCAAAAACAGATTTAACGTGCACCAGTTTCTCATGTTCACGGCGTTAGTTGGTTTGATTCAATTCGCAACCCGCTGGATTATAATACGTTACACTATACGTCCGTATCAGAGCCAGTTATGTGGGCGATTCTATTTAGGACTGTAGGTAGATCGGTAGATATTAAACTCGCGAAAAGTGAATAGATTCTTCAATTCGATTACTTTCGTAACTTGTTGTTAGGAGACATTAATGCGTGTATGAACTATGATAGCTTCGTGAGTGACGATGCATCAGAAATTCGTACAAGTATCATTTTTTTGTGTTTTGAGTGAGCGTTTGTTTAAGATCAATTTTATAATTATATTGTTATAATTATTCGATGCCTTCATTTGTACTCCTACTTGATCAATTTCTTTGTTCTACTTCTGTATATATCTATATTGGTATTATTGTAGTAAATTTAAATTACAATTTTGTATCAAACTCGAGTAAACCGAATAAATTTGCTGACGGTTTTTAATGTTGACGGATAACTACGTTAGGGAATAAAATTTTCTTAAAATATTAACAGGACTGGATCCGAGCATGAAAGTTATTCCACACTGATATAAATCTAATTGATCCAATACAAATTTCATAAGGATACCTCAGATAAAGGTACTTTTTACCCCCTCAAATTGTGGTTCAACTGTTATTCCATATAGCGCTTTTAGATATAACACCTCGGAGGTCTGTAGGAAAACATTGCGTACATCCATTTCAGTTTTTACCCTCATTTTGTTTCCTTCAATTACTTATAACTCGTAATTGATCATTTTATTGTAATTTTCTGTTTTCTGATTTAATAGTTTCTTGGGGAAACTTCAATAGTTCTTGTGCATCTCTCTTATAACTTAGCTGTTAGTTTTCATCTTTGAGTTTTCCCGCTCATGTTTATTCTTGTACCCATTTTTTTTATCTTGAAAGAAAACTGAAGCTTATTCTAGACAACAAAGTTCATTTTTACTAGTTATCTGGTCTTTAGCCAAACCATATCGTAAACTGTTTTGCTTTTCAAAACATATGGTCTCCTATTTAAGATATACAGCTCTATATTAGTTCTTTCGGCACAGAACTTCTCCAGATCATCGAAACCGAGTACGGTTCTTACTGCTTCTAAAACAGTTTTATTGTCACGATTCGCTCTTACGTTTTGCTGTGGTGTGAATGGAACAGTTGATTGTTGATGCACACCTTGTTCCGTAAAATTTGTTACTTTTTCTTGTACCGATGTCTATTTTATTCGTGTAGCATGCAACACTTAAACCTTTTCTTGAAGCTCGTCTTTCGACCATTTTAACGGTACCTTCACATATTTCCCACTTCAGATTAATTTTCCTCTTTTAGAAGTAAAAATTTCTCCTCTCCAATCGATTAAGTCTATAAATTAGTATACTAACTGTTAAGGCTTTACTTTTGCTGCGTTTGAGTTGCAGTCTGCTGCCGTTGTCCTTTGACTACCCCATCCTGCTAGATATTTTCTTCTATTTAAAATGGGATATTGTTTGATTTCAAGAATGACGTATCAAAATGTTAATACGGTAGGATCAGTCTCTTGTCAATGAAACATCAATATCGATTACTTCTGTTTAAGCAGCAGTTTTGTTTCCATGAGATTTAATTTTTACCTAGAACTTTTTCCCATGTATTTCTTGCAGCTACTGCTTTAATTACACGTTTGGTTATTTTATAGTTGTTCGATTTTTATATCCATTCAGCCGATAACAAAATTTAAAAGCTACAAGAGAAAATAAATATACCTGGAATTTGAGTACACACAGCACATTCCATAATTCAGCCCTAGACCATTTTCTCCCATCTAGCACTCAACAATCTCCACTCCTTCAACTTCCGTAAGTCCCCATTTCAGTTTTTAGTCATTTTTATTTCTGTGTAAGGCATTATCTTGTATCTCCTGTGCATGTACCAACTTGAACACTGTCCAAAGTATTAGGTTTCATGATAACTCATCATGCATCCTAACCATATTTCTTTATCGATCCTGTTCTTGGGGAGCGTTTGTTCATTACTCGAGATTGTAAGTCTTGTGTCTGGCTCAGCATGACCAAATAAGACCCTTGTGCCATAAAACCAACACTCTTTGGATTTCTTATACCAAGTCTTTCTGAAGATGTCCCCATCTGTTTCAAGATTAACACTATATAGATGCGTGTACACACTGCACTAGCAACCTTAAATTCCTCGGTTTGTATTATGTCTTGTGTTAGTAAAAGTGGCATTGTGTGTGTATTACTTGACGTATAGCATGACAAAATGTAGCCGTCCATAGAAACACAACCCAC
Source organism: Metellina segmentata (assembly GCA_947359465.1). Taxonomy (NCBI): domain Eukaryota; kingdom Metazoa; phylum Arthropoda; class Arachnida; order Araneae; family Tetragnathidae; genus Metellina; species Metellina segmentata. Next base: position 10,430,188 of record OX375876.1, on the reverse strand, counting down.
CAGAACTGTGTTGTTGAAATGTGGATAATCTTCACGGGATTAATTTTTGTGTTCAAAGGATGCGATTCACATTTAATGTTTCAGAATTACATGAAAGAAAAAGAGAAACTTCAGTATTTTAAAGCAGAATTTAATTATTTCACAAGTTTTCCTTTCCTGTGTATATTGTAAGTTTCACGAGTCACTCGCATGTTAAGAAACTGGCTATGTATTAGGGAAGCGACATAAATATCTATGTTTTCTAAACATCGATGTTTTATAAAAATATTTAAGTATTTAACATCGATGTATTTTAGCCGATGATCGACAAACATTGTCTCCAATAAATCGATGGTAAATACAACTGTTTAACATCGATGTGTTATTGTATATACACTGAAGTGCCAAAAGTCATGAGATAGCATTATGCAAATATACAGATCGCAGTAGCATTGCGTATTAAATGTATAAATGGGCAGTGCATTGTCAGGACTTTCATTTGTACTCAAGTGATTCATGTGAAAAGTTTTTTTTGTGTGATTATAGCCGCACGACGGGAACAAACAGAATTTTGAACGCGGAATGCTATTTGGAGCTAGACGCATTGGGCCTTCCATTTCGGGTATTGTTAGGGAATTCAACATTCTTCGATCCAGTGTCAAGAGTGACGAGAAAATGTAATTTTAGACGTTACCTCTCACCATGGACAACGCAGTGGCCGACCGCGTCTACTTAAAAACCGACAGCGACGTGTGCGTAGAGCAGTCAGTGTTAACAGACAAGCAATACTGCGTCAAATAACAGCAATAATCAATTTGGGTCGTACGATAAACGTGGACAGAGAAGCAAAATTGTGCATTGATGGGATATGGCAGCAGAAGACCGAAGTGCTCTTACTAACAACACGCCATCGGCTGCAAGGTCTGCTGGGCTCGTGAACATATCGATTGGACCCTAAATGACTAAAAAGCGTTGGTCAGATGATTCACGATTCCAGTTGTCAAGAGCTGATGAGGGTTCGAGTGTGGCGCAGACCACACGAGGCCATAGACCCAAGATAACAACAAGGCACTATGCAAGCTGGTGGTGGCTCCATAATGGCGTGGATTGGGTCCTCTGGTCAAACTGAACCAATCATTGATTGGAAATTATTATGTTCAGTTACTTAGACACCATTTGTAGTCATTCATTGACATGTCCTTAAACAACGATGCAATTTTCCAGGATGACTATGCGCCATGTCACCGGTCCAAAATCGTTCGCGTTTGAGGAACATTCTGGACAACTCCATTGAATGATTTGGCCATCTAGATGACCAGACATGAATCCCATCGAACATATATGGGACAATATCGAGAAGTCAATTCGCGCACAAAATCGTGATCTGCAAAACTTTCGAAATTATGGACGGCTGTAGAGCCAGCAAGGCTGACCATTTCTTCAGGGGACTTCTGACTTGAGTCAATACCACGTCAGGTTACTACACTTCACCGGGCAAAAGATCCATGACATTAGGAGGTATCCTATGACTTTTGACTCTTCAGTGTGTATATTTGTTTCACAAATTCAGTAAACCTGAATCTTAAGTGCTTTTTTTTTACACATTTTCCAATGCTGCTAATAGCTTTATTGAGCTTTTGAATTGATTACATTCAATATTTGTAGTACTGCATCTTTTTTAAGCTTAAAAAATGCAAGACGCTTTACCTGCATAACAGATTGAAACAAGACACAAATGTAAACACTCCGTGAGCCTTGCAGTGAAGTTTGTTGTGCAAATTGTAGCTAGTTTTCTAGCAATTGGATTGAAAGTGATCTTTGTTCGGAAATGCAAAATAGGTTACCACCTAACCTTGTATTGCATTTTGTTTCAAGCTATGTATTAATTTTGCTCACTTGTGTTCTGATAACCTAGTTTATGGAATTGGAGGAGAGTAAAAGGAGGAGAGTGCCGCAAGTAAATAAAGATGGAAATATTTCAACAGGGTCACATTTAAAATTTTTTTCTCAATAAATGATGTTGTGCATTATTGGCTTAAAATGGTAACAGATTTGTATTGTTTTCATTTTTAAGATACCATTTACATTTTTAGCTATATTACATCTCTGAATCAAGGTTTTCCATCTGAATATGAAGAGGAAAATAGGTCAAGTTATACGATGACACTTAGAAACATGTAATATTCAGCAATATACGACTGCATGAAGTTTGTTCTTGAAGACTCTTTTTCATATGGCATCAATACTAAATTCAATTTAGTTACGATTAATAAAAGATAACGGAAGGGCTACATTGAAAAACCTCACCTGCCTCTGCAGTCTCGTAAGTAAGGGGTCCAATACACAAAGCGGTGGAATATTTTTAAAATGCTAGTCTTGTTTCTATTACAAAAATATGAGCGTTTTAGTCTTGTTTTCAGAGCAGTTTTACTGTGTTAGTTCACATGTTTGTATTATTAGGCCGTTTTCATTACAACTATAAGCAAGATATACCGATTGATATCAAGTGGTTATTAAAAATCTGATTTTAATTACTTAATTTTTTCTAAAGTTTAATATTTAAAATATATTAACCTGGGACAGTTCAAATCAGTTTAAAAGATATAATTTTAAGGCATAGGCCTAGTTAGACTTGTTTTGTTAAACTAACATTTTTCTCCGACATGTTAAAACTACACTTTGGTTTGTAGAGGCAAATCTAGACCCGGAAAGTAACTCAAACCTCCAAAGTAGAACAAACATGCCGTAACGTCATATTTTATTATTTGTAATAGTTTCCTAATCGACAACCAAAGGCAACTTGTCTGACGTGTGTGTGCGTGTGTGTAACTAAAATAATCACTAATATCTAAACATTCACCAAAAAGCAAAACAGTTCAACAAAAATGTTTCCTGTATTGGTTTCCATCGGTTTACCAATACTTTAAGCCAATATATCAAAATTAGGAAAAGACTTCCTAATATGCAGTAAAAATGTATGCAACCTTACGATATCACTGAAAAATATTTCAGATAACTAATACATATAGAAAAGTACAAAATCTTGAAATGTTAGAGAATCTAAGGGGAGAAACGCGTTTTTAGGCCTGTACTACAATGCGCCCAGGTGTTTTAACTCCTTTAAAAAAATTCCGAAATGGAAAATTTCATTTCGCTATTTGAAGAATTTTATAACAATTAATATATTTTTATCCCTTCTTTAGGACTTTGAAATTACCGCCTTTTATTAACTCAATTCAAGTTTCAGTATCATCGACATTCCGCCAAAGACGCGAATCTGCATTCTTTCGTTTTTACCTTAACGCATTGCTTTAAAATTATTCGTCGTTTCACATTACGCCAAAAAATCACGAACTTTAAAAAATTGAATACAATCTAAACACTATTTGAACCCACTTTCAATGCGATTAATTTTTTTATTAATGCCAAACTTATAAATTGCGTTTTCTAGAAACTGATTTCACAGATGGTCTGCATCACTCCAAAAGAGCCATCAGAAAACAGCCAACTCCTAGCCCCTTGCAGAAAATCTCAAAATTTATCAAAATATAAGAACATTTTACAAAGCGAGTAATTAATCAAGCACAAGAATTTTCAGGCAAGTCAAATTTGCCATTTAAAATTTTGTCGTAGGAATTTAGATGGTATAAAATACCTCCTATATTTAAGAAAACAAGTACTAAATAAAATTGAACTAAATTAAAAATTAAAAACAAACTTCATTAAACAATTATAAAATTGGGTTCGATTTTATTCAACTGTTTCACCCTAAGCCACTTCGAGTCAAGTACATAACAAGTAATAATCAATTTCTACTCAAGCAATTCGAAAGTAACTACTGACAAAGTTTAAAATAAAAAAATTTCTAATAGGACAAGTATAGACAAGACCAATATCCAGCTATCTGGAAGAATTTTTTCCTCCCAATGAGATACGCAAAACTAGATTTAACTTAATATGCAAACCTCTATTATTAGACTAGGAGTCTCTGTAAATGCTCTCGTACGTTACAATACAATCAAGTCTATTCTTTCACGTACATTTTTCAAGCAGCAGCCATCACCCAATTTAACGGAGACTAGTCAAGAGAAGTTACATCGACAGAATTAAGCCTTAAACGTCCATAGTAAAGCTATCGCAAACCGAACTAAAGACGTAAGCGAAAACTAGAATATGCTATTTCGGGTCTAAGTGCACGCGAAGACAACCTAGAAAATACAATTTTAAAGTAAATATAAAAAAGAAAACTTACCATTGACCTAGCCATGCTCCTTGTAACCCTAGTGACCGATGGACCTGGCACAGGGATGGTTTTGAAAGACTTTTGCGATTGCATTTTAATATTTTCAACAAATTTTAGCTAACTCAATTTACTACAAAAAAGATTGTTACGCACAGAGCCTGAGCTACTGATTATATAAGAAGAAAGTGACGTCATGGGAAGAGGTGCTCAATACCTGAGAACGCAAATTTCTAATCGAGACATTCAACGAATCAAAAATTACTTCCTGACCTTTCGGCGTTTGAAAGCGTGCCCAGTTTCGGTTGCGCAGTCGTTACCTAAAAGATCAGCACCACGAAGAGCACGTGGTTCATAATTATGTGGTAATGGTAATTTTGAACGTCGTACTAGAGCAACACAACGGGCTATTGACGACGGTCCGGGATCAGTCCCTTAAGGGAAAGATCCGAGGACAACACCTCGTCATTTTAAACCACGGTCAGATGACGAAGCAACACCTGAGCTGGCACCCCACTCTACAAACTTCCACGCCAACCCAACGTGATGACTTTCAGCCACGACAGGTTTAAGGTGCATCAGCCGCCTCTACACCATACGCTTACAAACATCCATGCCCTAACCCGGATTCAAACCAGGAATCTTCCGATCCAGAGGCTAACACCTTAACCACTATACCGGTTGGTCGGCCCTAATTATGTGGCGTTATGGGATTTTTCCATTCATGTTTTGATATCGGCAGTGACTAATTGCCCGTTGTGTTGCTCCGGTGCGACATTAATTAAATACCTACCTGCCATGTCTGTGCCGACCAACCGGTATAGTGGTTAAGGTGTTAGCCTCTAGATCGGAAGGTTCCTGGTTCGAATCCGGGTGCGGGCGTGGATGTTTGTAAGTGTATGGTGTAGAGGCGGCTGGTGCACCTTAAATCTGTCGTGGCTGAAAGTCCTCATGTTGGTAGGGTGTGGAAGTTTGGAGAGTGGGGTGCCAGCTCAGGTGTCGCTTCGTCATCTGACCGTGGTTCAAAATTACGAGGTGTTGTCCTCGAATCTTTCCCTTAAGGGACTGATCCTGGACCGTCGTCAATAGCCCGTTGTGTTGCTCTAGTACGACGTAAACAAAAAATTACCATTGCCATGTCTGTAGTTCTCATGTAGTACGAAATAACCGACAAACCAATCAACGCATAACAGGTGCAACAGAAACTGTTCAAATACCTTCAAACCTACCTACCTAAAAGAATGATGTCCGTGGTAGCCCACAGTTCACCGTACTCTTCCAACCGGGTTACCATGGCTACGTTATCGGATGAGAAACTGGAGGGAAAGGAATTCGAAACTCGATCCAACCAGACTTTCGCGTACTCCAAGGTTCGAAATGACGTGTGTTCCATTCGGGTTTGATCCTAAACCGTCGCAAATCCGTTTGAGTTGCTCCAGTGTGTCCCCCCCCTATAGGAATGAACCGAGGACAACTCCACGTAATTCAGAACCACGGTCAGTTGACGAGGCAACACCTGAACTGGTACCACACTCTCGAAACTTCCACACCCTCCCAACGCGAAGACTCTACACCATACGTTTACAAAACTTCATGCACTGTCCCGGATTCGAACCAGGAACCTTCCGATCTAGAGGCCAACACCTTCACCACCAGATCGGTTGGTCGACTGCTCCAGTGTGACATTAATTAATTACTTACCTATCTATATCTTTGTATGTGGAGCCGACCAAGCGTATAGTGGTTAAGGTGTTAGCCTCTAGATCGAAAGGTTCCTGGTTCGAATCTGGATCCGGGCATGGATGTTTGTAAGCGTATGTTGTGCACCTTAAATCTGTAGTGGTCGAAAGTCCTCACGTTGGGTTGGTATGGAAGTTTGGAGAGTGGGGTGCCAGCTCAGGTGTTGCCTCGTCATCTCACCGTGGTTCAAAATTTCGTGGTGTTGTCCTCGGATCTTTCCCACTGGAAATTATCCCGGACCATCGTCAATAGCCCGTTGTGTTGCGTGTGTTTGTCTATTACTTCACGACGGTTTACAGGTGGATTCCTTACATCACACACCACACGAAGGTACGTGTCAACCATCAGCCTGCTTGTTCATTGTAGGAACTGAGTTTTTCAACAGACTCTCCCTCTCTCTCATTCTCACTCTATCACTCTCTATCCCTCTCTCATTCTCACTCTCACTCTCACTCTATCTAACTCACTCTCTTTTTCTCTCTCACTCTATCTAACTCACTCTCTATCGCTCCTACTCACATTCACACTGTCTCTTTCTCTCTCACTTATTCTCACTCTCCCTTAATCTCTCCCACTCTCTCTCACTCACTCTATATCACTATCACTCTCATTCTCACTCTCTCTCACTCACTCTATATATCTCACTCTCACTCTATCTCACTCACTATCACGCTATCTCACTCACTCTCTATCACTCTCACTCTCATTCTCACTCTCTCTTACTCTCTCACTCTCTCTCTCTAATCTTGACTAGGGCATAGTTATTCGTAGTGGTTCGGTGTCCACTTTAAGGCTTAGGACCCAGTCAATTTGTCTTTATTTGACGATAAGGGGCCGTAGCAAGACACCCCCTTCAACCAACAAAACCTGGACCCCGGGTTGTAGGATGTTCAGTTCGATACTTGAAACTTACCATGGATGTCTTTCTCTTTTCAAGTTCAATTAAAGTTATGTAGTTGAAATTACGTCACACCGGGACAACACAACGAGTTGTTGGCAACGGTCTTGGATCAGTCCCGCAGATACGGTTCCGAGGACAACACCTGTTCATTCTAAACTGCTGAGACAACAACTGAACGGGCACCAAATTCTATGAACGTGATTTAATTTGATATCACGAGAGTTTTAACTTATACACCCCCATCCCGCACATGACAATCATTGGTTGGATCGAGTCTTCAACTGACAGCCCTTCAATTTGCTAATCCGCTAATCCTCTATCATCCCGGCTACCGTGTCAGTTCATTTGTGTGCATGGACATTAGAGCATCACGACAGTGCCAACCAATTGGGGTCGCTGACATACATCCAAACGTTCCTTGTTCGAATCGGTACGGATGTCCAATGGGTCGGGAAAAGACAAAAAACTTCCCGACGAATGCGGGATATACAAGCGGATATATACTTCAGATCAAACACGCATGTCCGATTATACGCAGAACGGTTTTAGTCACTTTGTTTAAATCCGAAAACTAAAGTAATCGACAGTTGAAAACAGTATTGCATCTGAAGTATTTGAGACTGTGATCAACGTATTTTTTGTCTTCAATCCTTTTAGAGAACATCCAGGTAAGTGTTTCCAAATCATAATTTATTTTAGATGACTTAAAATTACATTCAATACTAAAGGTAGTAGGTATGTATGTTCTACTAGAAACTCGTTTAGAAGAGTAGCTCCTCATTTCGCCTGGTGGGTGGTAATAGGAACAGGGGTAGGCGATATTAGGATGCCACTTATGAAAATTCTGTGTGGAAACTTTTTGAACTTTTACTAGTTAACTTAATCTGACATAAGTAAAGAAGATAAAGGATCTCTGGAAACCAAAAGAGAATAGTTCCTGTAACGTCACAGCCTACGTCATCATGAGCGCCCAGAATCCTTTGCGAAAGCAGAAAAAAGAACACCGAGTGAGGTTGGTGCGGATGGGACGGCTGAGGACGTTGTATTCAACTAAATTTAAAATGTCCTTCTTTTAAATTAATGTCATGTTTGTCCGTCCAAGATGTGCACGTTCCTGCATTGTGTGTTTGTATCGTCCATGTCAATAATAGACTTGACGGTCTAATCCAGCTACCTTATTCCGTCTATGAAACACCTTGGATATTCATTTAGTTTCCAGCTTGATTTCTCAACCCAGGAGACTGAGATACAGATAAATAGTTAAAGAAGACGATATTTAGAACATCTACCCGATTTCATTTTTATGGAATTTTGTAACTTTTTGTTTGGCGTTTTCTTAAACATTGGTTTTTATGCAGCCGAAAATCTTCCCAATTTTCTTACTTGGCAGACATGAAGTGTATTAGAGTCATTGAATGTTGAGCAGGAAAAATCTGTGGCCATAGGGTGACGGATTTACATGAAATTTGGTACAAAGCAATTCTGCGTTTCTCAGAAATTTCGTGATGCTCGGTGGGTTAAATGTTGAGGTCTTTGGATACTTCAGAGAGGTACTGGTGTACACGTGCAGTTTATTTGAGTTGGTCCTGGGTACTGACTGGTCTGCGAATACTTCTGTAAACAAAAAGCTCACTGACTTCATTTTTAATTACCTTGTTTGAACGACATACCGATAGAGAGAAATATGCCATGCTGTTTTTAAAAACACGCGGTACTTTTTATTGAATTTCAGTTACTGGTCCATGTTAGTCAATACGTAAACATAATCCTCCATGAGGGTGACTCGACGAGTTATCTCGACAAAACTGACCAGAGCAAACCATTAGCAAAACTGACCAGATCTTGATGGACGAGATACATCACCATTAGAAGAAAACGAACCAGATCATCTTTGCGTTATCGTAAAATTAATCTGCAGTATCTTGATGACGAGATACCTCTTCATTCGCAATATGGAATTCAGATCAACCCCGACGCGGTTAACAACACGCGCGCTTTGGGACTTGGTAAGAAAACGGAAGGCGAGCCCAAGGTTTCTACCATGTGAACTCCACCTAGTCGGAAAGCAAGGGAAACTTCAAAAACTTTTCTTGCAAATGTGATGTCACAGAGTTCAAACTGAAAACCTCCTCCACAGGTGTTTGGATTCGCAATTGAGTGGGTGCTCTGACAAAGTTTTCGAGAGATGAAATTTGACTTTTGAGAGGAGCGGACATATCCTCCATGTCATAATAGGGAATACGCACTATGTCACAAAACGTCCGGAAATGGTACTAATTTTACAAATTCAATCACGAACAATCCGAAAATCCACTTTAAAAATCACAAAAAGTTTTAATTTGAGCGTTATAGGCGACTAAAAAACGCGTCAAAGTCACGTGACTGAAAACGGGGTGGAGCTTGGTGTGACGTCATAGTACATGAAATCTCTTGCTACATTCGCCGGCTGCATGTTATTTCAGGTTGCTTTCATTGATTTTACGCTAATTTTATTTTTTAAGTAATTGTGTTGAATTATAGTCTTTACATTATTATTATTATGCAGATTTCTTCTTTAAAAATGACGACTGTAGAACAAGTCTTTGTAAAAGGACAGTTTGATCATCTACCTAAATTGGATGGTATATCCATGTTTTCTTTCCTGGGAAACCATCCAAATTTTATGGGAGTAGAAATGAAAGGCGTAAAAGCGAAGGGTAAGATAATATTTTGCACAACATATTTATTTTAAAAAAGTGTATTTTTATATTGCTTTTAAAGAGTAGTGCTATCATTAAAAAGTTTAGAATATTAATAGTTGTTCTCTTTTCCTTAATAAGTAACACAATTCATTCTGAAATAGATTTTTTTATATAGATAATTAGAATGGTATATCAAATAAGAGCTTTATATTAGGAAAATAATTTCAAAGTAGATTAAAATTGCAGGGGTATCAAAATAGTGAATTTCGAAAGCCAACTTAAAATTAATTTTCTACGTTAATTTTTTAGCAAATTTATTTTTGTTAGTTAATGAACAATAATTTTTAAAATATGTAAGCCGTAAAAAACGTAATGTACTAAAGGGTGGTCCAAAAATAACATGTGTAGAGAAACTTGTTGCGAGAATTGCAACTGCATTAAATATTGAACACAACATTTGGTAGTCCAACATTTTAAACCATGAAGAAGGTAGTGTGATAATTGGATTGAAATTGCAAGAATTTGAAGTCTTGCAATTTTATAAAATTATGCAAATTTAAAACAAAATTCGTAATTGTTTAAAAATATTAGTTTTAATGCTAAATAAATGAGGTGAAAGCTATGTTGCTTCGTACTGCAAGAGAGACGATACTCCCAGTAGTTTTCCATGTCATTCTCCAACTATAAAATAAAGTAAAATATAATTTAAAAATTTTCACTTGTACCACTATTTATCAAAATTTGTTAACACTAGTTTTTAACTTCAATTTCTTATTTTTAATAGAAATATTTGTACAATGCTTTTTTTTAATAAATTAATTTTGCGTTTATTCTAACTTTTCACTTTAAAAATAATTATATTGATATACATTTATGTAATGTAAAAAAACATTAAAGTTTTAAATTTCAAATTTAGAAGATTTTTTTAAATTGTAAATTTTAATTCTAATGACACTTATTCCATAATACTTATTATTCAGTTTAAAGAAGAAATCTGACACAGTTTTACCAAGTGTATGAATAACTGCAAATTAATTATCATGAGTATAATAATTCAATGTTTACTGATGTTGGCTCTCTCTATATTTTTTAACCAGTTTTGATTTATAAATATATAGCATTCCTATATTTATTTATTAAATTCTTTTCATGAAACAATAAATTCTGCATTATGAGTGACTTGATACAGAAATAATGTTTACGTTTTCGCAAAAACGCTAGTAGTTATCCACAAGATTAAATCACACAATTTTTATTTAAAAACAATTAAAAATACAAATAATTTTTGGTATTTTAAACTTACCGAAAAATTATCTTCACAGCAATGCAAGCAAGAAGTAGAAGACAGCTTTTTATTTTTATTTTCATCTCTTTTCATAACGCTGCACCATCTTCTACAAACTTGTTCATATTTTGGTACAACAAAAAATACTTTTTGGTGTTTTAATCGTTGAATTATGAACACAAACGGAACAATAGAAAGTTTGTAATTCTTCTTTTTAACTATTTTTGAATCTTTCATTACTGAATTAATCAAAAATCTGTAAAAATAAGACTACTAAAAAGATACCCATAGGGATAACATAGTTCAAGGAACGCTCGATGGGAAAATCTTGTACGATGACGTCACAGGCAAGAATCGTCAGCGACTGCAGTTTTTCGTTGAAAGTGACGTCAGAGCAATTTAAAAATCGTTTTAAATATAATTAATGTCGTCAGATTGCAGTTTAAGTGGCATTTTTCTACATAGTTTTTCGTGCTCTTTCATTTTAAAATGAATTTGAAAAACATGCATATTGTCCATTATCCTCCATGTTATTCTCCATCCAATGTTAAATTTTGGAGCCACTCTCCTGGCTCCTAGCGAAGTCGTGTGCGAAAGCTACCATTAGGCCTGAAGGTTCGATTTGTGACGCCACAGTCGACAGCCTCTCCGTAGTTAACATGCTGATACGATTTACGGCAGATGCTCATTACTGAGTCAGTTTTTAAAGTTGAAAATGAGCTAGTAACAAAAGCATTGTGTGAAAAAATAATCCATGTAGCACATTGAAAACAAACATGCATAGCAACTTATATCTCATAAACTTTAGACCAATCTTTTTGTATTTAAATTGAGTCAAAGCATGTGTTTTGATTTTGGCAATGGACTTAGCTAGTGTTTGGTTATTTCAGCAGTCACAACGAGAAAAAATTGTTTTAGAAACATTTAAAATAAAATAAAGAACTTCCCTTTCCTCTGAAGGAAAAAGAAAAACTGAATTTAAATTTAATTCTTATAAATTTCTATCAGCATTATGAAATGTAATATATTTATATTTCATTATTAGAAAATTTAGTACTTAAAACAGCTTTTCACATCACCCTAGTGATACTGTTTTAGGTTTAGGATGCTCTACCCTTTTTTAAAAATTTTGAAGGCGGGTTCTCAAATAGGCATATTTTCTTCAACTGCTAAATGATTAATCAGTTAATGTTGTTAGTTTTCGTTTCAAAATTTTAGCATTAAATTGTTCTTTTTAACTTTTGTGTAATTGCTTAAAAACACGTTCGCTGAAACAAAAATACGTTGCTTAACAATTGCGACTATACTATTTCCACAGACACATGAGACATCTAGAATAAAACGTATCAATTCCATTTTATCAAACACCAGGTATTCTAAGAGCTGCTTTTCATTCTTTGCTTTTAAAAATGTGTCTTCAAATTCTTTTGGAATCAGTTTTCTAAATATTTGGAAAGTTTTTTTACAAGTATTTCCAGAGCATATTCAGTAGGCCATTTTAAACCTACTCGGTCTAGAAGTGATACATATTTGCAAACAGTTTTAGTTTCATATTCTAACTTTTTAGTAATGATAACTTTTGATTTAGAAATATCACAACCTAGTTTTTTGCTAACTTGCTTGCAAACACATCCTGATACATATATAAATGCTAGAATTTCCTCTGACGATATTTGTACATCAGTATGAGTGTCATAAACTTCATATAGTTTTTCATCAATTTCAAAATCATCTGAAGTTTCTGCAATTGCTTCAAAGACTTCTAAAGATCTTATTTGAAACTAGCAAAATACCCGACCGTACTCGGTTTGAATTGGTTTACTCTAAATTGGAGAGATAATCAAAATATATAAAGACACGTTTTTTGTAGAATAAAAATTTATTTGAATACCTTACCCCATCTTTATAGTTTCTATAACTTACTTTGGACACAAATCCTACACATGCATATCCATTCATGTAATGAATTTCACTTACATTGCACACTTGCTGTATGACAAAGCTACAAAATGACGAAAGGTGACACTAAGGTTACTACTACAAAAGACGATTTTGAGGGAGATTTGTAATTCCCTTTCTTAAGTTTTTTCATGTTCCACTCAATTAATAAAAATTATGATTTACGGCAAGTGCTCTCGCACTCGAAGTCAACAAAACAATATTTTTTTTTACTTGTGGCATTCTTGCATCCGGTATGTGCATCCGCATTATTCTTTCAATAACTAGATTATTCTTTCAATAACTAGATTATTCTTAAAATAACGGCATTATTCTTTAAATAACGACATTTTTCTTTAAATAACGGCATTATTTTTTCAATAACGGCATTATTCTTTCAGTAATGGAATAACTACACTTAAATTTATGAAAATTCATGAAAAAAAAAATTTTTTTCTGACTTACCTGCCATTTTTATGTCGAACACTTTGTAGCGGTGTTGCGTGTGATCAGACGGAAAACACATTTATTAAAATATATTTAAAACAGAAAACAGCAAAATAAAACAAAATAAAAGATGTCGGAAAAAATTGTTCTAAGATATTAATTTGTGATTCATTTTTATCCCTTAATCTCGCACAGTTGCTACAACTTACAACTAAAATTGCACAAAATTTATAAATGCGAAATTAATTCAGAGCGAAAGAAACAGAAAATATCACTGCTCGCGCGATCTTGTTCATTCCCCGTTCGTTGAAAAATATCGTCTGTCCCAAACATTCAAAAATCGTTTTCATTGCGCAAAGAACAAAACTAAGACTCGAAATAAATGAAATATCAAAGCTGAAATTCCATAAAAAAAAAAAAAATTTTGAAGAATAATTACTTTTTTAGCAGTATTGATAAATCAATCGAAGTAATCGTAATATTCAATATACATTCCAATTTTTCCAAAACTACCAAATTATGGTTGATTTACGAATCCTTACTCGGGTGTTTTAGCATGAAACTCAACTAAATATAATTTTAAAGAAATGTTTAATATTTCATTCACTAATCTAATAAATAATGTATAAAATAAAATACATTGCAATGAAATATCTGGAATAAAATTCATGTGATGCCCACACAAACACAAAATCGAACATAGAATAGAAAGACGGACAGACAGACTTTCGCAACCAATTCCACTCACTAAATGAAGATAAGTACTCACTATATGCAAATTTCCATGAAAATATATTAAAACGCGTGTACGTGTATTGGCCACATACATACATACAGACAGACAGATGGACAGACAGACAGACACCAAACGAGAAAAAGGCGGATTTGGCAACAGAAGGGTCCAAAACGGATAGAAAACTTGAAATGGGTCGAAAATATTGAATGTACAAACAAACACTCCATTCTTATTTGTATAGATTAAACATAATAATTTCTCCCAGACATTTGTCGATATTGCCTAAATCTCCAGACTCTCTGTTTTTGGGAGTGGACGACGGAAGGTGACGTCAGCGCGCGATGATAGACACCTGGTTCACATGGCGGTGAATAACCGTACAGCTTCCTCCAGGCAGTTGGCAGCACTTTGGTCTACTGCTACAAGTGTACTAATGTCGACTTCGTCAGTTCGCCGATCAATTCTGCTGCACCGTGGACTGCGTGCAAGGATTCCTTTATACAGGATCCCCCTCACGCAAAACCATTTTTTCATTTTAATAAGTAGCTTTATAATTTGTGTCCAAAGTTTTGTTTTCTTTCGCAACTAGCTAACTAGATTAAGACACATGGTTAAACAATTATTTCGATGAAATTAAAATCTTATAATCACATCTATATTTAGATTAGTTGGGATAATTTTTCAGTGTGAGGTAGGGCAATGAAAATTTAAAAAAAAATGGTGAAGATCCAAACAAGATTAACACATTACTCTTTCAGATTAACACGGATGCTTTTTGAAATACTTGTGTAAAGCTGATTCGGAGATTGAGATAATTTTCCAATGTTTCTGAAGGTTTTATAAACAGAAAAAGTTTGGAATAATTTCTAATTAGGATTGTAATGACTAAAATTTTTAACATATTTCGAAAAAATTGCTGAAGAAACAATTACATGCCGTACTTACCTTAAGATTTTCGCGTGACTTTGTGGCGAAATGATCACATACAACTCTCTGAAAAAAAAAACATTGATATAAAATGAACCATTAAACCCACTCCAATTTTTTTAAAGAATTTTATGTCAAGAATGTTCCTCTGAATCGAAAAAATTTTTTGATTGAAAAGACAATGTGTATATATTTCACTAACAAACGTGGCTGAGAAATGGGCACTGTTTGTATATTCGCGAATGGTGACGATCGGTAGGTAGTTAATTAACGTCGCAATTTAGAAATACAACGGGATATTGGTGACAATATCCAAGGTCAGGACCTCATAATTTTGTATCTGTCAGATAAAGAGGGTGACGATCGTATAAAAACAATGTAAAGTTAACTGCTAAGAGACCCATTCCTCAATACAGTATAACCTCATTCTAACGGACTAATAAGGGCTGAAGGTTTTCCGTTTTAATGAAAGTGCGGCGTTTTCTGCGATATAGTTCCTTTTCGTGTCCTTACTGGTACTGAAATCTTCAGTTAATTACTAACGGAGTTGCCGTAAGTATTGATAATATGCAAACATATTTTCATTTACCGATTGTTCAACCGTTGTGTTGCTCTAGTACGGCGTTATTCAAATTACCTACCGATTTCATTTCGCTCACTGTCGGTTAAGCTACGGTTTCCTAAGAAAGCGGGGTCGTTATTTAGCAGTCATAATGTAGCTGTGGATGACGTCACTAAAACATTGTTTTTACAAACAGATGGCGTTGGTTTCCTAGAGAGCGTTGTTTGTGAGCGTAACGAAAATGAGCGGTGCCGCCATTTGTATGACGATCGTCATAGCGGTCTCAAGCAGTTGGTGAAACTTTTTCTCTTGTAGCGGCAACATTTTATTTCCGAGCGGAGCGAAGCAAAAAAAATTTTTTGACTGGCATTGTTTAGTTTGTTTTTGTAAAATCGGGATCGTTAAAAATTAAAAATTTCAACGGATTTGAAATCTGCGGAAAATTTTTCACCTGATGGATACCTTATATGCGATTTTCCTTAACTAAACAATTGATTATTTAATAAATAATTAGATATTTTAATGTAAAAAAGTTGAACAATAAATCAGTTTTTGGTATTGTTCTGACGTAAAATTTTACGTTGACTTGAAATCCGTTGACATTTTCACTCTATCTTCAACGATCCCGAAGATAGAAACTTGGGACTGGAGAGTAAGAAACCACTTTGTTTTGTTTCACGAATACAATAAACCACGACAGCCGTCTGTGTTAGCCATTCTCTACCGTATTCTGTCCGTCTAAGTCAGGGGTGCCCAACCTGTGCGCATGCGCCAGACGTGGCGCATTAAATTATTACAAGCGGCGCATTGCATCCTTGCGTCTACTTATTCTTTTGTAGGCTCCATAACTGAAACCATCTTCGTATTTTCCACACCGGAGTGCCTCTCAGTTCAATTCATACAACCTTCTCACTCATCAGTTCGCCGCAATTTTTTGAGTTTATCATTGATACTTTGTGTGATACAACGTACGTACTTATGATCTGTTTGTTCTACTTTTCTGTTTTTTTACATTCCTTATGTCCACCCCAGTGCCAAAGAAAATGAGCAAAAGAAGCACAGAAAGTGATAGTAAGCGTGAATTTAATGAACTGTGGGAAAATGAGTTGCTATTTATAGAAAGTCCATCAGGAAAACCGTTTTGCATTGTTTGTGAATGTACTCTTTCACATAAAAGGAGGCATGATCTTAATAGATACTATAAACCACAGCATCAGGACTAACAGTAACACAGAAGGGAAAATGAAACTCGTTTTGGGGTCTGAGTTGCGAAAAGAATATGTGACAAAGAAAAGGGAAGGAACCAGAAGACAAAATATTTTTGCTAAAGTATGTTATGAAGACTTGGCGATGACAAAAGTGTCCTATGCAGTTGCTTTAGCATTGGCGAAAAAAAAAAACTTTTTTTCTGACTAAGAAGAAATCGTTAAGGCGTTGACTCCAAATATTTACATGCCATCTTAGTAATAAAGGTATTGAAAGGAATGTAGACGAAATTGCTATATCAAGGCAGACAGTTACGAAACGTACCGAGGAACTCTCTCAGAATGTATCTCAGCAACTGGAAGACCATTACTGGACTGGAAGACTGTCCATTAATGTACTTTCTTTTCTCTAGCTTTGGATGAATCCGCAAACATATGTGATGTAGCCAAATTAAGCATTTTTATGAGGATAATTGATGACAATTTTAATGTATTTGAAGAATGATTATAACAAATAATGATTTATAACAAATCACTTTATTTTTACATTAATTATCTTCTTAAAGTTCATACTATAAACTATTTCCTTGATTTTTAGTTAAAACAATTAGAAAAAATTTAAAAAAATATATTTTGTTCAAAAACTACATAAAACACATAGTATACAAAGTTCGAAAAATTATAGAAAAATAATCTCTACTATTTTAAAAGGAAGTGTTTGTTTGTCTGTCTGTTTCTTGCTGCAAAATCCTGACAATTCTATGGCACTTACAGCAATGAGATTTGGCACACAGGTAGTCCGAATTTAAAAATTCGATCTAGAAGATTTTCAAATGAATTTAATAGTTTTATTCTCCATCGGTTTTTCAGCGCGTTTCTTCCGGAAGAAGAAACACCCGAATCTGGACTTTTTCTACCCACGTGACCTTGCAATCAGCCTTTGGAACCATGCCAAGTTTTTTTCATCGCGTGGAACTCGGAGAAAATTATTGTTTTCGTTTCCGCTTTGATTTTACGCGGAGGAATAATTTTCCAGCCAGACGATAAATCTTTTAACTGGACTCACTTAATTCTTTTTTCTATCTCCTAGACTGTCTGAATATAAATAGCGATATTTATCTTAAAGACAAAAAAATTTTAAGGGGATAATGGAATTTCAAAATCACCAAAATTCATTTCTTAATATTAGCGCTAAAATTTAATTGATATCAAAGTCTGGATTGCAAAAAGAATGTTTACATCGCGACCCATTTTGTGAATTACAAAAACATGAGCATCAAAGATATAGTAAACAGTATAGTATATCAACCACAAAAACGCGTTTGTCTCCGATGAGTAGAGTATATGTTTCAAATGTCGCCCCTGTGATTAATATTGCCTACTCGTGTTTGTAATCTACTATGAGCGACATATATGAGTTTATGTAGTTACCTTAACGGTCTAAGTTTTTGCCACGCCTAGCGCCATCTGCAAGTTTCCTATCAGCTATTTCTTGATAAGGTATGGATCAAGGGTTTAATTTACAAACTTATCAAGCCAAACTTTCCCTACTGTATCATCCTTCTCATCACATCATACCTTGCAGACACTTCGTCGTGAAGATTAACATCTCCAAATCCACCACAGGAAAAATTATCTCAGGAGTCTCACAAGGTTCCAAACTCGGACCATTCTTATTTAATTTATTCATGAATGATATTCCCCAGTCTGGCTCCTCTATGCTTAGCATGTTTGCGGACGACACTGCCATCCTTGTGCAACAAAAACAAATCAAAACACTTGTATTCCTTCTCAACAAACACATACAAAAAATTGAACACTGGCTCATCCAGTGGAAAATCAAGTTAAATGCTGATAAAATTGCAGCCATTATTTTCGGAGTCACTCCACCCACGCACCGAATCAAAGTCTATGGACAAACTATCAAATGGGTCACCCAAACTAAATATCTAGGAGTTACACTCGACAACTACCTAAACTGCGACAGGGTGGCCTGGTCGGTAGGGCATCGAGCTCGTGACTGACTGATCATGAGTTCGAGCCCAGCTGACCGAAAACTCCCGTGTACGCTGAAGGTGACTGGTGCACGAAAAATCTGTCGTGGTCACAAAGTCCTCCATGTTCCCATAGTTAATCAATACCTCGGATGGTGCCGAACCAGGGATTAGTTGGTCTCTGGTTTGGATCAAAATTACAACCGTGTGCCTGACGGTTAAGTTTCCTAAACGTACGTCATCTGAGCGTACAGGCCAAAAACGTGTCCTGAGCGTCCAGGACTTCTTACCCCCTATTCAGGGCGTGTTCGGAACGCGTTCTCGCCAATTTTCCGAGGGAACGGGGAGGTGTCAAAAAAGAAAGGGGGAATCTCACTAGAGACAAGTGGCCTAAAAGTAGATTTCATTTTAAAGTTTCCTTTCTTTTTGTTTCTCACTTCTTCAAGAATATACTTATGTTAATTTCTAGAACTTTCCAATTTTCGAATGTTCGATTCATTTTCGGTAAAGGTATAAAAGTAGATGTATCACTCAATTCAGGTAAATAATAAAGTCTCGAATTGAGATCAGTAATACTTGTCCTCGCTTGCCTTTTGCAAATATACACGAAGAGGTTAGCTTACCTACAATAAATCTACACGACATTTTGGTGGAGGGGCCGGGTAAAATAAATACGGCGGAAGAACTTCGCAGAAGTCTACGTCTTCCAGGACTTCCTAAGTAAGTTTGGCTCTTTACCAAATCCAAGTAGAGGCCCGAGGAAAATGTCTGACCATGAAGACATCGAGCAAAAGCTCCCAGTTTCCAGCTCCGCTCCAGTCACCATCGTACCAGTGCCGTTCCTAACCTACCAGCCACCCAGAAGTCCATGCATATTCTCTGGAGACGACCAACCAGATGTTCGCCGGTGGCTCAAGGACTTTCAACGAATCGCCAGCTACAACCGTTGGGACGAACATATGTGTCTGGCAAACGTCATATTCTACCTCGCCGGAACAGCCCGACAATGGTTTGATAACAATGAGGACACTTTTGCTGATTGGACTTCGTTCAGGAATTCCCTGAACAACACGTTTTGCCAAACAGATGACATAAAGCGTCAAGCTGAGAGACTATTGGTTACACGTGCTCAACAAATTGGCGATACATCTGAATCATACATCCAAGACGTACTCGCTCTATGTCGAAAAGTTGATCCTTCCATGCCAGATGTCGAGAAAGTAGCCCATCTCATGAAGGGGATTGCAGAGGACTTGCACCAGATCCTGTTGGTTCAGGACTATGAGACCGTCGATGCTTTGTGAAACGCTGCCGTCAAATAGAAAGCCTCCGACGAAGACGTATCACCCGACCAAGATTCCAGAGGTTGCCAAATGTTCTACAGTTTCGGTCAAAACAGACATTGGTGATATAAGATCGCTGGCACGAACAATTGTCAGGGAAGAGCTTCAAAAGCTCTTGCCAGAAGTGCAAAACTACACGAACGACGACTCTGCATCACCAACGGACGTCGCATCTCTGGTCCGGGAAGAAGTTATGGAAGCTCTAGCGCCACTCACAGGTCCAAGAAGACGCAACGCCCCTCCCCGATTTTCAGTTCCAGTTAGGTCACAGCCCAGACGTGAGGCCAGAAACAGCGCCGTTTCACAGCGTAAGACAGACCTGTGGAGAGCTGCCAATAATGTGCCTATCTGCTACCATTGCGGATGCCCAGGACACGTGCTGAGGTACTGTAGGGAGAGACGACAAATATTTGCAGATACAAGAGCCCTCAGAACATCTAACCCTCGACGAGAAATTGACACTGAGTCCCTACACAGCTTTGACGACAGCTATGTAGAGCATGCACAGCCTACTTCTTACAGTTTCAGAAGTAGCTCACCATACCCTCACCGCTCCTTCAACCGCCGACAGTCACAGTCGCCTGTTCGCCGCTCCAGCCGTTCTCCACGCCGACCAAATGAGGAAAACTAACTCAGGCGACCTGTCCAGGAGGTAAGGCCGCAGTTGAAGAAAATTCTCCGACGTATACTACAACCAAGTTAAAGACAAATTCCACCTATATCACAGTGAATGGACAATGTGTAAAAGCCCTTGTTGATTCGGGTGCCGATTACTCCGTCATATCTGAAGAATTACGCGTACAATTGAATACTTCTATGTTTACTGATGATGGACCTGTACTGAAAACTGCCTGTGGAAAATCTGTAGCCGCCTCAGGACGCTGTGTATTAAAAGTCAACTTGAATGGGACTGTGAAACCGTTTGAATTTCTGGTATTTCCACAGTGTAGCCACCAAATGATACTTGGATGGGACTTTTTCCGTGCCACTGATGCTGTCACAGATTGCGGAAATGAAGAACTTCAACTTGCAGAAATCCTTCCAGACAACCAAGTGTCAAGTAAATCAGATTGGTCTTGCTCCTTGTTTGCCGCAACAGATTACGTAGTTAAAGCCAATTCGACAAAGCAAATATGAAATCTTAATCCCGAAATTCCAGAAGCAGATAAAGCTATGATTATTGTAAATACCATCAATACAATACAATACACTTATCACGTGTGTGTGTACAATACACTTATCACGTGTGAAAGAGAGCTGTCTATACCAGCCTCAATCTTTAACGTTGAAATTGGCTGTTGTAAAGTATGGGTTACAAATTTCTCTCGACGAACCCAACTGATACCAAAGGGAATGAACATAGCTTGCTTAACGACAGTAACAAACGATGCAATTTGGTCTTTAAATGAGGAAGATAGAGAAGGTTCTAAGAGACACAATTCCAGAAGGCGATTAAAACGAGAAAAATCTAAAGAACTTTTAGATACTAAGTTGAATACTTTTGAAGAAGACGAGTTATTGAATCTACTGGAAGAATTTAGTGACATTTTCGACTTAAACAGGCAATTGAAGATATCCAGTGGTAATTCTGTGAAACACAAGATCGACACAGGTGACAGCGTCCCATTCAAGCAGAGACCTTACCGTATATCAGCCACTGAAAGACGTGTGATTGGAGACGAAGTACAACGGATGCTAAAAGAAGACGTGATACAGCCATCAACCAGTCCATGGTCATCTCCAGTCGTACTTGTGAAAAAGAAAAATGGTGAATGGCGCTTTTGTGTCGATTACAGAAGATTGAACAAGGTCACTAAAAAAGACGTCTATCCACTACCACGCATCGATGACCCTTTGGATTGCCTAGCTGGTGCAAAAATTTTCTCTATGATGGATTTAAAGTCCGGCTACTGGCAAATAGAGGTTGATGATAAAGATAGAGAAAAGACAGCCTCTGTAACGTCAGATGGTCTTTATGAATTTAAAGTCATGCCATTCGGCTTATGTAACGCCCCTTCTACATTTGAACGGATGATGGACACGGTACTACGAGGCCTGAAGAGGAATATCTGTCTTTGCTACATAGATGACATCATTGTGTATGCACCGAATTTACAAGAACATCAAATACGCTTGAGGAAAGTTTTGAAATGTATCCAAGAGGCCAGACTGACGCTAAATTCAGCCAAATGTTCATTTGGCAAAAATAAACTGACGATACTGGGACACCTTGTTGATCAACATGGAATCTATCCCGATCCACAAAAGATAGCCGCTGTAAAGAATTTTCCTGTTTCAGAAAATATCGCAGATATTCGAAGTTTTCTGGGCCTGTGCTCGTATTACCGACGATTTGTCAAAAAATTCGCTGATATTGCAAAAACCCCTGCATGATTTATTGAAGAAAGATGTGAATTTTTTTTGGAGTACTTCATAGAAGGAATCTTTTTCAACTCTAAAAAAATTACTAACAAGGTAACAAGTGAACCTGTTTTTAGGAATTTCCTTCCAAATGCAGAAACGAAGATACATTCAGACGCTAGTGGTTAAGGCATCGGTGCAGTACTAAAACTTATCCAAGATGATAAGGAAAGACCAATCGCCTACGCCTCCAGGTCCCTGGCAGTCGCTGAAAAGAACTATTCTACAACCAAAAAGGAGTGCCTTGCTGTCGTCTGGTCGATCAGTAAATTCAGACCGTATATCTTCGGAAAACCCTTTACCGTAGTAACGGATCACCACTCTTTGTGCTGGCTAGCCAATGTTAAGGGCCCATCTGGAATACTTGCACGATGGGCTTTAAGGTTGCAGTACGACATCACCATAGTCTACAAGAGCGGTCACAAACATTCCGATGCCGATTTGCTGTCGAGAAAGCCTCTTCTCGAAACAGTAAACTAAAACGGCGATGAAATCCCCTTCCTTTCAGCCATCACAGATTACAGAAAAGAGCAGCTAAAAGATAAGCAGCTGAAGCCCATAATTAAAATTATTAAAAGAGTTGACGGATACCGAAGTTATCAACTGAGAAACGGTGTGGTTTACAAAATAAACTATGATCCTATGGGACAGCAATGGCTCTTGGTCGTACCGAAACAACTCCGAAGCGTAATTTTAAAGAGTCTTCATGATGCCCCAACCGCCGGTCACCTCGGATTCGCCAAAACCTACGACCGAATTAGGAGGAAATATTGGCCAGGACTATATGGGAGCACACGCCGATATGTGTCACATTGCCGAGAATGTCAAAGACGAAAATCTCCATCTCAATTACCACCGGGGCAACTTCATCCGATAAAACCCCCTGACATACCATTTGCTAAAATTGGGATTGATCTACTTGGACGCTTTCCAGTTACCCGAAACGGAAACCGCTGGATCATGTTTGTACCCACAAAATTTGTTCCGTTTGTCTGAATAGATTAAGGATGACCTTACCCTTCTAGCTATGAAGCGTCGGAGGGTCTGCAAGGAGGCCTGAGTCGACAATGATTTCACACACTCCAAATGTACTGCATGGGACACAGCACATGTGTAAAGTACAATCCACGCTTTTTGACCCCCCCCCTTAATATAAAGAGGGCCGGGTAGATCAATTCCTATTATTTGAAATATAGCTGCATCTTTCACTCGATCCTCGGGTAATGATACAGGAATCGACAGGAATAATTACAGAACGTATGGTTTTTCTAGCCTTTAAAATCAAATAATCCTCTCTCAATTTTGTCGTTAATTGAGATACACCTATGTGTAGAAACTCCCTGTGTTTACAAGAAATTAAATAATTGACAATAGGGTTATCTGAAGGCAAAATAATTGGTTATCTAAAGTTATCTACATCATGTCGATAATCAACCATACATTTTACTCGTAAAATACCGTATTCATCAATAACTGATCTCAACCCGCGTATTCTATGATCAGAGTGACCATCGAAAACTCTCTGAATTAAAACCAATTATTCTTTCACCCTTTTCAATTTCCGAATATAAAAGATCACACTCTTTACTAATTTTCTTAGAATTGTTGATGAAACGAAGAATCTATCCAATCATACGTCCAATTTTTAAATATGACGAAAAAAACCTGTAGTACCAATCAGAGTTCTCGGGAGTTTTAATTACAGCCGTTATAATTGTTTTTCGTCTCTCAGAATTAACCAAATCCTCATTTGGGTTTTCCTCTAAATTTGGCCAATTTTCCTTACCTTCATACAACCACTCTGGCCCCTCCCACCAACGCCTATGAACCAATTGCGCAGCAGAACATCCTCTAGAAGCAACATCGGCAGGATTTAATGCTACTAGGACTTGATGCCACTGCGTGGATAAGGTCATGAATCTTATTTCTTTCACTCAGTTATGTACAAAAATGCCCCAATTTTGGTTATTGCGTATCCAACATAATGCGGTGGATGAATCAGTCGCCCAGCAATAAATACTTAAATGAGCCAGATCCAAATCCTTCAAAACAGGTGACAAAAGTCTAGCCCCAATACAACAAGCAAGAAGTCCAAGACGAGGAATCGTCATAAGTTTCAATGGAGCTACTCTACTTCTTGCATGTATCAAGTTAACAAAAATACTGTCATTGTGTTCAACCCGTATATAGACGCATGCAGCATATGCCACTTGGCTTGCGTCACAAAAGAGGTGTGAGCTAATACAATCACTAGCTGATCTAAGATTAAACCATCTGGGGACCTGCACTTCGAAAAGCAAATGAAGTTATTTATACCAGGATTCAAGATTTTTTAAAAGGTCATCTGCAAGTACATCATCCCACTTAAGTTTTCGATTCCAGGTTTCCTGAAAAATCAGTTTAGGTATGAGCATTACAGGCGCTGTAAAACCTATTGTATCAAAACACTGATGTGCCATAGCCAAAACTATTTTCTTCGCAACTAATTCACCTGGATTAATTATTCCAATTTGCATTATAATGTATCACTTTCTATATTCGATAAAAGCCCTAAAACAGGTACAATTTTGTTTCCATGGGAGACTTCCTCGACCATTTGGTTTGGCAAATTGGATTGCCATTCTCGTAAATTGAAGTGACAAGAAGACATTATCATTTGAGATTTAACTACAAATTCTTCAATTTCTTCGACAGAATTTAAACTTGTTAAACAATTGTCCATGTAAAAAGATTTCATGAGAATCTCAGCCGTTTCACTTAAATTCTTAGGCAGATGTCTTAAATGAACTCTCAGTATTGCAACTAATAAAACGGACTCTGCGTAATCTCAAACGCTACCCTTCGATGTCGGTAAATTTTAATTTCCTCCGAATCATCATTGCTGCACCACATAAACCTTAAAAAAAAATATCCGTCCTTGTCTCTGATAGAAATTTGTAGGAAAGCCTTTTCTATATCCGCTATTAAACCTACATAATGTTTACAATATCGGTTGAGGACAGACGGTATAATTTCGATAAGATTTGCTCCGGTAGCTAAACAATCATTTAAAGATAGGGATCCTGTCACATGTGCTGACGCGTTAAACACTGGTCTAATTTGTGATGTACTGTTTTCTTTTATTACTGGCCTGTGAGGCAAATAGTGGAAGCCTTATGTTCATCATCATCAACATGTTCAATTATTCCAAAGCGTATCCAGTCCTTAAAAACATCACAATAAGCTTTAAAATTTCCTGCCGAAGCTAACTTCTGTTTTGTACTCCGAAGGCATTTTTCTGCTAAACTCCTATTGTCTGGCAAGAGCGAATTATCCACGACCCAAGGCAAAATCACTTCGTACCTCTCCTCGGCATCGACACTTATTGTTTCATGAAAATGGTTTACAGTTTCGGTTTCCAATTCTGTTTTGGTTTGACTCAGTGTAGGGTCACGAATTCCCGAAACATCTAATTTCCAGAGTTCAGAAATGCAACGTTGTTTTACCAACAAAGACGAAACAATACAGAGGCAATTGATTCATTCGGCCTTGTACCAGACATTTTTCCCATAAGGGTCCAACCCAATAAAGTCTCGACGGCCACAGGCAACACCTTCTATAGATAAGATATCTTATCTATAGGAGGTGTTGCCACAGGTCTTGATTGTACATGCTTAATTTTACCAGTAAATAATTTTCCCGCAATATCAGCCCCAATTAACAATTTAATTTCGTCCTTTATCTTAAATAAATTACCTTCAACATCACTAATCTTAATACCGTGAGTTTTGAGCCCTTTAATCCAAAGGCAAGAAGGGACCCGATCTATTTTAGAGCAAATTTGTTTTTGACTTAGTGCTTCAAATTTACACTTATAACTTTTATCAATATCACTTAATTGTACGAGATACTTTTTATGAACACTTTCACTAGTTTCTATACAACTAAAAAGTTATTGCTTGAGTTTAACTTCACTTAGACTAGTGTAACTCATGTAGTCTGCTACATCATTTCAAATATAAGATTGCATACAGCTCGTGCCATGCGTGCTTGATTACAGCACGTACTACTAGTTCCTGATTCTTATTCTCTAATCGTAACAACAGTGTTTGTAATAACACATTTCAAAAGCTTATTTGGTTATTTAACGTACTAGTTTTGATTTCATCAGTTTGTACCTGTGCCTTTGAAGAAGGTAAATCAGAACATAAAACTGCAAAATGTCGGTTCTTACAAATAATACACTAATGTCGAATCTTCTCAATTCAGATGTCTGGGGTAGAAATAAAACGCTGAGGATAAAACAAATCTAACGTTTATTAACAGAAACATAATGAGGGAACATAAAGTGAGACGGCAGGTGAGAGAAAGCGTAACGTAATCGCCACCGCGTACAATATTCAGTTCTCAATCTGAGACTTTCAGAAATGCGGAAGTACAGACATTAAATACAAAATTAGTGCATGAGCGCTTTAAGCCACACGTCATTGCTGTTCAAGACTGCTCTGCATATTCAACAGGAAGATTAATCAAAGCAACATCTCCATTTGAAAGATTAAATTTTGATTTCAAAGGTCCTCTACCAACGGTTTCTAGAAATCGTTAACATCTGATGGAGCAAAGCCTGTGTTTCTGCAGCATTATTAAACTATCATCGGTAGAAATTAAATTTCCCAAGAAACGTACGGAGCTCATGGATGGTTACTGGTAACTTATAATCACTGATAGCTTGGATTTTTTGCAGGTAATGGACCTGAACCTTTTTCTGTAACAAGGTATCCCAGGTATTCCACTTGGTTAACACCCATCGCAGATTTGGCGATATTAATGCGAAGTCCATATGTGAAGTCTGTCGAAAACTTGTGCAAGGTGTTGCTTGTGCTCTTGCTCTGAAGCTGAAGCCACTAACACATCGTCTAAATATGAGAATACAAAATCCAGTTCACTTAGAACCTCTGTGATGAAGCGTTGGAAGGTGGATGGTGTATTCTTCAATCCAAAATTCAGCACGTTGAATTCGTAAAGTCCAAATTGTGTAATTATTGCCGTTTTACACTTGTCCTCTTCTGCAATTGTAATCTGGAAATAAGTTTTCACTAGGTCAATCTTTGAAAACACCTTGGTGTCTTGTAATATGTAATGAAAATCATCTATTCGCGGAATAGGATATCTGTCTGGTACTGTTTGAGTGTTAAGCCCTCTGTAATCACCGCAAGGTCTAATCGTTCCACCTTTCTTGTTCACCAGATGTAAGGGACTAGCCCACTGTGATTTGAAAGGACGAATGAAGTCATTGTTCAGCATGAATTCAAATTCTTGCTTGGGCAGTTTAAGTTTCCCAGTTGCCGTGCTCTTGAGTAAGTCGGTTGACCAGTTGTCACAATGTGATGTTTGACATCATGCTTGGTAAACTTGTTGAGTAAATTGGGTTTAGGGAGTTGTAATAATTCGAAGTATTTTGTTGATTTGTTTACCGTGCTTAAATTGTTATTCTTTAATGAATCTAACTTCCCCTGTGATTGAAAGGTTGGTTACACCATCAATTAGTTTTTTGTTGTGAATGTTTATCGACAATTTGAATTTGTTTAGAAAAGCAGCACCAAGTATGCCTTTTGACACTTTTGCTGTGACAAATGGCCATTGAAACTGGCGACGAAGGCCCAGATCTAAGGTTAAGATTTTTAAACCATAAGAAGGGATCTCTGTCCCGTTTGCTGCATACAGTTTGAACTCAGTTTTTTTGTGTCGAACCTGGAAGGTGCGATCATTGAGACATCTGTCCCACTGTCCACAAGAAATTGTTATCTTGTCGTATGGTCTTGCACAAATAATATGTACTTGCGGCCATCCAAACCCTTCGCAGCATGATTTGCCGCTTAGTCTACTGCTGTGAAAATTTTTCCGACGGATCCTTCCAGCGACATCGCTGTATAAACTGTTCCGGCAAGCAGTTCTTTCGAAATCGGTGATGGTAGAAACAGTACTTCCATTTCAGGTAGAATTGCTTCCTGAATTACTGCGATTCCTATTGGCTCTGTAGTTTCCTCTGTTGAGGCTCCTGAAATTTCGCGTCTGCAGTGCTTCGATTTTCATCTCCAACGCCTTTTGAACAAGCCTTTTGAAAATCAGGTCTTCGACTAGAGCTGGGGGCATCTGAACAGCCGACAATTCTGACACTAGTGGGGAAATCTCGATGCTCTTGTCCGCCATCGTCGCTAGTTTCTCCAGTAAGAGTGATTCGTCACTGATAATCAATATACTCTTCATTTCGAACGGCAACTGTCTAAACATAAAGTTCGCAGAGCTTTGTCCGAAACCACGTCGGTTCCGCCGCCGAGAGATCTCATCTAAATCAGAAACTGGCTGAGCAGCATGTCTCCGAGCTCAAGTGCAATCAAAAGTTGCTTGAACTTTTTGTTTTTGCTTTCGATGAAAATATCCAACAGGCGTTTTTTTGCAGCTTTATATTTGATGTTGGAATCCTCTTTTATTATGTCCCAGATATTTTCCATATATTTAGGTTCTAGCTGTGCAAAATTGAATTGTAGTTGAATTTGGTCTCATCTTGGGTGATTCCACATATTTTGAACTGTGCCTCTACTTGGTAAAACCGGATTTCCGGTTTGTCGCTCCAAAACGGTGGAAGTTTTATACTGACTGCACTCGCTTGGGCGTCGTTAAATATCGTGGGCACCGATTCGTCCACCAGTTCGCTGTCCGATTAATGTTCTGTCCGATTCACCAATTTATGGGTGTTCTTTTGACTCCAGTTGGTTTAGGTGATTTGCTTAAATCATTCCTTCTGATGATTCATGAATTTTCAAATCATGAGCTCAAGGTCTTCATTAGCTCCGCTTAGGCTGTGGTGGGCTGCCTGCTTACTAACGAAGCATTTGTAGCGACTACTCTGCAGTTTGGACCGCTTGCCAATAGTTGTTGATAGCAACGGCGTTACCAGCACATTTTGTCATCCTAGCTTTCTCCCGAGACTTTGAGAAAACTTTTGCTCACAAAAGTAGAAGCCTCTTCTGTGCCTTCGAAGTTAAGAACACCATTTTGATTTAACCTCGCTTAGCTTCCGTCTGTTGAGTCTAGTTCTAAATTCCTCAGGCTTTCTACATTCCATTCCATTATCTCTAATGGAATGAATGTCCTCAATATCCCTAATCAGGAAGTTTTTTCTCCATTTTTTTCTCCAGGCGTTCTTGTCGAATGCGGGAATCGGTTCTCCAGCAAAATACCGTTTTACTTCGACCTCATGGGAGAAATAAACCTTTTGCGGTAACTCGTCATATTCGGTTTGCACTTGAACGCTTTTCGTGCGCACCTTCTGTTTCCTATCCCATGGCTTTGGTTTCACGACGAAATCACGTTCCAGTGCGACCGCAAATACGTGTTCCGGATACTTCTCTTCTGGCATCTCGTCGCTTTCACTTGGGTTCTCTACTTTTTCTGTGCAAGTCTCTTTAAGAACCCTGTCAGCGACGCAAGTCTCTCCGAGAACCGGGTCAACAACGCAAACCTCTTCGAGGACTTCGACACATGACATCAAGTCTTCTTTGTCGGTTGCGTTGGTGATGGCAGAGTATATCGAGCGCCAGGAATTCGCGACCTCGTGCGAAGATGTTGCCACAATCTTGCGAGGAATAATATGCTATATAGGAATGCGAGGAATATAGCCACGCGCTACACAGAGAGCCACCATTCCCCACTTTTCCGCGTAGACAATCTTAGCGTCGTTCTCCAGTGTGAGGCTGCGTGCACGTTCCCCATCACTGTCGGCTGACCTCTCATTGAATATGATACTACTGTCGGGTTGAGTGTTGTTTCCTTTATATTCAACGATCACCCAGTCGTGTGATGCTTCTTCAGACTTGTCTGTGGTGTTTTCTGTGGCTAATTGTAAGACCAGGCTGGCATGCGTTGGGGAGTTTCTGATATCTTTACGGCTTTTCGGGTGACGTGGCAGGAGCATTTCCACAAACATCATAAGGCTGCCGTTGTCAGTCACTTGATGGTCCGTTTCCATCCATTCAACAGGTTGTTTTTGAGGGTTTCCTCCGAACATCTGATGGTAAATCTGCAAATTCATTTCACACGAATACATTATTTCTACCAATGGATATACTTACAGAATAATTAATTGGCAATACATTTTCAACTATTGCATTGTATGTGGAGATAAGATGTGTGGGAAAATTCAATATGCGAAATAAATGAATGTTTCTTTGCGGAAAAATTTTACACTTTGAAACATGTTTTTCACATAAACCGACTTTATTTTTATCTTCTTTAAACCTTTAAAAGATTTCAATACTTAAATTGTTTAATACACTTGAAATAGTTAATTTTTAAAACATTTAAAAAACTTTTTCCAATAATCTATTGAATTTTTTTAATTATTTAAATTCGGTTAGTTAGATTCCCTTTTAATACTTAGTTACTACAAAAATTAACCAATTTGCAACTTATTGGTACAACTGCTTCTCACTCTTAATTGAAAACTCAGGAACTTCTGTTACTATTGGGCTGAAATTAAATACTTTTGAAAAGTTGGAGCTGTATCCGGATAACTTTCTGATATTTATTAAGTAAAATGCGCCCGTGGTATGAGCTCTTCTACCGGGCGCGTCGGCAGGTGGCGTATAGCTGAATGTCCTGAGCAGAAACTTACTCAGGATATCCTCGAATATTGAATAAGGGGTCGCGGAACAGCTCCCGTCAACCCAAAGTGTTATGCGACCCGTGCTGATGCGTGCATGGTACCGACGGTTAATTGGTGCCTTTCACGGAGCCACCTAGAGTTCTTGGCGACCTCTAGGAGTAACTTGCCTTACCCTGTCATGCAGGCTTTGGCGGGGTGGACTGCATAATTCCTGCAACAAGTACACCAACCCATGAAAAATATTTAAAAAAAAAAAAAAACACCGACTCCAATGAGGTAGGCACCCAGACCTTGATGGAGACCCAATCTTCAGGACCAGGCCCTGCAACCCCACAGACAGACCTTGAAGAAGAGCATCTCCAAAAGATAGTCTCGTGGCTTGACAGAATCGATCTACAGAAGAAAAAAATCTCTGGGGCTGCCAAAAAACGGCTGACCAAAGAAAGAAAGCTAGCTGAGGGCACATGGGTAGAAAACAGACCCAAACCAAAAGCTCAAACCACTCCCAGGGGAAAGGAGTTACAGAACCCGATCAGGCCTTCTACCAAGAGGCCAAGGTCGGATGGTAGTACTCCCCACTCTCAGGAGAAAATGTCCACAAAGAGGGCTAAACCCGGAGACGGGACAAACCCTAGCTGCAGTGACACCTTATCAGCTGTGAAGATGGCAGTTGTCGTGGAAGGATATCCAGACCAGAAACTGTCAGAAGAACAGATGATTACCTTCCAACTAGACGCAATGTCTAAGATTGAGGGCGTTCCTCCGGGAACTGGACCTTAATTCAAATATTGTAGATATTGTAGAAATAATTCAAATATTGGTAGATATTGTAAATTTTGTATAGGCTTTACCCAAGTGCAGGCTAGTGTTCTGGAAAAACCTGCTGCTGCTTCCGCTGATAATGTCACTAAAGCTCCTGCAGGCCAACCTACAACATAAAAGACTTGCTGCTGCCAACCTCAGTGGGGTTTTCTGGTCTGAGGGAATCCACATTGCCCTAATTCAAGAACCTTGGCTGTATAAAAAAGGCATCAGGGGATTAACGGACATTGGAGGTAAGTTAATTTATGATTTTGCAAGCTCTTCTCCAAGAGCTTGCTTACTTATTAACAACAACATAGATGCAATGCCGATCCATGAACTTTGTTCTAGGGACTTGACAATACCAAAGATAACACTTCATAATGGTGGGAGAACCAGAGAAATCTTGATAGGCTCTGGGTACCTGCCATATGAAGAAAAAGATCCTGTGAGTGGAGAGCTGAAGAGATTGCTGACAGTGTGTGCAGAACAGAAATCGGGATTGATCCTTGGTTGTGATGCGAATGTACACCACACAATCTGGGGCAGCTCCAACATCAATGACAGAGGTGAGGCTCTTTTAGACTTTGTACTTGAAAATAACCCAGATATCTTAAGGGGTCTCAGGACTCTTAAAAATTATCCATGTATGCAAAAAAACATCCTTTTTCAAACCAATATAACTTATTAATGAAACAAAGCAGAATTTTTAAACTTTTACCATATAATATTCACATATATTTACATTGTTTCTCAAATTTTTATTTAATTAAAAAATGTTTTAAAAAAGTTATTAAGAAATTTAAATTGGACACTTTTTAATATCAATATTTTACTGCACGCAAGATTCTGAAGTACAAAATTGATCAAAATGTACAAAATTAATTTTATCTAATAGAAAACTGTTCAGTTTCGATGTTATACACACTTTTTAAGAAATTTAAAAACAAAAAATATGTTTTAAATAAATTTTTTTTTAAACATTTTTAATTTTAAGAAAATTTTTAACTAAAACTCCTAAAAAAAAATTCTGTTAATAATTAGTCTGAAAATTGGTGTATAAGTCATAAAGGAACTAATTGTGAGCATATGTATGAAATTTCAGATCAATATGGTAAATAGTTTCTGAGAAATCCTGCGCGCAAACTAAAATTTTATGTTTTGAGTAAAATGAAGTTAAAGTTGAAAATTTTGATAAAAAAAATTCTGTTAATAATTGGTCTGAAAATTTATGTATAGGTCATAAAGGAACTTATTTTGTGTACAGGTATGAAATTTCAGATTAATATGATAAATAGTTTCTGAGAAATCCAACGCGCACACTAAAATGTTGCGTTTTGAGAAAAATGAAATTAAAGTTGAAAAATTTATTAAAACAAAATTCCCTTAATAATTGGTCTGAAAATTGATGTATAGGTCATAAAGGAACTTTTTTTGAGTATATGTTTGAAATTTCAGACTAATATGATAAATAGTTTCTGAGAAATCCAACGCGCAAACTAAAATTTTGTGTTTTGAGAAAAATGAAGTTAACGTTGAAAAATTTGTTCAAACAAATTTCTGTTAATATTTGATCTGAAAATTGATGTATAGGTCATAAAGGAACTCATTTTGAGTATATGTGTGAAATTTCCGATTAACATGATAAATAGTTTCTGAGAAATCCAACGCGCAAACTAAAATATTGCGTTTTGAGAAAAATGAAATTAAAGTTGAAAAATTTGTTAAAATAAAATTCTGTTAATAATTTGTCTAAAAATTGATGTATAGGTCATAAAGGAACTTATTTTGAGTATATGTATGAAATTTCAGATTAATATGATAAATAGTTTCTGAGAAATCCAACGCGCAAACTAAAATGTTGCGTTTTGAGAAAAA
Source organism: Metellina segmentata (assembly GCA_947359465.1). Classification (NCBI taxonomy): domain Eukaryota; kingdom Metazoa; phylum Arthropoda; class Arachnida; order Araneae; family Tetragnathidae; genus Metellina; species Metellina segmentata. The sequence goes on along the minus strand of OX375876.1, from coordinate 10,396,466 downwards.
TAAAGTTAAAGTTGAAAAATAACATAAAATGAAATTAAATAAACTATGGTTAATTAAAAAGCTCCAGGATCATAAGTGCAGCCCTCAGTAACCTTAAATTGTTCTATTTCTACTGCTGCTTTAATTTTTTTTGGCCTTACGAGCTTCAAAGAATGCTTCGGTTGCTCGCCTCTTTGCAGTCGCAATGCGCACTTTGTCCATAGTAATACATTTCACAACATTTGTCTGGCAGATTTTCAAACCTAAAGCGCGTATAATTTCAACTCGGCTTTTGCATCCGTCATTGAAGTTACATACAGCCATATATGCAGCTATTTTGCCATATACAGCCATACATGCAGCCGTCAGCCTATTTATGACAGCATCATAAGGAACCCTTTCCACCGATCGTTTTTGCATCCGACAACTTCAACTTCTTTTTACCAAGTGATGCCTTTAATTTACGCAAGTGGCTGCCCATTCGCTTTTGGACATGTCCCACGCACTCTATTTTTGCAACTGTAACATTGTCACCATATGGCTTTTTTTGGACGATTGCCGAAAACGTCTTGGAAACTCCATCCCCTATGTACTGCTGGTATTTTAAACCATGCTTGTTTTCTGATCGACAGAAAATCCTTTGCATGCCGCTCACTTCCATTTGTCCAGCAGACCCACTGTGGTTTTTTTTGCAGTTATGCTGGTGTTTAGCCAGAAAGGCACTGTATTTAAGGCCGAACTTTGGGCCCTTGTAGGTGTCGCACCCCTTGCAGTACGACGACATGACTTTGACGACTTTTACGCAGTCAGCCCTGATCAAAGTACATACACCGACAAGAGATGTATAACCGCGGGTTTTCCATGTCCCATCACCACTAACTGCAATAGAATTTACGGTGCCGTCAATGATTTTTTCTTCCACAGCAGCTTTCCTCGTCGATGCATTTGCGAGCACCTCACTCACGTCTGCAATTTTTGAATTAATCTTGTCGTACGCCTTCTGAGACATGGGCTTTGCAAACACATGCCGAAGCCCATGTCTCAGAACACAAACACACAACTTGAACAAAATGTCTCGAGTGAAGATAACCCTTGGCCTATAAATCTCATGGCCAACACTGACCGCCTGTTCACTTCTGGTACATTTTTTTGTGTCCAATCAATTCACAGGAATTGAAATTCTGTTGAACCGTGCACTGTCTACAAACTAAAATAAATTTTGAACACAATCCAATAGTGGATTTCTCAATAATCTTAACATTCCCATGGCACACAGAGCAACAGATATGTTTTTCTAGTTGTGTGAACAATAAATAAATATCCACTAATCTGTAGCCATGAAATTCAACGCAAACATCGTTTTCCAATGACTGCAAAACATTGTGTGCAGTCGGCAACTTTCTAGCAGCTGCACTTTTGTTTGGCGAAAGATTTTTAAAAATAACTTGGTCACTTTGAGACTTAGATTACTTCAAGAATTTATTTCCTTGAAATCTTTTCTTCTTCGGTCTCTTTCCGGATGATCGTTTTGGCCGATTTTCCATATTTGAACACTTTTCATAACAGATGAAAAAACGTGGAAATTCAAAATCGCAAAGTAATAAACAAACAAGGGAAGAAAAAATAGAAGTTGAGTTGTTATTATACTACTCATTCACAAGATTATTTTGATATTAAGTGTGGCTGTTCTGCTAAAAGAATTCATCTAGAGAAGAATGTTTTAGAAATGCTCTCCCAGCTGTCAAAAGTTGGGAGCGGCAGTGGCAAGTTTTTGTTTACTTTTCAACAGAGTTGTTTTATTCTTTTCTCGATAACTCCGGAAGTTTTGGGAGTATCGTTAAACTTTTAGTACCAAAATGTTTAAAAAAGATGGGGCTTCCACATATATTTTTTTCAAGAAATCGAAAATTTTGAGATTTAAGGGTCCTGAGACCCCTTAAATGTAGGAAACAAACCGACCTTTATAACTAGTGTAAGAAAGGAAGTACTTGATATAACCTTAGCCAGCCCTGAACTAGGTAGTTATATTGACAAATGGCATGTTGATGAGAAGCCTTCAATGGCGGACCATCAATTTATCCACTTCTCACTGAAATCTGAATATCACTGGGAGAAGACGTTCAGAGATCCCAAAAGGAGGAACTGGACCTCATTTAACAACGAACTCCAGAATTACCTGGAGGACTTCTCTCAGAAAATCTATGATACTTATGATCTAGAACTGTTCGCAGACGGTCTGCAGCAGGAAATCTATATCTCATATACAAATAACTGTCCTCTGCTTCTAAGGAAAGGTAAACAACCAACTCATGGTGGAGCCAAGACCTTAGGAGGCAGAGAAAGGCAGTAAGAAAACATTTTAGGAAAGCAAAGAAATTTGGCAAGTGGGAAGAATACAAGTGCCTACTTTCAGAATACAACAAAGCTGTTAGAATGGCCAAAAGGAATTCATGGAGGAAGTTCTGTGATTCGGTTGAAAGTACCACTGAAGGTGCTAGACTCCACAAAATTCTTAAAAGAGCTACACCAATATTGGTGGGGACCCTTAAGAATAATTCCGGTGGATATACCAAAACTGGCAGAGAAGTTATAGAAACTCTGGTCGAGACACATTTTCCAAACTCCAACTTGGTACCTAATGAGTTAAACCCTTCTCCTCTGAGATATCCAATAAGGGTGAGAAGGGAAAACTGGATAGTTGCAAAGAAAATTTTTACTGTTAATCAGGTATTATGGGCTATCAACTCATTTGAACCATATAAAACTCCAGGACCAGATGGGATAATACCGATTACGCTCCAGAAATCGGCCAAACTCATCTTACGGGTCTTGTGTAAAATGTTCAGAGCCAGTCTAGCTCTTGAATATATCTCCAGACCATGGAGAAAGGCAAGGGTAGTCTTTCTGCCCAAACCTGGAAGAAGCCAATATGACCATGCGAAGAACTTTCGTCCTATCAGTCTATCGTCTTTCATACTTAAGTGTATGGAAAAAATAATTGACAGACACATTAGGGATGTAATGAGGAGCACCATACCTCTTCACAAAAACCAATTTGCCTATCAACTCGGTAAATCTACAGAGGTGGCTTTGCAACACCTGGTTGTAAAGATTGAGAAGACACTGGAGAACAAGGAAATGGCTTTGGTAGCTTTTCTTGATATTGAGGGTGCTTTCGATAATACCTCTTATAACTCAAGCGCTGCTGCTGCTGCTGCTAGCAGAGCTATTGAACCACTAGTCTGCAAATGGATAAACTCCTTGCTAGCAGACAGAGTTATTACAACCGAGTTGTTTGTGGCAACACTTCAGGCTAGACCCTCTAGAGGTTGCCCTCAGGGAAGACTTCTCTCCCCTCTGTTGTGGAATCTGGTGGTTGATGACCTAATTGCAGACCTCAATCAAAGCGGAATTTATGCCCAGGGATATGCAGATGACATTGTCGTCTACATATCGAGCATGGATAAGAAAACGGTGATAAATATCATGCAGGGGACCCTGAACAGAATCGCAAGATGGTGCTGTGAAAAGAATTTGAGAGTAAATCCTCAAAAGACTACTCTTGTCCAATTTACACGAAGATAACCTGCATTGACAAAGGTGATATACCTACCCTACTAGGGGAAAAAGTAAATATGCTGAGCGAGGTTAAATATCTGGGAGTTATTCTGGCCACTAAATTAACCTGGAATCAGCATTTGAAAAGTAAAACTAAACAAGCAAAAGTTGGACTTCTACGATGTAGAAGAGTTCTTGGTAAATCATGGGGTCTAATGCCAAGGATGACCAATTGGCTTTACACTATGGCTATTAGACCCATTGTGACCTATGCGGCTGTGGTCTGGTGGAAAAAGACGGTACAATTAACTGTTAAGACCAAGCTAGACAGTCTTCAAAGAGCTGCCTGCCTGAGTATAACAGGTGCTATGTCCTTCAATCCCACCAGAGCCATATAAATTATTCTATCCGTCTTCCCACTTGATATCTTTATCAGTTGTACTGCCAGAAGAAGTTCCTACAGACTGGAAAATGCTGGACTGTGGATGAATTTTGCCAGCCAAAAGTCCCTCACCAGTATTAACAAAAAATTCTTTGACCCTATACTTTTGATGCCCTTTGACATCATGGAGACAAGATTCCTCTTTCAAAGATCCTTTGAGGTACTTATTGACCTAAGAGAGGAATGGAAAGAGGAAAACTACAAGCTCACAAATGGAGACATTGTGTGTTACACAGATGGCTCCAGACAAAACGAAAAAGCAGGTGCTGGAATCTGTGGGGTCAGACCTAAGGTAAGAATTGCCCGAAAATTAGGAAAACATGCCACAGTATTTCAAGCGGAACTGCTTGCTATCATCTACTGTCTACTTGAATGTTCTAGAAGATCCTACTCAAATAGGAAAGTCTACATATTTAGTGATAGTCAAGCAGCCTTAAAGGCGATAACCTCATTTCAAATAAGCTCCAAACTTGTTTGGAAATGTAGGAACCTTCTACAAGACTTGGGGACCCATAATAGGATCTTTCTTACTTGCGTGCCAGGGCATACTGGTGTAGAAGGAAACTGAAATGCAGATAAGCTAGCCAAACTGGGGACTGCAGACCTACCTTTAAGCCCTGAACCTTTTTGCGGGATCTCTAAGACTACCGCAAAAAAGGGTGATAGGAGAAAAATGCTTAAAGAAACTACAAAACAGTGGAAGCAAACCACCGATCAAAAACATGCGAGGCTTATGATTCAAGAACCTTCCATGAAAATATCATCTCAGATCCTTCGTCTTAGCAGGGATAAGATGAGGGTGATAGTTGGATTTCTCACAGGCCACTATCACCTAAGAAAACACCTTCATAGGTTAGGAATCTTTAAAGATGAACCTCTATGCAGGAAATGCAATATGGTGGAGGAAACAGCCCACCATATACTTTTTGAATGCGAAGCTCTGCTTCACATAAGGCACTCAAGTCTAGGTCTTGGAACAGAACTTGATAAAATTCACGAAGAACCTGTCAAAAGCCTTTTGGCCTTTCTTAAGGAATCTGGCTTTCTTTGACAGGAGTGTCGAAAAACAATAGGCTTTGGTTCAATATTCCCTAGTAGAATCAGCACCTAGGGCTTTCCTGACCTCCTCTCAATATGACTATGACTATGACTATAAGTAAAAAATGCGAGGTGACATTCTGCTAAAGACGGACTTCACAAGTTAAATATTAAATCGCAAATATTAAGAAATGAAGCAAAATACGTAGAATTAACAAAATCACATCGACAATTCAGATAGAGACTGTGTTTATATAAGTTTACGAGTACTTAAACACACGACAGTACGCATAAAATTACAAGTAAGTTCTTATATATCAATATCTTTCACCAATTTAAAATTGAATCATAGTATAGAAAATGTTCTACAGGGTGTCCTAAAAGTTCCCGTACTCCAATTTAAAAAACTTTCGTTGAAAATTTCATTTTCTCGAAAAGTTGAAGTTACTCATAGTCATACAGTTTAATATTTTATTTGAAGTACACTCTATAACAAAAAAAATCGACACACCAAGAAGGAGTTGTCCGATGGAGAAAAAAAGTGGTGGATAGGAAAATTATGTACAGAATAGAAAATGATTAAAATTACAGAACAATTGAAAGATTTATATTTCAGAAAGTTACAGTAACGCGTTCAATAAGGTGTTGACCCGCCTCTAGTCTGGATGCAAGCTGCCACACGGTGTGGCATAGACCGATAAAGTTCCCGGATGGTCTCCTGCGGTATTTCTTGCCAAATTTGCTCCAATTGTCGGACTACGTCATCAACATTCCCTACCGGATGCAGTCGCCTTCCCATCATATCCCAGACATGCTCGATGGGAGAGAGATCTAGTGATCTGGCTGGCCAAAAAAGTTTTTGACAAGCTTGAAGACAGTTCATAGCAACACGTGCCGTATGTGGTCTGTCATTGTCTTGCTGAAAAATAAGCCCAGGGTACTGCGAAAGGAACGGTAGCAAAACAGGTCTTAGAATGTCGTCAACGTACCGCTGTGCAGTAAGTGTACCTCTAATGACGACCAAAGGGGTCCGGCTATCAAGGAAAATGGCACCCTAGACCTTAACTCCTTGTTGAGGGCCCCTGTGGCGTGCAGTAGTGAAAGCAGGATCGACATGCTGCCCTGGGCGTCTCCAGACACGTCTTCGATGATCGTCAGGACACAGTTGGAAGCGGGATTCATCGCTAAAGACTATACGTCCCCAGTCAGCATCATTCCAGCCTGATCGAGCCAAGCACCTCTGTAATCTGGCTCGACAGTGTGTAGGCGTGAGTGGCAGGTGGCGTAACGGTCGGTACGAGCGTTGATTTCGCTCTCTCGGCCGTCTGTTAATGGTCATGGTGGACACTCGTGTGTGGGTCGCACGACTGATGGTTGATGCATAGCGATGAATCAGGCGTTGTGACAGCTGATCTGACAATCACTCTGTCCTCGCGATCTGTTGTGGCCCTACGTCGACCGCTACCATCACGACGCTGAAATCTGCCATTGTCCACCCACTCCTTGCCAGCATCTTCTATTCGCCGCATCGCTTCGACTCACATGACGAGCGGTTCTCCGATTTGCCCAACCTGTCTCTTTCAATCCAATGATACGACCTCTTTCAAACTCTGAAAATTGCTCGTAATGAGCTCGAATCCTGCGGCGAGGCATTTTTTCAGTCGTTAAAAGGTATCCTAAATCGCAATGCAGCAGAAATCTTTAACAACAGTTCGAGATCGCACTATTCATTCATTGGACACCAAATTTTAATCATTTGCATATTTGGTCAAAACATGTTTGCATACGTATTTCAAAGCAATCGGATGATTCCTTCTTGGTGCGTCGATTTTTTTGTTATATTGTGTGAGTGTATTTCATTCAGTTTGGCAGTCTTATGAACCAACAGTAAATGCGTAAATAAGTGAAAACAAAAGTTGATGCAAATCAAAACGCATTAGTAAGTTGTTGACACTGTTGTGATTGGGTTTGACGAATTGTGTGATGCAGTGGATTTTAGTCTTTCATAACGGTATATGTTGTTTCTTTTCTTAAAATTAATTATGAGTGAATAAATTTTTTTATAATAAAATAAATATGTTATTTGATGTTTTGTAATAATTTTTAAGCTGAATAAGTGATGGGATTGTATGTATCCCACCATGCAAGTTATTAAAAATAATAATTTACAAACATATAAATGTACTATGTACCTTAGTAGCAAAACATGGTGGCACCTCATACTGTTCTATTTTTTGGGTGCAGCTGTTGTTAGTGCATCTATGGTTTATAAACAATTGGGTCAAAACATAGAGCTGAAACATTTCAAAGGGCAATGCGCTGCAGGGTTTGTTGCCCAGACTTCAATTGATAAAATGCAACATCAACCAATTGAACATACACAACAGATAAAAAAATCTAAACCTACTGTTTCATGGGAAATACGAGGAAAAGACTCGAAACATTTACCAAAACGTACTACTCGGAGAAGATGTGCGTTCTGCAGCAGCACAAAAAAAGAAGTTCCCACTTCCTGGTGCTGTACTGTCTGTGCAAAGTTCCACTTAGGTTTGGGTCATTCCACGTCAGTTCAACCAGGGTCCGGCGCCCATGGTCTCAGATTTTGATGAAACTTGGCATGTTTGTTCCTTTTATGGATTTAAGAACACGTATAATTTTTTTTGCTCTATCTCAAATGGCTTATGTTTTATAGCCTGTTAAATTTTTTGGAATTTTCCGGTTTTTATCGATTAGACGGAGGAAACCAAATTTGTTTTTTTATAGAAAATAAATTATATCTCCCTTGTTTATCAACCAATGTTGATGAAATTATTTAAGAGTTTACATCAATATGTAAGGAGTCCAGAAAAAAATAAATTATACCTGCAAGTATCTTATACATAGTCAGAAAAAAATTCCAAAGTTCTATTTAAAGATTTTAAAAATAAAATGGCGAGTTCTACGCTAAGTGGAATATCTTCAAAAGGGTTAAGGACAATCAAAAAAAATTTTTTTTGTATTCTTGTTCTAAAAGATATGCTCTACCACATGGAAAAATAAAAAGAATGGTTTTTTCACTCCTCTATTATTTTTTCTCACTTTAAAGATAGAAATCACTTGACTCACTCATTTTCTTAAAACGTTAAATTAAAGTTACAATTTTAGTAAAATTTTAACTACAAATGTCACATATATCAACCAATTGCAAATAAAATTATACAAAGCTAACACAAATTTAAAATTATTAAAGTAATATTGTATAATTAATATTGTTAATCAGGCCTGTGTGTGTGTGTACAAAAAATGTTTTAAAATAGGTTATCCACAATTATATCTTGAGGTTATTTAGAAATAAGATAATTAATTTCTTTATTTTCAACAATTAGGTCTAACTAAAGTCAATAAAATTACATTACAATTTAAATTTATTTTTAAAACTTGTTCTAAACTAGTCAACTCACTAACACAGTAACTTATTTCAAGAAATATTATAAGCAATAAATACACTCACGCTGCGACAAAAAAAAGATGTTTCTTCAATTTTGATTAGTACCTGATATGGTGTGTTTTGGCTGGTGCCACTAGCACACACTTAGTGATGTTTGCACAATACATCAAAATGTGATTTTATTGATTCACTGAGCAGGTATTGAAGAGGATTACAAAGACCTTTTTCGTATATTGTTTGTGAAGGAACAGTAAGAGAATGTATGCTAAGGCATTGCGACAAGTGTCCATCAAAATATAGCCTTGTCCAGTTTTTACAGTCAAAATTTGAGAACTATGATGATGAAGACCCTGTCGAGTACAATCGGTGGGTTTTGACTGATCGAACTGAAATGATAGGGTGCTCGAGCTCAGTTTATGAGGTTAGTGATAACTTAGTAGAAAAACTGAACAGGTCAATACCTCATTCATACATTGCTAAATCACAAGATTCATTTATTAAAAGTTTAAAGGAAACAGTTTCCTTAAATACAGCTGTTATCTCTGGATTTTAGTGAAAATTATGCTTTCACAATACAAAAAGAGGCGCAAGGTTACCACTGGACCTCAGATTCATGCACTATTCATCCTGTCATTATTCATTCACTGCAATGATGCAAGCAATAAAAAACTGAATTTACCACTTTGTATCAAATCTGATGACCTTAAACATGACGCGAGTATGGTGTATGAGATCCAAAAAACTGTAACTACCTTTCTGAAAGAACTACCCACATAGCAAACATTCACTACTTCAGTGACTGATGTTCTCTCTGGGCAATATAAAAATAAATACAACTTCATTAATCTGTGTCTGCATGAAAAGGACTTTCAACTAAAAGCCCAGTGGTCATTTTTTGCAACCAGTCACGGTAAAACAGAATGTGAAGGAATATGGGTTTAACGTAAAACACTTAGCTTCAGATAAAATGAGTGATGTTTATTCTTGAAACCCCGAAAGAGAATATCTACTCGCCTGAGCAGGACTATAGTATTAAATTCCTTCGATGGGGTAGAATAAAGAGAATAAGAACGACAAACTGGTTGGGTAATTAGGTTCCACATGGGGATTTTAATTGGACAAGCAAAAAAACCAAAATTTATTTGCATTTTCTGAATTCATGAAATTGATTTTTATTTACTGTATACATTTGCTTAAGAGATTAATTTCTCAAAATCTCAAGTCTCTGGAAAACGTAAAAATTGGAAATAATACACATAATATTATTTACATTTATAATACTAATAAGTACATATAGTATATTTATATTTTTATATAGAAGGACAACAATGATGATGAATCTGAAAAAAAGAACACGTATTGTTAGTGAAGATGGTAAGATACACTGTTCAAATCCGATTTTCCATTTCAATATAATATGCCATTGTTTCCTTTTTCACCAACAATGAAATCCTAACAGTGAGGAGTAGGTAACAAAGAGCTCGATGATGCGTTCCACACAACTTATTTTATCTTACGAATGCTAGTTTGTATATGCGATTAACTTGTATGCTAACTTGAATTCTTGAGACAAAAGCGATTTATCTGCATCCAGAGCGATGAAGATCTTTATTATTACTGCATTTTGCATTATTTTCATGCAAAACGCGATATCAGCTCCGTTTCGAGGGACCGAACAGGTAACTAAGCCTTCCCTAGCTATATTCAAAACGAAGTTTGTGTTGCACAAATTTCTACATTTTGATATTTAAAGCTTAATGAGCTTATTAAAAACTTATTACTTAAGATTATTAAAGCTTAATTACAGGGTGCCCTAAAAGTTCTCGAACTGACGATTCGTGAATTTATCATACAAAAACAACAAACTTTGAAACAATTATTTTTATGCTAATGGTATAAGCATTTTTAACCTAATGTAGGAAAAAAATTTGTTAACTTACATTTGTAATAAATGCTCAAAATTTCTGCCTTTTTCTTGGAGGCAAGAATAAAGTCGTTTGCTCATGTTTTTAGAAACGTGTTTCAAGATTCTAGGAGTGACTTCTTGTATTCTTTGAGCAATGGCAATTTTCAGATCACCTATTGTTTGTTGGTTACCTTCATAAACTTTGTTTTTTAAATATCCCCACGAAAAAAAGTCAGGGATGCATAGATTAGGGAACAGATGGCCAAGGGTTTCTTGAGACGAGTGGATCGCCAAAAAAATCTTGAAGCAAGCATGCCCATGGTTTCATAACTTGTATGGCAGGTTGCAACTTCTTGTTGGAACCAAGAGTCTCGTTCATTCACTTCTAATAATGCAACAAATTGTTGAATAAGTTCATATAGCGTATCTTTACTCGGTATTGCATCATTTGGATATTTATGTCGCCATATTTCTTTACATCTTTCATATGATTTACATTCAAAATAAGCCTCAAACAGAGCAATTCTCTGAATGCGTGATAAATTCATATTGCAATGAAGAACAAAATGACGTGGAACTTTATTATCGCACAACTTAAATGCGAAGGAAATCAAACGATAAAAATTAAAGAGTCGATAAAACTATAAGCAGACGATAAAATTTAATAATTAATAAAACATTGGTAATAAATTTTTTTAAAGCACGGGAACTTTTAGTACACTCTGTAGAACATTTCTATATTATGATTCAATTTTAAATTGGTGAAGGCTATTGATATATAAAAACTTACTTGTAATTTTATCCGTACTGTCGTGTGTTTAAGTACTCGTAAACTTATATAAACACAATCTCTATCTGAATTGTCGATATGATTTTGTTAATTCTACGTATTTTGCTTCATTTCTTAATATTTGCGATTTAACATTTAACTGGTGAAGTCCGTCTCTAGCAGAATGTCACCTCGCATTTTACTTAATAAATATAAGAAAGTTATCCGGATACAGCTCCAACTTTTCAAAATTTTTTAATTTCAGCCTATAGTAACAGAAATTTCTGAGTTTGCAATTAAGAGTGAGAAGCCGTTGTACCAATTAGTTACTACAAAATTAATCAATTTACAACTAAGTATTTAGAGGGAATATAATTAGCAGAATTTCAATTGATTATTTGAACAAGTTTTTAAATGTTTTCAAAATTAAGTATTTAAAGTGTACTAAACAATTTAAGTATTGAAATCTTTTAAAAGTATAAAGAAGATAAAAAAAAGTCGGTTTTTGTGAAAAACGTGTTAAAAAATTGTGTAAAATTTCTCCGTGAAGAAACATTCATTTATTTCGCATATTGATTTTTCCCGCACATCTTATCTCCACATACAATACAATAGTTGAAAATGTATTGCCAATTAATTATTCTGTACGCATCTCCATTGGTAGAAATAATGTATTCGTGTGAAATGAATTTGCAGATTCACCATCAGATGTTCGGAGGAAACCCGCAAAAACAACCTGTTGAATGGACGGAAACGGACCATCAAGTGTCTGACAACGGCAGCCTTATGATGTTTGTGGAAATGCTCCTGCCACGTCACCCGAAACGCCGTAAAGATGTCACACACTCCCCAACGCATGCCAGTCTGGTCGTAAAATTAGCCACAGAAAACACCACAGATCAGTCTGAAGAAGCATCACACGACTGGGTGATCGTTGAATATAAAGAAAACGACACTCAACCCGACAGTGGTTTCATATTCAATGATAAGTCAGTCGACAGCGATGGGAAACATGCACGCAGCCTCACACTGGAGAACGACGATAAGATTGTCTACGCGGAAAAGTGGGGCATGGTGGCCCTCTGTGTAGCGTGTGGCTCAGTGGTGTGCATAATATTCCTCGCACGATTGTGGCAACATCTCCGCACGAGGTGGCGAATTCCTGGCGCTCGATGTACTCTGCCATCACCAAAGCAACCGACAAAAGAAGACTCGATGTCATGTGTCGAAGTCCTCGAAGAGGTTTGCGATGTTGACACGGTTCTCGGAGAGACTTGCGTCGCTGACAGGGTTCTTAAAGAGACTTGCGCAGAAAATGTAGAGAACCCAAGTGAAAGCGACGAGATGCCAGAAGAGAAGTATCCGGAACACGTATTTGCAGTCGCACTGGAACGTGATTTCGTCGTGAAACCAAAGCCATGGGATAGGAAACAGAAGGTGCGCACGAAAAGCGTTCAAGTGCAAACCGAATATGACGAGTTACCGCAAAAGGTTTATTTCTCCCATGAGGTCGAAGTAAAACGGTATTTTGTTGGAGAACCGATTCCCGCATTCGACAAGAACGCCTGGAGAAAAAACTTCCTGATTAGGGATATTGAGGACATTCATTCCATTAGAGATAATGGAATGGAATGTAGAAAACCCGAGGAATTTAGAACTAGACTTAACAGTCGGAAGCCAAGCGAGGTTAAATCAAAATGGCGTTCTTAACTTCGAAGGCACAGAAAAGGCTTCTACTTTTGTGAGCAAAAGTTTTCTCAAAGTCTCGGGAGAAAGCTAGGATGACAAAATGTGCTGGTAACGCCGTTGCTATCAACAACTATTGGCAAGCGGTAAAAAATGTAGAGTAGTCACTACAAATACTTTGGTATCAAGCAGGCAGCCCACCTCAGCCTAGGCGGAGCTAATGAAGATCTTGAGCACATGAATTGAAAGTTTATGAACCATCATAAGGAATGATTTAAACAAATCACCGAAACAAACTGGAGTCAAAAGAACACCCAAAAATTGGTGAACCGGACAGAACATAAATCGGTCAGTGAAATGGTGGACGAATCGGTGCCCACTATATTTAACGACGCCCAAGCGTGTGCAGTTAGTTTAAAACTTACACCGTTTTGGAGCGACAAACCGAAAATGTGGTTTTACCAGGTAGAGGCACAGTTCAAAATATGTGGAATCACCCAAGATGAGACCAAGTTCAACTTCCTCGTTGCACAGCTGGAACTTAGATATATGGAAAATATCTGGGACACAGTAAAAGAGGATTCCAACACCAAATATACATCTGCAAAAGAACGTCTGTTGGATATTTTCACCGAAAGCAAAAATAAGAAGATCAAGCACCTTTTGACGGGACTTGATCTCGGAGACATGCTGCCCAGCCAGTTCCTGAGGAATATGAGATCTCTCGGCGGCGGAACCGACGTGGTTTCGGACAAAGGTCTGCGAATTTTATGGTTAGACCTTATACCGGTCGGAGTGAAAAGTATACTGATTGTCTGTGACGAATCACTCTCACTGGAGAAACTAGCGACAATGGCGGACAAGAGCATCGAGATTTCCCCACTAGTGTCAGAATTGTCGGCTGTTCAGAAGCCCCCAGCTCTAGTCGAAGACCCGATTTCCAAAAGGCTTGCTGCGTTGGAGATGAAAATAGAAGCACTGGAGACGCGAAATTTCAGGAGCCGCAACAGAGGAAACTACAGAGCCAATAGGAATCGCAGTAATTCAGGAAGCGTTTCTACCCGAAATGGAAGTACTGTTTCTACCATCACCGATTTCGAAAGAACTGCTTGCCGGAAAAGTTTATACAGCGATGTCGCTGGAAGGATCCGACGGAAAATTTTCACAGCAGTAGACTAAGCGGCAAATCATGCTGCGGAGGGCTTGGATGGCCGGAAGTACATATTATTTGTACAAGACCATACGACAAGAAAACAATTTCTTGTGGACAGTGGGACAGATGTCTCAATGATCGCACCTTCCAAGTTCGACACAAAAAAACTGAGTTCAAACTGTATGCAGCAAAGGTGACAGATATCTCTACTTATGGTATAAAAATCCTAACCCCAGATCTGGGCCTTCGTCGCCAGTTTCAATGGTCATTTGTCATAGCAAAAGTGTCAAAAGGCATGCTTGCTGCTGATATTCTAAACAAATTCAAATTGTTGATAGACATTCACAACAAAAAACTAATTGAAGGTGTAATCGACCTTTCAATCACAGGGGAAGTTACATCCATTCAAGAAAATAGCAATTTATACGCGGTAAACAAATAAACTAAGTACTTCTCGTATTGTTACAAGTGACAAAACCCAATTTACTCAGCAAGGTTACCAAGCATGATGTCAAACATCACATAGTGACAACTGGTCAACCGACTTACTCAAGAGCACGGCAACTGGGAAACTTAAACTGCAAAAGCAAGAATTTGAATTCATGCTGAACAATGACTTCATTCGTCCTTCCAAATCACAGTGGGCTAGTCCCTTACATCTGGTGAACAAGAAAGGTGGAACGATTAGACCTTGCGGTGATTACAGAAGGCGAAACGCCCAAACAGTGCCAGACAGATATCCTATTCCCCGAATAGAAGATTTCCATTACATATTACAAGACATCAAGATATTTTCAAAGATTGACCTATAGTGAAAGCTTATTTCCAGATTCCAATTGCAGAAGAGGACAAGTGTAAAACGGCAATAACTACACAATTTGGAGTTTACGAATTGAACGTGATGAGTTTTGGATTGAAGAATACACCATCCAACTTTCAACGCTTCATCACAGAGGTTCTACGTGGACTGGATTTTGTGTTCCCATATTTAGACGATGCGTTAGTGGCTTCAACTTCGGAAGAAGAGCACAAGCAACACCTTGCACACGTTTTCGACAGACTTCAAATATGGACTTAGCATTAATATCGCCAAATCTGTGATGGGTGTTAACCAAGTGGAATACCTGAGATACCTTATTACAGAAAAAGGTTCATGTCCATTACCAGAAAAAATCCAAGCTATCACAGATTATAAGTTACCAGTAACCATCCATGAGCTTCGTACGTTTCTTGGTATATTAAATTTCTACCGACGATATTTTAAGAATGCTGCAGAAACACAGGCACTGCTTCATGAGATGTTAAAAGGTGCGAAGAAAAAAAGATCGACGGAAAGTTCCATGGACTGAAGAAGCCAACCAGCAATATGAGAAATGCAAATATTACCTAGCACATGCTGTCCTGTTAAATTTTCCAAAGTCAGCGTTACCTCTGTCCTTATCCACAGATGCCTCTAATTTTTCAATTGGGTCAGTATTACAACAATTGGAGGATGACAGCTGGAAGCCAATTGCTTTCTACTCAAAAAAGCTGAATAAGGCACAAAAAGGCTACTCCACTATGATCGAGAATTGCTAGATATCTGCCTTTCTGTAAAGAATTTCAAACATCTTCTAGAAGGACGAGAATTCACTATCTATACCGATCATAAGCCCATTACTTTTGCTTCTAGGCAAAAGTGACTTTTGCTCGACAACTGCGCCAGCTTCAATACATTTCTGAGTTCTCCACTGACATCCATCATGTAGATGGAAAAGAAAACGCGGTTGCTGATGCTTTGTCGCGGATTAAAGAGCTGGCAGTGGCAGCAATCGACTATCATGCCATGGAAGATGCCGAAGTCAAGTCGGACGATTTCAATCTATACGTTAAACAACTGGAACATATCGAAGACGGCAAGAACGTGTCTGTATTTATATCAGCCATTGGATCAAATACCTACAAACATCTACGGAATTTCCTTCTTCCGAAGTCGCCGAGAGAATGCTCGTATCCTGAATTGACGGACATATTGAAGCAACATTTCAAACCTGCTCCAAACATCATTGCGGAGCGCTTTCGTTTCCATCGGTGGAACCAGACAGTTGGGGAATCAGTTTCTCAATATTTAGTGGAACTTAGAAAGTTGTAGTCCACATGAGAGTTCGGTGCGTTTCTCGATGAAGCACCGAGGGATCGTTTCGTCTGTGGACTGTGCAACGAAAATATTCATAAGCGACTCCTGGCAAAGAAAGCTCTAAAGCTATCGGATGCAGTAGAAACGGCTGTCGCCGTAGAAATAACTGAAAGCGACACTGCAAATATGAAGACACTTACACCGGCCGTCAACAAAATCCGTCAGAGCTCATAAGATGTGTCCAAGAAATATCATCAGCCATCAAGAAACGCTTCTTCGAATAAACAGTGTAAGAAGTTTTTCAAATGCTATCGATGTGGGGTTGATCATGACCTTGCCAATTGCAAGTACAAATCTGCGACCTGTTATGCTTGTGGAAAAAAGTGGACATATCTCACCTGTCTGCATGAGGAAACACAAAGGCTCATCTACAAAAAAGGTAGAAAGGGTTGAATATGACTACGAGGCTTCCCTTTATGTCGTGAACTCCATAAATCAAGTTTCAGGCAAGAAAAAATACATTGTTAATGTTATTGCTAATCGCAAACAGTTAGACATGGAACTGGACAATGCAGCTGATGTTTTCATATTATCTGAAGTGTGTGTGACAAAAAATTTACCCGGAACTGAAATTGTGCCAACCAGATTGAAAGACTACAACGAAAATGAAATACCAGAGGTTGGAGAATTCTTTTTTAAAGTGCAGTGCAACAACCAAAGTCATTCGTTACTACTAATTATTGTAAAAGGTAATCCACCTGCTCTCTTTGGAAAGAATTGACTATCAGTAGGGCAACTTTTTGCAACAAATACAACTTTTTTTCACACATTCTACGCTGCACGTAAAGTGCTAAAACCAAAATTCCTCCTGCATGGGGTGTATTGTAAGTGAGTTATAATCGCAACATAAATGCGACTTTTTCCATAAATGCATCTTTTTCTATAAATGCAACCACCTGCAACTTTTTAAAATTTAGTTCAAAATTAAATAGGCAACTATTTAATTTTGCAAATTTTGCTCAAAATAAAATAGGCCACTATCTAATAACTATTTTGCAGAGTGATATTTCAGAATATACTCGTATATATACATAAAACAATGCAGATGATTGGAAAGCAAAACTTCGTTCACCCACAGCTGCCAAAACGTTTGCTGAAAATCAGAAACAGCTACGAACGTTTGATTCGTCTCGTAGAAAAATCGGAATCGAAAGCGTACAACATCTAGACAGCGAATGAAGATATCAAATCGAAGGATTTTATGGAAGTTCCTTAAAGCGTATCTGAAAAAACGATTGGAAACAAATAACGACCTGACGGTTATTGTTACACTTTCCCGAGACGATATTCCTCTAAGTGATTATTTGCTACTGCAACAAAGCAGGCAACATCAGTCTCTGTTGAGTGCAATTTTTCAATGTTAAAGAGATAACTGGCCAAGGATCAGCCATTCTCTACGATGTTAATGTTCTTCAGTATTTAATTATGTATAAAAATACTTTTTATGCCACTAAAATTGTCAATAAATTCTGATTTTTCTTCTTCTTTTTTACGACTAATTTATTTTAGATTTTAGTGTATAAAAAATAAATGCAACTTTATTCCCATAAATGTAACTTTAGGGAAAGTGCAACTTTTTCCATTTTTACTGCAACAAAAAAGTTGCCCTAATGATGATAAACATAAGGGCGTCCACTATTTGCCTCACAGGCCAGTAATAAAAGAAAATAGTACACCACAAATGTTTATCACGCGACACGTGGATGACCATCTTTTCCAGGAATCAGTTCCTTAACTCGAACCAAGAACCAAAGAGTTCTTTTCTTGTTTTCATTCTCCAGAAGAACTACATCACCTTGAGTCAGAGGCTTGTTTTTCCTAAGGCGAGTGCTTTGCTGGCGTAACTGTCCTAAGTATTTGTTAGTGGTTATATTATAAGGTTGCGTGTAGTTTCACTTTCACTCAGCTAACACAATAAAACGATAAAGCCTGATAAAACAAATCCTTATATTTATTAAGCATTTCAGAGTCAGCAGTTAAGCCTATCATTAGCACACTAGCGGCGGCAAGGCAAGCCAAGAAGTAACAACAACCAACGCTGTTGCCAAGTATTGTCAGTTGAATAATTACATTTTATATTTTCTTATCTTGCCACAACATTACTCCATTACCAGTAACTAAGTTACGAAGTATAGGAAGCATGCAACAGAAAATACCCAGTAACATTAATGCACATTATAACCATAACAAGAACTAATTGTCTATAACAATAGATTTTCTACCTAAGCAACCTATGTATGAATTAGAATCATAACAACACATATTTTAAAGTTAGGTGCTTGGTAACACACAACAAATAAGATCATAGTATATTTTTCAGAGTGTTATATCTAGTTTGATCTTTTGCAATTTATATACAATTCAAATTCAGCACTTCTGCTTACATTGTGATTACTTGTACCTACCACAAGACCAACACAAGTGATAAGCAAATTGAAATTAATAATGCAAATGCCATTATATTAATATGCTACTGTATACACAATTACACACTATAATAGTTGTTCAAAAATAAGTAACACATGAATTCAAGGGTTATTAAAACAAGAAAAATTACACAAAAGTAAACAAATACAAAACACTATAATAGTAATAAACATTAGATAAGAAAACAAACATTCAATACAATATACCAAATATTCGAGCAATATAGTTTAATATTACAATGGATTCAGATTTAAGTTTGGAATCTAACTGGAAGTTTTATTTTTCTACCACAACGAGAGTTTGTTGGGGGTTTAATTTTATCAGTTGTTTCTGGTAAAGGCTGATCAGCAATATTATCAAATGGTAAATCACCAGACACAACTGGCATGTCATTTTTAATAAGATACGCAGGTTTGAGCCTATCAATGGAAATTTTGACATCTTTACCTTTAATTTGCACTGAAAAATATTTATCATGCCTTTCCATAACACAAAAGGGGCCATCGTATGCTGGCTCCAGTGGTTTTTTCACTCGATCCACTCTCACAAAAATATGGGAACAGGATGTTAAATCCTTATGTACAAATATTTTGTGTTGTGTATGTTGAGTCTTTATTGGCTTTAACATAGCCATATGCTGTTGTAACTTATATGCAAAGTTGTCAGGTTCTATATTAATACTAGGGTTGTCAAAAAACTCACCCGGTAGCCTGATATTAGCGCCATATATCATTTGGGCTATCGACTGATTGGAATCTTCACGAATAGCTGCTCTACACCCTAACAGAACAGTAGGAAGTACATCAGTCCATTTAATATTATTGTGTGCTTTTATAGCTGTCTTTAGGGTACGATGAAAACGTTCAATCTTTCCATTGCATTGAGGATGGTACGGTGTGGTATGCAGTATTTTAGCACCACAAATTATAGCCAAGCTTTTAAAGACTTGCGAAGTAAACTGTCTACCTTGATCAGTAATTATAGTATGAGGTGTTCCAAATCTGCACACCCAGTTTTCATAGAAAGCTCGACTCACTGACTCAGCTGTGATATCCTCAAGTGGAATTGCTTCCATCCAACCTGAGAATCTATCTATGCCTGTCAGGCAATAAACCTTGCCGTTAGAGGGTGGCAAGGGTCCAATGAGGTCAATATTTACAACACCAAAACGAGCATAAGGTTCTAAGAATTCACCAAACTTTGATTTGGTATGTCTGGTTACGTTAACCTTTTGACAGTTCACACAGGTTCGTGCTCACTCACTTGTTTGCTTCTTCATTTCTGGCCATATAAACGTGGCAGTCATCTGCTTGACAGTGGATCGAATGCCAGGATGGGATAAACCATGTATTTGTTCAAAAATTTTCTTCCGAAAAGGTTGTGGTATGTAAGGCCTTATATTATTCTGTGATGTATCACACCATAAAGGTTTTCCTGATGTCAGTACATATTGCTTGAAATTGAGTTAGTTGTTACTATTGATTAGTTCTTTCAATTCTTGATCATCATGTTGTTCTGTTGCCAGTTGATCAAAATAAATTACAGATATCTCCTCAATTCTGGAGAGAGCATCTGCAACAATATTGTCTGTCCCACTAATATGATTTATGTTTGTTGAAAATTGAGATATATATTGCAATTGTCGCAGCTGTCTTGGCAAGGCTTTCTCATTTTTTTGCTTAAATGCATAAATTAAAGGCTTATGATCTGTAAAAATTTGGAATTCTCGTCCTTCAAGCATGTACTTAAATTGCTTTACACACAAGTAAATCCCTAACAATTCACGGTCATAAGTACTATATCTTATCTGTGTTTCATTTAACTTTTTGGAGTAGAATGCTATTGGTGCCCAGTGTCCTTCTTCATACTGTTGTAACACAGACCCTATTGCCCAATCTTGAGGCATCAGTGCACAAAGATAATGGACATTCAGGTTTAGGAAAACTTAACAGAGCAGAATTTGCCAAATCCACCTTACACTTCTCAAATTGTGTTATTGCTTCTTCAGTCCATGGGACCTTCCTTCCATCTTTTTTCTTGGCACCCTTCAGCATTTCATGTAAAATGGCTTGAGTTTGTGCAGCGTTTTTTAAATATCTACGAAAAAAATTGATCATACCTAAAAAGGTTCTCAGGTCATGAAGTGTGGACGGCAACTTATAGTCCAAAATTGCTTGAACTTTGACTGGCAGAGGACGCGAACCAGCAGGGGTAATAAGATGTCCTAGGAACTCTATTTCTTGCACTCCAAAAACTGATTTTGAGATGTTAATACAAAGGCCATATTTATCAAGCTTGTCAAACACTTCTCTGAGATGAGTCTTATGTTCCTCTTCAGAGGAGGAGGCAATTAAGACATCATCCCAAATATGGAAACACAAAAGGCAAACCTTGAAACACTTCATTCACAAAACGTTGGAATGTAGAAGGGGCATTGCAAAGTCCAAAACTCATAACATTGAATTCATACAATCCAAATGGAGTGATTACAGCAGTCTTGGGTTTATCCTCTTCGGCAATTGGGATTTGGTAATATGCTTTCAAAAGGTCAAGTTTGGAAAAAATTTTCTTTCCACTTAAAATTAAATGAAAATCCTCAATTCTAGGAATTGGATACCTATCTGGAATTGTCTGCTCGTTTAGGCGTCTGTAATCACCACAAGGTCTTAAAGTTCCATCTTTTTTAGTCACTAAATGCAGTGGACTGGCCCACTGTGACTTAGATGGCTTAATGATGTCATTTTCAAGCATGAATTGAAACTCTTGCTTAGCCATATTCAGTTTCTTTGCGTCAAGCTGCCTTGCACGGGAGTATACAGGCTGTCCTTTAGTGGAAATATAATGTAACACGTTATGTTTAACTATTTTGTTTCACAGGTTTGGTTTAGTAATATTTGGATATAACGATAACAAATTTAAGTACTTGCAGGATTTATTTAAGGTGCTAATGTTGTCTTGATCTTGAATGGCTGCAATTTGCCCACATGTGGAAAGGTTTGTTATTCCATCAATCAGCTTTCTGTTGTGTATATCTATGAGGAGTTGAAATTTATTTAAAAAGGCTGCACCAAGGATTCCTTTTGAAACTTTTGCTACGACAAAAGGCCATTGGAATGGGCAAAGCAAACCCAAATATAGTGTAAGCATATGAATTCCATATGTAGGGATTTCAGTCCCATTTGCAGCATACAGTTTATAGTTTCAATCACTGCTTCTATTCGTTGAGGGTGGAATTATCGAGACATCGGCCCCGCTGTCCACCAGGAACTGACGACCTGTGTTCCTGTCTTTTACAAACAGACGGTACTTGCGGTTATCAGGTTCATTCGCAGTAGGCCTAACCGCAGACTCTACTGCATGGAGCGGTTTTCCGGCATTTTCCAGCTACATGGAGGCTTGCATTTTTCAGGAAGGCAATTCTTACCAAATCTGTAATGGTAGTAACAGAATTTTCCATTTGGCTCGTAGCGTTTCCTGGATCGGCTCCGGCTCTATTGTCTATAATGTGAACGATGGTGGTCTAGAGAATTCCCTTGGTTACTCAAGGCGGCTACTTGTAACTCTAGGGAAGAGATCTTCGCCATCAGTTCCTCCACGATATTAGGAGTCTGCTGTTGGACAGCAGCCAGGTCTGAAGCTCTAGGGTTCATTTCAATAATTTTGTCAGCCATAGTGGCTAGCTTCTCCAAAGCTTCTTCGCTCACGATCAGGATATTTTTTACTGATGATGGCATCTTCTCCAGCCATAAGGTACGGAGGGCCTTGTCGGAGAATTCACTTCCTCCGAGGGATCGCATTTTTCTTAGCAGTTGACTTGGCAGAGAATCGCCTAGTTCCAAATCAGTGAGGAGTCTCTTAATCTTCTTATTTTCGCTCTCTTGGAACGTGTTGAGCAGGCTTTCTTTGGCCGCAGAGTATTTTTCAGTTGTCGGGTCTTTAACGATGTCCCAAATGTTTTCAACAAAAGGTGGATCAAGTTGGGCAGCGGTGAGTATATAATCAACGGTGAGTATTGTACAAACTTATTGCAGCGTTTGAGTGACTAAATCAATAAAAAACGGCCGCATTTAGCGAATGATAAAGTTTTGTTTCATCAAGACAATGCACCAGTTCACACATCCGTTATCACGATGGACAAAATCAATGAATTAAATTTCGAATTACTTCCTCATGGGCCTTTCGCCAGATTTAACCTCCTAAGATAATTTTGTGTTTCCAAACTTGAAAAAATGGCTAGGTGGTAAAAGATTTGCCAACAACGAAGAGGTGGAGTCTACAGTCGATGGCTATTTTGAGGAGTTCGACGATTCTCACTATAAACAGGGTATCGAAATTTTTGGATATCGCTGTGAAAAGTGTATAGAGCTAAAAGGAAACTAAGTAGAGAAATAGAGATAATTTTGCCCCAAGTATTTTGTGTTTTCTTTGTTAGGTCGGGTACTTCTGGGACTACCATTTTGCAAGTACGTATGTATGCATATATATATATATATATATATATATATATATATATATATATATATATATATATATATATATATATATATATATATATATATATATATATATATATATATATATATATGTAGGAACGGAAATCTTTCGCCTCCCCACATACTACCGAAAGGAGAAAGGGACTATTTCATCCAGGAGACGGATCACCAAGAACGCTAAGGGGAAAAGGCTTGATCCCTTGCCCGCGGCGGAGGGTCTTCAGTTTTTGCTGTGACCGGAGAGAGTTGAGACCTGTGTGGCGACTCTTCCGTACTTTTTTATGCGAATCTATTGAGACCTCTGTGGCTCATATGTGTCCTCTGTGGACTAAATAGCGAGTTCCCTGAATCAACGGTGTAATATCCTCTGTGGATGTCATTGTAATTTTAGTATTGTTTCAGAACATTTACAGGCGATTAGTCCTTTGTGGACGTAAATGTGTACCATCTTCAATTATTTTAATAAATGTTGTGTTTTACAACACGTGGACTCATTCCAAAATACCAGATTCAGTGCCCTTCCAGTGTTGACATTACATAATGGGGGCTGGTGCCGGGATTGCCCCATGCAAATTGAACGTGGACTAGAACCCTAGAGAGCCATCATCATCGCAAACTGTGAGTACATTTTGCTCATTTTTAATATAAAGATGTCATATTTTGGTAAAGCAAGGAAGGACGATATTTACCGTCTTGCAACGGAATTAGATATAGAAATACCCTCAAATGCGTTAAAGTAAAAAATTAAAAAAGTTAGTGACGAAACAACTCGATTACGATGAGGAGTATACAAAAACACTTCTGGGTACAATAATAGTTGAAAGAATCGATAAAGAGCAGCTGGAGAAAGACAAACAGCAGTTAGAGAGGGAAAAAGATAAAGAATTGCGTCAATTAGAAAAATATAAAGAATTACGTCAATTAGAAAAAGATAAATAATTACGTCAATTAGAAAAAGATAAAGAATTACGTCAATTAGAAAAAGATAAGGAATTGCGTCAATTACAAAGAGAAAAAGAATTGCGCGAATTTGAATTGGAAAAACTGAAACTGCAAAATGCGACACAAACAGTTAGAGAAAATCACATGACAGAATCGAACACTGCATGGGATAGAGGAAAGGAATTATCAAAGATAATTAAAAGTTTTGATTCGAATGAATCCAATGATATAAGTACGTATTTAGCGCTGTTCGAGAGACAAGCGACTAAAATCAAAATCGAAAGAGAAGATTTTGTAACGCATTTACTGGGTTTATTACCCTTAGAGATAGCACAGATTATAACTCGCGAACCGGAGGAAAGATCGAATGACTATGAACACATAAAAGAAATCTTACTCAAAAGATTTAAACTTACGTCTGAACAATTCAAACAAAAATTTCTGAATCATAAAAAGGAAAGTACATCCACTTGGCGAGATTTTGCGTTTGAAATAAGTCATTATTTTGACGAATGGTTAAGAGGACTCAAAATAACAAATTTTGACGAGCTCAGGGAACTAATGGTATCCGAGCAGATAAAACGTAGAGCGTCGTTTGAAATCAAAACACACTTCATAGATGACTGGCATCAATAAAAATGCGCAGAAGTTATAGTGAAAAAGTTAGAGGAATATGAGAGTGTGAGGTTGCAATTAGGAAAAATTGAGATACGGAATGTAAATAAATACAGAAAAAATGTTTCGCAAGATGAAACTCGATATAAAGGTGAATCGTCGAACTTTCGTGCTAACCAGAATAGTAGAAATGTTGATAATTGTTATAAAACTGTTGGTTATAGCACAAATGTCAATAAATATGTTAATAAGGTTGATCATGATGTACCAAATAGAGATCCATATAAAAGTAATAGAATTAAGTGTTATGCATGTGGAAATTATGGGCATAAGAGTAATACTTGTACATATAATTTTAAAGGTGAAAATGCAAATGTGAATAAAACTGTAAATCAAATATATGTAGCAACTCCTAAGAAAATTGAAAAGAGTGTTCATATTGAAAAGTGTTATATTAATGCAGTAATAGACACTGGATCTGAAATAACTCTAATTAATGAGGAATGTTATCATAAAATAGGATCTCCTATATTGAATGGTAGTAAGATATATTTAAATGGAATAAGTCAACACAAAATAAGTACCGAAGGATTTTTCCGATCAGAAATTGTTATTGATAATTGAATTGTTATGATAAAAAACAAAGCATCAACAACTTCAGGCGTTGTCTAGAGATGGGCGATCCGCTCAGAAGCTGACTCAAAGAGTTAGCTCTTGACGGAGTGAGCGAGCGTTGATTCGTTAAAAAAGAGCTATATCTCTTTTTTAACCAATCAGAGCTCAAGAGCGGTAACTCTTTTTTAACGAATCAGAGCTTCCGCTCTAGAAGAGTCATTTCCGCATGCGATCACCAGCTCAGTGATTCTTTCGGGAGTTAATTCTTTTCGAGATCTGGCTCTTTTCGAGGTCTGGCTCTTTCGAAGAATCATTTCCGCATTCGATCTTTTGCGCTCACTGATTCTTTTGGGAGTTGATTCTTTTCGAGACCTGGCTCTTTTCGAGACCTGGCTCTTTTCGAGACCTGGCTCTTTTCGAGAACTGGCTGTTTTCGATAACTATCGCTCTCGAAGAGTCAAGAGAGACGCTCTTTTGCGCTCCCCAGCATTTTGTTACTTTTTTGAAGTTTCAACTTTTTAAATATCTATGTATTATCAGATCATAAATGTTATTTTTTTATTTTTTATTCCATTTTAGGTTGAAAGGGCGTTTTAACGGCTTAAGTCATATCACGCCTTTTAGCACTAATTAAAACTAGTTTTAAGATTGTTATTAAAACATATTCTAACAATTATTATATTATTTACTTAACATTAATATAACAATAATAAAACCTCGATATCTCGGGTGTGATATTATAAAGCTACACAAAATTAAATTAAACGTAACTTGTTTTTATTGCATTGCCTTAACAAAACAAGGCATTTTGAAAAAGTTTTAGGAAGAAGGGATTTGGATTTCGAAAATCTTTGTGACAACGAATATTCGAGGGTATAGTATACCTATATCTTAAAATAAATAGTTAAAAATCTTAAGTATTTGAATAAATTATTAATATTTTTATTATTTGATTACAAAATATCATTTAAATTATCAGAAAGTCTCATTTGGTTCCTAAGTGGTTTCAGCCCAGGACATTCTAGGAGGAGTTTTACGGAAAAAGGGTATCGTTAAACTTTAAAACTGACAACGCGGACAGAATTAAAGGTTCCCCAAACAAAAATTTCCCATAAATATTTTGACTTTCTCCAGAGCTTTTGAATTTCTTCTAAATTTTGTTCCCTTGCTATTGACGGCGGGCCGGGATCAATCCCCTAAGGGAAAGATCCGCGGACAATACCTCGTAATTTTGAACCATGGTCAGATGACGAGACAACACGTGAGCTGGAACCCTCTCTCCAAACTTCCACACCAACCCAACGTGAGGACTTTTGGCCACGACAGATTTAAGGTGCACCAGCCGCCTCTACACCAAATGATCACGAACATCCATCCCCGGAATATATATATATATATATATATATATATATATATATATATATATATATATATATATATATATAAATAAGAATGGAGTGTTTGTTTGTACATTCAATATTTTCGACGCATTTCAAGTTTTCTATCCGTTTTGGACCCTTCTGATGCCGAATCCGCCTTTTTCTCGTTTGGTGTCTGTCTGTCTGTCTGTCTGTATGTTGTGCCCTATACACGTCCACGCGGTTTAAGATATTTTCATGGAAATTTGCATACAGAGAGTACTTATCTCGATTTAGTGAGTGGAATTGGTTGCGAAAGTCTGTCAGTCCGTCTTTCTGTTCTATGCTCGATTTTGTGTTTGTGTGTTTGTGTAGGCATCACATGAATTGTATTCCAGATATTTGATTGCATTGTATTTTATTTTATACATTATCTAATAATTTAGTGAAAGCAATATTAAACATTTCTTTATTTTTATATTTAGACGAGTTTCATGCTAAAACACCTGAGTAAGTATACTTAAATCAACCATAATTTGGTAGTTTTGGAAAAATTGGAATGTCTATTGAATATTACGATTAATTCGATTGCTTTACCAGTACTGCTGAAAAAGTAATTATTCTTCAAAAAATTATTTTTTTTACGGAATTTCATTTCTGATACGTCATTTATTTCGAGTCTTATTTTTATTCTTTGCGCAATGAAAACGATTTCCGAAAATTTGGGACAGACGATATTTTTCAATGAAACGAGAATGAACACGATCGCGCGAGCAGTGATATTTTTCTGGTTCTTTCGCTCTGAATTAATTTCACATTTCTAAATTTTGTACACTTTTAGTTGTAAGTTGTGGCAACTGTGCGAGATCAAGAGATAAAATTGAATCACAAATTAATATCTTTGGAACAATTTTTTACGACATCTTTTATTTTGTTTTACTTCGCTGTTTCCTGTTTTAAATATTTATTATTTTAATAAATGTGTTTTCCTTCTCATCACACCCAACAGCACCACAAAGTATTAGACTTGAAAATGTTAGGTAAGTCAGTATAAATTTTCAGTAAATTTTAAGTGTTGTTATGCCGTTATTTAAAGAATAATGCCGTTATTTAAAGAATAATGCCGTTATTTAAAGAATAATGCCGTTATTTAAAGAATAATGTCGTTATTTAAAGAATAATGCCGTTATTTAAAGAATAATGTCGTTATTGAAATAATAATAATGTTTAAAAATCCAAACTAGAACTTTTTCCAACATTAAAAAATTCGTTGTAGTAATGACAGGAGAAGATTGCAAAATTTCACAATGTCGCATACCGGAGGCAAGAGTGTCACAGGTAAAAAAATATTGTTTTGTTGACTATGAGTGCGAGAGCACTCGCCGTAAATCGTAATTTTAATTAATTGAGTTGCACATTAAAACAACTTAAGAAAGGGAATTCCAAATCTTCCTATAAATCGTCTTTTATAGTAGTAACCTTAGTATCACCTTTCGTCTTTTTGAGCTTTGTCATACAGCAATTGTGCGATGTATGTGAAATGTATTACATGAATGTGTAGGATTTGTGTCCAAAGTAAGTTGTAGAAAACATAAAGATGGCGAAAGGTGTTAAAATAAATTTTTACTCTACAAAAAACGTAAGTCTTTATATATTTTGATTATCTCTTCAATCTAGAGTAAACGAATTCAAACCGAGTAAGGTCGGGTATTTTGCTAGTATATATATATATATAGTACATTTTCTATACAAATGGATACTATTCACACTATTTCCAAAAGAGAAACCTCTCTAAAATTATGTTTGCAAAAAAAAAATTCTTTAAATTTAGATTCTGCCAGGTTTATGGTCTTTCAATGGCCAATTCCGGTGTTTTCCATACCTACTTCCTGTTTTCCCGCCTTGATTAAAATCTTAAATCTCTTCAAGTAATTAACAGAGAAAAAATCAACTATGTTTTGGAATGTCAAATAAGTACTTTATCCAATAAAATCGAAAATTTTTGGGAATTTTTGTCAAAAAGGACATTTTTAACGTGTTTGGATACCTTTATTGCTACTTTTGTAATCTCTTTGGGTTCATGATGGGAAGTACAAAAAAAAGTTGTCCTCAAAGTAATTTATTCTATATGGACAATTTTAAAGTTATATGAATTGGCATGGTTTTGGGCCATCAATTAAAGTTTACAGCTTAGCAGCCGTATGCTTCAATGCCTTTCGTCCCCAGGCCCCGTTTCCCTCCTTTTGTTGATTTTAGAGGCAAACTGCGCAATTGCTGGATGAGTGAGTGCTGCGTGGGTGTTCAAACACGCTTGGTGCCTCTTCGTCTGGCGCTCACGTGACAACGAGGGATGTTCGATGGCCCAAACATATTATATACCATTGAGTGGCTAGCCCGGCGTTGCCCGTAATACACAGTATTAAACTGGTGTAAAATTTTCCGCAGATTTCAAATCTGTTGAAGATATATTCAATTAAAAATTTATTTATTTAAAGAAAATCACATTGTTAGGTATCAATCTAAACTGAAATTTCAGCAGATTTCAAATACGATCAAATTTTTACTCCATCATTAACGGTCTAGGAGATAGAAAAAAGATTTTTGACCTCAGTTAAAAGATTTATCGTCTGGCTGGGAAATAAATCGCGCAAAATCAAAGCGGAAACGTAAACAATAATTTTCTACGTGTTCTGCGTATGAAAAAAACTTAGCATGATTCCTAACCCTGACTGCAAGGTCGCATGAGTAGAAAACGTTCTCCGCGTTTGAAAAATCGATGGAGAGTAAAATTATGAAATTCATTTAAAAATCTTCTCGATTGAATTTTAAAATTCGCCGTGACCCAAAAATTGGAAATAATTCTGACTACCTGTGTGCCAAATCTCGTTGTTGCAAGTGCCATAGAATCGTCGGGATTTTGCGGCCCCAAACAAACACTTTATTTTATAATAGTAGAGACATCTCGATATGTTATATATATTATTATACATCTGAAAGGAGCGGTGAGTCATGAAAAAGAGCTAGCTCTTTTTAGTGAGCGAGCGGTTCCGATCCGTTCCCTGAAAGGAATCATTTTTCCCATCACTAGCGTTGTCATAAATCACGGGGAAGAAGAGCGCGTGAGTTTCCCTCAACATCCCCTCGTAGACTTTCAAGTATCGAAGGCGCATGAAAATGACTCATCAGCAGGTGCTTTGTTACACTTTTGGAGCCGTAGCGTTGGATATGTCTAGCGAAGAGACAGATCTCTCCCAAAAATGAATCCCTGTTTACGAGAAAGAATCTGTCAAATTGTAGGAAATTATGTGCCTCAGCAAGTAACAAACACGGATGTTAAGATGAGAATTCTTCTGACGGACGAAGTTCCAGTTAGTCAGCGTTCTCGGCGGTTGCCGATTACTGAACAACTTATAGTTGAAAAACAAATCCAAGAGTGGTTAGAAAAAGGTATAATTAAAAACAGCTGTTCGGAATATTCTGCCCCTATAGTGCTTTGTAAGAAAAAAGATGGGAATCACAGACTTTGTGTCGATTTCCGAAAGCTCAACAAAAAAATAATTAAGGACCGTTTCCCGTTACCTCTAATCGAAGACGTGTTGGACAAATTGGAGGACTCGCAAGTCTTCACAACGTTAGATTTGAAAAACGGCTTTTTTCACGTCGACATAGAAAAGGAGAGTACAAGGTACACCTCTTTTGTTACCCATGAGGGACAGTATGAGTTTTTAAAGACACCTTTTGGATTGTCAACCAGTCCAAGTGTATTTGAAAGATATATTTTTCATGTTTTTAAGGATTTGTTAAAAGATAAAACTGTTATTATTTATGTAGATGACATAATCATACCAGCCATGAATGAGGTAGAGGGTAAGGTCCGATGAGGTGATCTCCCATAATACCGGCCCATACATTGACCGAAAATCGAATCTGTGCTGCACGACGTCCTATTGCATGCGGGTTCTCGACCTCCCAGATATGGTCGTTATGCGTGTTGAAAATTCCTTCCCTTGTGAAGGAAGCCTCATCGGAAAACAACACTTCAGCAGGAAAAAGGGGATTTGTAGCACATTTTCCAAGGTACCACTGTGCGAAAGCAATACGAGGTGCATAATCCTCCGGTTGCTGTGTCTGGACACGCTGCACGTTAAACGGATGCATGTCTTCTCGGAGAATCCTCCAGACGCTGCAATGGGAAACCCCGACTGCGTTTGCTACACTTCGTGTACTCGTTCTTGGATTCCCCTGTACATGCTGCAGCACATTCTGTTCGACGTCTGCAGTCCGTGCTGTTTTTACCCTGTCCCTTGTCAGCTCTTTCTAATGAACCTGTCTCAGCTAACCTCTGGTGCAGTCTTGCAAAGAAATTATGACTGGGGATACGCCTCGTCGGATATCGTTCCGCGTACAAACGCTGTGCGGCTGACCCACTACAATTTGCAGCCTCGTACGCCAAATGGATATCGGCTAACTCTGCGATCGTGTAATCATCCATCCTACTAACTTGGCGTTCTTGTGCGAAATGACGATTCCCTACACGAAAGCTCGGGATTTTCGCACAACGCCATCTACCGCGCCAGGAAAGCATTTCTGACTGCCCATTGGCATATGATTTTGGTCCCTCTTAGAAGTTCTGAAACGGTTCACTGAAACACCCTGTATATATATATATATATATATATATACAAAAGATTTATTAATATCAACACCTACACACACACAACCCATGAATAATTATTTTTCATAATTTCCTCAGAGCCATGGGAATTGCTTTTCAAATTTATTTTTTTACTATTTATGAATATATTTTTGAATAGGGGCTGGGGGTTTTCATATTTTTTTTTTGACTCGTTGCATAGGATGTGTGTGTGTGTGTGTGTATGATGTTAGCATATAAGTTAGATTGTGTAATTGATGGCATTTGGTGGTAACTTTTAGGCTTGTTGTTGTTCATATCCCGGCTGCGGCTTCGGGTTTCATTTCGTTTCTGCTTTGTTTTACTTGCTTTTTGGTGGTGTTTGGGGGAGTGTATGAGCAATTTTTTCAGCCTAATGCCGCTCATATGTAGAAAACACCATTTTAGTTTGGGTCAGGCTCCTCCCTGATGACGCCCTGATCCACCAGCATTTCTTCATTTTTTTTTTATCATTTTTTAAGATTTTTATTGGAATTTTGTTTGGAAATTCTTGTGTTCTTGAAATTATATTGTTTATAATGCTATGTCTGCAGCTTCAGAGCGCTTGCATGGGTAGTTTCGGTTTCTGGTTAATGCACCCCGTCTGTTTGGTTATTTTTTGTGTGTTACGTAACTGTTATTTTGTATATCTATATAAATAAGAATGGAGTGTTTGTTTGTACATTCAATATTTTCGACGCATTTCAAGTTTTCTATCCGTTTTGGACCCTTCTGATGCAGAATCCGCCTTTTTCTCGTTTGGTGTCTGTCTGTCTGTCTGTATGTTGTGCCCTATACACATCCACGCGGTTTAAGATATTTTCATGGAAATTTGCATACAGAGAGTACTTATCTTGATTTAGTGAGTGGAATTGGTTGCGAAAGTCTGTCTGTCCGTCTTTCTATGTCTTTTTCTATGCTCGATTTTGTGTTTGTGTGTTTGTGTAAGCATCACATGAATTGTATTCCAGATATTTGATTGCATTGTATTTAATTTTATACATTATCTAATAATTTATTGAATGCAATATAAACATTTCTTTATTGTTATATTTAGACGAGTTTCATGCTAAAACACCTGAGTAAGTATACTTAAATCAACCATAATTTGGTAGTTTTGGAAAAATTGGAATGTCTATTGAATATTACGATTAATTCGATTGCTTTACCAGTACTGCTGAAAAAGTAATTATTCTTCAAAAAATTATTTTTTTTTATGGAATTTCAGCTATGATACTTCATTTATTTCGAGTCTTATTTTTATTCTTTGCGCAATGAAAACGATTTCCGAAAATTTGGGACAGACGATATTTTTCAATGAAACGAGAATGAACACGATCGCGCGAGCAGTGATATTTTTTCTGGTTCTTTCGCTCTGAATTAATTTCACATTTCTAAATTGTGTACACTTTTAGTTGTAAGTTGTGGCAACGGTGCGAGATCAAGAGATAAAATTGAATCACAAATTAATATCTTTGGAACAATTTTTTACGACATCTTTTATTTTGTTTTACTTCGCTGTTTCCTGTTTTAAATATTTATTATTTTAATAAATGTGTTTTCCTTCTCATCACCACAAAGTATTAGACTTGAAAATATTAGGTAAGTCAGTATAAATTTTCAGTAAATTTTAAGTGTAGTTATGCCGTTATTTAAAGAATAATGCCGTTATTTAAAGAATAATGCCGTTATTTAAAGAATAATGCCGTTATTTAAAGAATAATAATGTTTAAAAAATCAAAATTAAAATTTTTCAAACATTAAAAATTCGTTTTCATAATGACAGGAGAAGATTGCAAAATTTCACTATGTCACATACCGGATGCAAGAGTGCAACAGGTAAAACAATATTGTTTTGTTCACTATGAGTGCGAGAGCACTCGCCGTAAATCGTAATTTTTAATTAATTGAGTTTAACATCAAAAGAACTCAAAGGGAATTCCAAATCTCAAATCGTCTTTTATAGTAGTAACCTTAGTGTCACCTTTCGTCATTCTGTAGCTTTGTCATACAGCAAGGGTGCGATGTATGTGAAATGTATTACATGAATGGATATGCATGTGTAGGATTTGTTTCCAAAGTAAGTTGTAGAAATTATAAAGATGGCGAAAGGTATTCAAATAAATTTTTATTCTACAAAAAACGTAAGTTATTATATTATTTTGATTATCTCTTCAATTTAGAGTAAACCTATTCAAACCGAGTAAGGTCGGGTATTTTGCTAGTATATATATAAAATCAACAATCGTTTACAGAATAATGAAGTTTAATTAGCTGATGAACATGTAGTTATTATTTACAGGATGGGATGGCTAAAACAATGTAAGTAAGTTCAATGCAGTTCGAGGAGATTGCACAGTTCAAGTATCAAGTCTTTCTTATGTCCATTATCGGCGCTCGTCGTTCCAAGCCGCTCGTCGTCGCGGTTCAGCGCACACGTCTTTCTGCTTGCGATTTCGTCTTGCGTCTGCGTCACTTCTGGATCTCGGCGTTGCGCAGATGCGCGGTGTGGCTGCGCAGTGGTAGGAGATGACTTCAGCGTGGAGGTGCCCTCTAGTGGCAGTCAGAGGCTGGGCACCACAATTCGGCCATCCTGGGTGCGACTGGACCACCAGGCGTTTCTGAAAACATACAAAAAAGAGGCAAAAGCAGAAGCAATGTTCAAAATCCGTCAATCTCTGTAAAACAAATGTATCTGGGTTATAGAGCTCTGAAATGTCCTTCAGCTCTGGAAATGATTAAATGAGCCAAATCGTCTTCTAGCTTCATTTGTCGTCTTTAAACGTCGTTCTTCGTCTTTCTTTCAAACGTCTTCCGTCTTTTTCAAACTTCCTACGTCTTCTTCAGCTTCTTTCGTCTTTAACTTCTTTCAACGTCTTTAACTTCTTTCTTCTTTAAACGTCTTTCGTCTTTAACTTCTTTCGGTTTGTCATCTTTAAAAATATGGTACCTTCTTCCTCCTTTCCTTTGACTCATCTTAGCAAACTCTTAAATCCAATTCCACGGTTTAAGAAATTCGGCACATGTTGTAGTGAGGTCCTTCACGATATCCTTCTTTTACAACGTCGTACGTATTTCCTCCTTTAATTCTGGTGATTCTATGGGGTCCAAAGTACTTTGCTTTTAGTTTCAAGTTCTTATTTTCTTCTTTTTGCAAGGGGTGCAAACGACTCTCTTTCTTTCTCTTTTTGTGATTCACTAAAACGCGATGTACACAATTGGCTATGGTTTTTTCAATCTTTTGTCTAAGCTTGGGGATGAAATAGTACTCTTCAATTAATGGTAGGGGAAATCCTTCCTTTACAATTACTTTATTTAATCTTCTATAGTCAATCCTTTTTCTTTACAATTACAACTGGGCTGCAATATTCTGAAGAACTTGGTTCTACTTTCCCTTGATCTAACCATTCAGTAACTTGCGCTTCGACGATCTTTTTCTCTGAAAATGGTAACCTACGTGGCTGATGAGATACAGGTTCATTATTTTTTACCAATATATTCAATTCAACATTTGTTGTTTTTGTTTTGTGTGGTTCATAATTCGAAACTAATTGTTGTATCTTTTCTTTTAAGATATTTGGAAAGTCAGGTTCAATATTTACATCAACATCGTCACCAGTTGACAAATCAATTGGTAAAATAGACAAAGTATTTATTTCCTCAACACACTGGGATTTATTTTTCAGAGTAATTCCGTTTTCGTTAATTAATGTTAACCAACATTAACACATTTAGTCCAATAATAGCGTCACAAGTCATAACATTATTTTCTACTACGCATATATCTGCATCACCCTCAAAATTATTTATTTGAACGTTTCCTTTAAAATAGCCTAACGATTCTACTCGGCATTTTCCAAAACCAGTCAAAGTAGAATTCAACGGGCATAAATCCTTAATAGTCAATTTGTCAAAAACAGATTTACGAATAAGAGTAGCCTGACTTCCAGTATCTATCAATGAATTAACACTTGAACCATTAATCCTAACCATTTTCATTACTTTCGATTTTACGCTAACATCCAAAATGGCTACTTCCGTTTTCGAATTCCTTCTACATTCCGAAGCCTTGTGACCAAACGTGCCACATTGAAAACATTTAAGTCCTTTATCTTTATGAGTACAAAATCTAGATATATGATCTTTTGATCCACAATTAAAACAAATCTTATTGCTACGATTTTCAGAACCATTGATTTTCGTTGTTAACCGAGTGCAAATTGATCTAACCGAAGTACGCTTTGCCCGATCTAAATCCATGTTTCAGATATCAATTAACAATTTAAAAAAGTATTCCAATAGGGCACCTACCTCGATCAAAGGAGCCGGTCCGAGTTATTCCTATTCAAAGTCCATTTTCAATTCCGGATTAGTTTCATAATCGCGTCCGGTGGTCATCATGTTTTAGTGCTGGTGGTCCAGAATTAAAAACGACTGCGACGAGGATGGCCTTTTATATTATTTATTTTAAAATTGACATCGAGCACACACAATAATACAAACGAAGGACGGAAACACATAGTGTGTCTTACACCAATGAGGACAGCTAACGTAATGACTGACGCAACAGCCTTTTTCCTCTCCCCTAGGGAAGAACATTTTTCTTTACAAAAAGGGATTAAATCCCTACACCGTCTCCCTCCTTTATTTGATTTTAGAGGCAAACTGCGCAATTGCTGGATGAGTGAGTGCTGCGTGGGTGTTCAAGCATGCTTGGCGCCTCTTCGTCTGGCGCTCGCGTGACAACGAGGGATGTTCGATGACCCAAACATATTATATACCATTCAGTGGCTAGCCCGTGATACAAGGTATTAATCTGGTGTAAAATTTTCCGCAGATTTCAAATCTGTTGAAGATATCTTCATTTAAAAATTTATTTATTAAAAGAAAATCATATTGTTAGGTATCAATCTAAACTGAAATTTCCGCAGATTTCAAATCCGCTGAAATTTTTACTCCATCTTTAACGGTCTAGGAGATAGAAAAAAGATTTTTGACCTCAGTTAAAAGATTTATCGTCTGGCTGAAAAATCAATCGCGCAAAATCAAAGCGGAAACGAAAAAAAAAAATTTCTACGCGTTCTGCGGATGAAAAAAATTTTGCATAATTCCTAACCCTGACAGCAAGGTCGCATGAGTAGAAAACGTTCTCCGCGTTTGAAAAATCGATGGAGAGAAAAATTATGAAATTCATTATAAAATCTTCTAAATTGAATTTTAAAATTCGCCGTGACCCAAAAATTGCAAATAATTCGGACTACCTGTGTGCCAAATCTCATTGTTGCAAGTGCCATAGAATCGTCTTGATTTTGCGGCCCCAAATAAACAAACAAACACTTTCTTTTATAATAGTAGAGACATCTCGATATGTTATATACATTATTATACATCTGAAAGGAGCGGTGAGTCATTAAAAAGAGCTAGCTCTTTTTAGTGAGCGAGCGGTTCCGATCACTGCCTCCTAGAAGAGAAAGCCTTCTGTCTGAGTGAACGAAACGTCGTGACGTCATGAATCGGAGGCGATGCTTCAAGTGACTCGATACGAAGTTTCTAGTGAACGCCGGTAGCTAACGCAAGCATTATGGCGATGGCAAGCGAAAAACGTGTAATAATGATCTATAGAAGTGCAAGGAACAACTGAAGTCTTCATTGCTTTTCAACAAAGCCTCAAAGGTAAGAGAATGAATCTTAATTTCTTAATATTTAAGTTTGTGTGTGCTATTAACACCTTAGTACATACTTAAGTGTAGGCTTAAGAGGTTTTTCTGTTTGCTTTGAAGTTTTGCTATTGTTGCTTTTATTTCTGTTAATGTTTTACTGTAGTCCATTTTCTCGTTTGCTGTTTGAATATTTATTTTGTTAAAACGAGTATTAAAGACAGACGGAAAAATTTTGTTTCAGAAACATTTATGCTCACAGGCTATAGCATTAAAACTTATTTATAGTTATCATCGAATAAATTTACTTGTTTTCTGTGACATTTAATTACATAGTTGTTTGTTTTATTTAGGCAGAATCACTGAATGGTGTAAAAATTAAACTCAGCTTTCGAGAAGAGATATTCTTTGAGAAGATTTCATTTGTACAAGGTACGTATATGTATTAATTCCTTCACTGTATATACTAAAATGTATTTCATGTCTTTAGAGAAACAAGTTTTGAAATGATGGTGTATTTATTATAATCTTATTGGGATTATACCTCGCAAGGATTTCATCTGTACACCGTATTTTACATGTAGTATGTATCAATTGTAATACTTCATGCTCAATAAGAGTTTCAGTACTGTAGAACTCCGACTATCTAGATCAATTGGGACCAAACCCTATTTGAATAATTCACGATGAAAAGGTTTTATCTTGGTAAAAATTGGTTAGGCTATTTTGCTTTAGTATGTAATGTAATTTAATGACTGACATTTTTTTTTATATTATGTACTTGCATACTGTATTAAAATGTAACATTACTTGAACATATCGGTCAAGTTACGCTGTCTGTACTCGTTTTCGTGCAGCCAAGCTTCGCATGCGCTTGAGCAGAGTAGCTGTAGATTGCTTTGTCAAGGCACTCAAGCGTCTTACTAGCTGACGGTCCAGCATCTGGTTGAGTAGCAATATCGTCATCTTCCTGTTCATCGTCACTGAGAATTTGATATCCAGGATCCGAAGAATCACTCATGTCCTCTACACCGCACTCGAAACATCCAGGAATTTTTGCTATGATGTTTCTAATGTTCTGAACCGACATTTCATCCTCTTAGGTTTTTTTATTCACCGATAAGAAATTTTTAAAATGCGAATTTTGCTGATTTCATTTTTTTCTCAAAGAGATTCAGATAACTTTAGTTTGGATACTTGGAGTTCTACTGTATTTATATTGTGAAAGTTGAATTATTTTTCAAACTAGTAGCTTTACATGACCTCTACAAGTTAAATTAATACTGCATAGATAAGTTAATGTAAAAAGATGTTTTAACCATGGAAAGAAAAAAATATTTAGATTTGAAGACATAAAATATCTATAGATATAATTCTCTTACGTGGCACGCAAAAAAGACGTTATTTGTTTTCGCGTTTTGGCAACATTGTACGATTCTTTGTTTATCCCAAAGCCTCGCGCTTCAATTGAATTTGTAGCGTTATCGGATGAAATTTTATTGAAAAATAAATGAATTTTAGTCAAGCTTTTGCAGTAAATAATAGAAATCAAAGAAAACGGAGGATCTTTTCAGGGTCATTTAAAAAAAAGGTCCGTTTTGGGGCAAACTATTATAGTTCAACAAGACGTTTGCATTACAACTTTCGACAACAAACTCAATGAAAAAACGTGGGTGGCTCGAGTGCTGGGTAAATGTACACACAACCAACATGCTGGGTTTTCAATTTCCAAATCAACGCTCACATTTCGAGTCAAAATTTGCTCAAAGTTTCCATTTGAATTCTGATTCCAGAGGTACTGTAAATATCTTTTCTGAAAAACAGCATAAAATTTAGATTTGAAAAATATTTTTTTGGAATATCATATTTTGTTAACAATTCCTTCTGCTAGGACACATGTCTTCATAGATGCGAGAGAAGCGAGCATAGGTTCGTGCAGCGAACCAATGAGGATTGCGAAGCAATCCTCTGGGGGTTGGCGAGCGTTAGCGAGCAGGGGGCGGGCCCCCTAGTTTAATTTAAATATTGAACTCGAACATTAATGGAATGCATGCCAATATCCAGTATTTGAAGACTTCGTTTAATTTAAAATATGTAATTTGTATTGGCTGAATTTTAGAGAAACTCTTTGCGCACAGGTATAAAAATATTATTTATCTTTACAGCTTGATAAAGTAGGAAGAGCTGTTATTGTGAGCTTTAAAAATGTTAACTCTTCGTTGTTTTTTTATAGGTTTGACAGAAGCATTTCCTGATTGTTAACCAAGTTCACTGGTCTTCCCAGAGTCCATATTAGGCAGCACATTACGGATGAGAGTGAAAGCTTGCAGCCTACAAAAGAAGGAATTTCCCTTTAGCCGAAAGTGTGGAATTATTTTATAAGCAAAGTGAATAAACATTTCCCTTTTGGCACTGGAATCTGGAAAGAGACCTGTGTAGGTCAAACGTTGTGGGAGATACATTGCTCAATCTACAACGACTTTCGAAAATGTGACAAGTGTTTTCATTTTGTGCCCGTTTGGGTTGCGTTGGGAGCAAATCTTCAAAATCTGCGAGAACTACCAGCGTGTTGCTGACGTGTGAATAGTTCACTATTCAAATACTCGGTATTATTTAATAACTCACGAACTTGCAAGGTGTTCGCCATTAAATGCCATAGAGGATTACAACGGAGACATTGACAATCCAGAAGGGGTTTATGACTTGAAAATGCTTTGTGTGCCCACATTCAGGACATATTTTCAAACAGTGTATCCAAAGCAGTGAATTGTTTTGGTTGTAATAATCACATTATGAACGACGTCGCTCATACCTGCTTAGATGTAAGTAAGGACGATTCTTTTCTAAGTACTTTATTTCTACTCTTTATGGTATTGATTGGTGCAGTTTTGCTGCAACTTTTGTGCAAAAATATAGTATGTTATTAAATTTCAGTAATTTAATATTAGTAGCTGATTTTTTTTAATGTTTAAATGTAAATGAACTCATAGAATATGAGAAATGTGTGTAAATTCCATCTCTCCATTATTTACATTAGTGTAATGTGTTGTTTTCCTTTTAATTGCTGGAAAATGAATAAAATTTGTTGATTCTTATTAAACTTGTAAACTTTTAATTTATTTTTATTTTCATGCTTTTTATTATGTATTTTACTAACTTGATTCTTTGTGTACAGTATGCTTACCAGTGTTTGATTTAATTTGTTATTGCTAGTTGTTTTGAATATTAAATACCATTTTTTAAAATATAAACTTCAGTTTTAGATCTACTATGTAATAAGTAAGTCATTTTACGTCTTGAAGCAGTTTCTGATAATAACTCAATTAACAGCAAAACAATATCCTTCTTTTATCCACAGGCAATGTATTTCCCTGATTTTTATTTTCACTCTAAAAGTGATGCACTGCTCCTTTCTTACACTGAAGAAACTTTATGGAAATGAATCAGGGAACTTATCAAAATATGGTTTCTTTTTAAGTAGAAAAGCATTATGGCCATCAAGTTTAGAAAGGCAAAAGGTTAATTTATCACTGCAGGTTTTTAATTGCCATATAAATCTAAGTCTTGTTGAACTTGGCCCAGTGCATTATTTAACACATTTTAAAAGTACTGCTACATACATAGGAATATTTTCTTCCTGTTTTGATATCGTAAATGTTAAGACCTCTTATAAAGGAAAAACATTCATGGAATATTATGTGTGAGCCATTAACGTCCAATGAATTGGATCATGATTTTTCTTACTAAATTCATGCATTGGTTGGATTTGTGGAAAGAAATAATGTGACACAGGTCATTTAACTAGACACTTAAGGCATTAACATTGACAACTACCTATCAAATAGAACTTATTAGGTATTGTACAACAGAGCTTGGCATGTTGTATTTATTACCAGGGGAAATTCAGACTGGTGAATTAGAGTGTCGTTTCAGTTGGTATCGTCTAATGGCTGGTATACAATACCATACTATATCTATTAGGCAGGTGGTGCTTCTAACGGAACAATTAGCATTGATAGTTTTGTTAAGGATCTAGATCCTAGACAATTCAGATAGTTTCAATCATATTCAAGATTTCCTGAAATATCTTCAACAAATGCAGTTATTTCAAATATCAAAGGTTTGTTACCTGTTTGAAAACATATTTAGCTAAGTACTTTTCATATTCAGTCTTAAAATGACTGAAATGTTAGAGTTGTAAATAAACCATTAGACAAAAATGAATCTTTCAAATTCATAATTTTTAGTGATAGAGGAGGATTATTGTACCCTTCAAATTCTGTTGTTAACATTGTTGTACATTATTACATTATTGTTGACAAACTTGTTAGAAAGTATAAAATAGATTTTTTTTAACGTGTCTAATCAAAAAGACATTTGGTAGCAACATTAACTCAAGATATACTGCAAGACAAAGAAATGCTTAATGAAAGTGTTTGTGGACATTTTTCTTCCAAAATAATGAGTTTAATAAGTTCCTCAACTAACACTTTGTCAAATAACTATTCCAAATCTAAAAAAGATAATATTAAAAAAGTGGTAAACAAAAGAAAATTAAAGACTAACAAAATAGTTATTTGTAATTTTTATACTTATATTGCTGTAATTTAGATAGATTGTTTTATGAATAAATATTTTTGGAAATTATTGGTTCAGTTTTTATGTAACATACAAGTATCTAATACTATTCCAAGATGAAATTGGGCTTAATGAATAAGTATTTTTGTTAAATAATATTTATATGAATGCTGATGGAATGATTACATATAAATTCATATGATATGAATATAATAGGACAAATGTAATATTTACTTAATCATACTGATTTCATTAATTTTTAATTATTGATCTTCATAGCTTATTTCAATAAATACTTAAATTTTATATTTCTGGAATTATTGAGACACCTAATTTAATAATTGGTTTTCCTTTAAGAAATACTATTTTTAGGGTATAATAGGGCTTTTTGGTATGACTTAAGTATTTTTGTTAAATAATTTGTGTTGAAGGCTGAATAGGATGAATTTAGCTCCTATTGATAATATTTTTAATTACTCCGATGGTTTTATGATGGAAATAATTTAATGACAACTTGAAGTCACAGTATTTTTTCAAATTTTGAAATGTTTGCGAAATAAAAAAAAATCTTTAAACTGCTCCCATTTAAATCGTAAGTACTTTTTTCGCAAAACATCGTGAATAAACAAGTTTTTTTGCTTGTTCATGTTTTCATAAAATATGGGAACTTGATTATTCAACTTAATCCTTAATGTAATAAAAAACTCCGTGCTATTTAGTAAACATCCAATTAAGAATGAAAAGGTTTTCAAGTTCCGAAAGTTCACACATCCCATACAACTCCGCGTGAAGAAATTCATCGCCTCCGTGTTATGACGTCACAATCCAGACAAAAGGCTTTCTTCTCTAGGAGGCAGTGATACGATCCGATCCCTGAAAAGAATCATTTTTCCCATCACTAACTACTATGTATTTCTTCGACAAAATCGTATTATTGAAAAATTTTAACAAAAAATATAAGCATTCCGTTGCTACGAGTGACTAGAGATACTTTACATTCAACCAATCAGATTCAGTCCCAGTTTGAATCACAACCACAGTTTTGAATCACAGATATTCGTCAGTAGCAGTCACAGTTCTAACTGTTACTGTCAAATCACTGTTAGTAACATCCCTACATCGAGTATTCCAGTTGGGGCGATAAATACGACAAGCGATTCAAAGGAGATCGTTTCAAGAACTCATAAGTTGTTTCATAGGCTGATTAAATCACGTGGTGTTTGGCGTCTTGAAAGCCTATCTCTACACAGATTTGGCAATTGCTCTTTGCTTTGGCATCCATAATAGATCCGAAGACTTTTTCACAAGACTTGCAGGGGAAACTTTTGTTGCTGCTTTTTTGCAAAGACACCCCATGAACTCTTGCTTCATGAGCCTTCAAATATCGCTTGACATAAAATCCCGTACCACAAATTTCGCAATTAAATTCCATGCTTAATGAGATCTATTGTGCACGTGGTTTACACACATAAAGTGTTTATGGGTGGGTAAAGGTGGGAGCCGAAAATTGAATCCTTTTATTATATAAGTTAATAATTATATAAGTTAGTGTTTTATGTATGCTTTTTGTTACATCAGAATGGTCCTACCCAGGTAGCACAACAACATTGGCCAACATTCTACCAATATTGGCCGATGTTTTGAATGTCGAAATTACGATATCTGTCGATATTGGCAGATATCGTTTAGTTTTATAAAACGAGGAAGACTGTAAATAACGCTTTTGATAACATTATAATCATGTAATAATACTGTACATAATGACACCATGTTGTCTTACCCATATTTTTTATTTAATTTAAACATTACGCAATTTTTCCCGATATTGTACTGATATTTGGCGACGTTGTGAAAACAATATCCAAAAAACTATGTTGAGCTAATGTTGGCCGATATTTAATTTTGAGCTCTTAAGCTATGCTTGGTCACGTGTTCGTTGTTTGAATCTAGCAGTAAATAAGAGCAGTCATCCCTAAAGGTGCAAGTCCTATAAGGTAAGGATATTTCTGTACATTATTTTGTGATGTTAGTAATATTTGAACACGAATAATTAAACATATTCACTTGTTCCATTGATGAAGTTTTAGCCCGTGTTTGTAGTTTGTTACATTGTCAGTATACTATTTTTAATGTGTAAATATTCATCGTTTACTGTATCAAATTCTCAAGTTACATTCGATTTTGTGCAATGCTATTTTCATCTTTTATTGTTATAGATTATTTTGTTTTGGAAAGTAAGTTATCAGTATGTTAGCAGAGTTCTGTTTGCATTAATTATTAATATTAGTGGGACATTTTCAAAGTAGGTTTAAATATATTGTTCAAGCATAACATAACATTTAAAAATTTAACTGATTTTTGTTTTATATAAAGACTATACCAAATGTTTCTAACATAAAAAAAAAAATCAATAAATATATTTGAGATGTGAAGTTTTAAAATTGTGACCATGGGTAAAACTGCTTGTTCTTTTCAAGTTTTGTGTGATTTGATTAATTTCATTAAAAAAAAAACTAACTAAAAAGGTGAAGTATTGTGAATATTATTCATGTTAAAAAATTAGTTTACACCAAATTTTTCTTCTAAAAATTAATAAATCATTTAAATTATATAAATTTGAGTGTACCAAATATATACTTTTTGTCCTAACTTTTTATCATTTAAGATTTATAACTTTAAAAAAAATTTGCAGCTTATATTCAGTGATAAAACGAAACTATACATAATTTTACTAGCTATTTCTTTCTTTTTAAAGAACATCAGTATGGCATCACTACGACTGTTTTTTGTCATTGTTCTCCATAGGGAAATGAAGATCTATGCACTAGATGTTAAGACTGTTTTGAATGGTGAACTCGATGAAATCTTATTTAGGGTACAACCCATGGGCTACAACGACAACTATAGTCGTGTTTGCAAATTTTTAAAAAGTCTTTAAAAACTGAAACAGGCACAGTGACAGTGGTACACAGGGGTTGACGAGCAGGGGTGGAGCCCCCT
Source organism: Metellina segmentata (assembly GCA_947359465.1). Taxonomy (NCBI): domain Eukaryota; kingdom Metazoa; phylum Arthropoda; class Arachnida; order Araneae; family Tetragnathidae; genus Metellina; species Metellina segmentata. The sequence goes on along the minus strand of OX375876.1, from coordinate 10,351,975 downwards.
AGTAGTGCTGTATGTTGATGACCTACTGATTGCTGGTTCCTATGAATCAGTGGTCATGGTGGTGATACAACTTATAAGAGATGAGTTCGAAATGTCCAAGGCTTAAGTTGTGAAAGATTTTTTGGGCATATGTATAAAGTTTTCTCAGCAACAACTTTGCTTAGAGGAAAAGGCCTATGTTGAGAAAATTTAAATAAATTCAAAATGACTCAGTGTAAACCAGCCGACACTCCTCTAGTGCCTAAAGCGACACCATCGTGTTTCGTGCAAGGTGAAACTTTCCATGGACCCAATCAGGAACTTGTAGGTGCATTATTGTACCTATCCATGACAATACATCCAGATATTTTTTATTACTGTCTGAGCCAAATTCAAGAGCAGCCAATAGAAGCCGCCTGGACTGGTCTGAAAAGAGTTTTAAGATACCTGAAAGGGACTTTAGTACTTTATCTGGTGTTTCCTATTTCTAGCAGTGATTTTATTATTAATGTATATGTTGATGCAGATTGGGGGCTGATGCACATGACAGAAAATCTCTATCGGGGTATATAATTTTCTTAAATGATTGTCCTGTGACTTAGTGTGTGAAAAAGTAGACATCCATTACTTAATCTTCTACTTAGGAAGAAATTTTGGCTTTGGCTAAAGCTATGCAGGATGTATTTGTGCTACACAACATTAATTAAGCACATATTTAAAGCAATAATCAATTTAAAAAAATGTTTTTATTTGCAATTCAATCTGTCATTTTTCAATATTTTTGGTGAAATAAATTTTTACAATATTGTTATAGTATATGCAAAAGACCTAGGGAGAGATTTAAAAAAATTTATTTACGACTTTTCATAAAAAAAATATTTTACTTGTTATGTGTTAAATTTCTATAAAAATGTCAAATTTTTTGTTTATTAATTTTTCTGAACTATTCATACAAAAAGCTCTCTCTGTGTCTATCAAATAGTTATTCATGATCTAAAAAATGTAAACAGTTTAACTCTAAGTGCATTTATCAAAAAGCCTTAGTACTTTGAACTTTGGCAAAATTGCAAAAAACTGATTTTGAGATAATTGCATTTTAAGTACAAAATACAACAAAAGTTAACAACTTATTTTTTGCTAGTGCTATTTTATTTTAGTAATTTCTATTACATTAAGACATTTATCAAAACAAGAGTTTTTACAGTAAGCTGATATATATATTTTTTAAAGCCAGTTTTAACTCTGATGACAACTGAGAGATTTGTGATAATTCACTGAAAATTATTTATTTCTTGTTAAATGACCTGAAAAAAAAATATTTTATTGGATCAGTACTATTTTAAAATAAACCACCACTGAAAAACTGCACCTTCTCTTTTTCTACAGCTATTTTTGTTCTGTAAACGAGCCTTTTTTTGTATTGATACGCATGCGACAAAATTTTGTGCTTCAGCCAGTCATTAAGGCCATATTAAATGAAAATAATTGTGCCAGATTAAAACACTTCGATATTAAATTGAAGTATGTTCATGATATTGTAAAATTATTAAACATTTATACTGTATATGTTGCAACTGAATACCAAATTGCTGATTTGTTTACAAAATCTTAACATAAACCTAGACTGAACTAAGACAAAAATGTATGTTAATGTTTTTAGGGAGGGTGTTAAGAATAATTACTAACTGTAACTCATCTTTGCTTAGCAATCGGGTAACACTTGTTCTAATTGTCTACTTCTGTTGTGTCACAGGTTACTGTTTGCGTTCTTATTCATGACTTGTTGTCATGCCTTTATCTGTCAGAGTTGTTTGGAAAAGCATTCGCTGGTGCGGCAGTTTGAGATGGCCGAAGAATTCACCCATCGGATAATCTGACTTGTTGAAGGGGTGACTCCGAAGAGTGTACCTGATTGGAATGTTTGACAGTTCCCAGGGTTTAATCTGTCTTAAGAATAAAAAAAATTATTTTAATTGTGATTTGTGAATTTTTTTAAAACTTATGGAAAATTCTTTTTAAATGAAATTTGTAAGAACTGTTCCTTTTTCTGCCAATATGCAATGTGCCCTTTTTTTTTCTTATTTAACATTTCTAACAATATTGATTTTTTAACAGAAGTTTCGGGAAGTAATCCATTTTGAGATTAAATCAAAATTATATAAATCTGAATCAGTTCTTAGAATTACATACCATGCAACTGTTTATCAAGTTGTATTGTAATACAAGCATCAGCTTGATGTTTGTATAGATTTTACTGGTTTGAGCTATAGATTATAATATTGGCAACAATGAGTTTTAATAGCCTTAGATTTCTACAAAAGAAATGGAACAATAATTTCAAATATGCACTTAATAAAATAAATTAAAATATTAGCTGCTATATCAGCAGCTTAGCTAACATTTTTGACAGGAATATTTTTCTAAAACAATGTTCTGAATTGAAATCACAATAAAAATGGTACATGTACGTGTTTTATGTTTGCAATTTTTTTTCAAGCTACCAAAGAGTACATTTAAAGGGAAAAATGGATTTTAGAAAGTCTGATTTGATAATGAATGCCTGTTTAGGTTTTAAAAAGCCAAGTTGTACACAATTTTCTTTTATGTACTAAACAATACAACAGTTACACAAATTGTAATAAAAACATATTTTTAATAATTTAAAATTTTTGTTCTCTTTAATGTTCTAAAATATTGTACTATATAAATATTTTTTTAATGATTAATATTTTTTAAATTTTACAAAATTTAAGATGGTTGTAATCTTGTGTACCCTCTAAATAAACAATCACATGCCATAAGAAGAAAATGTAATTAAAATATCCCAATATTATGTAGCAGATATTGAATAATGTTGAAAAAAAAACATTGAGAAGTATCTTAAAAAAGCTAATATTGAGCAATGATAAAAAACGAACATTGAATGTCAAGAAAACAATATCTATCAATGTCGTAAAACGACATTGGGGCGATGTCGCCAGGGGGGGTGGGGGGGGTCATTTTTACGTTGGCCAATGTCGAGAAATACTACTAACAACAACCATACAACATATATATGAGGAGTCAGTCAGTGTCAACTTGTCGGACATTTACGCTGAGGCGCAAGAGTGTTGCCTAGATTTTGGCGAAATAGTAACCCTAGCAACCTCTTCACTGAATAACTACGTCATTCTTTTCGACGAATCAGATCAAAGACAGGTAATTGAGACAATCTGAATTGAACCGCTTGTATAAATACGTCCTAAAGGCTCGCGCAAATTCGCCAATTCTTGGATTCGGAAATGGGTACAACAGCTGTATTACGAAATTATGTTTTCCTCCTGTCGCTCGGATCTTTCTCTCGTATAGGTTTCTTCCCAGACTGGTCTCAGGTGTTGCTCATCTGACCGTGGTTCAAAATTACGAGGTGTTGTCCTCGGATCTTTCCCTCAAGGGACTGATCCCGGACCGTCGTCAATAGCACGTTGTGTTGCTCTAGTACGACGTTAACTAAAATTACCATTACCACCCCATTTTACGCCGACCAACCGGTATAGTGGTTAATGTGTTAGCCTCTAGATCGGAAGGTTCCTGGTTCGAATCCGGGTCCTGGCATGGATGTTTGGAAGCGTATGGTGAAGAGGCGGCTGGTGCACCTTAAATCTGTCGTGGCCGAAAGTCCTCACGTTGGGTTGGCGTGGAAGTTTGGAGAGTGGGGTGCCAGCTCAGGTGTTGCTTCGTCATCTGACCGTGGTTCAAAATTACGAGGTGTTGTCCTCGGATCTTTCCCTTAAGGGACTGATCCCGGACCGTCGTCAATAGCCCGCTGTGTTGCTCTAGTACGACGTTAACTAAAAATTACCAATTACCACCCCATTTTACGCCGACCAACCGGTATAGTGGTTAATGTATTAGCCTCTAGATCGGAAGGTTCCTGGTTCGAATCCGGGTCCTGGCATGGATGTTTGGAAGCGTATGGTGAAGAGGCGGCTGGTGCACCTTAAATCTGTCGTGGCCGAAAGTCCTTACATTGGGTTTGTGTGGAAGTTTGGAGAGTGGGGTACCATCTCAGGTGTTGCTTCGTCATGCGACCGTGGTTCAAAATAACGAGGTTTTGTCCTCGGATCTTTCCCTTAAGTGATTGATCCCGGACCGTCGTCAATAGCCCGTTGTGTTGCTCTAATACGACGTAAACTAATAATTACCATTACCTATTTTGCATTTATCACCCCATTTTACGCCGACCAACCGGTATAGTGGTTAATGTGTTAGCCTCTAGATCGGAAGGTTCCTGGTTCGAATCCGGATCCTGGCATGGATGTTTGGAAGCGTATGGTGAAGAGGCGGCTGGTACACCTTAAATCTGTCGTGGCCGAAAGTCCTTACATTGGGTTTGTGTGGAAGTTTGGAGAGTGGGGTACCATCTCAGGTGTTGCTTCGTCATCTGACCGTGGTTCAAAATAACGAGGTGTTGTCCTCGGATCTTTTCTCTGAAGAGATTGATCCTGGACCGTCGTCAATAACCCGTTGTGTTGCTCTAGTACGACGTTAACTAAAAATTACCATTACCATTACCTTACCACTAAGACTTGTTTTCATTTTTAAAAGGCCGACCAAACGGTATAGTGGTTAAGGTGTTAGCCTCTAGATCGGAAGGTTCCTGGTTCGAATCCGGGTCCGGGCATGGATGTCTGTAAGCGTATGGTGTAGAGGCGGCTGGTGCACCTTAAATCTGTCGTGGCCGAAAGTCCTCACGTTGGGTTGGCGTGGAAGTTTGGAGAGTGGGGTGCCAGCTCAGGTGTTGCTTCGTCATCTGACCGTGGTTCAAAATTACGAGGTGTTGTCCTCGGATCTTTCCCTTAAGGGACTGGTCCCGGACCGTCGTCAATAGCCTGTTGTGTTGCTCTAGTACGACGTTAACTAAAAATTACCAATTACCAATTACCAATCATTTTTAAAGGTAATTGAATTTAGTAATTTTTTGTTTTACGTCATGCTAGAGCAGCACAACGTTTTTTTTTTCGAGAACATTGTTTTTCTTTTTAACTATATTTAGTTATTACCTATTTTTTCTTCGTATATATATCGATGTTGCTTTGTATATGTACGATATGGCTCTGCTTGGACAGGTCTGGCCCTTGCGCCATGACAAACCAACCTTAACAAGTCTGCGCATCCCTGTTGTATAGTTATCGAAAAAAAAAATCTTTCATTTCCCCGAGTTGTGAATGCACGTCGATATGCAAATTTTCCATGCATCACACTCACGCTGCTACTAACGTTTGGCGAATTGGCACAAACCTGCTAACGATGAATCCCGGTAGAGGGTGTGTGTTGAATAAGGGTTGCCGTGATTCTTGGCCAATAGTAGAACTTAGGTTTCGGTTCAGAAGCGCGCTTTGACGTCATTGAATCCCTGCCTTCAACTTTGTGTCCCCTTTAATTATTACTCAGTTGCAAAGTTAATTTCGAGTTGTCAAAGTGATTCATTTAAATCTGCGAACTTTTTTTCACTTCTAACATTCTTCCTGCGATTAATAAGCCAATAAAGAGGCAAGGTAAGTCTTTCCATTTTATATAGAATGCATGCGTTGTTCGTTGCAATGCAATGGCGAAGCTGAAACAATTACATTAAGAATTAGTTATCTTACTCCTAACGTGTTTTAGGGTTTTGACTCATACCGTGTGTTAGGATACTGACTCTTACTGTGCACTGCGACGTGAGATGCAGTTAAAGTTGTTATCCATTTCAGAGTTATTAGTCGACGGGTGTATTTTGCTCAGCTTGTGCTCTGTGTCGATTATTTTTTGCACTGTAAAGCTGTTCTTGAAGGTTTGAAAGCATTTACTCTTGCAGCAATGCAGGTGAGTGTGGTACGAGATGCGAGTTCGACAAAAAGAGACACTTGTTACCATGTCTGTACGTTCTGGTTCCATAACTGTTCATTTTCGTGCCTTTAAAATGCCCGCTTATCAGAATGAATAGCGTGGAGGTGTTCCCCCCCCCATCTGTTAATTTCACAAATTTGGTTTAATTTGATTATTTGTGACAGGTTAGCCGACCAATCGGTCTGGTGGTTAAGATGTTAGCCTGTATATCGGAAGGTTCCTGGTTCGAATCCGAGTCATGGAATGGATGCTTGTAAGCGTATGGTAATTTGTAATTAACGTGTTACTAGAGCAACGCATCGAGTTAATGTGCGTAGTAGATGTGTTAGAGATGTGTGCGAGTTAATGTGCATTGTAGGGGCGGCTAGTGCACCTTAAATCAGTCTCGGCCAAAAGACCTCACGTTGGGTTGGTGTGGAAGTTTGGAGAGTGGGGTGCCGGCTCAGGTGTTGCCTCGTCATCTGCCCGTAGTTCAAAATTACGTGGTGTTATCCTCGGATCTTTCTCTTTGGGGATTGATCCCGGACCGTCATCAATAGCCCGTTGTGTTGCTCTAGTATTACGTTAATTAAAATTGCCAAATACCAATTTTGTGATATGGTATTTGGTAATAAATAAAATAAAAAAAATTAACGTCACACTGGATCAACACAACGGGCTATTGACGACTTTTTTCTTTCTTTTAGACACAAGTTGCCATCCTACCTAGCTTTTTTTGAGTACATTACATCATGTTAACAAATTTATCAGTAAGTGTAAGTGACAGACCTAATTTATAGTCTGATTAGATAAATATTTGTTATGGGACACTACTCTTGAATTGACAGGTTATTGTTTCAGTGTGCATTTTGCAAAATGAAAGATGTTCATAGTGCTTAAACTTTCATCCTTTCAAATAAAAAGCTCAGTTGTATTTTTATTTAATAAATTATGAAACACATTATCAATTTTAAAATAAAAGTAATTGAAGAGGGGTCATGGACAATGTAAATATCTAGACATTTTTAAGTGTAATATTAATGTACAATATTTTCCCATGCTTCCCAAATGAATGCTTTATTGTTCGTAACCTAAAATTATGCATGAACATTGTCGAAATTTTCAGATAGATGTCAACTTGTTTTTTACTTTACTGTTTGGCAGAATCACTTACTTCACACTCAACAGATTACTTAGTCCTTTCATCTCAGATTATTTTCAAATGTCCAGTGCCAAACATTTTTCAAAAGCTGATCAGTACTGGGTGTAGCCATAGTGTGTATTTACTTAGCTATAAAAATGTAAGATTAGTTGTGATTTATATCAATGATATTTAAAAAAAATCTTTTGATTAAAATCTGCATCTCAATAGTTGATTTAAATCTTGACATCCTGCCATAGACAGTTGAAATTTTAGTTTAACATTTAATACACATAAAATATATTTATTTTAAACAAGAAAAACATCTCTAATCAGCACCTTACTTGAATTAGCCTCATCGACAGTTCTTCCATACAGCCTCAAATTTTTGTTTTATCCAAAGCTGATATGTGTGTGCTAAAGAAATAACAATGCTAAAAAGGGAGGCCCTTTACACTGTTAAACTACTTCTACCATAAAAAAATAACTCAGTTTAAAAATGTTCAAATGCACAGATATAACAGTTCACACTATTGCTAAATGAAATTCAATGAAAATGCAAGATTAAAACTTTTCATATATTAAAACCCAAAAATCATAGTGGATACACTATTATGAGCTGCTGTCTAAAAAATTAAACTGCTGAAAATACTTTAATTTTTTTCTTTAACACACAGACAAAGATATTATTCTTTAAAGTGAAAAAAAAAATTCTAAATTGGAAAAAAGAAAAAAACTTTTTAAACATTTTTTGCTGAATTAAAATGTAAAGTATTTTGATTCCTTGATTAGCTTGATACTTATTAGATTTCCCTGGGCTGCTTTTCAGAAACATGAATTTTACTAAAAAGAGACTACATGACTTTAATTTGTGACATCTACTCGAATATTCGATGCACATTAATCGCAAATAATAGATCATGTGCCATATTATCGAACACTAGAAATGTTATGGAATTGCTATTTTAAAATTGGGTGAATTTTTTCACTTTCTTATTCTTGTACATTTCCCTTTTCATTGATATAATATTGATTTCTGGGTAAAAAACGTTTTGTTGCATTTAATCTATAAAACTATCCATTTGTAAAATTTTTCTTTATTTGTATTTTTTTTTTAGACTCGAGTCCAAGGCATCTGAGCTTTTCAACTGAATATATTGATTTCGGGGGAATTAATGTGAATTGAGGTAGGAGCATGCATTTTTCCAATTTTTAATCTTGTATGTCTGTCATCTCCTATTTTTCAGAGACCATTTCGCATGAAGGATAATTCACTGTGATATTGAACTCTGCCTATACCATGCAAAAAGTGCAGCAGTTTTCTTTACTTAAAAATAATATTTCTTTTGTTAACAGAATTTTTAAAAATTTATCTATAATTTTGGTATAAGTTTGTTTAGTTTTTGTCAGGATTGTTTCTTTCCTGAATAAGAATGACATTTCTCAGCATTGCTGTGCTGGAGCAAAGTAATATAATTTTGGATTTTTTTCTTTTCTTCACGAGGCTTGTGTGTGGTCCTTCAAAATATCAAATCAACCCCCTTTTTTCAAAAAAGTGCTCAATGTGAGTAACATTTTTTAAGGTTAAATATGGGGATATATTTTAATCCACTTGGGTATAATACATTTTCAACCTAGTTTCATTTGTAAATTAATTATAGCCCATAATTTATGGTTTATTTTTGAATTCTTAAACTGAAACAATGATCAATTACACTACTGCATTTTTATCACTTACAATACTGCTCTAAATTCCCAAGATGTATTCGGTCAAATTAGCCCTCTAGTTGCAGAAAAGTGCGTGTTAAAAAGAAATTACAAATCAAAACATATGATGCCTTTCTGAGTTTCTCTATCTATATGTGATGATTCTCATCCAACCGTATAAAACTCTTGAATCTCGAGTGTATCCCTTACTAATTCTTCTCCCATTACTTACAAATTGAATCATCAACATGCTTAAAACTGAAGTAAAGGAAAAATAAATTTTCAATGATCTAAAAACAATAGTTATTTATGTTGCGTATATTGTAAAATTAAACTTGTCCTTAACTTGTGAAAAACTTTGTTTTAAGAAACACTTTTATGGGTCAGTTTTTGCAAAGTAACGTTGTGTGTGACTGTTGGTCACGAGGGCCCCATGACTGTTGGTTACAAAACAACGTTCCTGTGATTGCTGTATACGAGTATTGACTTCTTGAATGAAGCGGAATCAATGTTACATTTTAACCTTTTAACTGAAATATAGTTTACATTCAAAAAGTTTATTATCATTTATTATATGGCTTCTCTTATTTTTTCTCTAAAAGTATTAAATCCCATTCCTGAATTTATTCCTTTTTAAAGTCTTGATGTCAGAGTGTTTAATAACTTCAATTGCAACGAGCAATAAGATCAAAATTAATGCCTGGAAAAAAATTATTTCAATTACCCGTCTGGGTTTTGTTTAAAAACTCCACTATGCCTATTAGTTAAGAATCCTGGAGGACTGTTTAAGATGTGCTGTACTTATGGATTGAGAGGCTACTAATGGAGTTTTTTAATACATATTACAAATTGAACTGCAAGTGCCACCAAGAAAATGACTAGCATAGTTATATCAGGAAGCATAAAATGTTCTAAGTGGAGAAGGAACTTAAGAAACACCCTGATGAATCTATTAGTCTTACTTTTACTTTCCATGGAATAACTTATAAGATATTGTATATTGCTTCATTATACTATTTTCTATGTTACCACTTTAGAATATAGATGAAAGCTCTATGTTCAAATGTTTTCATGGAGTTAAATCTGACTTTTCTTCTGTTCATCCTTAAATTGTTTCAGCCCAAAACTGTTTGCCGAATGCTTGCAAATACAAATACAAATATTGACGACCAGCTACAGGCTCAAGCCCAACAAGGCTGGTCCTTTGTTTATGAATTCTCCAATTCCCACTGACTATCCAATTGTGTCTTAAATTCGTACACTCCCTTTGAGTTAACTATATTTTCTGGCAACGCGTTCCAACTGTCTATTACCCTATTAAAGTAGTAGTGTTTCCTTAAATCCCGATTCAAATGTGTCTTATTCAATTTATACCCATGGCCCCTTGTTCTGTTATCCCTATTGAAATTTAAGCCCTCTGTGTCCCCTTGTTTTACAAACTTGAAAAGCTGAATCAAATCCCCCCTCCTTCTTCTTCTTTCCAGTGTATACATGTTTAGCTTACTTAAACGTTCATTATAGTCGAAATTTGCTAGCCCCTTTATTATTTTTGTAGCTCTGTGCTGAACCCTTTCAATTGATTCTATGTCCTTTCTCATATATGGAGCCCAGAATTGTACAGCATATTCTAGATGTGGTCTTACTAAACCCTTATATAATGGCAAGATTATATTCTTATCCCTTGAAGTTACAGTCTTTTTAATATACCCCAATAACCTATTAGCCTTTTTACCCACAGCTGAACACTGGTGACCCATTTCAAAATCCCTGTGAATTATCACCCCAAGATCCTTGACTGTTTCTCCCTCCTTTACCTTTACTCCCTGCAGACAGTACTCGGCTCCACTGTTCCTGTAACCCATATGCAGAACTTGACATTTCCCTACATTAAATGACATACCCCATTTTACAGCCCATTCGGATATCTTATCAAAATCTCCTTGTAAATTTTCTATCTGTAACTTGGTATCCACTGTCCCCCATATTTTTAAGTCATCTGCAAATATACTGATTCTAAGATATTCAGAGAGACATTGATAGAACCATCGACTCAATGGATCTCGATCTAATGGCCCCTCAGTTTGTAACTGCTGGTGTACTGAACGGTGCCCTCATGCTTCACTGTACCAATGAGTATTCAGTGAAATGGCTACAGGATAACTATGATGGAGGGAGGGTCGGTGGCTTTAAAATCAGGGTGCTGAAAGCGGCTGACCTTCCCAAACCAGTGAAAATAGCCCTCAAAACTCGTGATGTCTTCACCACAGAGGGTGAGGTTCTGCTTCGACGGCTTGCCCGATCGAACCCAGGCCTCAACACTGATGAGTGGAAAATCCGTGAGAGGGTCATTGTAGGGGATCGTGCCTACACTAGGTGGATAATCGAAATGGACGAAAGATCAGCCCAGCTCTTACGAGAGTGGAATTTCGAGATATTCACAGGAGCGTTCGGGAAAGGACTCTGCAAGATCTTGTCCGATCCAAATGCTACTCGTAAACTCCCCCCTCCTGTCGCCGTGGATAAACCACTTGCAGACTCTAGTGATGTGGCTCAGCCTGCACTGGATGAAGCTGTAGCGGGACTATCTGCAGAATCTGATGAGGTGGCTTCAAAGCCTGCATCGGACGAAGCTGTGATGGAACCGCTGGCGCAGAAGGTGGGTGGTGAACCTGAGGCATTTTTTGTGAGCTCAGTAGCCATGGAGGTCATGGAACCAGTTTCTGGGGAAATGACTCCAACAATAGGTATAGGAACAGGGCCTCAAAAGCCACAGTCTCCTTCCAGTTCAGTTAGTGACTCCACTGGGTCACTATTCAAACAAATTGATGATCTTGTGCTATCTGACTCAGGATCAGAGAAAACAGCTGTGTCTTTCTCTCCAACAAGAGATGACTCAGCCTTAATCGATTAATAAACTCCTCTCTAAGGGTTAGCCTTGTTGCTATTCATAACCAAACAACATGGTTATGTCTGAACCCCTTAAGAAAATAGGCAATCCCATAAGGATTGCACAAATTAATCTACACCATAGCCAGTCTCCTTCAGCTTTACTTAGCAAGAGACTGGTAGAAGGAAAGATAGATATTGCCCTAATACAGGAACCCTGGGTCAATCATGGAAGGATCCTAGGCCTGGGCAACTGTGGGAATCTATTCTTTGATCGCTCATGCAGCAAACCGAGAGCATGTATCATTGTAAATAAAAATCTTAATGCCCTCCTTTTGGCTGATTTCCTTGATGGGGACAATGTTGCTATCAAGGTGATCAGTGAAAACGGAGATACCACATGTATCATGTCAGCGTACCTTCCATATGAAGAAGAAATTCCTCTAGCGACTTCAGCCAGAAGATTTGTCAAGCACTGCTTACGCTCTAGGATGAAGTTTATCGTGGGATGTGACGCAAATGCACACCACACCATTTGGGGCAGTTCCAACTGCAACAAAAGAGGTGAGGAACTAATAGAATTTTTCTTATCTAATGACCTTTTTATTCTCAATACAGGTAACAAACCGACATTTGTCAACAGCAACAGAAGTGAAGTCATTGACATCACTTTCTGTAATGCTAAAGCAGTTAACTGTATAAAGGACTGGCATGTGTCTGACTGTACCACACTGTCAGACCATAGACAGATCCAAATGTCTTTAACAGGTCCTGCTATGAATATTCAGCAGGATCAAAGAAATCCCAGGCATACAAAATGGGATTCCTATAGGGAGGACCTTCGCCTCCTTTTAGAGGGTAGGAGTCACAACTTTCCCTCACTGGTAGACTTGGAATTGGCTGTTGACTCTGTGCAGCAGTCCATCCTCCAGTCCTACCAGTTAAATTGTAAGGCAGTCACCACAAGCTTACCAAGGCGAGTTCCTTGGTGGAATAAAAGTCTCTGTGGTCTTAAAAAGAACTGCAGAAGACTCTTTAACAGAGCTAAAAAAACAGGTGAGTGGTCAAGATACAAAGAAGCACTCACCAACTATAACAAGGCCATAAGGAAATCTAAACAGGAGTCATGGAAAAACTTCTGTGGCCAAGTGGACAGTATGTCTAGTGCGGCTAAGCTGACTAAAGTACTGACCAAAAACAACCAGTGCCAATTAGGCTCCATTAAAAAGGACGATGGCACATTCACGGAAAACGGTAGGAGCACCCTGGTAGAAATGCTTAGAGTGCACTTCCCTGATTCCAGAATTACAAATATTAATGATGAACTGACAGTTCCACTTATTCCCCTGCTACGTAGTGGAAAGGAGGACTGGGAACTGGCTAGAAGTATAATTACTCCAAAAAGAATAGCATGGGCGATTAACTCATTCATGCCCTTCAAAACACCTGGTGTAGATGGCATTATACCTGCTCTACTCCAACATGGCAAAGACATCATTATACCACACATATGTAGGATTTATAGATCTTGCGTGGTATATGGTTATATGCCGCATGCATGGAGAACCTGCAAGGTAATTTTTATACCTAAACCAGGTAAAACATGCTACAGTGAAGCAAAAGCCTTCAGACCTATTAGTCTGACATCATTTCTTCTTAAGACATTAGAGAAATTGATCGATAGATACATTAGGGACGAGGTTCTAAAAGCCGAACCCCTATCGAGATTTCAACACGCCTACCAGCCTGGGAAATCTACAGAGACTGCTCTATATGATCTTGTTACGGTCCTTGATAGAGCAGTCAATGGAAAGGAAATTGCCTTGGCAGCCTTTTTAGATATTGAGGGAGCCTTTGATAAGGTTCCAGTAAACGTAATTATTGATGCCCTCATCAGTCGAAATGTTAATCCATTGGTTTGCGCCTGGATTAAAAACATGCTCGAGACAAGGATGGCTCAGGCCTCCTTACTGGGAGACACACTAACTGTGGGAAACTGTAAAGGCTGCCCCCAGGGTGGTGTGTTATCCCCCTTACTATGGAGCCTTGTGGTTGACGAGCTCCTTAACAGGACTCACTTCTTGGGCCTGTATTGTCTGGGTTATGCTGATGACATAACGCTGGTCATAAGAGGGAAGTTCCAAAACACGGTAACAGACCTCATGAACACTGCCCTAAAAAAGATTGAACTTTGGTGCAAAAAGGTGAACTTGTCGGTTAACCCCAACAAAACTAGTCTAGTCCTCTTCACCCGGAAAAGGTTACGAGATATGCATTTGATAAAATTCTTTGGAACACCACTTGCATACTCGGATGAGGTTAAATATCTAGGAGTAATCTTTGATAAGACCTTGACATGGAGCTCACATCTCCAGTACTGCACGAGCAAGGCCAAGAGAGTGTTTTGGGCTTGTAGACGTGCCATTGGTAATAATTGGGGTCTAACACCGAAAATGGTGCATTGGATATATACCGGGATTATTGTTCCGATGATATCCTATGGCGCCATCGCTTGGTGGAATAGAACCCGTAATGAGACAGTGAAAAAAGAACTCACTAGTCTACAAAGAATGGCTACCATTGCAATTACTAGTGCAATGCGAACCACTCCCTCACAGAGTCTAGAACTGCTTCTGGGGCTTCTACCACTGCATAAACAAGTGGAACTAGAGGCAATTTCATGCTCACAACGCCTCAAACTCATGGGACTATGGAAGTCATCTTATGAAATGCCTGCCTTCAAAAATGTCGATCCGCAGGTGAAGGAACATCCCTATCTATTAATGAGATCTGACTGGATGTTAAAGCAATTTTGCTTTAAAGCCAAATATAATATCATCTTTCCCACCAGAGAAGAATGGAGATTCGTCTCCAGGCTGATAGGAAGGGGGGATGAAATTTGGTACACAGATGGTTCAAAAACATCTCATGGCACTGGGTCAGGTGCCTTCTGTCCTAATCGAAAAATAAGGCTATCTTTTTCTTTGGGTAAGCTGGCCACTGTATATCAGGCTGAGGTTCTGGCAATCTCTGCTTGTACTTACAACTGTCTCAATAGAGGTGTAGTTAAGAGGGTTATTAAAATCTTCTCTGACAGCCAGGCAGCCCTAAAGGCTTTGCAAAGTCACTGCTTTTCCTCAAAAGCAGTGTGGGAATGTCACAATGTGCTTGAGGACCTGGCTGAGAGAAACAAGGTCTCTCTGGTTTGGGTCCCTGGTCACTGTGGCATTGAAGGCAATGAAACGGCAGACCTATTAGCAAAACATGGGTCTGAAACACCATTTATTGGACCAGAGCCTGTTTTGGGTCTGCCTCACAATGTGGTTAGAGGGACTATAAGGGATTTGCTCCTTGCCGAGTCCTACCAAACATGGCTTCAGTCTAATAATCAAAGACAAGCCAAAGAGCTCAATCAGCAGTCTCCATGGGATAGATCAAGAGAGCTGCTGAATTTCAGTAGGAAAGAAATCAGGATAGCTATTGGCCTCCTAACTGGCCACTGTACCCTGAATAGACACCTCAACATTATGGGTGTTTTAGATGACCCACTATGTAGAGGTTGTCGGATGGTAGAGGAGAGTTCTGTACACGTTCTATGTAAATGTGACCATTACTCTGCACAACGATTTGAATATCTGGGATACCATTGTATCGAACCCTGGGAACTGTCAAACATTCCAATCAGGTACATGCTGAAATTTATTTCGGCCATCGGTCTTTAGTGGATCAGTAGGGGTCTCAGTACAATAGACTATTAGTCGCAGTGCTGGCACTCTTCGGAGTCACCCCTTTACAAGTCATAAGTCATAAGTCATACTGATTCTATTCTTGATCCCCTGACCTATATCATCTATGAAAATTATAAATAAAATTGGTCCCAAAACTGATCCCTGAGGCTCCCACTTATAACTTCTGTCCACTGTGAATAATTTCCTTTTACCTGCACTCTCTGCTTTCTACCCAATAACCAATTTTTTATCCATATTAATGTTTTTCCCTGAATCCCCAGCCTTTCCAATTTAAACAGTAATGCCTCATGAGGTACTTTATCTAAAGCCTTTTGAAAATCTATGTACATGATATCCACACTGCTCTTATTATCCAGCTCCTCAGTAATTTTTTCGTAGAACCTAAAGGTTGCCTAAAAGGTTGTATTCGTTTTAAAATCCTGCAAGTGCATTTATTCCATGGAGTTTTTCAAAGTTGGCTGACAAAGTACTAGGTATTACAAATGTTGCAGTCAACTCAAAAAGAAACTTTAAAAAAAAAATTGAACGCTAAAACGAAATTGCAATTGCTTGTTTATAAAGTAGTTTGTGACTTAGTGAAACTTAAAATAAGATTTTATTGTTCTGAGTTTACTCGAGATCAACATGAGCAAGTTCACAATTAATCCTGAGGTACTAGTGTGAAATCTAAATTATTTGAACATATACAACGACGTGAACATTGGTGTGGTTACAAATTCTATGCAATTTACAGTTTGGTTGCTAGTTTATATGCCCTTTTATTATACAAATGTGGACCAACTTCCAAAATAAGTTGAAGTATATCAAAACTAAAAGAAATTCCAATTAAAGACGGATTCTCAAATGGATCATGATGGTGGAAAACTGTTGCAAAGTTATAGCACAGAGCACCAATTGTATACATTAAAAAAACAACAGCATTTGTGAATGCATCATTTCATGTTCATAATGAATTAAATGTGGGTTGATTCAAACAAATTATGTAGGTTAATGGAAAATTTTCTATCATTGAGTTTTAAAAGGGATTGCAATTATATGTATAATATGTAACTTTAGCTACACATTTAAAATATATTTAATTAATTGGAAAAAAAAAATTTTATGTGAAAAAATTCTATTAATTTCTGAACTTAATTACATAGATCACTAGTACATAAGTAATAGATTTCTAAAGCCTATTTAAAGATAGTCTAACTTTGTAATTTTTTAATTAAAAAATTTTACTTTAAAAATTTTAATTTTACTTTTAAATTAACCCTCAGCTGCCTATTATTTTTTATTGTTTATGTAGTGAGCATTAATAATAGGAAGCTTTGATAATTGAGATGCTGATGGGAATGTTCTGATGAATCTGAAAAATTCATAAGAAATAACTAAGAAAATTTAAAGATTTCTGTAATTTATGAAGTGTTTTCTTCCATATGTTGTCTAATTAAAAAAAAAAATTTTTTAAAGAAAATAGAATTTTATATACAAATTTTGAAAATCATCTACCTTCTGAAAATACTTTTAATTAATGGATTAATTATTAAATCATACCATCAAAATTTATTCAGTATTTGTAGTTATAAATTTCCTTGAAAGAAAAGAAAACATTTAACTGCTTTCTTAGTCGAACTTCAGACAAAATATTTTAATTATTGTCCTTTTAAATAGTGTATATTTAAAATATATCTAATGTTGCCTGCTTCAGAACAGCTTTACATTTTAACTTGGTTTCACACTCATCTGCAGTTAGGGGAAGTACTGTTTAGTTTTTAAGTAGAATTTTTTCAGAAGAAATTAAAAGTTCTCTTAAAATTGCCCTGAGATTCCTTAACTTAAATTTCGGATCTTAAATATGTTCAATTAAATATAACACTAAAGCAAAAGTTTAATGACCATGCTTATTTGAATGGTTCTGGTTTGGCTGACGATTTTATACCATTTGGTACCTTGGAGTTATCAGAAAATTAAAGAGACCCATAAAGAATAGACAATTTCGTGACACTGTTTAAATTATTTTTTTCACTTAGTTTACAAGTCCAAATTTGTCAAAGAATATCACTCAAAGGAAATCTGCATTCAAGAATGTGTTTTGCATTCTGTAATGATTTACTATTTGCATGTGTCTTATATTTATGTGTTTTAAATTATTTATATCAGATTTAAAATCCTTCAAAAACCCTTCCATTTGATTTATATTAGTTTTAATTTTAACAATATGATTACAATCAGTTCCGTTTTAAATTTTCTCAATAAGAAACAAACTTGTCCAATTACAGTTAGATATTTGGCTAAATACATTTCCTTGTGATCATGAGTTTACACTCTAGTGCCTATTTCTCCCTATATTAAATCCTCTTTGCCTCTATAGGCTTACCTAAAATCTGCTATCCCCACAACTGAGAAGTGTTGAGATTTTACTTATTTTGTAATTTTGAAAAAGTATATACATAAAAAAGATTTATTAAAAAGGCAATCCATAATTCCTCATCAAAACTAAAAAAAAAGTGGAAATCCATATGTGAGATCCCTGATAGGGATTGTTATGATTGCCTGGCTAAAAGCACTCACCTCGTTTTGGCATACATAGTAGACCAAAATGTGCCCTTTGCAGTGAGGGCTAACATTGACTGCTAACACCTTTATGAATGTTCAGAGTTAGCATGTGAGGGCATGGATACAAGTTATTAAAACGCTTGAGAACTCTCGGAGTATTTTTCCACCCTTTCGTTCTTATCTTCATGGGTCACAAGGGGTTAATAATTCATACATTTTATGCTTTCAACAGCTCAAGTGATTCAGGGTAAATTATTTCATATTGAAAGCAGAACCCAAAAATTTTCACTTTGAATTCCGTTCATTCAATTTTTGGAGAATAAAGGATGGTAAAACACTACATATATTTGATTAATTTGTATAGGACATATTCTGATAACCTAGGATAGTAGTGGCATTCCTTTCAAAGGGGCCAAGGGTCCACGGGCAATCTTGGTATAGGCATGTGTGTTCATGGTGGCCATAAATCCCATTCTAATCATTAGCTTTGTGTAGAAAAAATATGACTGAACACTAAACCAAACAGAAATCAGGAGGCACTGAGAAAGCAATGAACCTGTATTGAGAGAAAATTAGATTAGTTAATCTGACCATTTATTTTAATCTGAAACTAAAAATCTTTCATTAACTGTTAATTCGTAGTTAAAATTTCTCTAAAATATGAAATTCCTAAAATAATTTCATCTTAAAATCATTTTCCCTCAAATAATCTCAATACAGAGAAAGATAAAAAAAAAAGGTTTAGAAATATATATTTATTTTTCTTAGAAGACTAGCCAATGAATTTCTCATAAATCAATCAACCTAGATGTTTTATCATTTATTTTCAAGAATTTAAGAATCACTGCGAAATGATCTTTCTAACTGTAAAAAGCTTTTTAACTTCAATTGTGCCAGAAATTGCAAATGACTTCCCATCCTGTCCATTATATGTTTTGAAAAGAATTCTTTGATGTATGCCTAAAGTAACTGCATACTACCTGACAGACCAGGGTTGGATTTCGTAGTTTAAATTACTACCGTTGTTGATTCACAGTATTGGGCAGGGAAATATCAATTGAAAATTATGGAAGAGCCTTAAGTAGTCATTCATACCCAAACAAATGAAACTATGACCGATCCAATAAAATGAATTAATAATTGAATGTTCATCTACATATGTTATTAATTACATTAAGTTTTCTATAAATTAGCCAATTTAATAGTAAATTAAATTACCTTCGTATGTATAAAGGTACCCATCAGATGTGTTTATCAGGATACCTTGCATATATTTCAAGTACATATTTGGAAAAACTGCAACAAGAACAAATAAACGAATTCAACAGGGGATTCATTAAAAATTCACACCCTTTTGAAGAAAGTGTGCTTTGAAAGGTTTTTATAGGCTTATATACATATTGACATTTGTAATGAAAATTTTTTAAATTTGACTTTAAAGGGGATCATGTGATTCAGTGTAATGGGAAGAAAATGTTGTCGAATGAGGAGGTCTTGAGCATCTTTTCTCTACATCACTGGAATGTCATCTGAAAATAACTGGCTAAAAAAAAAAAAATGCTTGCCAGCTAGCTAGTTGTCATGTGTGTTTGATCTGCTATTACTGAGCATTCTCTCTCTGTATTCATTAGTTTCCTAAGTTTATAGATATATATGCCTTCAGGAATGCAACAGGATAATAGTGCAATATGTTATTTTAAGGATTAAAATTCATGGTGATTTTTTTTTTCTTCTAATGCATACTTTTGAATTCTGTTGAGAAATGTTGGAGATTTTAGCAATTAGATTTAAATTCCGTTATTCAAAGGAAGTTTATTTATTCCATAATTCATTTTTCATTTAATCTTAAGATAGCTCAAGTTTTTTTATGAAGTAGTTTTTCCGCGGCAAAATTTGCTTAAACTAAACGACCTTTTTGTGTTGTTCTTTGGTACGATTGTGTTTAATTCCTAATAAATAGTCATGTATTGGAACCAAAACTAATATTTTGTCAAGCTACCATTTTCTAATAGTGAGGACAGGTGCCAAAACTTGGAAAACAACTGATGTGAAGACATCAAATTTCAATAATTTTTTTTCTGAATTTTACTTCATTATCAGATTAAGAGCAAGTTTTGTCAGTTTTCTTTTCAACTGTACCAAAATCTTTTTATCACTAATTTAATTCCTGTTAATCGAGATATGGATTAAAAAATTTTTTTGCTTCTCAAATAAATGTCCGATTTTCCTCTGGTTATGCACAACAACCAAATTATTAAACATTTGGGGAATCTGCCTCTTAAACATAGTTTAGTAGAAGGGCTCCACTGGCATTTTGTATTTTATTTTTCTGATAAATTATTAATTTTCCTTCCTCTTGTTGATTTTAACCTTCAGCTGTTTATCAGTTCTTGTATAAATTAAAAAAAATCTGATTTGTACAGTCATTACAGTATTAAATCTTGATGGAAGTCGGTATATTGTATTTCACTCATGTTAATAGCCTTTCAAAAGTAAGATGAAATTGGTTGAAAAATAAAAACAATGGATGGTGCAGTGGTGAAATCAACACCCAAGAAGGCATTCTTTTCTGACAGGAAAATTACCCTGACCATACAATTGTACAATTTTCGTTAATTTTGAAAACCACAACTGTACTGTCCATTAAGGTTTTAGTAATTTAAATTTGTACACTGTTTCTGCTTTCTGTTGACATCTGATAAAGTTGGCATCTATGTTGCTGTTACAGATGAATATTTTTTATTTCAAGATTCTAAAAGTTCAGTGGGCACTATTATTTTCTGATCAAAAGGTTTTTTCATTCAAAGTTTTAATTTTCTAAATTAGAGCCATAAAAGTACAGTGAATTTTGATAATTTAATAGGGTACTTGTAATGGGGAAACCTTACTACGTGAAATGACTTAAGGCTGCTTTTCAAAACAGCTTTTAGTATTGTCATTTTCCTCTTTTCCTTTGAAAAAGTTTAATCCTATAAATTTAGCTTTGCAAAAGTCTCTTACTAGAAGGGGCAAGAGAGATACACCAATCTGAAATTGCAAATAGTTTTTTTTTTTTTTTAAAGTTTGAATTGTATTTTTCTTAAAAAGGTAATACAGACAACCTTTCCATAAAATTGAATTTTAAAGTAAACATACTTCCTAAAAAAGCTTCATTTGATTTGATAAATTGGTGTGTTTTCTACAAGATCGAAATCAATAAATGTGATTTAGTGTATGTCGAAATAAATTAAACTAACACAATGTGGAAAAGGGGATTAGTTTTCCTTTTGAAAACTAAAATGTAGCAATCAAAATATAATTTGTGAATATTTTGAACTTTAATGCATGTTTTTTGTGTAAAATGTGAATTTAAAAGTAGACTTGGCAATTTGTATGTTAGTATTTAAATCATATTTTTTTCATATATTGTATTTTTTTAATGCAGGATTCGATCTTAAGCATATTAATGTAGCTCTTCAATTAGAAAGTGCTGTAAAGCTGTTTTAATGACTAAAGATTTTGAAGTAATGTCAAATTATATGTACACTGAAGTGCCAGAACAACTGGCACTGATGAGCCCTTTCAAAATACATAAAAACACTACCTCTGCATGTCATTGGTTGTGTCTTCAAGTAAATATTTAAAGCGATAGATGTGTGTGGAAGCATCTAGCAATTTTCTATGCAGTTTAATTGTTGGAGCTCATGAAATGGACAGTAGTGTGGCCATGTAAAGACTTGGTGAACCAACATTGTTTTTGATGAATCTTTTTAAATGATAGGCGTGCAACATTTTCAAATAACTCTGAAATTGAATTCTGGGTTCTCAATTAACGCCAGCATATGAGAACTGCAATATTCCCTCAAAGATATGGACTGAAGGAGCAGACACCCAACCATGCTTCTTACCTGTACTTGGGAACACAGCCACTGGACCCTTGATAACTGAAACGACTAGCCTGTCATGAGAGTAGTTTCCAAATGTTTCGGATGATCAGATGGAAGTATCCGTAAGTGAAGAAAAGCCCACAAAGCTATGGATCCTGCATGTCAACAAGTGATTGTACTGTGGCCTCATAATGGTATGTGGTTTACTTAAAGGCCATTCAATGGGACCCTCTGATTCAAGTACAAAGGTCCCTGAGAGGTGAACAATATGCGAGAATCCTTTCTGATGAGTTACACCCATACAGGTCCTGTGTTCTTTCAGATGGGTTTGACCTCTTCCAAGTGGACACTTATACCGCCTCATAAGTCTACACATGCCAAAATTATGGTCAGAGGAAAACTCAACACCCACCCATATCGCCGTATCTCAGCATTATGGAATGCATCTATTCTGGCAAAACCTGGAACTTATGACAGCAGTGTGACCTAAAAAAGGACTGAGCATTGGCTGGCAAGAATCGTTTCACATGCCAGGTTTGCAACACTGTTTCAAATGACTCTGGAATTTAATGCTGATCATCAATAAACATCAGCATGAGAACTGCAATGTTTCGTCAAAGATGTGTGCTTTATGAGCAGACACCGAACACAAAACACTGCTATGTGCCTTGCCTGAGCTTGAGAACATAGCCACTGGACTCTTGATGAATGGAAACAAATAGCCTGATCTGACGTTGCCATTCCAAATATTTGGGGCAGATGAAGGATGTGAGGATAAAGCTACACATGACCATGGATCCTGCCTGTTGACAGATTGGTTGTGGCCTCATAATGGTATGAGGTGTACTTGGGTCATTCAGTTGTACGTGTAAAAACGTCGCCAAGGGGTGAGCTACATCTAGGCATCCTTTACCATGAGTTGCACTCCTTCAGGTCCTGCATTCTTTCTAATGGGTTTGGCCTCTTCCAAAGGACAATATGCCACCTCATCTGGATGCTACAAAATTATGATTTGTGGAACATTGAGTATGTGTTCTTGCCATTCCCACTCAAGTTGATAGATCTCAATTTTATCCAACACTTGTAATTCCTTGCAATGTGGTGTGTAACATATAATCCTCCACCTCTGAATGCACAAGAATTGAGGACTACTCTGCATGAAATACTACATTCAATGCCATTGAGTATGGCAAAGGCCTACAAGTAGTGTTCCAAGCCTTCTGGAAGCAGGTGAAATCTGTCCAGTCGTTTACAGAAGTTCTTTATTAAAATGGGTGCCCTACCAAGTATTAAATTGGTTTGTCAGGTTTTCTGGCTCTTCAGTATACATACATATATATCTTACATAATTTTAAGTTAAAAACTAAGTGAGAAATGCATAACTATATGTTTAAGTCATTGGAAAAAAAGTGAAGCTCAAAAAAGCTTACATATTTTTGAGCATTCTGTTGTTTCACATTTAAAATTAAAATACTGACCAAACTTATTAAAATTAATGTTGTTTTTTTGAAAAAAATGCAATACTGTGTTTGATTTGTACAAATAAAGTATTTATTAATTAACAATGAAAAGATTCCAGCATTGTAAATTATTTAATATGCTTTAAAATTATTAATATTTGAAGCTTAATTAATTAAGTGGTTCCACAAACAAAGTAATCTGTTACAAATTTGTTGAAGGAAAAAGAAAATAGACCAAGAGAAAAATCTTTATACATGCCACTTTTCTTTGTTCATTCGTATCGCATATTTTTCACTTTTTTATGTAAGATCTTACATTTAAAGGGGTACAAATCTTTTCACTCAAAAGCTTTTGTATTATAAAAAATAAGAATGGGCCCTAAACATTTTGTTCACTTTGCAAAGTGAACAAAATGAATTTGTCTGTTTTTGAATGAACACATTGACATGGGTGCTTAATTTGTTGCCAAGATGTCTAGTTTATTTCACACCACTCAATGCCTCATTGCTTGGAAGCAGCGGTAAAAAGAGTGGGAATTCTCTAGTTATGCTCTACACATACACTATGCAGGCACTTTCTATTAAATGAAGATGTGTTTATTTTGTCATGACTTATTATTGCATAATTCAAGCAAATTGTTCATGTATGAGTATCTGTAGAATACAATTTATTTACAATGTATCACTGTATTGATTATAATCAAGATAAGCAATTCCATGCAATGTGGTGTGCTGCAGCAGCTCTGTAACAGTACTGATTCTATCTCTTGAAGTGATTAAAACTGTCAATACCCACTGAATAGCTGATTGATCTTATTCTGAAAGCTGAACATTCCATTGATGTTCAGTATGCTGTGACAAAAAACATTGATGAACATTCTGACATTGGTGGCTGAAAACAATTACAATTTGAACATGTTCCCAATGGGTTAAAGTCTGAATTACAGCTTTAATAATAGTGCGCCATACAGACTGCTCAATACATACCTCCGCTAAGATATCTAATATGTCTGAATGGAGTGTATCCTCTACAACTTCACCTGGTCCTTAAAATATGCTGTTAAATATTTCACACTGCAATGTTCCTATGCAGACTCTTCCAATCAAACATCTGCCAAGACTAAACATTGTAACTCAATGCAGTATGTGCTATGGTAGTGTTCCTTCAATTGAATGTATTGTTTCTAATGTAATCATCTTATGATAGCACGTGTCTGTATCTGAAGTCATACTTTTGTACGAGTGTAAATACAAAGTTATTTTAAGTATGCACCTGATGTGTTAAAGGTTAAAAATTTACAAATATTTCATCCATTCTGAAGAAATTGAGTTTAAAAATAACCTATTTTAAAGCTAAAATATTTACATCTCTAAAAGAATAAAACAGTACATAAAAAATTAACTGTAACTGAATTCTTATTAATATATTTATTATTTCACAAATTTTATTTTTATGCAGATAAATATTCATAAACATTTACACACATCTTTAAAATACTTTTCATAAAATGCGTAAGCTCTTGTATGTTATTTTCCGTCTTCCTAAAATGTGTTCAGCAAAATTTAAGTTTGCATTCCTTATCCTATGCATTCTTATATTAATCATGCCTTCATTTATGTGAAGGGATGTTTAATGGAAGAATTTAATAAATATACAAAACTCATTCCAAAAAGTTAGGTCTTTTGAATTATGTTTTGTTATAACTCACACAAAACGTTTAATGATGCAAGAGAGCCTTTGCTTTTTCTACCTTTACGCATTTTATGTGTTGTATGCTGAATTTAAATTTCTATTAGTAATGTTGAAACTAAAGTTTAATGATGACCTTTTTGGCAACATTACTTCTGTAATCTCTTCACGAGATCATGGATGAGTTGATGATAGTACAAATATAGTTTTAAAAAATGATATGTGAACACTAGTCACTGCAATGCCTTCAAGAGAAGATTAAAAGTACTTTTATTAATTTTAAAACACACATTTGAGAAGATTGCATCTTTGAAATAGTTGAATGAGGATCCTATTATTAGCTGTTAAAAATATTTTTCCAAAAATTTAAACCGATTAAAGAGTTGCTTTTTATGAAAGTTTTTCAAGCTCAACTTTTTACAAATGTTAAAAAAAAATTGATTCAAAATTTGTCAAAAAGATAAGTTTAGAATGAAATTATTTTCAATGGAAAAATAATAAACTCACAATGGTTTGTAAAAAGTAATTTTAAAATTCTTCAAATAGGAGATAAAGAAAAGTATCTATTTCACACTACTAAAATTTGAAATAAAATAAATTTTTCGAAGAAGTAATACTTTTTAGAATACCAATGAGAGGTTCTGTTTTCAAAAGCTACAAATGGAGAGCTTAAACACTGTTAACAGGCTTCTTAGTGAGAAAACTAGTGTAGGCATAGTGACTTGTGTTCTAGAAATACATTTGGAAATATATTATTTTAATATCTATTTTGTATTCCCAATTCAAATTGCTTTATAGCTATAAAAACATCTAGCAATAGCTGTTAATATTCTCAACAACAGTTACTTTGTTATAACTGTATTTTTAAACTGCTATCAGAATAGCAGCTCATTTCTACCATCCACATAAATCCAAGTGTGTATGGTATTTCCAGAACTCTTTGAGACAGTGGTGTGATATATTTGTATTTTGAAGTATTTTGATTTCGATCCAATTCTTGTTGAAATGTATTGCTTATTCAATTCTTCATATATTGTTATGGAATTTATCAGTATATTGAATTGACTATAAGATTTTAGAAATAGATTAAAAGGTGATAAATCAAAGAGAATGTTTCAGAAAAATCTAAGAATATCTAACTTCTGAATTGACTTGTGCATCTATTATAAGTTAAGCATATTTTACAGCTAAATTTAAAATTATTTAATTTGTTAGAGTGGAATAAATTTAATTGCTATTTAATGAAATGAAATTTCAAATTTGACTTGTAACAATGTTTGATATTGAGCTAAGTATGAAACTGGCACACAAACTGAAAATGGCATGTATAAATCTTCACTTAGATCTGTAATAGCTTAAATTTAAAAATGTTTCGAGATTTTCACAATAATATATGAATTTACAACTGAATAATTAGCATAAATTTTAGAGATGCTGTTTTATTGCAATATGATATTGATGTTTCAAGAATTAGCTTTTCACTCTTTCAACGTCTTCCTTTATTTTTATCACAGTTTTATTATTCTAGTGTCTGGATAAAACGACACTATATCGAGGATGCTGGTGCATGATCCAGACAACTTCATTGAGCTAGAATTGAAACATCTCATGTCAGATCATTGTATCTGAAAAATATACATCGATATCATGAAATCATATTTGCATTTTATAGATGTAAAACTACACACTAGTTTTTTTAATT
Source organism: Metellina segmentata (assembly GCA_947359465.1). Taxonomy (NCBI): domain Eukaryota; kingdom Metazoa; phylum Arthropoda; class Arachnida; order Araneae; family Tetragnathidae; genus Metellina; species Metellina segmentata. Next base: position 10,325,407 of record OX375876.1, on the reverse strand, counting down.
GCTATATCATTAAATTTCATAAAATTTGTATGAAATAATTATTCTAAATTTTTTGCTTTGTCTAACAAAAAAAAAAAATGAAGTTGCCTGGGTCTTGCTTTGGCATCCAAGTAATAATATTTTATTTTTAATACCAAATAAACTTTTTAATCTGAAAATTAAATTGGTTGAAATAAGTGAAATGTAGTTAAATTTTCTAAATATGCCTCAAACAAAAATGTTTAGTTTTCAGATTAAAAATAAAAAATATCGCGATATTTATTTAATAATCCAAACCATTTAAAAGCTTGAATGTTTTTTCTTTTTCGAGGTTTGTAATTCATCTTAAATATCAAAACTTAAAATAGAGGTTATTTCTACTTCCAATAAAGTCGCTGTTTTTTTCAAAAATGAAGAGTGAAGAGCTTTCTTTTAAAATTTTACTGCATTTAAGAAATTCTGTTGTTTTGATCAAAAATAAATAATTACCTATGTAACTCTATTTTTTGTTTGCTACATTTTGAAATTCAGAGGTTACTATTTCTATGATGATAGATGTATGTATTCCATTCATATTTAGTTCATCTTTCGTATGTAAATGGTTAGTTCACAATCGTACTTAACACGAAATGTGTAAGGAGGCTGACTTTATAATGGATCTTGAAACAAAAATATTCACACTTGCGATGTATACTCTAGCATAAACAAGTGTACAAGTTTGAATTCCGAAAACCTGTCTTTACCTTTTATTCTGGGAGCACTCTTTGTGAGAGGTTATTAGCATATTTAGAACAGGAAACTTCTTGATGTTGGTGTGTGTAAGAAAATATAAATGTGCAAAACCTTTAAAAAAACCCACAAAAATGAAGGTTTATTCTCCAGAGGAAAATCTACTTTTATTGCTGACTTAATTTTAGAAGAATTTGGAATATGTTTCTATTTCATCTTTAATGCTTCGTGATTTGTACCATTTTCATATAATTGGGTCAAAAAGCTTTGTAATTAAAGTTTCAGGATTTCAAGAAAAATTAGCCAACTTATTGTATTTGAAGTTCGAGACTTGGTTCTAAAATTTTTCGCATTTCAATGGAGCCTTCTTTACATTTCTGTACCATTGTATATTGCGTATACCTAAATACAGACGCAATGGTACCGATGTGAATGCATGAATATGTACTTTAGAAATCAGTTATTTAAAAGTGGTCTCTATTTTGTCCTTTTTTATAACGGCAAAATCATCAGATAATAGGTGTGTTTTTTAGTTTAAGGTTTTTAGAGTGTTTGTTTCCCTCTTCGCATCAATTGTTTTGGCACCTGTATTTCCTACACGAATGAGGCCGAGCCTGTGAATTGCATTTTACTTATCGAATGATACACTGGTCATTTCATTGTGCTAAATGCACGAGGTGTGGGATTCAAGAACTAGACATGGTAAAAATTGTCTTGAGACAAGCTATGAGGTTTGGTCTCGACTGTAATAGTATGGAATTGAACTGCTTCTTGTTTCAGAGAAGGTGTGAAAAGGGGGTTCAGGTTCCCACGACATTTTCACCTTGAAGCCGAATCACATGATAGCCTAAAGGCTAATATAAGATTTTAAGTATTATAATGTGAATATTGAAAACTGGTAATCCGACTCCCCAAATACATTTTTCTAATGTAATTTAACTTTTTTTGTATCCACAAATTCGTTGTACTGTTGTGTTTTTCCTGCCTGAAGCCAAATCACCCGCAGGGTTGTTCATACCCCAAATATATTTATTTTTCTATCTTAAATTAAATATCAGCAGGCAAGTTACTTTTATAATCAAATGAATAAGTAAGTGGTAATGAACTTTGTTATTTTTTATTTTATTTGATCCATAATTTAGCGTGTTTAGATATGATTCTACTTGACCCTATCATAAAATTTGGATTGCTACTCCCTTGCTTGTAAACAGAACCAAGATAAACTCGTGCAAAACAAATAGCCATTTTGGTATACTATGGGTCTGGTTGTGGAAGTCAATTTGCTGAAAAATGGTAATACGATTCAATGGATCTATTAGGCGCTACCTTATTACACGTAAAATTTTAAGAGCGGCTGTTCCGCGGCTCTTAAAGTGAAGCGGATTGGTCGTGTGATGTCACGAGTAGGCTGGGTTTTGTTTGGCTGTCGGGGGTTGGTCGTGCATCAGAATGACCTTTATCAGACGAATAAATAATAAAAGAATAAAATTAGTTTTAGGCACACTTGTTTGAAGAGGTTTATTGTTGATTAATAGTTATTATTTAACTGAATTTAAAGAAAAGGTTTTAAGTCTAGTAACATATTTTCATAGTATTTTGTTTGTAGTGAAATGTATCAAATCTGATTGTTGAATCATTTAATAAATTTAACTGTCTATAGATAGCCAATGATAAATAAAAGTTGACAGTCAAAGGTGAAAAAAAGTTTACACATGGCCAGTGATCACTGACCGTCGAATTTAAAAAATAAATAAATGAAGCTTGACCCAAATAAAGTTTGTTATTCACCCGTCGTGTGACGTTTTTTTTTTTTTTATATCCTAGTAGTGACTACATTTGTTTCAACTCGTCATTTCTTTTGCTTCTGGTACCTAACGATGAATTTGTAGTCGGAAACTGCTAAAGACGCCACTAACAAGAAGACGTTGTTTATATTTGACATGTCCCCGGATTGAAGAGTCCAAGAATCCGCTGACTCTGTCTACTAACTTTCTAGACTATTTCTTAGAAAAATAAAGTAGCGACATCGAGAATAATAGAGTTCAGGAAATCACTCTACATTTTGGTTTCGTTGACCTCCCAGATCGGACATCATCGACCCAACGCGTTGCTCCTCCACAGTTGACGATGTAATCCGTAACGCCATTTTACCGGTGACTGACGAACGATACCGGTACGTAGAATCACGAGATCTTGCATTGTGCCCAGTCAGTAGCACCCTCTAGTTCCCTTTTTAATCATTTCATTTTGACTACTTATTTTCCTACTTAAAAATTGACATGTGCGTTACTTATTGACACACCCTCGTTCATTTCAACAGTATCGTGTACATGTCCTCATCCGTTGCACAGTTTAGTTAGTTGCTGAAGCCAGCTGTTTATACAAAATAAAGGCTCCACAAGGACTTGACAAACGACGTTTGAACCACTCATTTTATCTGTCAAAATAATTTTTATTCGAGTCAAGTATCTATTAAAAACTGATTTACTCTTTGAAAGAATGGAAACTGATATTTGAACCTGACAGATGTAATCTTCAATAGCCCGTTGCGTTGTTTCAGTGCGACATTAAATAACAACCTACCCTGACAGATGTGTAGTTAAAGTTGTTAAAAATATTAGAGCTCTTATAATTTTACTCATAATTTAAAAAACGACGAATTGAAGGGAATTATTTAATTGAAAGAAATTACTAGTGGCATAACATTTCATATTTGCTTTTTCGATCCCTTTTGTACATGAGATGGCAGTCAATTTATGTGGCTTCGTTTCAATTTAGCTAAATGCATCTCATTAATTTATGGAAAAATTTTAACTCAATTTGAATTAATAAGCATTTCGTGAAATAATAATCATATTTCTGAATGAAAAATGAACAAAATGTCTGAAAATCACGTTTTTATTTAATGCTTGTATTTTAAACTTAACCAACCAAGGTATTTGAAGTATCACCAAACCGCTCAGGTTTGAATTTCCTATTAAACTTTGAGCTTCTGCACAGACTAGTATAATTTTTAAGATGATTCAATTAAGAAGTTCCAAGTTCTATTAAGTAAACACTGAGCTCCACCATCGACAACCCTTGACGTATTGGAATAAAAATTCTGAGCCATGCTAGTTTGCTTTTAGTGTAATCTTTCTAGAAACCCCTCATATATTTAAAAATGCGTTAACTGTCCCCAGAGAAAGAACATCTAATCTCGTTCATTTCCAATTGAAGAATTTTCCCGAAAATAGCCTTAGTTTCTTAAGCTCTTGTTCTGTTGGTTCCAAATCTTGTTAGTTGATTCATACCTCCAGTCTATCGTTTTATAAGAAACCAGAAGTGATAATGCACGAAAAACTGGAAAATAGAAATGATTGCAAATGCAAAGTAATAGGTTGGTTCAATTTTAAGGGGATTCACTCTTTTGAACACTAATTTGTGTAATGGGGGTGCGTAATGTATCTCGTTTTCCCACGACCCACTTAGAATTGGAGAGAGAATCTAAACGAAAAATTGTAGATTTCCCTCTCAAAATGAAACACAAAAGTACCTGAAAATTCTAAGTTGAGTTGCTTTGTTTGAAAACATCTCATTCCTTCAGATAAAATCACGAAGCATGAATCTATCTGGAAATGTTTTTGGCACTTCCATGGGCACCCATGTTAAATTCACAAACTTTGGGGGCATCTGATTTATTCATAAATTACTGTATTAATCTGAAATTTTTACAGTATAATATTTTAATCGTTTTAAAGACTTTACAACAATTTTTTCAAGAATTCACAAAATTATAATTAAAAAAAAAAGACAAAAAAATTTGAATTATTTTAAACAAAATATTTAAAAAAAAAGTCAATTTTATATCTTATTTTTTGTGTTTGAAGTGTTTAAAAGTGCATCATAAACAATCATAAAATGTCTCAAGAATGTATCTCATATAGTTTTTGTGTAATGGGTGCACCCAAACACGAAGCATGAAACCCCCGAACATGAAAAAAGTATGTTCTGAGAAATAGGCCTTTAAACTTCGTAAGGACGTATGTCCCGGTAATAGCGCATCTACTTAAAAAAATATTGAAAAATACTTCAATTAACGAATTTCTACGAATGAGGTATCGTTATTTAAAAGACAATTCAAGTTTTCATAAACAGTAAAAATCTCAAAAACCTTTTAGGTTCCGGACTCCCTTAAGAAATGACTATTTTCTCTGAACACTATTGACAAAAAATTCTGTCTAACTAAGTTTCTAATGCAAAGCTGCCGACTCCAGCAGTCAGTGTATTATAAATTACGGCTACGAAATTCTAAGTGACTTTCTTATTCTCTCAATAGTGTTAATATCTTACCTACATAATTACGCATAACAATCCTATGAGTTTATCCCCTTAAATCTTTAGATTATCAGTACTAAGAACAGTTCAAACTCGCGATTATTTATGAGGAACTTTATATCAACGTGAGTGATGTTCAGCGAAGGATCAACTGATCTTGTGTTTTGTCTGAAATCCCATATCTACAGAAATTATGTTTGGAGAGTGGGGTGCAGGCTCAGGTGCGTTTCCATGATGCGTCAGATGATGACCACGTAATCCAACCGTTGTTCAAAATAACGTGGTGTTGTCCTCAGATCTTTCCCTTCGGGATTCATCCTGGACCGTCGTCGATAGCCCATTGTTTTGCTCCAGTGGGACATTAATTAAAATACACACCTACCATGTGAATATGTATATGATGACAAAGAAAATTTTCCATTTCGTTCAGTGGTTTGATCCAAATTGATTACAAAAACATCAGCATCTCATTGTCAATCATAAGCAAGCAAAATTTGTTTCATTCTTTTTTTTAATTACCGAATAAGCTCTCATTATTTTGTAATTTATTTATAATTTTAATTTTAATGCAACCAATTGCAGCTTACTGTATTCAGAGATCTAATCTATATCTTGAACAGAAACAATACAACGCAATCGGATACATAATGTCCAGGTCGTCGTTTTACGAAAAGTCCTTTACCTTTAAAAATAGCTAATTAACTTTCTTGAATCAGTGAATATTCCCTCGCAGTAAAAAACATTCCTGTAGTTATCACGTAGCCTCCTTCGGTTTTAAACACGTCGAATTAAAACTGCTGACACTTTTTTAAACATATTTTTAAAGCAAGTTGCTGATGGGTTTTTAAAATTCAAAACGAACCTGTCATAAAATATGATTAAAATTCCAGATAAGGAAGAAGTAACAAATGTGTAATGTTTTATGCTTGAATTGAATTATATATTGGTAAATATGTCTCCCTCCTGTTCGGTTTCAAAGGAGAAGTTGGTCCACACTATCCATAGCTCAACGAATTCATCCCATTACTACCGGTTGGAAACTTAGGTTAATTTGAGAATTAGAGCAGGCTGTTGTAACCCTGTGAAGAAAGTGAATGTTCCTACCCTGTATCAATGGACACTGATGTTGTATTCATTGTTGACTGCAGTGCATGTGTGTTGAGATTCCTAATTTATATTGGTCATTTTTTTAATCTCGTAAAGCTGATTCGAATGTAATAAATTGATGGCTGTCTTCTCTTGCATCTCATCAGTGTAGAAACGGAGCATTTAATATTCATTTCTGTTCGCTCCCTTTGTTTTCAGTCCACTTCACCCTTCAGTCCGTTGAACGTTAGGGAAAAATTTAGCTATACGAGTGCACTTTATTAGTCTTGTGGTCCTCTTTGGCCTTTTTAAAATTACAACTTGCCAAAACGTGAAGTAGAGCCATCCTGCAGATTTTTGGGTATCCTCCTGCAAAATCTAATACATGCAAGTTCCTCGTGTTCATAACTGATGCCTCGGTGTTCCATCTGAACATTTTTGTAATGTTAAAACCACACTTGAGAACACTGCATTGTCTTTTCAAAGGATTATGTTATGCGCTACTAGTTTTTGCTGCTTATAACTTGCACAAATGTCATTAATGAGCCTATTATGTACCAAAATAAGTAACATGCAGAATGTGAATTATGTTTGGATGTTGTAAAACGTTCTTAAAACACATGTTAAGGAGAACGATTTTTAATGTCTTTGAAAGAAAGTATAAAATATTTAATTATATATACATTATTGTTAAGGTAACTGAGGAATGTGAAATGGTTTCGTGCTGCATAAATCTATGAGTTATAAAGTATAAAGGAAGCGTTCTAATTTAGTAAGTGTTAATAATTGCTACGTGTAATATATCAAACTTTAGTACTAGTTTAAAATGTCTATTAGAATATTTAGATACAACCGTGCTGTTAGGAAACGGCTGTTAACGTTGATCATGGATGCACAGTAGCAAATGAAGTGTGGACGTTGTAAAACTTCGTTTTAAAGACCATACAGATACTCGAATGAGTTCGATATAAGGATTTTCCGTACACTACATATATGCGAATACTCTTAAGAAGCAATACAGGCAAATTATAATTTTCTTGCAAAATATGCCAGCTCATGTATCTTGGTGGCACATCTTCAAGCAACTATGGCTTTATGATTATTTAATTTATTTTTATTCACAAGATGTTTAATGATTTTAGAACAAATACAATTGCTCACAAATTCAAAGTTATTTTAAAATCCAAAGGACTTCTGCTCGCTAATGCAGTATCCATTGTAAGATTCATTTTATTCGTCTTGGTATCCTTAAGCCTCCCTCTTCAGTTTGATTTCACGCTTGTGGCGAATTGTGTCGCAACTACGACAGCAATTTTCAAATTAAACTTCGTTATATTATTTGCTTTTCCTACTTGTGTAGCATTAGAAGATAGAATTAAAGTAATTTATTTTACCGGACCATCTGAATAGAAAAACTGTAGCAAGTGACAGAAACGGTGAATGATCAAGTAAACAGTTGTAAAGAAACCAAATTTGTAGTTGAATTAACTGAAAAATGGACATGGGTGTCAAACATAGTCAAAAGGAGCAGAAATATCTCAGTGCGATATCCAATTTTACTTCAAAATGCTAATGTTAGAGATTACCCTCGTGTAGCTTCAGGGTTCCCACTGAACCTAATAAGGTCCGAGTCTTCTTTAGTTTTAAGGTTCCTTGTCTTTAATAAGCCTAAATATTAACCCTTTAAAGCCCTAACAGTTTTAAGCACTGCTTATTTTAGATCACCTTTATTCAAAAACTAAGAACCAAACTTCTCGTCCAAATCAAGTGCCATTAAAAATTTGTAGCATACTTTATAGGTTTACTGAAAATTTAAACTTTAAATTTAGGTCCTTGGACTCTAACAGCATTCTAGTGTTCCTACTCACCGGTCAATCAATTGCAATCTGGAGTGTAGGCCCTAAAAAAGAAAAATAAACTTAAAAATCTTTATTTTCCTTGAATAGAGTAAACCCTGAGAAATGAAAAATTGGGACAGTTGTGTGGATAAATTTTTTTAATGTAGACTCACAAGCCCTAGCCAATTTGAAAGTAGATTTTTTTCAACAGATTACGATTTTTTTTAATGGGGATTTCTTCAAGGGTTTACTTTTTTCAAGCAAACTCAGGTTTTACAACCCCGAGGTGCCCTTGAGATCTATTCCCTCTTTCATTTTATCCGCCTTTTCATATTCTCCCTCGTAAATTCTACTTGCTACCGTTAATTGTGCTCAATCTTTTGAATATGGAAAATTTTTTGTATGGTACCTTTTTTATTTATTTTCTTTAATCTATAAAATATGGATGACTTTATGCGAAATGGCTTGAATCTAGGTTTTGATAACGACTTATGAGGTTTAAAAGTGGAGAAAGTGTGGTAAAAGTTTAGCTGAAATATTTCAGATAAATGATGTTGAAAGGCTTACTTTCGACTTAATGCGTATTTAAATTGTGGATTAGTTATATATATATATATATATATATATATATATTATTTTTTTGAATGCCTTTTGTGCAAGAACGTATTGCATAATGTGTTTCTTGTGTATTTGTATAATGTAGTTGAGCCAAGGGTTAACCGATAGAGGTGATCTCTTCAAATTCAGCCGCACGCACTACATATATATATATAATTTACAATGTAGTAGAGCCTTCTTGTGATTAAAAATAAAATCAATTCTACTTTTAGGGGTGGACTACCTTAGGAACACTGGTCACCTTTGGCTCACCTACCTCATTGATTTGAATTTTATTTGTTCAAAATTATATATATTGCACGGTGTGTATCTTTGTACTAATGAGCTTATCGAATCATTAAAGCTTATTTACTTATTAGAGAGAAGTCTATACGAAGCGTTGTCCTCGGATATTTTCCTTGGGGTTGATCCCAGACCTCCAATAGCCCATTGAGTGGTTCTGGTGTGATATTACTCAGTATTGCTTTTAGGCTGAGAAAATTGAAAGTTGCACTTGAGAAATTTTTTACATGCTATTTACTTCATTTGAAGCAAAATCAAATAAGTTAGAGTGGAAACATGTTAAGTTGTGGTTATTGTAGAAGTTCCTAAACTAGTTTAAAAGCGAGCATTCTGAGATAAAATCACTTGAAACAATTTCTATGATTTCGAGTTCAAGTCTAAACTTTGCTCAGATGGCAAAATGTTACAAGTCACTTTTCCCAAAAAAGTCCCATCCTGGAGTCTTTTTTGTTAATGTTTGGAAGGTGGCAAAATGTCGTAAGTCTTTTTCTTTCAGTTTATAAGAAAACAAACGTGGGAAAATTGTAATAAATCAAAAACCACAGAACCACATGTTGAATCTTGAATCTGCTGTTACGAAATATTAAAAAAAGTGACTTATAACATTTTGCCATCTGAGCACAGAACTATAAAAGCTCAAACTCGCGGTAATCATTTCCCATTTATTGAACGTTTTAAAACTGGTAGTCAACTTTCTGTACAAAACTCTTAAAATTGTGTATAATTTGTTGTAATTTGTACGTTTAATTACTTTTTAAAGCATATATTTACAATACATAACTAATTTAAATAATTAAAATTACTACTCTTTTAATATTCTGAAATAAATGTCAGAATATATATTGTTAATTATCCCGGGTAACTGGCGAGATTGGATAGTTTCGTAATTGTTTAAAGCCACCAAGATTGCTTTTGCTGTTCTTCCGTTAGGCTGCAAAAGCCTTTCACTAATAACTGCTCCATGGAGCAAACTTCTTTTTGACCTTTTTCAGTTATTGAAGGGAAAGACGAGGATGTTGAAGACGTCCTTGAAAGAACTAATGGCGTTTTGAAGTAACACGAACTGACACTACCAAGTGGTTGTTCCATACCTGTAGAATTTAAAAATTCGAGTGGTTTGTATTCTACTAATCCTCAAGTATCTGAGTACCATCACCATTGTATTATCCCACAAAACTATGACAGTGAAATTAGTACACTCGTCTAGTAAATGTTCAAATCTTACTACTTTAGGATTTTTACACCACATTTAATTTTTTTTCTTACTGTTTTCGTATCAAAATTAAGCACTTGTAAAGTGCCAAAAACAGGCATGTGGCATCATTTTCATATCTATTTTAACATATAGACTTCCTAAATATTTTTTTAATGTAACGAATGCTGAAATTTCTTCCTAGTTTAGTAATAATTGAGCAATTATGTGTTCGTTAAACTCACTATCCGTTCAGTTTTTAAAACTAGAAGTTGTCCAATTTAAGTACAACTGTCTTTTGCCAGATGTGTAACCATTTCTAAGGAATGTGTATTGAGTCTAATTAATCTAATTATATCCAGTAATATTGGTGAAAATCGCGTAAGCACATTGTGAGCATTTCTTTGATTCCACAGTGCGAATGAAGTGAAATACGTTTTGCGTGACTTGCCTTTCCATCTGCTTGAATCTGAGTTTGAATTGTGATGTTACTTTGTTATGTTTGCCTTTTAGGTCATCACGTATCCTAAATCTCTTCACATTGCTTGTGTGTATAAACATTTTACTTTTTATAGTTACGTGTAGATTAATTTTACTCACAGCCACTAAACTTCAACGTGGTAACAGAGCGAGTTGGTTTTCATGATTGCTTGACGTTGTTTTAGAAAGAGTTGAATACGATGTTGTTGTTGTTCGCGTGTCCATGGACAAGCAATATTCTAGTGGGGTATCGGTCTAGATTCCATCAAAAGCATTCGTCACAGCCTCTGCTAATGTTGGTGCATCCCATCTGTAGAGGATCTCCCTTAATAAGTCCTTGAGTGTAACCATTCCAATCTTCAAAAGATTCACCGTTTCAGTTGGGCATTCCCAGATGTGGTTGGGCGTGAGTTGGACTTCGGGGCAGTTTTTTACAATGGGCATAGGTTCTTGTTTTGTCCGGATGGATCTTCATGCCCTTATAATGCTCAGTTCTAAATAGTAGTTCTCTCAGTTGAATACAATAGCATCAAATATTATTTTAAGGTATCATGTCAACGATAACAAGCAATGTCATTCTTTGAAGAATGACTCTTGCCCCTGCTTGAATCAACTTTACGCTGCTCTACCCTTTTGCTCACGGACTATTCACGAGATTGCGAATTTCATCATCAGCAATTAAAACCTTAAAGACATACCCCCAACAGATCGAGATTTTGAAACTCACAGCATGGGATTTCCATCTATAAGTTACATCAGCCCTTGCTTCAGCTATTCCAACGCATATTTATTTCACACTGCTGTCAGTATGGTACCTGTTTTCACGGATGAATCTATAGAAGGGGATCATGTATGCTGTTTAATCTTCTTTCATTATACTATTTATAGTTACAGCCTTCATACTGCCTGCTCCTTCATACTGCCTGCATACAGCCTTCATACATACTGCTGAAATGCTGTTCAGCCACTGAGCACCAGCTGGTATGCTCCAGGTTTTCACTCACAGCTCGCGAGTTCTACAACAGTCGGATTATTATACCATCAACTGCCATCCTGTTGTGTAAGATATCTACCATCTTAATCAAATTCCTCGCAAAGCAAGGGTTTTGTTATTATGCTATGTTGGGTCCAGAATCACGTGGTCATTAAGAATGACGATCTTGCAGCCTTCTGTGAAGACTGCTTACCTTTCCATTGCAGCAATCTGTTTCCTTTGCAGACATCAAAATGTGCACAAAATATTTTATCAACTGGTGGTAATCAAGGAATCTGCAAGTTGCGTTCCATGAAACTCGTATTTTACCAACGACCCGTATCTTCGATACCAATGACCGAAATTTATAACGTTCTGCCCTACGCATTGGACGTGCTCATTTACCTCATCTTTTGCTTGGAAAGGAGCCTATTATCTCAATCCTACCCAACTTCCTTAACTGTTCATCACTAATTGTTTGTATTTTCAAATAGCGTCTCAAATGTTTCAAGAGCACAGTTCAAAATGTATAGAATTTGATTGTGGAAAGTCCCCATTCAATTTCTTTGCATTTGTACGCGGAATCGCTTTTTAAAACATCTTTATAAATTAAACAATTTTAACCTCTTTACTGAAGAGCCACGATCGCCCGGTTGGAAGAGTAACGGATTAGCAACCGGAGGGTTGTTGGTTCGAATCCAAAGACCGTCGTATAAAAAGGGGGTCTGGTACACGTTAAATATGGCGTTTCCTCAACTGTCCTCATGGTGGCGTGATGTGGAAGTTCGAAGAGTGGGATGCAAGCTCAGTTGTTGCCTCGTAATTTGGGCGTGGTTCAAAACGATGTGGTGTCCTCGGATCTTTCCCGGACCGTCGTCAATATCACATTGCGTTGTAATGTAAACGATTTCCGAATATTTGGGACACACAATATTTTTCAACGAACGGGATTGAAACGTAAACTCGTGTTGATTGATTGCGTGCAGTGATATTTTCTGTTTCTTTCGCTCGAAATTAATTTCGCATTTCTAAATTGTGTGCACTTTCAGTTGCAATGTGTGGTAACTGTACGAGATCAAGAGATAAAAAAGAATCATGAATTAATATCTTAAGAATAGCGTTTTGCTTGACAACTTATATTTTGTTTGATTTCGCTGTTTTCTGTTTTAAATATTCCTTATCAATTAATTACATTTCCTTTTCCTCACACGCAAAACCACCACAAAGTTTTCGATGAAAAGTGACATAAGTCAGAATAACGCAAATTTTAAGTGTAATTATTCCCGATATTGTAACAATATTATAAAATTCTGAATTAGAGTTTTTGAAACATTTAGATCCTTTGTCATAATGACAGGATGTTCACCTGGATAATTTTACGAATTATAATAAGTTGTTCAAAGTTCATTGAAAACAGTGTTTTTTTTTTAATGTTAATAGTTTGGCATTGTAGGTTTGTACTCAAGACATTCGTTTTAAAACAAGTTCTTTTATTATTAGCATGCCACAAAATGTAAGTTTCAAGAAAAAATTTATTTGCCTTAAAACATTTAGTAATGAATATTTTATCAAATCAATTTGTCAACCTTCCCTTAAAGATTGAGGAAAACGACAATGGGTAATAGTGCCCAAGAAAAAAAATTCTTGTTTTGTTGACTATGAGTGAGAGAGCACTCGCCGTATATAGGTCAGTCTTATGACTTTAGTAAAGCATTAACTTAGGAAAGGGAATTCCAAATCCCAAAAATCGCAGTTTGTAGTAGTAACCTACTAACGACCTTTCGTCATTTTGTAGCTTTCTCAAACAGCAAAAGGGTGCTATGTATGTGCTTTACATGTATGGATATGCATGTGTAGGATCTGTGTTCAACCCTTAACTTCTGAGTCACAAACCGTCTCATAACTAGTGTGGAGGGGTCTCTCAGACCTCGCTCACTAAAGTGCGTATAAAGTTGATTAATATAATATATTAATGAAAGATTCTTTAGATTATTATTATTTATACATTTTAAATTTAGATAATTCAATTCTTAACATGAAATACATTTTATATTCATGTCACTTCAGGATCAGCTTTCGGACTTAATTTTGCAGGACGTTTCAACCCTGGAAACTGTAAAACTATGTTGTGTTTTGGTGTTCTAACGGCACGTTTAGGTCCCCCCCCCCCTGGCATCCCATTTAAAGTTATTTTTTCCGAATAAATATTATTTTTGTGTTGACGCACTTGAAATGTCTTCGTCTTCATCTTCATCTGCCTAAATTTCCGAATACTCTATTTCCGACCAATTATCAACAATATCCTGGCTTTCTTTTTGTGTAAGATACACAGGTCGTTTTTTAGTAAAGTTTGTTGCCATTTTAAGCTATCTGCCTTAATTCCCTACTCCAACTTAGACGATTTCATTCAACAAATGCTTTGAATGGGTCTAAGAGACCACACGGAAAATGCAAATAGTGTAAAACACCAAATAATTATGGCAGCCAAACCAATCTTGGAATGTGGCATCTGTTGGACGTAGTTGGAAGGTACTGAATAGGACAGGGACCAATATTCACTTTAAGGGGCAGAAACGACCTGTCAAAAACGACGTGGGGTCTGTGAGACCCATGACAGCAGTTAAAGGTTAAAGTGAGTTGTACAAATTATAAAGATGTCGAAAATGTGTTAAAATATTAATTTATTCTACGAAAGTCAAAAGTGATTAAATATTCTGTTCATTTTTTCAATCTAGAATTAACCAATTCGATCCGATAGAGGTCGGGTATTTCTGCTAGTTGGTAATAATTTTGAAATAGGGTAACCCATTGTAGGTTTTGCTTGCTCCACGCGCTTCCTTTTGTTCGCCAGTGGAAGATATCCAAAATGGCGGTCTATCCAAATGGCCGTTTGGCAACCAACGTCAATTGGAGTCGCTACTTCAGCGATGGGCCGGTGCCATATTTCTCAGTGTTTTACCATAGATTGCTTCGAATCTTATGATATTAACTAACTCAAAAGAGACAAGAAAAATAGCACGGTTGTGAAACAATCTGGATGTATAAAGAAGAATCGCAGTTTCCATGGCTACTGTGCACACCCGTAGACCGGTGCACGCAAGTTCCGGTCGTAGGTCATGCTGCACAGCATGGTGGGTTTCTTTGGGAAACCCCCCCATTGACATCGGGATATCACGCGTCTCCATTTTTCTAATAGAGGACCTTTCTAGCCAAACCAATGGCTAATCATTTATGTCTGTTCTTCGGATGGTGATTATCACCATTACACCTTCCACTGTAAACTTCTGAAACACCTCAGGGACGGTCTCCACTTCTTAAAGAAAGCTCTCGAGACTTAGTGGCAACATCCTCAGTGTCGCTAGACACTCCTGGTCTTGGGCTTATTTGCGACTGATAAACTTACGCCTCCGCCTACCTTAAGTTTCTTTATCGATAGAGCGAGTGATCGGAAGCCCCGACCACTCGCTCTATCAGTATCAGGTAAGTTGTTAAGTATTTGTTTGAAGTTAGAGTGAAGATACGTTGACTGTTTGTTGGTTTAAGAAGGTATTTCTCTGGAGGATCGCAGAGGAGGTGCGTGCTGTGTAATGTGCGGTACTTGCACTATTGTCGAAATAGGCAAAAGATCTTAGCCCAAAGATGTACACGCTGCAGCTGTACATTTGTCGGTGGAGGCAGACGCGGGTTTTTATTTAAAGAGAGCAGTAAACCCTGGTAAATAATTAACCGTCCTGGGATGAGAATGTCGAAGAAACCTTCGGGTTAGGGAGCAAGTCTTTCAATTACGAATCAAAAAGGGCATTTTTGTCCTCTGACGTTATAGGGCCGACCACGTTCACATCCCGCCTTAGCCAATCATGGCGGCAGTGAACTTTAGAGCGGAGCGTCAATGGGGCCTGTTCCTCTTGGTTTTCCTAGTCGGGGACTTTCTTTGCTCTTGTAGCGAATCTGAAAAACTCCTTAACCGGTGTGACATGGAGGGAAGTGCGCCCCCAAATAACTGGAACTTCGGATGGTGTGAGGGAGAGTTGCCTCTCTCCAAGTTGAATTGAAATGAAGTTTTTGAGTCCTTACTGCATCCTTCTCCCCACCGAGTTAGATTTTATTTCGGGATTTTCCCCTCATGAAACATGTTAATCAACCACCCCAGAACGTCCTCCAGGGCCGGGTAGAACACTTGGTAGAATCGCAGATCGATACTCGCCCAACCAAAAACCTACCTGTACGTGGGGGCTGGTACACTTCACATCTATCATAGTCTCAAACATGCCAGTTCATGTGCCTACTAGGGATGTCAATTACCGTCCGGTTAAACCGATAAGTCGGTTTTTTCGTTTCGGTTAACCGGTTTTTTTTCGGTGTTTTCGTGGCACGGTTATAACTGCGGTTGTTATTTTAAAAACTATTAACCGGGGAAAAAAAACGACACCGAAAATTCAAGAATATAATATTCGTAGCCTGCGTTTATGGGATGCAAATGATTATTTTTTTCTTTCTGACTTTTTACGATCCACTTAGTTGATGTCCCTTTTCAACCACTCCCGTGAAATAGCTTGTTCTCATTCTCTGACTTGTTTAGTCTATGCGGGTTGAGGTATAAACAAAGGGGTGAGCGATGATCTAAAGTACATTTATACCAACTTTGTATCTGGGCCAAGTAATGTTAGGGAAAGTGCTTTCGGTTATCATTTTTATTATATATTTGGTATCTGATTTATGGAGAAGTGTATTGCAACTCGCCTCGTGTTTTTAATAAGTGTTCTAAAATGTAAAGGGTCTGAATTTTGCTTCTCGCAAACAGAAATGACAAGTATCCATCAACAAAATGAAAAACGAGCAATAAAGTAAGCGAATAAGATTTAAAAATATATTTGAGATAGCAATCACAATAATTCATGAGAATACATGCGACTATGTGGCTACAGTCTGTGGAGTTAGTCATTTTTCTTATTCCCTTCCTCCGATTTCGTTCTATTGTAGTAGTATCAGTTACTGACACTGAGGCCCCGTTCACATGAGTCGTTTCAACGCGCGTATGGCGAGGCTAGCAAGGTCCCGCCATTAAATTAAGTTTATTTATTCCTCTAATTCACGTATCTAACTTTGCTACCTTGAATGTTGGAACCCTGATAGCCTCGGCAAACGAGCGTTTTAGCCGCCTCATGTAAACGGGGCCTGAGCTTCACAGTTTTCATCCCACCGTATAACCACTATACCTTCGTCGAATGTTTCGAAATATTTTGCTAAACTAAATAAAAATGAAGCACAATGTAATTTTTGCTTGACGCCAGTTAAAAGTGGTAGAGAAACTACGAATTTAGGCACCATCTCAAGTACAAACATCCGAATTTTCAAGATGAAAAGGTAAGTTTTTAAATATTTTTTCCTTTTAACCTTTAAGAGAGAGAGAGAGAGTAAATAGGTTGAATGCTCCACAAAACTTAAAACCTTTTTCTGACCCCAGATTTAAAAAAAACTTTGTCTTCCACATTTGCTAGTCAAGCAGTTTCCCAAGTCAGCAAAGAGTTAACGCACTGCCTGAATCAATTTGGAAACAATTCGGATCCTTTAGCAATACCAGATAGTTCCGATTCAACAAAACCCCTAGCCTTCTTTGGGCAACACATGACAAAAATTTGACAAAATTCATTTTTCCAAAATCGCAGGGTGCAGATGCTTACTTTCCCAATGTACTCAAACTATATTTGCAGCAGCCTCTGTTGTTAAGGGATAGTAGTCCACTTGACTTTTGGGGCCAAAGAAAGACATATTCGCCTGCATTAGCATTGCTAGCTTTTAAGTATTTGACAGTTGTTGGAAGTTCAGTGCTATCTGAAAGGTAAGTATCTGCTGTATTCCGTGGTTTCGGATGACATAAATCGATTAACTAACCAGCATATAACTGAGCGAGTTTATATGAGCAGAGTAAATAAAAAGTATTGGGTTGAATAGATAAAACAATATTAACAAGGTAAATAATGTTTTAATTATTTTATCAGTTTATGTACCTTTATTTTGAAACAATTAAGTTTTGGACCGTTTTTTTTTTTTTTTTTTTTTTTTTTTTTGATTCGGTTAAACCAGGGCAGTTATAACCGGACGAAAAAAAAAACTCGGTTATTTACTGAGAGTTAGCATTACTAGTGACCATGGTTCAAAATGACGAGGCGTCTTCAGATCTTTCCTTTCGGTATTGATCCTCGACCGCCGCCAATAGCCCCTTGTTTTGCTGCAGTGCATAACAACTGAGTTTTAATCCAAAAATTGAAAGTTAATAAAAAATACTTCTCCACGGTTCATCGGACGTAAAACGTTTTCTGTGCACTTAGTTTCAGAATTTTATTGCAACGTCTGGAGGAAATTCAGTATTTTTATTCATCTATTAATAACAGGACTACTTTTTTTTCACCCTGAAACTCAAAAGCTTTAGCGTTTGTAATTGCAGTTTGTAGGAATACAAATCTTGATTAGAAGAAGTGAAAAGAAATACTCTTTTCCAAATGATTTGACTCAAAAAACTCTTGACTTTTCAGTTATTTTTTAACAGTTGTTCAATAACATTGATATCAGTGGTGTCTTGGCAATTCAAGATATGAAATACTTCTATATAAGTGGACTAGTTTTTATTCGTATTTACAATACCATCCATCAAATATAATACCGTCAAATATAATTGTATGATCACAAGAGGGGATAGATGGACCAGACTATCTTCTCCCTCGAGAAACATCTTTTTCTCAAAATAGAACAAAATACAAAAATATCACGCATGTCCCACACTGCGCCACAATTGGCGCGTTCTCGCTCGAAGTTGCGACGAGAGGCTAACAAGTGTAGTATTGTCAATGGAAGCCTTGCATCCCACAATAACATTATTTCAATTCGGTTTAAAAAAGTGAATAAAA
Source organism: Metellina segmentata (assembly GCA_947359465.1). Taxonomy (NCBI): domain Eukaryota; kingdom Metazoa; phylum Arthropoda; class Arachnida; order Araneae; family Tetragnathidae; genus Metellina; species Metellina segmentata. Next base: position 10,307,008 of record OX375876.1, on the reverse strand, counting down.
CCCGAAGCGAAAACAACTATATCTTAACTTAAATCTGATTGAGACTTCGGTTTCTATTTTAATGTCTTTGATTTTCACCGAAGAAACCCATCTGCGGAATATCGGTGCTCCCTCCTTTTCAGTCTCGGAAAGTATCTTGCTTATATATGATTGGTTAAAATGGTGTTTGTCACTCGCTCCTCTAGACTCTTCTTTCATACCCCATCTTTCCTACTGAAGCCAGGATCTTGTCCAGATAATATGCGATTTAGTTGCTTGGTCTATAATTCATAAAAGACTGACATCTAGACTGTTGGCAGGATAGACAAACAAAACGAGCAAAATCTAAGTGAATACAATCCAGCCTGGGCCAGACCCATGATTGCATTGGTGTAATTGGAGATTTAGCAACAATTTGACAAGCTTTGCAGATATTTTGTCAATGTCTTGGTCTAAATTAGGCCTCCAAAAATGACTTCTAGCAACTGCTTTCATTTTCACAATTACGGGTTGAATATCATGAAGCAGTTCTAGAAAGTGTTTTCCATAGGCATTGGGAATTAATACTCTCATGCCTCATAGTACACAATTCCTATCAACAGATAATTCATATTTTCTGCAGAAATATGGCTTCAAATCAGGATTTTCAATTTTGGATGGAAAACCATTCTGAACATATTTAATTACACTTCCCAAAATTTTATCATTTCTAGATGCACTAGCAATGTCATAAGAAGTTACAGGTAATTCTGACAGATGTTAAATCTTGTAAATGTCCGATGGGCACAAGTCTCTATTTGCATCTTCATTCCGCAATCTTGAAAGAGAATCAGCATTCTGATGTGCAACACCTTTTTTATACTTTATGGTGTAGTTATAAGAAGACCAGAGCAATGCCCCCCTCTGTAAGCGACAGCAGCCATAGTTGATACTGCCTTAGTAAGAGAAAATATTGTAACCAAAGGTTGATGATCAGTGAATAGCACAAAATTCCTTCCATACAGATACTGGTGAAATTTCTTGCAAGCAAAAATTATTGCTAAGGCTTCTTTTTCAGTTTGCGGGTAGTTGACTTCAGCCTTTGATAATGTTCAAGAGGCATAGGCTACAGGTTTTTCTTCACCATTTACAATGTGTGATAAATCGGCACCCAAACCAACAAGCGAAGCGTCACAAGATATTTGTAAAGGAATATTTTCGTTATAGTGAGCCAATACTGCATCAGATGTTAGAAATGTTTACACTATTCAAATACAATGTGGCATTCTTCAGACCGTGTTCAGAAAACATTTTTGTTAAGAAGGTTGTATAAAAGAGACAATAAAGTAGAAGAATTTCTTATGAATTTAGAGTAATAGTTCAGTAAACCCAAAAATGATTTAAGTTGAGAAACATTATCTGGGGATTTGATCTTCTTACTTGCTTCTAGCATCTCTTAGGTTGGATGAATACCATTTTCATCAATAAGATTTCCTAAAAGTTCAGCCCTACTTTTAAAAAATTGGCACTTATCTACATTTATTTTTGCATTATACTTTTGTAGTCTTTTCATTACAGTCTCAATTAGAAAAATGTTCTTCTTCAGTAGGAGATGAGATTAAAATATCATCTTGGAAGCATATAATGCTAAGTTTTCCTTGTAATATTTGCTCCATGATTGATTGAACAACCTTTGCGGCTACAGATATACCATACATCTATCTACTTGGCCGAAACAAACCCATGGGTGTATTGAGAGTTAATAACTCTTGAGAGTCAGCATCCAACTCAATCTGTTGGTATGCTTGTGACAGGTCTAATTTATTTGCTAAAACTCGAAGCGAAAACAACTATATCTTAACTTAAATCTGATTGAGACTTCGGTTTCTATTTTAATGTCTTTGATTTTCACCGAAGAAACCCATCTGCGGAATATCGGTGCTCCCTCCTTTTCAGTCTCGGCAAGTATCTTGCTTATATATGATTGGTTAAAATGGTGTTTGTCACTCGCTCCTCTAGACTCTTCTTTCATACCCCATCTTTCCTACTGAAGCCAGGATCTTGTCCAGATAATATGCGATTTAGTTGCGTGGTCTATAATTCATAAAAGACTGACATCTAGACTGTTGGCAGGATAGACAAACAAGACGAAAATGTATTTCTATCTGCAGTCTATTTGCTAGGCTATAAAAATTTCCGTTTGCATCACCCCCTCGAAATCGTTTAAGTTTTATGGTTCAAGAATCATATTCCGAACACAAGACGGGCAACGTCGTGGACATACACAAAATTTTACTAACACAGAAAGGAGATACACTCACTGTTAAGAATTGAACCTGCGGCCACTACATCTCGCAGATTACTAACGCAGTGAGTATTTTACTATCGGGCTATATACAAATGTGATTCCTTTTTGTTTTACTTGCTTTATTTTAATAATTCAATTTTTCTGTAACTTCACTGTGGAAGTGTGAAAATCACCGACAGTTCCTTTAGTTCTTGAATTTAGGTCAAGATTATGGGTTTTTCTACAAGCTTGTTTCATGTTTACTAGGGTTCGAAAACCGTTTCTTAACCAGTTGTGAAGATGAATGAATTACCGAAACATAACTGCTGATTCCCGTATTTACACTTTAAAAATACTTTTACTCAGTTCTCTGATTTAAAAAAGGTCAGTCGCAGAATAACAGTACGGTTAAAAAAAGATTTATTCTCGATAATTGTCTCCAGAACATTCGATGCGTTGTTCTCCAGATTATATTAAAGACATGACGTGTCAAGAGGTGGAATTACTGATAAAACTTTCCAATTTTGAGTTTCTTTTAACTTGCATACTTGGGTTATTCACTAACTATCGAAAGAATGGGCAATGAATATAAATACCCATTATAGTTCAATTCTTTTTACACTAAAATGTTTGAAGAATTTCCATCAACTATTATTATTGAAAAGTGTTTTTACCTATTGATTTCCGAATCTTAAGTAAAGTAAAAAACATCCAGAATAATTATTAATTATAATTTCAGATTTGTAATTGGTGGTAATTAAAAAGTAAGATATATTTTTTATTTTCCTCCTGCGTATTAATATTTTTTTTCTCGTACGTAATAGCACGATGTATGTTCTATAATCAGGCCCAGCCAAAATGCCCTTTTAACTACAACAGATCTGAAATATTAAGGATAAAAATGCCTTTAACCCTCTGAGAGGTTCACAAGCATATATTCTTTCTGAGCAACCTCCAGTCTTCCCTGCACAATTTTTGACCAGTTTTCAACTTGTGGTGAAGTTATGACTTGTTGAAGGGGTGACTCCGAAGAGTGACAGCAACGCGACTAATATTAGTTCTGAGACCCCTGCTAATCCACTAAAGACCGATTGCCGTGATAAATTTCAACACGTACCTGATTGAATGTTTGACAATTCCCAGGGTTCGATACAATGGTACCCCACCTATTCAAATCATTGTGCGGAATAATAGTCACTTTCGCACAGAACGTGTATAAAACTCTGCTCTACCATCCGACAACCTCTACATAATGGGTCATCTATTACTCCCATAATTTTGGGGTGTGTATTCAGGGTACAGTGGCTAGTTAGAAGGACAATAGCTATCCTGGTGAACTTAGCCACAACAAACGTAACTTGCAATGCCGTGGTATATAGAGCAGACACCACCATCAAGTACTTCTTGGTAGACTTACTTTCCCGCGTGTTGCTAAGCGCTTGACCAAAAGAGTTCTCCCTGGGATTCCTTCCAACAGATTTGGTTATTTGAATCATTGTGTGTTGCAGGGTAAAGTAATGGCTACATAACTTGGAAGTCTTGTGACTCGGGGAGTTAAAGGAATAAAGTGTCCTAAATTTTAAAAAATCTAAAATAGTTTGAAAATTTTAATTTTCGAAATTGTAGATCAAATTAAATTGGACCACTCACGAACTACTTATATAATGTGTTTCCATGAAATGGTCTAGGAAACCTCAGGATGGAAAGAAAATGTTTTATGTGGTCCTTTTCGTTTGTGTCGTCCTTTTTGTTAGTGCCGTTCTTTGTGAAGTCCTTATATGTTTGTCGTACTTTTTGTGTCTGTGCCGTCCTTTTTATGTTTGTGTCGTCTTTTATGTCTGTGCCGTCTTTTATGTCTGTGCCGTCTTTTATGTCTGTGCCGTCTTTTATGTCTGTGCCGTCTTTTATGTCTGTGTCGTCTTTTATGTCTGTGTCGTCTTTTATGTCTGTGTCGTCTTTTATGTCTGTGTCGTCTTTTATGTCTCTGTCGTCTTTTATGTCTGTGTCGTCTTTTATGTCTGTGCCGTCTTTTATGTGTGTGCCGTCTTTTATGTCTGTGTCGTCCTTTATATGTCTGTGTCGTCCTTTATATGTCTGTGTCGTCCTTTATATGTCTTTGTCGTCTTTTATATGTCTTTGTCGTCTTTTATATGTGTGTGCTGTCCTTTATATGCCTGTGTTGTATTTTTTATGTTTGTGTCGTCCTTTGCCGCCCTTCTGTGTGTGTTCTTTTTGTGCAATGTGTATGCTTTTGCATGAAATTGCTTTGTACGTATGTAAGCGAATGAAATTACTTAATGCTTGAATAATTTCTTTGTGCTTGCATCTTTGCTTCATGTTTCAGTGCTTTGTGTATGTGTTGCTTTTGTGTGCGCGTCAGATGTTTCTATTCAAGAGGATTGGCTAACAAAATAATGTTATTCACAAACTGAAATTTCACCTGATTTCTTGTATGGTTTTGGAATTATTCAAATGTGATCTAAATGTTATCGTTTGTTCTTAATGCCAATGTTCTTGTTTTTTCTGATGCTGCAATTCTTGAAAGGAGTTCCTTGAATGGATGGAAGATCTGCAAATCTGCACCCAGGAACGCAACCCTTGCATTGAAGAAACTGTCTTCATTATGGAAAAGGACATTTGGATTTGTTGCATGTGAGTGCTGAGTAAATATTGTAATAAATTAGTGTAATCCAAAATGGTAACTAAATTATTTTAATTTCAAATGTTTACAAAGAGCAGATATTCATGAAATAACTTTTTGATGATTACTGGTTGACACTGGTGTTCAAATTTAAGAGAATTTACATATTTTGCTTAATTTCTCGAAACGTACGGAACGAAACGTAAATCAAAGATGCAGGGCAAAGTGGGGCAAGGGCAAACCAAAGTTCATCAAGTTTGATTTAAAAGGTCAAAAAAAATTTTTTTTTTTATAAGTGAACTAATATTTTTTGCTGCCGAATAGAGATCAGATTGTTATTCAAAATACATATTCAGAAGCAACTATTTAATAAAGTTCAAATTTTCATCGAAGGTCCAACGAATGACTCACTGAAGCGGGATAAATGCGTTCCTAGTCTCTAAAGATTGCGCATTTGAATGAAGAATGCTGTTGGCGTAGTTGCAAATACGTAGCTTGCTTTTTGAAGATAATTTTGTATGTTAAAATTCTAAAATTGGGGAAAAAATCAGCTAAAAATTCTTTTGTCGGTTGGTATAATACATGAAAGTTAAGGAAAAGCACTAACAAAAATGCACTACTGTTAGTGAAACTTGCAGCACTGAAAGAATCATCAGAAATAAATGAAATTTATTCCACGTATTACTTATAGTGGTTTAAATTTTACAGAGCAATAAAATAAAAATTAATATCAATCGCCACGCGCAGCGATGAGAGCCTGTGCACGTCAAATATGATTCATACAGATTATGAAGGTCATGCTGAGGAATGGCATTTCAGATAGATTCTATCTGATGCCAAATTTCAGCCGTACTCTACCCGACGAGCGAGTCGCCGACCGATTTAATCCCAGACGTGCTCAATGAGCAACATATCCGGGGAACCGGCAGGCCATGGAAGAAGTGGAACCTGTCGTGCACTGAAGAAGTCTTGTACATTCCGAGCAACATTTGGAAGAGCATTGTCTTACTGAAATACAGCTGAGAAATGGGTTGCAGGAGGGCTAGGACTTAACAACTTAAAGAGTATGTACGCACTAGAAATTCTGAAAAATCGAACATAAATTCCGAGTTTTTTTTTATTGCTTCAAAATATTCTTCACTTTTTTAGCTTTGAAACGATACCATCTTGCAACTATTCGAAATTGTTTTCTAGTTACAAGGGTTTTTTTTAGGTACTGTCACCATAAACAGACATGTTTACAAAACTTTAAACTCGATTTCTGAAGAAACACGTTTTTGCTATAGAATGCTTTGTTCAAACAGCGATAACTCATCAATAAATTAATCTATTATAATTATTTTTGAAACATTATAATCAAAATAATACACAGTGGATGTTGTGACCCTCAGTCAGATTTATTAGTTAAGAAATAAATTTTTATGGATTTTTAAATCCTAAATTTCCAGAATCGTGGTATTTTTTTTATATATATTTTATTATGCATTCTTGGCAAGAAAAGTTGTAACAGAAAACCTTTTCTCTCAAGAAACTTGATTGAGGGTCAAAACATGAAGAATAATATTAGAAATAATTTTCTACTAGAATTGACTTTCTAGACAAATTAGAATTTGAGACATCACTGTTCAAGAAACTTGCTAATTAACACATTATATCTTAGATAGCTAAACAATTAGTTTAATATGATTTTTGAAATGGTTTTAAACATAAACCAATGACCTACTGTGAAAAAAACTGGATTTTTAAAGTTAAAATTTAAAAAAAACTTATAATGTGTGCGTACACCTTAACTGATGTAGCGCCCACTGTTCAGGGTTCCCACAACTTGGAGTTAACGGGAATGTATCTAATTGTGCCCCAGACCATAACGCAAGGCGTTCGTCCAGTATGACGCTGAATAAGACACTACGGGAGAAGGCGTTCACTTCTGTGGTGTCTGACGAGTACGCGACCATCCTTAGTCTAGATTGTAGCGGGAATCATCTTATAGAAGACGACTTGTTGCCAATCGCCACGCCATTGGCTATGTTGGTCAGCCCATTGAATGCCGGAGGTGTCGGCAATTCAGCGTCAAGGGAATCCTGCGCAGAGGAATCCTTGCACGTATCCCATGACGCAGCAGGCGTCGACGAACCGTGGGAGCACACAATGACACACCTGGCTCGTATGGCACGTTTTTGGCCACTTATTGACTTCTAATCAGTCATTTACTGCATTCAAACGACGATACTCACATTTCAACGCACCTTCACAGTGCTTTTAATACACGGCTCACTTGGAGGTTTAGAGGACGTTTCTAGGCTCACATGCGTGATCGCTTTGCAATTCTAATCATTTGCATATCCTAACCTGTTTTGCCTTTACTGCAAGTTTTGATTCATTTGTATGATTCCATCATGATGTTGCAATTTTCACAAACAGTAGTGTACGTAACAGCAGAAAATATTTTATTTAACCTATTATGTTACACTCATTGACATAAAAATTTGCTCACCAAGAAAAAGTCGTCAAAATGAAACGAAATTTTACACATGTAAGTGCTACTTTGATATAAGTAAGTGATTAGAAAATCAAAGTAAAAGGATCATTTACTGCAGAAAAAAGTACAAATGAACGGAAGTTTTAGTACTCTGTTCGACCACTTCTAGCGCGAATGCACGATGCGATTCGAGCGGGCATTGGTTCATACAAGTTCCGTATGATGTCCTGAGACATCTCGTTCCACAGTTGCTGTAAACGCGCCTCTAGTTCGACCAAACTCGTAGGGTGTCCAACTTGACGTTCCAAATGATCCCTGATAGGCTCGATTGGTGACAAATCTGGAGATCGAGCAGGCCAGGGAAGGGTGGTAATGTGGCGGCAGCAGTCTTGTGACATCCTTGCTGTGTGTGGCCGAGCATTGTCTTGTTGAAAAATGGTTCGTGGGAGCCCTGCCATGAGTGGCATCACATGTGGCTGAAAGATGTCATGGACGTACCGCTGGGCTGTCATTGTGTCATGGATCAATTTTAGGGGTGACCGTGTATCGTAAGCAATGGCACCCCATACCATCACACCAGCTGTGGGAGCGGTGTGTCGCTGTAAAGCAAAGGCAGGATTGAGGCGTTCGCCACGGGGCCTCCACACACGAACACAACTGTCATCACTGCTCAAAATGAATCTAGATTCGTCGCTGAAGACAACCTGGTTCCAGTCTGTTTCAGTTCAATCCCGTCGTGCGCGACACCACTCCAAACAGAGGCCTCGGTGGGTGGATGTCATTGGCAGCACATGTAATGGCGCCGCGATACCAGAAGTCCTTCAGCCAGGAGCCTTGGGATGGTTCGGGAAGACACAGGGGCCCGTATTGAAGATGCTGCCTGTGACTGGATAGCGGCTAATGAGGCAGTTGGCTCTACGCGTCCGTTTCGTATGATATGACGGTCTTCTCGACGACTGGTCTGTCGAGGGCGTCTTGAGCCTCGTCGCAGTGTAGATGACATCTCTTCTGTCCACTGGTCCCAACACCTCCTCATAGCAAAATTAGAACGGCCTATCTGACGAGCTACTCGCCGAGCTGACCACTCAGCTTCCATCATCCCTATGATTCTTCCACTCTCGAACTCTGACAGCTGCTCGTATTGTCTTCAATGGCTCAAACCAGCTCTGCTTACCTATTTTGTACTCCAAGGAGAACGAAGTTCAACGCCCTCTAGTGGTATTACGCAATGCTCAATCACGCTGCATTTCTAATCATTTGCATATCTGGCCGACATGTACCTTCACGCCAAATTTCGTTACAATCCCACAATTATTTCTTGATGCGCAAATTTTTATGGCAATGAGTGTACAAATGATTGTTTGTAAAAACAACTTTACATTACCTTTAATGCTTAGAAATTTTAATTTTTGTACTGTTAGACAATATAACCCGGAGAACAAAAGTTTAAACACATTATCTGTTTCACAAAATCTGCAATCTCGTCTGTTTTAAATCTATTAACATTTTCTCTTTCAACCATTGAATCGTCAATAGCCCGTGTGTTGCTCTAGTACGACGTTAATTAAAAATTACCATTACTACTTACCTTCAACTATTGACCTCACAAAAAGTTTACTATCAGATTCAATTGTGATAAATTTTCGAAAAGCTTCTTTTTCTTGTCTTTTTAGCTGCAGATTGTTTTATTTTTATTTTCCCAACTCGATTTTCAATTAGCTTCTTTTTCTTGTTTTTTTTTTTTTTAGTTACAAATTGTTCGATTTTTATTTTTCTGTTCCCAATTCTAGAATATACAAAGAAGAAAGTGCCGACAGGTGTGCAATTGCCCCCAATGCTTTTAAAGAGGCGCAACAGCGGACAAATTTGCATCTTCTCCAGTGATAAAATCTGCACACATCCCCTCCAGTGAATTTTTGAGGGGTATGTGCAGAATAGGGTGTAACTCTTGTAAAAGACAAAGAAGGGAAAATAATTGGTGTTATTCTTAAAAAGAACTCGGGAGAAAAGTCCCAAAAAAATTGGTCCATATGGACGAAATGTTCTTGAACTTCAAAGATCACTTTCAACTTGATACGCCTAGTGGAGTCCACAGGTGTGCTTTGAAACCTTCCCTGGAAGTTATGCCTCGCTTCAGCACACTAGTGACGAAAGTATGAAAGTGCAGAGTGTATGCTGCAGAATCCGCTAGATGGCAGCTCGCTAAATTGTTAGTCTCCAATATTATGGACCCACTACGCACTTATCTCGAAAATGCACTCACTCCACTTGACATCTTAACTGCCGAATTTGTAAGCGTACACGTGCTAAGGGGTGGTGCATTTAAAGGTACAGACTTTCTGAACGCACATGAATATTTCCGCGCTTCGGCGAATTTCGCAGTGTATTTTTTGTGCAACATTTGGTGAAATTCAAAAGCAAACGGTTAAACTGAGTGACCACCACCGTTTGGTTGATGGAATGAGGTGGCAAATTGTTGGGAGAGTGGGGACACTTAAAACTGCCTCATTTCCTGTATAATTATCCAGTAGTTCTGGAGATAATCGCCCAAAAGAGGAAATTCTCTTAATTCTGAACCACCAGTGTATGTATGGAACATGTATAAGAAAAGAATAAAAAATAAAGTATTTAAGTTCCTGACGGAACTAATCTTAATTAACTCCTAATATAGTTAATACTTGATTACGATATGGGATGTATAAGTAAACAGGTTGGTTGAAATTGTCAGAAGTCGAAGATATTGGAATATTTTCGTAACAGTTTTGTCAATAATCATATATACAGGTATTTTTTTAAGAAAATGGGTTAATAAACATCTGACAAACCACGGATAATAATTTCTCAAATTGTTTGCACTTGCGTAATAACTAGTAATTCTCGGATCGCTGAAAAATACGTTTGAAATAGTGTTCAAATTAGAAATTCGGGTAGCTGTAACTACAATTAATTTCATGATGATTCCTGACATTTTCACAAACTAAGATTAAGATTTAATTTCTCGGGATATAAGGAACTAATTTTCATATTTAGACTAATTTAACGATGCAAAATTTGATTACGGCACCAACTGTAAATTTTGTTAGTGCAAATTTTGATATGGAGACGCCTCCTTATGCAACCTTTTTGGTTTAGAATTTGTAGAGGACGTAATTCCCTATTATGTCTTTGAATTTGCCCTTTTTTACCTTACCAGCCATACAAAAATAGTTTTAAAATCTTTTTTTTTCTGATAGATATTATGAAATACTTCAAAGTTCTTACGTCAATTCTTCTTTTAGAGGCTGGCATCATAGGGGGCTAAAACTTTTAGGTACACATATGTGTACTACAGGTTTCAAAGCTGAAAGCCCAATAATTTTCAAAGGCTATGATATTGCCAAAGAACGCATTTATTTGTACATTGCTGTATTATTTATCACTCTATTAGTACAATAACAAAAACAATATTTTAATACAATTTTTATTGTGTGTGGTATTTTATGAAACGGTTATTCTTCATGGTGCAAAGGTACAATTGACATTTTGTACACATAACGCTTTCCTGGATTTGAATCCAGCTAATCTACACTTTGATGTATTTTTATCATCCATAAATTTTGGCACATGGCCTACATTATCAAGTCTAACTTCTTTGATGGGTTGATTCACAACCTTTCTCTGCTTTTTTGGAGTTTCTTCCTATGAACATGTTTGTTTTCTTATGTTTTTTGTAGTGTTCCTTTCATATTTAATGAGGGCTTGTGCCACCTGCATTCAGTAGTCAATGAGGGATAAGAATTTTAATTGATTTGCTTTATAATAGCGCACATATCATACCCACAGTTAGAAATAACGAGATCCACAAAATGAGTAAACACTCTTACTGGCCATTTCTTTGTTCGCATGGTACACCTATAATAGCCCAAATTGCGGTCACATAAATTGGTTCCACCCATTGAGCTATTATAAGCCTCAACAACTGCTGGCTGTGGTACAATAATCTTTTTTTTCTCCTCCTTTGACCACGTCATGCAGCGTGACACAGGTTCATTGCTCAAATATGATGATAAAATAAAACGCTTTTGTTGCCTTTCCATTTTAAAATGCAGTTTTTCATCATTATTTACAAGTTCATCCCACTCCCCTCTTTTTAATTTTTTTTTCTTCCAATTTTAATTTATTTCGGGCATTTCTAATTTTGTTTGTCCAAATCGTACCAGCTGTAAAAATTTCTTTCTCGAGGAGATACTTAACACATTTCAGGCCAGTGAAGTACCTGTCAGTGTATACTACATATTGCCAGTTTGAAGGGATACTTTCTGACAATATCTTCACAACACTTCCTTCAAGGGCCAAAGCGTTCATGTCCTCAAAGGAAACACAACCCTTTCCAACACATATTAAGTAATCTTTTGCTAAAAATCGACTCAATATCACCAAAATAAAATTTTTAGATAGTAGAAAAATGTTATACTTTTAATTTAAAACTCATGAAGATCTCATAAAATACCTCAAACTGTTCAAAACAGACTGCTCGTTAAATTTGTGAAAGGACGAAACGTACAAGATGACAACTCCAATTTTAACCACCAAGTACTCACGTCCACTTACGCGGACCTTTATAAGAATCGCTCTCAAATGCACAAAATACAGATTTAAGTCAGATAAATTATTTCATCACATATTTAAATAAATTGTCCACTAAAACACATTAACTAAATGATTTAAAATTCATTAAAAACAAATTATATTTACTAACTTTTACGAAAACGTTGAGTCGACGCCATTTCTTCCAAATCGCTTTTGGATAATAAATATTCCACAGGTATTACGGAAGCTTAGACATTCACGCATATATACCGGAGTTCGTAACTACCATTTTTGTTCAGAAATATTGTTTTTAAGGCGAAAGAGTCGAGGTTCATGGGTGTGTGGACCCAGGGAGCAAAGAGGATATATATCGGGAAAATTCATTGCACGCATTCAACTTTCACGAATGTGAAGAAAACAAATCACATTATATTCCAATCAATAACAGAGCTGTTATATTTCTTAGAACACAAAAACTGTTTATAAGGTACTTTTTTGACTTTTGCTAATATCTACACATTTTTTCAGACCGTCATACAATTGCGTTTGCTCCGAAAAATATCCATCCTGTATTCATCGGTAGTTATTGTTATGCCGATCCATCAACTGGAAAGAGATGAGGAAAAGTGAAAGAACCGTCTAAAGAACTGTTATTCGAATACATCCATTGATGAAGAGAACTACACAACCAAGAAGTATCCTTGCGTTGTCGACTCCTATTATGAAGCGCACTCGTCTCTTTTAATGGGCAATCCTACCCTGCGAGGTGTTGTCCCCATTGTCACGATTTGCATTTTCAAAGAAGCTATTTGAAGTATCAGTGTAATAAAGCATCATCGAGCCAGGGGTCTTCCCCGGTAGTGTGTTCTGTTTCATCCAGGGGATGTCCTGACCTTTCCCGGATGGGGCATTCCCAAATGACGTTTTTACTACAAGTGGTTCTCAACCTGTGGGTTTGAGGTTGTAAAATATCGTTTAGTTGGATAGCAGTGAAAGATGGAAAAGGTTGAGAACCACCTGTTCTGACAATATAGCTTATTTTCGGATTTTTTCCCAGACCGTCATCAGTAGCCCGTTGTGAAGCTTCATTACGACGTGAGGGTCGCATTCCGGTTTTCCATATTTTATAAATAGCCACATCATAGTTGCATAGTATTAAATACACATTACATTTTTTTTAATTTGGTTACAGTAAAGCTATGTAAAGTACACATAAAAAATATATATTTCAGAAAGTAAGAAATAATTTCAAAATTTTAGTAAAAAAAAAAGTGTTAAATCCGCCCGCTGTAATTCCGAGAGATATTTCGTCTTCACGAACTTCATTTGTGGAGTAAATTGAAATTAGACGGCAAGCAGCTTTTATGTGTGGATAATTTTGATTATGGCTCGAGTTTTTTCCAAAATTCAATTTCCTGGGGATTGATCCTGGACCGTCGTCCATAGCCCGTTGTGTAGCTATAATACGACGATGATCAAAGATCTACTTTCGAAGTGATGACGTACGACTTGAACCCTTTACTTATTTTTAACAAGATTAAATTTAAATAAGTTTTTTTTTTAAATTTCAATCTAGTTTCCAAAATTAAACATACGATCAACCTCTGAAAAAAAATTCATAAAATAACTCAATATTCTCAATAATAGGTATTTTGACACAATTAACTTTTGATAAATGTTTTTGGAAAATTCAGTTTTGTTAAAGGATAAATCATAATCTACTACTATAAAGTTTAAATATTGTTCATGGCATTGTAACCTAAACTTTGAACAGAAGTGTAAGTAAAATATACAAATAGGAACAATAACTTCAATGCATTTTAAGAAAATGGGGTTAAATAAGTTACAGTTGTAAACTGAAGAAAGCAATGCCGTCAGCTTTGGAAATTGATATTGGGGACGGTCTGGGACAAATCCATACCATAAAAATAAAACTTGTCATGTAACTAGTTCAAAATTTATGAAGGTTTGATCCTGCATGTCGTTAGAATATGTCCTTTGATGAGGTTCGGTGGAAAATTCAAAAGCAAACTGCCAAGTTTGAATTGCATCTAAATAACACTCCAAGGTACATACGGCGCTCGTAAAGTACTAACCTATTATTTTAATCTCTAGGCGCACTGTTACGTCCTGTAAGTTCAAAACTTCGCCCAAAGACCGTCGTGTGCACGTTAAATTTTCATATGCTCGGAATGTCCTCCTGCCATTGACACGGTGTTGCCTCGTCATCTGACCGTGATTCAAAATTACGTGATGTCCTCTGATATTTCCCATTGGGATTGATCCCACACTGTTGTGTTGCTCCAGTTTGAGGTTAAAAATACATACCGGTCCACTGCGGCCCCATTTCGTACATTGGAAGCATTCAGAAATTGTACTAGACATTTGTTCGATTCAATTTTTACGATTCCAGCACTTCTGTAGCACAAACCTCTAATTTTCTAATTTATCTTCACCTTCGGAATCCTTTCTACATAAAACATGGAAATTTAAGCCGACCAACCGGTATAGTGTTAAGGTGTTCGCCTCTAGATTGGAAAATTCTTGGTTCGGGTCCGGGCATGGATGTTTGTAAGCCTATGGTGTACCTTAAATCCGTCGTGGCCGTAAGTCCTCATGTTGGGTTTGTGTGAAAGTTCATGTGTTGCTTCGCCATCTGACCGTGGTTCCAAATTACGAGGTGTTGTCCTCAGATTTTTCTCTTAAGGGACTGATCCAGGACCGTCGTCAATAGCCCGTTGTGTAGCTCTAGTACGACGTTAACTTAAATTACCATTACCGTCCCATTGGTTTAAATATCGTTATTGAATGCGCTTTCCAAATCTACCACATCCATCCAATCTGGAACTAAACACATTTAAAAAACATTTTAATTCGGAGTTTGGGGATAGAAAATAATAATAGAGGATAGAAAATAGTGAACTACCCCTCTATGCAATGAAGTAGAATCAGCCGATGAAGTAGGTCGGTGTTTTAACTGACGTCGCCCTAGAGCAACACGACGGGCAAACCCGAAGGGAAAGAAGATGCGTTTGCACGCACTTTTTTGAACCAAGGCTAGATAATGAGGTCACACCCGAGTTGGCACTCTCAAACTTCCGCACTACAAAAACGTGAGGGCACGAGCCCCTCTATACGCTACGGTCTTTGGCTGGATTCGAACTCGGAACCCTTTCATTGTTCATCCGGGTTTGATCCCGCCAATAGCCGGTCATGTTGCTCCAGTGCGACGTTAAGGCAATTACCTGTTATTGTCTTTTTTTAATTTGGTAATTATTATAACGTCGTACTAGAGCAACATAACGGGCTACTGATGACGGTCCGGGATTAATCCCCAAGCGAAAGATCCGAGGACAACACCACGTAATTTTGAACCACGGTCAGATGACGAGGCAGCACCTGTGCTGGCACCCCACTCTCCAAACTTCCACACCAACCCAACGTGAGGACTTTCGGCCAAGACAGATTTATGGTGCACCAGCCGCCTCTACACCATATGATTACAAACATCCATGCCCGGATTCGAACCAGAGACCTTCCGATCTAGAGGCGAATTAACCACTACACCGGTTTTATGCCCTCTAGACGTGAGTAAAATAATTCTGTTGCTTCGTCTCCTTTCTGAAGAGTAAAGGAGTTCGGTACCCCAATAGGAAGAGCAACCGGATGTGGACGTGTTCACGGGAGCTGGTGTATGTTAAATCTGTCTTGACCTCAAATGTCTACTTTGGCGTGATGTAAAACTTTAGAGAGTGGGATGCCATCTCGGGTATTGACCTTGTCCTCTGACCGTGGTTCAAAATTAAGAGACGTTCTTGTATCTTTCCCTTCGGCATTGATCGCGAACCGTTGCCAATAGCCCGTATTCAATCAACTGCCTAAATAGTAATGCAATTGCAGAGGACTGGGAATTGGGGTGGGTTATACCGTTGTATGGAGAAATTTTTTTTCTTCTGATAGATCTCTGGCACAGCAAGAAAAGAGTGCCAAATGATGTTTTTAGTTCACATATAAAATTTTATAAAAATGCGTCTATTAAACAGTGTTGTAACAACTCATCAAAAAGAAGTTTTATAATATGTATTATCTTATGTCACAGAAGATGATATCCCAGTCTAATGCCTTTTTTTTTTTTAACAAATTTGAAATTGTATGAGCAACGTTTATTTATTACAAGAAAAAATGACATTTGTATTTTTTTAATAATTTTCACATCAAACGCGAAAATGTTTCTTGCAATGAATTTCGGCATGGCTTTTCGAGACTGGTTTTTTATGAAGCCCACTCAGATTTTTGCTCCTTGTGATTGAAGCTTCTGTCAGTTTGGACCGCCATTTCAACAGAATGTGTACGAATTGGCAGGTGTAGTAAAGACAGTTCTGCTTCTCGGGCGACAAACAATCGGATGTCTTCGTCAGGTTTCGATTTGAATATTGGTGAATCATATATTCTCCCAGGCGGAAAATCGGTGTAAATTGATGCATAAAATTTTACAGTAGCAAAAATCGGAGTCTATTTTCTTGAATGCTGCGGGCTTTCAAAATGTGACGGGCTGCCAGTTCAGGGTTGTGCAATTCAGATTCGGTCAGCATTGCGTTCAATAAATTTTAAGGGTGTCTCTTAGAACAGCGGGATGTTTTGGTTTTCAGTTCTATGGGCAAATATCGAGTTACAGCGATGAGTTTTTAACAGATGCTCCATATTTACATAAAGGTGAATCTTGAAAGCAAACCGGGATAGAGAGTAAACCTTGACGACATACGTTGCAAAAATTAGTTTTCATTAGAAGTTCACATTAGTTCAAAAAAAGTTTTCATAAGAAGAATCCATCGAAACGTAGAATTCTCTTTGCACGAGTTAGCCATCGGGCATGAGACATTTTGCCTGACGATTTGTTTATAAAAATCCTTAGAAGATATGAAACCACTGAGACTATTCTGTACGAATACCTTGAACAAAATACTCAGGTTACAATACATTGAAACCGAACATCGGGCCTGTTTTCACACAGTGCTAGATCTTTGCCGATTCTCCCTGAAAATGTATCGGGTCACAATTTGCTGCCATCAATGTGTAAAAGTAAATGTAGGGTAGGAATTGGTTCCCGCATCCATGAAGTGAAATATAAAATTCAAGAAATCTATACAGCAGATGAAAATATTCAAAATTTTAAATCAAGTGATTTAAATCTTGACACCCTGCTTTCAACAGAAAATTATATCCAAATTGAAAACAATATACAATAAAATTAGATAGTATTCAAATTTTAGCACACAACACTAAAGTTTTACTTCTTCTTACTGGAGTTCCAAATTGTACAACAATTGCACAGGACATTTAATAACTGATGACTTAGTTTTTATTTTGCAAGCCCTCACCTTACCATCTCTTCCAGGAAATAATTCAAGAATTCTTGTTGATACCTAAATTCTTGATATTAAAATGCAAGTTCACAAATAAGAAAAAAAAATTAAAATATCAATTTGATTCTAGAGCATGATCTAGCAAACACTATTTCGAATAAAAATTTTTATAAATATACATCAATAACTTTTTTAGTTATCATTTCTGGAATTCAAATGCCTAAAATGTAATTCTGAGAAAAATGCTTGAAAACAAAATCCAAGAGAGTAAAGATAATGGGAAATTCTTTTTACAAATAAGTGAATTTAATTAAAAATTTGTTGTGGCCAATTTATCGAAACATTATTTTTGTTTTAACTTACTATTACAAATAAAAGGTAGAAATTATGGTAAAAATAGAATATTCTTATTATTACTTCCGGTTTCGTTTGCTACTTCCGGTATAATTAACTGTTTCGTTCAAATTTTAAATTGACCTAACTTTTTTTTCTTTCTTTTTAGTCGCACTTTGAGCGTTTAAACTGTTTTAGAAGCATAAAAGTACAGGAAATTTGTTAGTAGAATAAAAAACATTGCAACTTTTCGTCAAAATTGGCTTTTTCAACGTATGCAGATATTTTAAGTGTGATTCTGAGTGTACACATTTCAATTAACAAATTAGATTTTCTCCATAAGTGTTTTAAATTTTTAGAATTAGTGTCAAATTTTCTCATACTCATGTTCGCGTCTTTCAAGATCGAAGCAGCATCAGAAAACAGCTTAAATGCTTCTTGTACGGTGTAACTTCCATCAAAAAGGTCATCCACATAAAGTGATTTACTCAACATTTCATGTGCGAGAGGGTGTGTATCTCAATGTGCTTTGATATGAGTTTTGATAGTTGCAGCCAAAACGTAAGGAGAACATGTGACACCGAAACAATGTCTACAGAGTGATACATTGTTATCGGTTGAGATTTGTCACAGTTCTTATAATACAGGAAACATAAATAATTCCGGTCAAAATTTGCGACTTGTATTTGAAGGAAAGCTCGAGCTATATCTCCACAGAACACAATTTTGTGTTCTCTGAATTTTATGATAACATCTATAAGGTTGGCGTTCAAGTTCTCTCCCGAAAGAAGGCAATCATTTAGTCTAGTATTAGTCCCTTGTTTACTACTGGAATCATATACAACTCTTTTTTTAGTGCTAGAAGACAATTCTCTATAAACGTCTCTATATGGCATTGCATACCCATTAAAACAACTATCAATACACATTTCAATAATTATTTATCTTTATTGTTCCTTCATTACTATGTTATACCTTTCAAACAATAACTCATCACTGTTAAATCTTTTTTCTAATGAAAATAATTTTCTTTTCGCGACTTCAAGATTATTCGATATACTTTCTCGAAAAATTTCTGATTTCCATAAAAGCGGTACTTTGTAACGCCCGTTTACAAACCTCAATTGAGTTTCGAAATTACTCATATACAATCCGAAGTATTTTTTCTACCCAGTTCATAATCGAACAAAATAGGTTCCATACCCCATAAGCATTTTAAATCATTCTCAACTGAAGAGCAAACAACCTTCAAGCAGGAAGTTGTGTCTGGCATTAGCTCTGCTGGCACCTGCCCTGCCAACCTATTTCCAAATACTGTTGAAGATACAAGTTATTACTTTGTTTAACTTTTCCCCGAAGAGCAGAGCACATGAAGTCGGCCCCCAATAGCATTTGCATCGGCTTTTTTTCGTGGCATGAATCAGTAATTTTACATTCGACAGAGAGAATGTTTTGGATTAATTTGTGATGGATATTCGAATACAGCTGCGCTCCACTTATCTCATCTGTGACTAATGCGTGAATATCTATGCATGGGTATGGTGGGAATCTACTGCAAAGAGTGATGTTTACAAGATCAAGTTCCTTTTCGGAGGGATTGCGTTATGAGTAAGTGTAAATAAGAAGTTTTTCTGTCTTTAATGGATTCACATTCAATGTTTTCACCAAATCTCTTCTGATAAAGGATTTTTGCGCGAACCGAATAACAATCTTGCAATTAACTTTTTAGATCCACTTTCTACTTGTACACTAGAAGTTTGTAGTAAAGTGGTATAACCCATCACTGAATTTTCACCCTTAATAACGGAAGACAATACGGTTTGATTTTCCGGAACTAGTGTAACTTTGGCTTTTTCTAGAGTTTGCAATTGAGATGCGTTTTAATTTTTAGTTTCGGAGCAAAATAATGAATTATGCTGTAAACTCTGAAACGTTTTACAGAGCTTGATTTTTACTTTACACTAGGAAATTAAATGTTTACAAGCTAGACAACGATAACAACGTCCATCCTTTTTAGCTTGAAGTGTTTCTGTTCATTCGTGAACGATCTACATTTGGATCTGATATGCGAGTTAGAGTTGCAGAAAATACAAACATTTCTTACAATTGTGTTTAATGCGGCTGAGGTTGGGACATTAGTTTTAAATCTAGGTGGTTGATAATAACCTTTCGAGTGAGAAGTTTCGTGATTTTTCAGTGGCAGTCCAGAAACTACATTAGCCGCTACTCGAGATTCAATTTCAAATTTAATAAATTTCATCAGTTCGTTAACATCAGCGGTCTTTTCAGGATCCCTCTTGCGATGAAATTCTACCACTAGATTATGAGGTAACTGTTTTAAAAAAATTGGTATCATTAAATGACCGTAAGTACCGGACACAATTCCCATGGCGTTCAAACTTCCTATACAAACTTCGCTTCCGTCATGCAAGCTTCTAAGTCCTTTAAGACTTGAAGAAACCTTAACTGGCTCAATTTCCTCATATATCCTCAGTATCCGAACTATTTTCCTCAACTATTCTCCCACTTAATAAAGAGTTGTCATAAAATTCTAATGTCTGATTAGCTACCTTGTGATACATTTTTCCTTTTCCAAAAAATGTACATCTTTTGCATTTATAATTTCACGAGTTTTTGGATCTATTAAACTATATAACCTTTCCTATTCTTACAATATCCAATAAACATTAATAAATTGCCTTATTAATTTGCATTTTCCTCGTTTTTGTTTTGGAACATGAACAAAATCATATCCAAATACTCTTAAATACTCTATTTTTCATAAGGAGTTGTATCTGGAACTGCAACATTTGGAGAAATGTTTTTGATGTTGACACGAACAAGATTGAACTTCACTGTTTTTCTGATGCTAGTAAAAAGGCATGTGGTACGGTAGCGTATTTACGCATAATTTCTAACGATGGGCAAATACATACAGTTTTCGTTGCTTCAAAGACTAGAGAAGCTCCATTCAAGTCGCTCGCTTTACCAAGACTGGAATTAATGGGCTCTCTTTTGTCACCTAGATTAAGCGTTAACATAACTAAAGCTTTGAAAAGAGGAAACAATGTTGGGAAGAATTAATCAATTTTTCATTACAATCCATTTATGGACGACAACCGAATTTTGAGAACAGGAGGAAGTTTGAACCGCTCTAATTTGTCGCATAATGAAAAACATCCAATCGTTCTTCCAAGAAATTGTTCATTTACTCTTGATAATAGAAAATACACATGCCAACATGATGCATAAAGTAATAGCAACAATTCTGACGAAAGTTCGCAGTTATTTTTGGATCCCAAAGAGTCTCCAAATAGTGAAAAGATGATAAATAGATGCTTAATTTGTAAAAAAATATTCGTCTGAACAGACTATTTCGCAATCGCCAGAAGATAGAATCAATAAGACACCTCCATTTTACGTATGAGGAATTGATTTTTCAGGACCAAGGAAATCAGAAATCCTGCATTGCATTGTTTACTTGCGCAGCCACCAGAGCTATACATCTTGAACTTGTACCAAATCTCTCAACGGAGTCGTTCGTTATGGCTTTTAATATATTTATTTCTAGAAGAGGAAACAAATATTTCTGTCGAATAATTTACTCTGATAATTCCAAGACCTTCAAAAAAGAGAAAAAAGAACTTAAAGGTTTCTCAAAAATCTTATCGCACGATACTTTTCATGACTTTTTCGCCAATCGAAGAGTTATATGGAAATTTATAATTGAACGAGGGCCATAGTAGACAGGTTTTTACGAAAGACTGATAAAATCTGTGAAAGAATGTCTGAGAAAAATTCTCGGTAAAGCCTTGTTGACTTTTGAAGCAGTCTTGAATTCTCGTCCTTTGACTTATGTGTACAGTGAACACTAGAAACCTCTACCACTGAAGCCAATTGACTTCTTGAACTTTGGATGAACAAATTCTACATACCCTATTAACTTTTACTCGGGCCACTTTTCATAAGGTCGTCAGTCTTCCTTAGGAACCCGCCTCCTCCCAACTCTTACCCCTTTGGGTTTAAAGTCATGCACCCGGGAGGGGGGGAGGGTGACCAGAAACCCAGCCACGGAGGAGATCAAAGATGGCGATCAGTACCCATTGAAAAATGGAAGCACACGACAGCCGCAACAGTGCGCCGCCCTAGCAACCACTGTCCACCCGAGAGCATTTGATCAAAAACCTTCCTTTTCTCCCCTTTGTTAAAAATAAAACATGGGACAACAGGCCCGAAGACACAGAAAGAAAAATACAAAACACAAAAAGGGGCCGAAAAAGCAAACGTTTAGTACAACTCAGTAAAGTGCACAGCACTGTGTAAAAGATTTAAAAAAAACATCAACTAAAGAGACACAAATACAAAGTCAAGACTTCAAAACCCATACATGAAGGCATCGGGAACATGAATTCTATATTACCAAATTTGGAGCATTAAAATTCAAGTATAGCTTGGTAAAAATAAAAAATGGGATGAGACTTAGTCCAACATCCCACACAGTATAAAACCCTTAAAAGGAATCCAAGTGGCAGAATCTCTCTCAATCACCCCCCCCCCTCCAGAAGAGAATTCCGCACCGAGAATCCCCCGAATCATTCCAAATTCGGTTCATCAGGACGAAGACACATCCGGGCATTCAAGGGCACAAAGAAACAAAGCTTTAGAAGATAGCAGCAAATTCATTAACAAAAGTGATAGTATAGAAATTTTCAAAAGGGTGAAGGGAGTCAGAGGAGTCCGGACCTAGTCCAAGGATTCCCAAAAATAAAAGCGGAGGAAGTTTTTATGGTTCCTCCGTCTGAGACACCCGTCTATCACTTCCTTCGAGATTCCAGTGCATCTCTCGATTCTGTAGAGGGAGCCCTCGTTTTCACATTTCTTAGCCATAGATGTTTATAATAGCAACTAGGCTCTTTCAAATGATAATTTTTAGTCACAGCACATTTGAACATGGTAGTGATCCGGACCTCCCACCAGGCCGCAGCTACAGAGGTCGGAGCCAGTAATATCGAATCGTTTCAAATAGTCCATGAACGATCCGTCAAAAACCATACGATTTCTCTATTGCAGATAAAAGTATCGAAATGGATTGATGGTAGGTACTCTTTTAATCTCTGAGTTGGTGTGACATTCCTGTCAAGTCTCCAGTATATGTTTCCTGAGTGGCCTCCCACAAGACGCCGACAGTTTTGCAAAGGAATATGAGAGCTCGTTTCCGGCTGTCCCAATATGGGCTCGAACCCAACTCAGGCCAAAATTATTAACGTAATGTGCTATTGATTTTTTTAATATTAACTATGTAGGATGATTTGTTAGTATTGGATTTAAGGGCTTGAATCGAGCTTAAGCTATCATTATATTTATTTACACGTTCATTGTTTCTGATTGCCCATTTAATTGATAGATGAATTGCAGTTAATTCTGCCTGGAATACACTGTTGAGTTTATAGAGTTGGGCGTCAATCAGAGCTCCTCCCGCGAAGATGCACACCGAGGCGCCAATGTTGCCCCCGATTCCGGAGCCATCGGTGCACACCTCACTGACGGGTTTTGGAATAATTGAGCCAAAATTTAGAATAAGGGAAGAGGCAGGAATACTCAATGTTGAGCTGTTGTAATCAAGATTGTTAAGTGACAAGTCCGGATCCGTCTCCTGACAACATTGAATTTTTTGTAGAGAATTAAGGGTCACGTGGAGCGTAGGGATTCCACATATGGGAGTCAGTTGGGGAGGTGAGAAAGTCTTCTTTGTCCAAAAGGAAGCAATATCAGGATTTTTTAGTCAAACGACTATGGATAAAATGGAAAAATCTGTATTCGATGGACCTTCGAACACTCATCAACTAAAGAATCTTGACTCGTATGGCAATTTGAAAAGAGACGATCTTGTTCAGATGCACTGCTGGCCACCATAAATGCAACACCCTGAAGGAAGCATGCAAATAATAAGAAATTTACAACATGCTTTAGCTCAGGTGAGATAGGCAAAGGATTAGAATGTCAGCGCAGACGCACATTACGCGCGCCTGTGGCGCCACTTCAAAGCGCTATTTAAGGCTTGGAGATTTCGACGATTTCAAGTACGGCAATTGTGTTTTTCTTGTGTTTAAAAAAAAAAAAACGATCTATTATGCCTCGTAGAAAACAGCGATCGTCTTTTGATCAAGTATCCGAGTTCGACAGAGGAAGGATAGTGGCCTATCGAGATTGTGGATTATCTTTCAGGGAAATCGGTAGTCGTGTTGGACGAAACCAAACAACTGTAATGCGAATATGTGATCGTTGGATGCAGGAGGGTACGACGGACCGACGTGTTCGATCACATCCCTCAGTGAATTACTTCACGTGATGACAGGCATATTGTGCGTATGGCAGTGACGGATCGCTCATCCACATCACGAACCATAGCACAGCACATTCAGTCTGTAACGCATCATCCAGTGTCTGCGCGTACCATTCGACGCCGTTTACAGCAGAGTGGTCTGTCCGCAAGACGTCCATTGCTTCGTCTACCCTTGACGCAGAACCACAGACGTCTCCGCCGCCAATGGTGCGATGAAAGAAGGATGTGGTTAGCAGAATGGAATTAAATTGTCTTTACTGACGAGTCACGTTTCTGTCCGCAACACCACGTTTTTCGGATTCGAGTCTGGAGACACCGTGGAGAGAGGATGCTGAACAGCTGCGTTATTGCACCGCCACACTGGTCATGCACCGGGTATTATAATATGGGGCGGTATTGGATATCACTCTCGCACTCCTCTAGTACGCATTGCCGGTTCTTTAAACAGCCAGCGCTACATCTCCGAGTTGTTGGAGCCATTTGTCCTTCCTTACCTTCAGGGCTTGCCCACAGCTATATTTCAACAGGATAATGCGCGACCACACGTGGCACGCATTGTCCAAGGGTTCTTCGTAAATCGCCAGATTGAATTGCTTTCCTGGCCAGCTCGATCTCCGGATCTTTCGCCGATAGGAAACATGTGGTCCATGGTTGCTCAACGATTGACCTTGATTACATCCCCAGCTGCCACACCAGATCAACTTTGGATGTGTTCTTGGGGTACAGCAGACCAAGCAGCTTCCACACGTTGCCAAAGTCCCTTTGAATCAATGCCGAGGCGTGTGGCAGCGGTGATCTCCGACAATGGCGGCTACTCTGGCTACTGATTTTGGCAGGAATCACACTTCACAGAAGTCTATAAATTTAATCATTTGATACTTGGTCAACATGTTATCCTCAAAATAAATTTTGTTGTGATATCTCTTGTCTTTCTCGGTGTTGCAATTTGGGTGGCCAGCAGTGTAGAAGACAACACAAAGCGGAAACTTTTATGGAATAAGTGACACAGGTCTTTCCTGGTCGCGATGGCTGAAAAACTGACAGACAAATAGTAACTTCATGTTGTTGATATTTTGTTATAATCTGTGTTTCATAAATTATGGATAATTGATGTGAACTCTTGGAAGAGTTGGTGTGGGGAAATTATTTGAATCATAGATGGCGCTGGCGTCCCTGCTCTCCCACACCTGTAGCTTTTGTCAGTTGATGTTAGACTCTTGATATGAATTCGAAAGAACCGAAGCTTTCTTAATTGGATTGATGTTTCGTTTGTATTAATGTGTAATCCCTTTCTACATCTGTAAATAGTGTGATATAGTAATTAAACTCTCTAATTTAATTGAAGATTCTCGTCAGTTTTGTATGGATCTAAAAATACCAATGAACCAATTTGATATGTGAAATCTCGCCATTCTGCGTCCAGAAGTCATATATATTTAATTTTTCCTCACACACTTGAGCTATGCCTTCCAGTAGGACCTTTAGGGAGGTAGGCATTGTCAGATAGAAGTAAATAGATAAAATAAAATTTTGTTTTGATTTTAAATGAAAACCTTTGGTTTTGGACAGGTTGTAAGATAATTAATAATCGCATACTTTAATGCTGAATAATATTCCATGGTTTATTAAGCGCATCAATCCAGAAAACTTAGGGCTAGGCCTCCGATTTCTAGTCGCGGTAACCACAAAATCGCAGAAATATACAAGGTGTCCACACTGCGATAGATAATCCGTTGAATTAAAAGTTTTCCAATGGATGTCATTGCAAACTACTTGTGCGATTGCTCTTTTGCTTTGGGAGTGAAGTAAACGAAATAACCATCGTTATATTGGGTATATCCAACAAGCCAAAGTTTATTGAAAGGGCAGTTTTACAAGTTATTTGAAGATTTATGTGAGCACCCTGAAAAGTTTTTCTAGTATTACCGAATGTCAAAAAGTAGTTTTGATGAATTGTTGGGAATAGGTCCATCAATACCAATCAATTCAATTTCTTCTTTTCAATTTTTTTAATAAGTATGTTAGTATCAATTACAGTTAATGTTCGTCCATCCTCACCTCCGGTAGATTTGTTGTCAGACACTTTAAACAAGTATTTGCAGTATTTTAAAGAGACCAGAACACGACTGCTCCATAAGTGAGACTCAACAATCGCATGTGGATGCATGTCCATGCCTGCCCGTGTGATTGATTGGTATATAGTAAACAGTCGCCCAATGAAACACAAAAAACAAATAAAATGTTTGACAAATGATTTTTATCGTCTTTCAACGAAAAGCTTTTTCAAAATTTTGAAATATATTTGAACTACAACGTATGATTTCCCGTTTCAATTTATCGTAACCCATCTTATTTTAATGTTTTTTTTTTAATTTACTTATTTTAAAATAAGAAATTACACGCTTCAAAAATATTTTGATGTGTACATTTTATTTATTTTATGGTACAGCAATCTACACACCATTACGTACTAATCAATATGACTTATGACTTGAGCGCAAAGGTATCATTTGATTATTATCAGGTGTTTTTGTAATTTGTGAGATGAAATCAAGAAAATAAATAAACGTGTTCTAAGATCCGCAGAAACAAACCAAAACTGTTTCAAAGCGGTTGTTTTAAAAATAATTAGACATTTAAAATCTCGTTTCAAGTTCCAAAAGGGCCGTAAATTTTTATTGGATTGGGATCCGGGAATTTGGGAGGAAAGTATTATATACATGGGGAACTAGTTATTCAACAAAAAATATTTTGTGCTATAATCTAATAAAATTTCATTCAATTGCTATATAATAAAGGTAGAAAAACGCTCGAGTATTTCTCCACTACGTCAATCTATTGGGTACACCCGTAAAACCTAAATTTGTATTTCATTTTCCTTTTTTTTTTTTTGTGGCGAGGACGTTTTACGTTTCCCTATGCTGACCCACTCCAGTGTAAACGCTTTGTTGACAACACCAAGAGGTGAGCACTCCTTTGTAGAGAAGTGTGATCACCATTCATCAAAGCCATTTTAATCGAATAAGTCTCTCATAGACGCGTTGACGGAAGATGTGGTCAAGGCAAGCGATGAGATCAAAATGTCACAATGAGCGAACCAAATACGGCGTGAGCGACCACGGGATGGCGAAAGGTAGAGGGCAGTGGTGATTACAAAGCAATATCGAAAGGGGACGGAATAGGGGTGCATTATCATCCAAAATTTCATCTCGGACAAACGTCCCCAAAAAGTTCCAATCCTTTGATCTTTACCGACTCCTGGTGGAAAACAAAATCGGAGTTCACGAAATTTTGACCATACAATTAGTACGGTTTCTTGGAATAGCTTCGATGTTTGAAGGGGGAGAAGTTTGCAACTCCGTTGTAAACACGACCTACCATTCATACAACATCAAATAATATACACACAATGACAAACTGACACAGTAGAGAAAGAAATACACACGATAAGGAATGAACCTGACAGGAATAGAACCTGTGCCGCCTCCAACTCGAAGGTTGATAGCGCAGTGGACATACCACTGAACCACGGCGGTCCCCGGATACGTAGGGGACTGAATCAAAAATTATTATGGGCGCCTTCACCATTAATTCGGGTGATGATTTTTTAAAATTTAACGTCGTACTAGAGTAACACAACGGGCTATGGACGACGGTCCGGGATCAATCAATCCCTTATGGGAAAGATCCCAGGATAGGATTGGATTGGATTTGGTTTTATGGCATTGAGTCCTCTTGGGACATATTATGCCAAACTCAAGATAAAAAAATCAAATATATCATATAATAATAAAGTGAAATGAGTCAAAACATAATGAATGAATACTACATAAAATTATATGTGATGGATAAAACCAATTTCATGTAAAAAGCTAAAAATATTTGGATGAGGATTCTCCCCAACCATGTCTTCTAAAGTCAAGGTATAAGAATTAAAATATTTAAGACGTTGATAATTAAAATGAGAACACTCTATTAAAATGTGTTTCACCGTAAGTGGACAAATGCAGTAGTTACAAATGGGATGATCTTCTCCGAGGAGGAGGTGTCTATGCGTTATTCGCGTGTGTCCAATACGGAGTCGTGTTAGTATTACATCCTGTCTTCTAAAAGGTAGCGATTTCCATTGAATTATATTTCGTTTTAAAGCATGGAGTTTGTTTTCCGTTTGTTCATTCCATTCGTTCTGCCATTTTGTTTCTAAAAATTTGTAAATGAATGATTTTAAGTCGCGATAAGGAATGGTATGACTAATATGATTTACTGCCGATTTGGCGGCTTGGTCAACAATTTCATTTCCTGCAATCCCAACATGGGATGGGATCCAACAAAATAGTAAGTTAAAATTTTTGGATGAAAGATGATAAATTATTTTTAATGACTCTAAAACAATGGGATGACTGTCATGATCAGGATGTTTCAATGACTGTAAAACGCTTAATGAATCAGTGAAAATGATACAGTTTTTATGACAATGATCAGATATGTATTCCAATGCTTTATATATGGCCATGATTTCAGAAGTAAAAACAGAACACGAAGAATGAAGTTTAAAACTGTGAACAGAGTGACTAATAGTGAACGCAGCTCCAACATAGTTTGCCCTTTTAGACCCGTCAGTATAAATATGTATAAAATTTGAGTAATTTTCTATATGGTTTTGAAAGAGTTGTTTATATATAAAATCAGAGGTATCTGCTTTATTAAAATTTTGGAACGGGTTTGAAATTCAAAATCATGAATAAACCAAGGAGAGAAATAATACAGTTTTTTCTGGGTGACGTCAAGTGAAGAAAGTTCGGATCCGTTTATTAAGTCCAGCATTCTTGAATGGAATGTAGGGATGAAGGATGTTTTGGCTTGATAAAGGCGTTTTAAATATGGGCTGTGATCAATGGTATGCAATGGGTGATGAGG
This sequence comes from Metellina segmentata, assembly GCA_947359465.1. Lineage (NCBI taxonomy): Eukaryota > Metazoa > Arthropoda > Arachnida > Araneae > Tetragnathidae > Metellina > Metellina segmentata. Next base: position 10,278,118 of record OX375876.1, on the reverse strand, counting down.
GATTGAGGAAATTCTAAAATAGTATTCCAGTGATAACAACTGTCGTCTGAAGTCCAGGGAAGGTTCGAAAGATTCTACGTACAAGCTGATTACGGGAGAAGTCCTAAAGGCACCAGAACATAAACGTAAAGCGGCGTGGTGGATAGTGTTCAGAGTTTGAAGAGCAGATTTTCTTGCTGAACCATACACCACGCAGCCGTAGTCCAATTTAGATCGAATTAAAGCACTATAAATTTTAAAAAGGCAAGTTCGATCAGATCCCCATGATAATTTTGATAAAACCCGTAAAATGTTAAGAGCTTTTTCGCAACGTTTGCGTAAATTTAAAATATGCGGTTGAAAAGTCAACTTCTTGTCAAATATGATACCTAAAAATTTAAAATTGTCCACAACATTAATTAAAATATCTTTGAAAAAAATTTCAGGGTCAAGATGAAGATTTCGCTTTCTACAAAAATGAACACAAGCGGTTTTAGAAGGTGAAAAACTGAAACCATTTTCGTTAGTCCAATGTGTGATTTTATTGACTGCCTGTTGAAGTTGTCTTTCAATTTAACGAATGTCTTTAGCTGCGCATGAAATTTGCAGATCGTCAACGTAAATAAGACCTTTCACTGATGGAGGCAATTGAGAAACAATATCATTAATTTTTAAAATAAATAAAGTAACACTTAAAACACTTCCCTGTGGCACTCCCTTCTCTTGAATAAAAACATCTGAGAAAATTGATCCAATCTGTACTTTAAAATATCTTTTTTCTAAAAATTTTTGAATAAAAATAGGCAGATTACCTCTTATGTCGTTTTTAAAAATGTCTCTTAAAATTCCATGTCTCCATGTTCTATCGTATGCTTTTTCGATATCGAAAAAAATCGAGACGAGATGCTTATTTTGAACAAATGAGTTTCTTATTTCCGTCTCCAGAGCGATTAAGTTGTCAATAGTGGATCTATTTTTTCTGAAACCACTTTAGAGTGGAGAGAGACATTTATCCTTTTCTAAAATATAAACGAACCTCGCGTTGACCATTTTTTCTAGTACTTTGCATAAGCAGCTTGTCAGGGCTATTGGACGGTAGTTTGAAGGATTCTTGGGGTCTTTGTTCGGTTTCAGTATGGGTATTATGGTAGCATATCTCCATGACTGTGAGGAAAAGTGTGCTCGTTCCAAATTCTATTATAAAATTTCAGGAGATTATTTTGAGAACTATTTGAAAGATGTTTGAGCATGATGTAACTAATATTATCTGGCCCAGGAGTTGATTTGTGAACTATAGATAAAGCTTTTGTCAATTCAGAAAGAGTAAAATCACAATTGTAAGATAATATACGGTTTGAAGTGAAATTAACTTTATTCTTTTCAGATGCAATTTTAAATTTTTTTTAAACTTTCAGAGTAGTTATTGGAGCTGGATACTTCGGAAAGGCATGAACCAATTGTGTTTGCTGTCTTTGGGTGCCGATAGTATTTGGTTATTGTATTCTAGAATCGGAATTTGTCTATTGGTGTTAACACCGGATATTCTTTTAATTCTGTTCCATAATTGTTTACTGGTGGTCTTATTATTTATACTATTGACATAATTTATCCAAGAATCCCTCTTACTATGTCGTTGTATTTTTCGAAATGCCGCTTTTGTTTTTTTGTAAAAAATAAAGTTTTCTCTCTGTGTGTGTGTGTGTGTGTGTGTGTGTGTGTGTGTGTGTGTGTGTGTGTGTGTGTGTGTGTGTGTGTGTTCCAGGCTTTCCTCTGCTAGTCCGATACGCATCGCTACAATCCTCATTCCACCATGGTTTCTTTTGTTTTTTAGGCTTATTATTGACTTTTTTAATTGAGACATCCGCACTTGCTATAATTATATCTGTAATTTTATTAGTAACTTCATCGATGTCACCAAATTCAACCGTGTTAGAAATATCTGCAAGGCCAGTAAAAAGTGGCGAGTTGGCAGTTTCAAAAATATATTTGGATTGTCTGTCAGTGTGAGGTTGATATTGGCCTGCATATTTAAGTTTAATTGGATAATGGTCGCTATTGTAAAGGTAGAGTTGGTTTGTTGATTTAGTTTTTATGGCGCAAGGTCCAGAAATGGACAAGTTGCGCCAAACGCCAGATACGAGAATAAAATCATTTTAGGTGTAAAAACATTAAAATTCAGTGGGAAAAGATTTTAGCGAAAATTAGTTTTTTCATGATAAAATATTTTTAAAAAAGTTGATGATGTGAGATTTTGATGCAGTTAAAATATGTTGATCAACAACACATTATGAGTTATGTATTTAAAAGTAAGATGGTAAAATATGCATTATATCGCATGTAAAAAGCCGATGGCATTTAAAAATGGAAAAAGCTTTGGATGGGGATTTTCACCCACCAAATCATCCAAATTCAAAATTGAACAGTTAAAAAATCTGTTACGAGGAGAGTTAAAAGCAGGACATGCAATCAAAATGTGGTGAACACTAAAAGGTACGACGCACACGTCACACTCAGGGGCCCTCTCTCCTAAGAAAAGATGCCTGTGTGTAAAACGTGTGTGTCCAATTCGAAGGCGCGTTAAAATCACGTCTAATCGACGAATCGTTAAGCAGGGTCGGATGGAGATGATTGGCTGGATAGCATGAAGTTTATTTTCAGTTTGCTGATTCCAATCATTGCGCCAATCATTTAATATTATTTCTCTGGTAGCTAGTCGAAGATCGTTGTAAGGGATATCGATACTCAAAAAAGTCGTAGCACTCTCTGCTGCAGCATCGGCTTGTTCATTTCCAGCTATCCCGACATGTCCAGGGATCCAACAAAACAAAATTTCGAAACCACGTCGAGAGAGCTGGTGATATGTACTTAGTACATCTATTGCATAAGAGTGCTGAAGATTGTCCGATGATAAGGACTCCAATACGCTTTTTGAGTCTGTGTAAATGATGTATCGACCCCTTCTGAGTCCAGAGATGTGCTTTAATGCTCTGTAAACGGCGAACATTTCAGCAGTAAAAATTGATACAAAAGAAGGTAAAATAAAGCTTAAAGTAGAGGTCTCAGAAACAATGGCGCAGCCAACATAATCACAAGATTTTGATCCATCTGTATAAACTGCTAAAAAAATTTTGTAAAAATTTCGATGATAGTTAAAAAGTTGACGATAGATAAAATCATTTGTGTTTAATTTATTAAAACCCAGAAATACATTCAAGTATTTTAAACTTCTTGTTTCCCAAGGTGGAGTGGGAAAAAAGGGACGTTTGGCAACGTCGATGGTATACAGAGGTGTACTACTCAAGGCATGCCGCATCCGTAAGCTGAAAGGTGGAATACAGGATGGACGATTTCTGAATAGGCGATCAAGTGAATTTTCATTGAATAAATTTTTTAATGGATGACAGGAATGACACATGATTCGGAAGTAAAATTGAAGCGACAATATCAGACGAGTGGAATCCAATGGTGGTTCGACACAAGTAACGTAAAGGCTTTTGATGGGTGACGTGCGAAAGGCACCTGAGCAAATACGAAGCGCAGAGTGATGTACAGGGTCAAGCTTTCGCAAAACAGATGGACGAGCGGAACCATAGGCTGCACACGCGTAGTCCATCTTTGATCGAATAATGAATCGATAAATGCGAAGCATGGACAATCGTTCTGCACCCCAAGACGTGTTTGAGAGCACTTTTAACAGGTTCAACTTTTTTAGGCACGATGTACGTAATTGCTCGACGTGGGGAAGGAAGGTAAGTTTTGGGTCAAAAAGAACTCCAAGAAATCTTACGCAATCCACAACTGCTATCCTGATATCGCCCAGGAGAATTTCTGGATCAGGATGGAGGCCTCGAAGTCGGCAAAAGTGCATGCAGGATGTTTTTTCTGCAGAGAAGCTGAAACCATTTTCGACACACCACCTCATCAGACGAGTTACAGTTGTCTGTAGTTGTCGTTCAATGAACCGCATGTCCTTTCCTTGGCAAAATATCGTTAGGTCATCCACGTAAAGATATCCTTGGACAGATGGTGGTAACCGAGATAGGATATTGTTTATTTTTATCGCAAACAGTGTTACACTAAGGACGTTACCCTGAGGTACGCCTTCCTCCTGGACAAAAGAGTCGGAGAGGGTAGATCCGATTCGTACCTGGAATTGTCTTAACGATAGAAATTGTTGTATAAATATCGGTAAGTGTCCTCGAAACCCAAGATTATGAAGATCACGCAGTATACCATATCGGCAAGTGCGATCGTACGCCTTTTCGATGTCGAAAAAAATAGAAACCAAATGGTTTCGGCGTAGGAACGCACGGCGAACTTGGGTCTCAAGAGCAAGGATATTGTCTACCGTAGAGCGGCCAACCCTGAAACCGCTCTGATAAGGTGACAGAGCCCGAGTTGTCTCAAGGATGTATACGAGACGATAATTCGCCATCCTTTCAAGAAGTTTGCACAAGCAGCTCGTAAGGGCAATAGGCCGATAGTTGTATGGATTTGTTGGGTCCTTTCCAGGTTTATGGAAAGGCACAACTATAGCACGTGTCCAAGTCTGGGGGAAGACATGTTCCTCCCAGAGGCGGTTGTAGAGCCGTAGGATGTTAAGCAAAGATGGTCGGGAGAGATGCTTTAGCATGACGTAAGTGATACCATCAGGACCAGGTGATGTCATCCTGGTCTTCTGAAGGCATCTTGTCAGCTCTTCCTCAGTAAAATTACAATTATAGGAGAGTTCAGATTGAGTGTTAAAATTTAAGCGTTGTGATTCAGTCTGGCGTTTAAGACGTTTAAATGTTTCTGAGTAGGTGTTAGTGCTGGAGGCTGTAGAAAAAGCGCGTGCAATGACATTTGCTATCTCGACAGCCTCTGAGACATAATTGCCATTTTCTTTCACGAACGAGATGGATTGTTCGGAGTATAATCCCAACGCTTTTCGAACTCGAACCCATAGCTGCTTTGAGGGGGTGGTAGATGTTATACCGGATACATACCGTTGCCACGATTCTTTTTGACTACGACCGCGTATTTGACGTGCATAGGCCTTTGCTTTTTTAAATGCTATTAAGTTTGTAGTTGTGGGGTATCTACGAAAAATACCCCATGCCTTACGTTGAGTCTTTATTGCTGATGTGCACTCAGCGTTCCACCAAGGTCTACGGTGCTTATGAAAGGATGGAGATATTTTTGGAATCGCTGCATTAGCAGCTTCCATCATAACATTGGTGACTGTTGTTATAGCTTCGTCTATACTTCCCTCGACCATTTGTTCAGTAATAACGGTCTGGGATGTAAAACTTGGCCAATCGGCTGCTTCATATATGTATCGTGATGGACGGCAAACAGGATCATTTCCACCGATATGGGTAACGAAAATCGGGAAATGATCACTGTTGCGTAAATCACTTTCGACAAAAAAAGAGAGAAAAGGTGTAACAGAAGAAGAGCAGATGGCGAGGTTAATAGTATGAAAAGTGCGGGTAGGCTCATGGAAGTAGGTGGTTTCACCATTGTTTAGGAGACAGAGACAGTGATCAGTTACCAACTGTTCAATCTGTCGTCCTCGGGAATTAGTGTCCTTACTTCCCCAAAGCGCACTGTGAGCATTTAAGTCACCAATGATGATAACAGGCTCAGGCAATTGATTCACTAAGTGTTCAAGGCTCTGTTGCTGAATGGTACTATTAGGTGGTAAATACAGAGTACAGATGGTAATCATCCGTCGCATTTGAATTCTTACAGCTACTGCCTGTAAAGGAGTGTTGAGAGAAATAACGAGTGAGGGATATGCATGGGATGTGAAGAGCGAAACTCCTCCCGAAGCTCTTCCATCATTGTTATTGTCTCTTCGAATGCAAGAATAACTGCGGATCTTCGCCGTGTCATTCGACTTCAGGTACGTTTCCTGAAGTGCGATGCAGGCAGGATGGTACTCTGTGATTAGGGTTTTAACGTCATCCAGCTTGTTACGTAAACCACGACAATTCCAGGATATAATTGAACCTACCATTAAGGAGATTGATGATCGCCATTAATGAATCCGACCATTTTTGAGTCCATGGGTTCGTCATCATCAATTTCTTCGTCAGAGGGATGCAGTTTAACAACTTCAGCATCCTTGACTGTGTTGAGAGTGTTGAAAGGGTTTGAATATTTGGATAAGGAAAGACTTTCCATTGCTGCTTTCAATTTTAAAGCTTGCAAGGCTTTTGAACGTGCAAGTGCAGTTGTAGGTGATATATTTCTTTTTTTGCTTTGTTCTTTTTTATTTTGTAATAAAGTGGAAGGCAGATTAAGTTTGGCTGCTGTTAATATAGTAGGCTCTGTTGGAGTAATATAATCAGTTTGGGTAGCTGAGGTTGTATAAGTTTTTTTAATCGAGTTGGCATAGGACATTCCAGGCTTCGGTGTTCTGGATTCGACTATTTTGCGGGCTTCAGGGTAGGATATGTTTTGTAAAACTTTAATTGACTGTATTTCTTTTTCGAAGATCCATTTTTTGCATATTCGTGAAAAGGATGGGTGATCTTCCTGACAATTTACACAACGAGGTGGTGAGTTGCAACCGTCACTGTCGTGGCCAACCTCTCCACAACGAGCGCAAGTCTCGTTGCCACGACAGGAAGTCTTTCCATGACCAAACCTCTGACATTTAAAACATCTACGGGGACTCGGGACGAACGGCCGAACTGAGCAACTCAAGTATGCGGCTTTAATTCGATTCGGTAGCTTCGGTGAATCAAATGTCAGGATAAGGTGTTTGGTGGGAATAATGACTCCATCTCGATTTAGAGTGATACGTCGAACTGCACAAACTTTTCCGTCGCGCAAATTGTCAAGTATCTCTTCTTCTGAGACATACAGTAATTGAGCTTCGGATATAACTCCTTGGCATGTATTTAAGGTTCTGTGTGGGGTGACGGAAACAGTAAAGCAACCAAGGATAGTGGATTTTGAAAGTATTTCTGACTGAGCTTCTGTAGATACCTCAATCAGTAGATCACCAGATCGAAGTTTTTTTTAAAGATTTTACTGTTCCAATAAAGGATTGTATTGTCTTGTTGATGAGAAAAGGTGAAACAGATTGAAAAGAAAGTTGAGTAGTTTGATTATTGTAACTTAGTAATTTTATGATAAAAAAGCGGGCGTTTGAAAGTGTCAAAGTTTGTTGCTCCCTCGGAGAAGGAGAAGAATTTATTAAATTAATGCTCATAATAAAGAGAAAAAATGTTCAGACGCCGATATCACCACCCACCACGGAGTCCAACGAGGGGATACAGATTTCTGTATCAGTGGTAGTCGGGTCTATACGCTAACAGTTACCCCTGTGGCAGACACCACCCTTAACGCGTTGCTCAGTGGGTAACCGATCGCTTGATCCCTAGCCTATGACGAAATTCAATCGACCAGCCGATTGGTGTACACGGGACCAATGTACACCTCCCGTTTACCTAAAGCTAGGGCCGAAGCAGTGTATTGGGTCAGTATATCGCCTCTCAACTGCCAGGATCCCCTTTTCCAGGGACACGGGTCTCCACGCACGGCAAACACGTGGGTGATATAATCCCCAAGAGGAGCTAAAAGCACAGACGGGCGAAAAGCTTCTCAAGGGGAGCCCTCGCCTCCGAAAAGGCAACCACAATGAGGGAGGAAGAAAAAGCAAAAAGCAGTAGGGTAGAGGAGGAGAAGAACGAAAGGGAGAAAAGATCACTCAGGTACCCCGGGGTTGTGAAGCCCGTACAAACCTAAAGAAGGAATGCCCCTGGGGGCTGTAAAGGTAGGGATCCACAGAAAAGGTCCAAAATGGTAAAATTGAAGGAGTGCAAATTGCCAGATCTATTGAATGGTAAGTAAGTGAAGGTGAGTGAAAGTAAGTAGGTTGGCCGTTATTCATTATACATAAATCATTGTCGGTTATTATTTTTTCGATTTGTTTGCCTCTACTATTAATGTCTGAACTGCCCCAGAGGTTATGATGGCCATTTAGGTCACCAAGTATGATGAATGGTTGTGGAAGTTGATCTATTAAATTATTTAAGTCAGAAGTGGCGATATGGGCGTTAGGAGGTAAGTATAAATTGCATATTGTTATTAAAATATTTACATGAAGTCTTACAGCAAGAGCTTGCAGATTTGTTTTTAGGTTAATTTGAGTTACTGGAAAGTCATGGGAGGTAAGCAATGCAACACCTCCACATGCTCTTTGGCCATCATCGTAATCTTTTCTAAAGATAGTGAAATAGTGAATGTTGGTGGAATCATTGGTTCTCAAGTAGGTCTCCTGGAGGGCGATTGCAACTGGATTGTGCTTGTTTATGATGTCTTTAACATCATCAATTTTATGACGAACACCCCGGCAGTTCCAGGAAAGAAAGGAAGCCATAAAAATAAAGTATAAAAGAAAAGAAAAAACTACTTGTGTTTTCTCGTCCTAGGACGAGACCTGTCTTGCCGAAGATCCTTCTTGGACTTGGGTGGCGAAGTCTCCAAGCCATCACTCTCTACAGAGGAAATATCACTTTCGGTGTTGTATAAATTTATAAGGTCACTGGTAGAAGGGTTAGCTATCAAGTTTCTGGATGTAACATCAGGCTGAAGTGAGGTTTGAGAAGTACTTTTAGCTATTTTAATATTATTTTGTTCAGATGATATGGCTCTTTTTAAAGAATTATTTATAGATCGATTTGGTTGATTTATCTGTTTTATATTTGACGAAGCTTTGCTTTAGAAAAAAGAGGCGTTATAGGTTGGTTCATTGAAGTTTTATGTTGTACAGATGGCTTAAAAATAGTTACATCGGTTTGAGTTCAGTTAGTTTTGAAAGTTTTTTTTAACTATTGTGGAGTAAGATATTCCAGGTTTCGGGGTGCGATCATTTACAATTTTACGGGCCTCCGGAAATTAAATGTTTTGTTGAACTTTAATGGTCTGAATTTCTTTTTCTGTATAAAAATTTAGGGCAAGACTTGGCAAAAGCTGGATGTTCACCTTTACAGTTTACACAGCAAAGAGATGACGATGTACATATATCTGTCTTATGTTCTGTACTAGAACATTTCGCACAGGTCTCTTTGCCGCGGCAAGCAAGAAAAGAGTGGCCAAATCTTTGACATTTGAAACAACGGACAGGATTTGGAATGAAAGGTCTCACTGGGCAATTAATGTAAGCTATTTTAACGTGTTTTGGTATGGTTGGTGTATTGAAAGTTAATATTAAGTGTTTAGTGGGTATTTTCTGATTATTTCTTGAAATTGTGATTCTTTTGACGTTAATTACATATTGTTCGGATAGGGATTCCAAGATGTCTTGTTCTGTATCATGAACTAAATCTGATTCAGATATAACACCTCTGGATGAATTTAAAGTTCTGTGGGGTGTGACAGTTACTCCTATTGGACCAACGGATTTTATTTTAATTATATTTAAAGCTTGTGTTCTATTTAAAACTTCAACGAGTACATCTCCTGCTAGGGTTTTTTTTTATGTTTTTAGTCTCTCCAACCATACCTAATATTGTTTTATGAAGTAAAATCGCAGATATATTTTTAAGATTTCCCTCGTTACTTTTTATTGCAAAAATGTTTTGTTCTGTTATATTTTTTTTCATTATTATTATTATTACATATTTGCTCCACTGAAGGAGAAGTTGATTTTTGGTTTTCCATGATTGAAAATTAAATATTCAGTCCCCGGCGGCACCACCCACCATGGAGTCCAACGAGGGGATACAGGTTCCTGTACCGGTGCTAGCCAGGGACTATACGAACCCAACTCACCTCTATGACTGCCCTAAGAAGCTAGTTGGTGAGCAGGTCCTTAGTCCTAGCAGGATATACCCACCAGCCGATCAATGTACTGGGACCAAAGTACACCTCCTGTTTATTCGAAGCAGGAGCCGAAGCAATGTATTGGGGCGTTATGTTGTCCCTCAATCACCAGGATCACCTTTTCCGAAGACACAGGTCTCCACGCACGGCAAAAACGTGGGTGATATAATCCCCAAGAGGAGCTAAAAGCACAGACTAGCGAAAAGCTTCTCAAGGGGAGCCCTCACCTCCGAAGAGGCAACCACAATGAGGGAGGAAGAAAAAGCAAAAAGCAAAGGGTAGGGGAGGAGAACAACGAGAGGTAGAAAAGATCACTCAGGTACCCCGGGGTTGTGAAGCCCGTACAAACCTAAAGAAGGAATGCCCCTGGGGGCATCCCAGGATAACACCACGTCATTTCGAACCACGGTCAGATGACGAGGCAATACTTGAGCTGGGACCCCACTCTCCAAACTTCCACACCAACCCAACGTGAGGACTTTCGGCCACGACAGATTTAAGGTGCATCGGCCGCCTCTACATGAAAGTTTGCAATACGTTTGCAAATATACCTGCACTGACCCAGATTCAAACCAGGAAGCAACTGATCTAGAGACTAACACCTTAACCAACAGACCGAATGGATCGGCTGGCTGCTGATAGACGAGATATCTTATCCAATCTTGAGAACCAGAATATTTCCGAGGCGATATTTTACCCAAAAGTTAATTGAGATGTTCGTACTAATTATTTCAATAATGCAACTTCCTTTTATAAATTCGCTGTTAAACAATTACGCAGGCACAGCATACATCCATTGTTTACACAAAAATATACTGTTGAGATATTTCCATTGTTGTGTGAATGGCATTGTTTTTATTTCAACACACCAAATAAAATTTAAAAAATCACATCTTATATTTTTTTGTGGAAGAGCGAATTGAAATTTCTTCTTGCGATTTTATACGTTTTGCGAATTTTGATAATTTAATAAACAAAAAGCTACTAAAGACTTCTTAATTTGATAATGGCAAAGAAAGACAACTTCTTGAAGCCTTTAAAGACGAAAATCGTCAAGATGGGACATTGGCTCCGAGTTAGAATGTAAGTTCCAAAACTCTTGCAATAAATAATGAGGGTTTCCATCTTGAGTACGCGTTTAAAATAGAATTTTTTTTAAATATACGTTTGGTCCACTACCTTTTATGCTTAGACTGAACAAAGATATGTTTTTAGAAAAAAATTAAAAATTTTTTAATTCTTTAATCAGATTGTATGTGATTACACAAATTCAAATAAAGCGACAAATGTGAGAATAATTATAAAAATTAGAGACATTTGCCATTCATCCTATTGACTATTAAATGTTTCGAATCATAGATTTTTTTTTTGTACTGTAAAAGTGAATCTATAAAACATAATCTTAAGCAATCTGTGGTGCTCAGTTGCATTGTAATTTTCCTTTCAATATTCTATGCATGTCACCATTCAAAAATGAACGTTTTCTTTTATAAGCTACAATGACACCTAAATAGAGTTGTAAAAGTGACCACATCTGAAATTTAGTATCAATTACTAATAAGTGGAATACCACTCATGTTTGTAAAAAACCCGTTTAGTTTAGATGCAAACCAGGGAAACCCGGAGTCTCAGAGAGACAGGGTTTGTTGAAAGATTTGAACGATGATCTTTCGACCGTTGAGTCTTACATAAATGTCGCCTCCGAGCCCGAGCTTCCTTTGCCCCGAGGCTATAGGGGAGGCTCATGTGACTTCCATTACGCAGTAACGATCTTGGAATTCATCAACGGATGGCTGGAGGACAGCATCCGGCAATCGTGGATAGAGCCACACTACGATGTGGACGAGGTATTGAAGTCAACCATCGTGGCCGATACCTCTAATGACATCGAATTAAAACGATCAGAATCCTGGGGCTCTCTCTAGATGCACTAGTCATTTGAAGAGAGTATCCAGTATTGAACTGTAGACACTTGAATACGACTCCAGATTATGACTGACGAATATGACTCCCGAATATGACTACCGATTACGACTCACGAACATGACCCACGAATATGACTACCGATTTCGACTCACGAACATGACCCACGAATATGACACACAAAGATGACTCACGAATATGATAGTTATTTGAGACTGTCCGTTGATTCCATAGTTTCTACCCATAAGGCTTTGGAAAGGAGCTTTAGCTGACGAAGCTCCTGACTAAAGTCTTATGGGTCTCCTCTTTTTTGACTACAGTTCTAAAACTAATTTTGAAATAAGCACCTCTGAATTCACTGTACCATAGAACCGAAATAGTTCTTTAGTTCCGAATAGTTTAATAGAAAAAATTAATATTTGATTTCGTTATCCACTACAGTAAATTTCTGGCTTACTCACCACCATGTCGTTTGTTTCAATTTAGATCATGTGCTACGTTTTCTAACATTTGCGATTTAATTTTAACGTTTGAAAAGTGGTAACTGTTAGTTTTATTTAAATAGTAGCTACAGCGTGGTCAGCATACCGTTGCTCGTGGTAGTTCTTTCCGTGGGGGTCATGTGTGACCACTGACGCTCGCCAATCCCCGGTGATTGCTACGTATTCCCATTTGCTTTGCTTCGCAAATGAACTCCACAGGCAAGGCCGTGATGGCCTCGAAGCGGCTATTATCAACAACGTAAATCAAAACACGCTAGAATTGGAAAACGTGGCATGGTTTCAAAGGCATTGTGACGAAAAACGCTTGTGACGTCAGCCGTCAAAAATCGCAAAATCCCCTCCTTCATTCGAGGTAGTATGACGTCACATTCCGAAAAGGACGAAAGGTGAAAAAATTATTAAATAAATTTTAAATGTCCTAGATTAAATTTTAAAATTCGGGCTGGACACAAATATCGCAAAAAACTAGGACTACCTGTGTGCCAAATTTCATTATTGTAAGTGCCATAGATTCGTTAGATTACAGTAGAGACAGAGGAATACTTCCAGTAGAGATCTATTGCAAATGTTGTGGCTGGAAGGCCTACCACATCTGGTTTTAACATGCGCTATAAAAGTTCCGGAACAACTTTTTCTTCTCTAGCCTGCATCCTATAACGAGTCCACGTATATTAAAAAATACATTTATTAATTTTATACATATCCCATACCACTGTTAGTGGTTAAGGTGTTAGCCTCTAGATCGGAAGGTTCCTGGTTCGAATCCGGGTCCGGATGTTTGTAAACGCATGGTGTAGAGGCGGCTGGTGCACCTTAAATGTGTCGTGGCCGAAAGTCCTCACGGTGGGTTGGCGTGGAAGTTTGGAGAGTGGGGTGCCAGCTCAGGTGTTGCTTCGTCACCTGACCGTGGTTCAAAATTACGAGGTATTGTCCTCGGATCTTTCCCATAAGGGACTGATCCCGGACTGACGTCAATAGCCCGTTGTGTTGCTCTAGTACGACGTTAACTAAAATTACCATTACCAAATAGATCGAAGTGTTGTCCTCTAATTTTTCGAATATATCATAGGATTGTCCTCGAATTTTTCGGTGTAGTCCTCGTATTTTACGAAGTGTTGTCCTCGATTTTTTCGAAAATTTCGAAGTGTTACCCTCTAGTTTTTCGAATATATCGATGGCTATGGTATTTGGTATGTATATGTATATATATGGCTATGGTATATCCTGTGGCGGGAATAATATTCCGTTTTTGACGCAGAAGAGGCATTTTCGTTGTTTCAACGAGGATGCTGTGGCTTTTTCTTCATTCGATTTCATATTTCAAACTAATCTTATTTTTTTTAAATGTTTCTTGTAAAACAGTGTTATTTTGATCTGTACTGATATGATCCATGAATTCAGATCTCTTTCTAAATGATAGCAAACATTCTGAACAATTCTTGTTTTTTATCGGATCAGGAACGCATATTTTCATATGCCTTCTGCAAGAGAAAGCATTTGAAAATATATTGCACAGTGCACATACATTTTTGGCAATTTGCGTATTTCTGCAGACTGATGATTCACGTACCACATCCAAAACTGAACTTTTATTATTTTGTGGAAAGATCAAAACTATATTTAAGGGGACCTAGCACCTTAATAATAACAAAAATATAGATACAAAATTTTTTGCCTCAAAAGTTACGTTATTTTATTTAAAATGTCGTCCTAGAAAATGGGACTAATTCTTTTAACTTTTTTTAAAGTTATACGAATTTTTGAGAGTGTACCTGAACGATCAGTTTTTCGAAACCAAAACCAACCGCATTTGTGCGTCTGCAAAGCCTTATTTTCGATTAATTAACTGAAATAGCTTCGAAGATGAAAGGTATCTTTGTAACTGTTACTGATATAATGGCTTTTTTATTTATAATTTACTCGTACAGGGTATAATACTGATGTAGCGATAATTTGAGATAAAAGGCTTTAGTTTTTGTTTTCTGTTTGATATTTGTTATTCTGTTGTTTCTTTTTCTGTTTATACGTTATTATTAATTATACCTAAACGTAAACGAGTGCCGAGAAGGTAAATAAAGTAGGTTTGGTTTCCGATACTCAACTTTACTTTATTTGGTCCAAGTGGCCAAAGGAGAATTTTGTGTCAAAAAAGGTGTCGAAATGGCCACATGAAACTAATTTTGCGAGTATAATATAGGGTGCTTTCAACAGCTGTTGGAATTATGTTATGATCCGATACCTTAAATAGTAGACATATAATTGACGCTCGAAATAATTATTATAGAAAGAACCTTTTAAGTGCCGAATTTCAACATTTTCGAAAATTAGTGTGGAATTGGCTCTTAAAAAAAGGGATTACTTACTGTCTAGGGCAGTTTTAAGCTTCATTTATTTGTAGAAAGTAGCTATAGTAAAAATTTAAATAAATTTTATTTATAATTTCTATTATAATTTTAAAACTTTAAACTACTTTTTCTCCTACGTCATTTTTTGTATATATGTTACAATTCAAAATGCAAAGGCTTTTTTAACTTCCAATCAATTGACTTCAATTTTTTTACAGTATTGTACCATATGGTACTAGCCGACCCTTTTTCTTATACACGTGGACGCTGGAATGTGGATAATCAGCCAGACGGTGACATCAACTTCAGAGTATGCACGTGTGTTTTTGACAAAATACAGAGAGTTTTTCTCATCAGTGGCCTAGAGTTCCGTTGGTCCACCCCTTTTTCCTTCCCCTTGTGTCTGGCAATTGAGCTCAGAGATGCGATAAACAGTTCTGTGCGCTTTCCAGGAACGATTTTCCCATCGACACAGCTGGAGTTCCGTCGGTTCCCTAATCCCATGTCTGGAATAGAGATTAGCTTTTGGGAACTCAAGTCGGCATTACAGACGGTTTTTGCATCTGTGTGGGGGGTTTCTTCAGTTCTGTTGTAGACTGAAACATCTCTTGCCAGGGCTCGGAATTCACTCCCCTCCCGTTCGCAGCTGCGCTTCTGCGGACCCAAGAATTTGAGAAAGAGACTGATTCTGAATTCGACGAGAGACAGACGTCTCTGTTTTGTGGAGAGCCATTGTTGTTTTGGCTCCAGGCAGGTTTTCGATTGTCGATGGCTGTGCCCTAACTTATAACTTGTAAACTTAGTTGTAAATATTTTAAATATCTCAATATATAGTTTAATTTTAAACCAGCTGTCCGTCTAATTCTTACATGACGGTACAGTATACACTGCCCTCCAAAAGTTAAAGTACAGGATGTTTTCGAAGCTCACCAATAAAAAATTGCAGTAACAATAAAATTAATACTTATTATGAATGATATTAACGAACTTTGAGAACACTAATGCTAAAACTGTAGTCACCACTTTTATTTTAAAATGGACACTTTATAAAAATGTGCAATAATCAAACTTTTGTGACTTCGTGTGAAAATTTTGTGCAGGATTGTTGAACTTCAATTGTTGTTGGCAATTGCGTTGACAATACACAGGAGTGTATAGCAATGTCCAGGAGAATTCGTTTACCCGATCGTTAAGGTGACGGTCGTCCGAAAAGCCCTCGTCTACCTTGGATGGGTGCGATGGGGAGTAGACGTGGTCGACTCGCGATTGTTTGCTCTGAAAATACCGATAATTGAGCCGGAAAAGTTTTCTTTGTAGTTTCGTGTCATCAGAGACGCACACCCAGGTAAAAAGTAATTTTTAATAATCAGTAAAAAGTAGGTTTTATGGTGCCGGGTCCTCTTAACGCAACATTATGCATTTTAAATTTACATGTAATCACGAAAAAATCTGGAAACAAGATTTCTCAGTTCATCCATTCTGTAGCTTCCGTGTCCAAATAATCAAAATGACTTATGACTTGAACGCAAAGGTATCATTTGATTATTATCAGTTATTTTTGTAATTTGTGAGATGAAATCAAGAAAATAAATAAACGTGTTCTAAGATCCGCAGAAACAAACCAAAACTGTTTCAAAGCGGTTGTTTTAAAAATAATTAGACATTTAAAATCTCGTTTCAAGTTTCAAAAGGGCCGTAAGTTTTTATTCGATTGGGATCCGGGAATTTAGGAGGAAAGTATTATGTACATGGGGAACTAGTTAATCAACAATAAATATTTTGTGCTATAATCTAGTAAAATTTCATTCAATTGCTATATAATAAAGGTAGAAAAACGCTCGAGTATTTCTCCACTACTTCAATCTATTGGACACACCCGTAAAACCTAAATTTGTATTTCATTAATTTTGTGTTCGTAAATTAAAAAAATTATATATCTAGTTACAAAATAAGTGCACTTTAATTTTATATATTAGATTTTAAGTTCCTCGTGACGTTTTGCAACTCCAAAAATTAGACGTTCATGTTCTAATAAGGTTTTCAGTAAAGTTGTCATTATAGAGTTTACTAAATACAATAAAAATCGTTTTGTCGAGAGCAATGAATATCGTCAACTGAATGAAAGAACTAGATAATTTGAAAAATGGTGTATTTTCATATATATTTAAATTAGAAAAGCTGAGATCATTCAAAATTTTATGCAAGCAATAGATAATTTATTTTGACTACTTAGGCTCTATGCTATCGGCTATTAAAAAATTCAAGCATATATATAGAACTGAGTATTGGGAGAAAAATGTTTTTTTACTCTTATCTCAAAACTCAAATTTCAGTTACCTAGTTCTTCCATCCAGATATGGCGATATTATTTCAGATTAATTCTCGACAGGAGGCTGTTTTTATCGCAAATTTTATATCGGACATTATTTGAATTTGTTTCCTGCACAATTTATTAACATGAACTTTAGTGTCTCTTGTTGATACGCACATATATAAAATAATTGATCACTGTCGGCGTTACACTCACCTCAGTTATCTTCCTTACCATGCACAACACGTGACATCCGTCTGTTTATTGGTTGAAGTTACCTCTCCAAGTTTGAAAAGTACGTTGAAATTGAAAAGAGTAAAGGAATATTTTGTTTCATTTGGATCACACGTGACGAATAAGAATGTTCATCTGTGTTAAAAAAATTTTGTTTCGTCTGCTGACAAATCATGTCGCTTATGCAAATTCCAATGTTGCAAGTGCCGTATATCCGTCAGAATTATGGTAACGAAAAACTGAAAAACACACACTTTTTTTTATAATAATAGAGTAAGTGCATTGAATATGGATGAACTCGCATATGCGTACTTATATTTAGATTGATAATGTAAGCTAATAAATTTGACTAAAAAAATATTACATATTTTTTACTGTAGTTTTTACCTCGCGAATTAATTTCTTAATATTCTTAAAAGTTTAATTAAATGTTTATGGGCACTATATTCGGATAGATAATATAATCCTGCCATAATTAAATAGTGTAATGTACCCCCAAAATGACCACCCCACTTAAATGGCCTGATTTTTCTAAACCGCTGAGCTGACCATATGACCCATAATGACTGTATGTAATTAGATTCATCGAATTAAAATAATCCAAAATTATTTTTTTTTGTGAAATTATCTAATGGGATTTCTTTGCAATATTATGTGAGCATGATTATGTGTATGTTAATTTATACTCGAATTCAATCAATGCTGTAAATATTCATATTGGGTTGGCATTGAGTCAAACGCATCTTTTAACAAATACCGATAGAAGGTTTTTTTGAACGAGGGTCCTTTTCAAATTAAGGCATTTCGAGATCCTTAATGTTCTGAACTTTTCTATCGCATTAAGATTTTTTTCATACATCGTCTTCTGATCGCGTTGGGTTAAATTTAAGCTTAAGTAATTAAAAACTGCAAAAAAAAAGCTCATACATACGGGTAGCATATTTATATAGGAACAGAGTATTTTAAATATTTGATCAAATTGTAATTTATTTTTCTTGATAATGTCATCTTTAAAAAAATCGAATAACTTTTTCAGTTCCAATGAATTGTAATTTTTAATAACCATTTTTTCTTCAGAAACACTTTAGATGTATACGATTTTTAAAATGCGTTTGTTGAAATTTAATTTGCCCGTTCAATTGCCAATTTCAGGCTTTGTACCTCACAAATTGTTTTTTTTCCTGTAACAAAAATTGTTTTTTTCCGCATAAAAGTTAATCGCCTGAAAAAATTTTAATCGATGATGCGAGTACTTGCCTGGATTTGAATGGAAAAATCTTCCACAGTGTGCTTGTTTTATCTGGAGATACGAATCTATCTTTGCTAGCTGAACTACAATTTATGTGTAAACCCAGAGAACTGAATGAGAAATAATGACAAGTAGCAGCAAAAAAAGTTTTTATTTGCGAGGGGTTTGCCAGTTTGGTGCTCAAAATTTCAGAATAACGAGTTTACGAATCGCGTTGAAAGCAGTGATTTCTGAACTTTTATGCTTTTAAAACTATTTTTATTAGTCTCCACTTGAATTGCAGTGTATGGAACATGACCATCTGAAGTTATCTGAATAGGCATTTTGTACAACCTTATTAATTTTTATTATTTCACTTCAAGTCCATTTTTCTTTATATCTTGTAAACCAATTCACAAGACTATTAAAGATGTTATTTTTCGATCTAAAAACAAGCAAATTGGTTTGCGCTATCTGTTTGTAAATTATGATTAATAATTTGGGATTAATAGTTTTTATCAAGAGTTTCCTATCGAGAAGCCTCAAGGAGTCAATTTTTGTCTTGCCCTTTTATGAATACTATAAGAATATACCAATAGTGTATGTCTATCAAATTAAAACACAACACACAAGTAGTTTTATTGCACATATCATTCTTTAGTTATTTTGATGAAAAAAATGAACAATTTCAATAAAAAGAACAAAGTTCAGTCTAAAAATATTTTAAAACAATTCCCGCATTTGTCTGGATGCGGATGAAGAGTTCTTACATCAAGAGGAGAACAATTGTTGCTTTGTTTATGACTTATTTTCCCTTGACAAGTTTTACTAGAAGCTTGGCAACAGGTGTTTAATGTATTCTCCATATTTCATTATACTTATCTTAAAACTGAAGGGTAAGAGATAATTATAAGAGTTGCATAGAATATTCCACCGATTATATCGCAATTCAAAAGGTTTTTAAATGATTTTTTCTTCGAAACAGCGCATAACAAAACGGTTAACAAAGTGGATAATATGCTGTCAAGCTCGTTGTATATTACTTACAAAAGTAACCTTGATCAGTCATTACATAACAAAAGATTACTTCACTTTATGGAAAAATTAGACCAATTTTGTTTCATAGTTATTTTCATTGTTTTGTATACACAGCATACCAAACTACAATTAGACCAAACGAACAAAACTAAGTATATAATACATTTCAGTGAATTTCAGTGTTTACGTTACCCGTCTGACCTCGATAGTGTCATTTTTTCTTGCTTCCGCATCAGTATAAACATGGCCTCTATGCTAGAAGTGTGCACCAATTAGGAACGAAAAGCAGCGATTATATTTCTTAAGTAGCAAGGTGTGTGAGGAGCTAAAATTCATCGCATGATTGTGTAAAAGTGCATGAGTGGATCGAGAACCTAAAGATGCCAGACAAGTGTGATCGCAAATCCACCTACCCCACTGACGAGTCGATTCAGTAGCTCCAGAAATGGTACTGGCAAACCGACGAGCAACAATCGACACTAGCGCATTCTTTACAGACAAGGAAGCGGTTGCACGACCCAATGAAAACCTAGGAGGGAATGCACAAGCTTCGACCATTGGTCTAACTCAGGGATGGGCAAACTTTTTCGGTCGCGGGCCAAAAATCGAAAAAAAAAAGTTTGGCGGGCCAAGATAAATTTTTCTAAAATTTTAAAAACAATATACAAGTATTACAATTTAAATATGTTAATGAGATGAATGAAATTGCGATTTCATTTTTAAAAGTTCCTTATAGTGAGGTTCGAAGTGAGATGTACTGATTCTAAGGAACGAGGCTAAATGTTCATCTGTCAGTCTACTTCTGAAATAATTCTTTCTAAGGTTCATAGTTGAAAACACTTGTTCACAAATTTAAGATGATGCAAACATAGCACTGATTTTCTGGGCGTGAGATATTAAATTTGGGAAATTTACTTTCAATAATGATTTGTAAAACTCTAACTTCGGCATATTTAGAAACAACTGCTTGAGATGATTATTAGATTGCAACTCAATTAATTCAAGCAGCAAGTCTGACGTCACTGCTTCACAATTTACGTTGAAAGGCATGATAAAAATATCCAATTCTGTTTGAATGGCACTGAAATCTTAAAAACTGCGTTCGAACTCAAAATGCAGTTTTTTCAAGCCATCTTCATGATTCTTAAGTTTCTTTTCATTTATTGAGGGTATTGAATTTAACCTCAAGAAATGAGACAGGTCGTTCTTAGCTAGCTGCCCAGCAAACAGATTAAGTTTTAGTTTAAAAGCCTTGAGATGGGCCCAGATATCGTCGATAAATTGATTTTCCCCTTGCATCTTGACATTCAAGTTGCTCATATGACAAAGAAGATCTGTGAAAAATGCAAAGTCCGAAAGCCATTCTGTATCTTCTAACATTTCGCACTCCGCAGAACACTGTTTCTCACGGAAGAACGACACAATGTCGTCTTTCAGCTGCCAAACTCGCTCGAAAACACATCCTGCACTAAGCCACCTTACTTTCGTGTAATACAGTACATCAGAGCATTCAGATTGCACGGACTGAAGAAAATCTCGAAATTCTATCTGCGGGCCGGATAAAACCTTCTGGGGGGCCGGAGTTGGCCCGCGGGCCGTAGTTTGCCCATCCCTGGTCTAACTGCATTGAAAGAAAATGAGATTAGAAAAATGACATTTAAAAAAATATATTTACACGAAGGTAGTGGTTGAAATTAAGTGCAGATAATTTTCGAATTCTCAGTAGTTCCATCCACAATTACTTAGCACAGCAAAGAATGAACCTATTTGTATAACCAAGCAGCACGAAACTGAACCTAATAGACTCATTCAGAATTAGTTATTCCAGAGCGAACAACTTCCTTTAAGAGACGTTCTTTTGCTCGAGTCGGCTCTAAAAGGTTTCATTTACGTGAAAGAAAATCGGGAAGTGATTTTCCTTAAACCTTTTATTTTTTTGTTACATCTTTTGTATGACATAAATACAATAAAATCATTACTAAACTGTTTTGGAATTCCTTTCATTATGTTACTTTAGAGTAATTGTTATTTCCTGCACCAGAATAAACTTTAATGAATGTTGAAATTTTGCCAATTTAAATTTTACGCGAAACAAAACGCATCAAAATTTTCTACGCACAATATTGAATTAAATTTAAATTAGGTAAGTGATTCATTTCTTTGTATTATCAATTAGCGACCAAATAAAGATGATTTGAAAGAGGATATCGAGTTCATTTCTTAAATTTACGATTGTAAGCGCTCATATTTTGTCGCATTTCCTGGTCGGAATAACAATTCAACTTTGATTTATGAAGCTATGCAGTTACTAAATTACACATTAAAAAAAATTTTAGTCATTTCTAAATTATCGCGAAGTGGTGACTATGACACTGATAGTTGGAAAGCAGGGTACAAGGCACAACAAAAACAAATGAGAAACTTCTTTGACAAAAGGAAAATTTATCAATTCAATATTCAGTTTATTCAAGATTCTCAAATATATAAACTATTAACATTGCTTATTACAGAAGTAGTAGTCATAATCTACAACCAACTTATTAATCAAATCTACACTTGTATATCATTTCCAGCAAACAAACTCATATCTAGCCGATTGAAGTAAAACTGTCGGTATTAAAAATTTGAAATAAGCAAATTTGTTATAAAATATTCATCCACGATAGAAATTTTCATTTAATACATCAATGACAGGGATCACGTTTTGCAACTTACAATTCTTAAAATATGTACTGAATTTATCAAATTATATTTTCATTTAAAGCGTGTTTAGAAATACACTATTTTCAATATGCTTTTCCTGCTATTGTCATGAAAGATCTGATTATTTCTAGAACTGATCGATTTGAACGTTTGATAACTCAACTAAATAATCAATAACATGAAATGCTCGATTTAATTTCGTTTCAGCTCTGGAAATATTTTTTGGATAAAAAATCTGATGGAAATTCTTTTATTTTCTGTAAACTGAAAGACTCGCGAGTCTTAAATAATCTAATTTCATTTGTGCAAAATTTGAGGACATAATGCATGAGATTATTTGAATAATACTCGTATTTGAGAAAGGAATAGATTGCATTGTTTGACTGGCCCGATTCTCACAGATGTGCCTTCCAAAAGGACGTTGTCTCACACCACTGGAATTCCGGGGCCCTCGAAATTCCTTTAGCACTAGAGAACAAAGCCCCCTGGATGGATTACTGTTTTAACAGATATTTAAGAATGATGTTTACTGAAACTGAACAGTATCCCAGTCATTTGAAATTTATATCCGGCACTATTATTAAACGCTACGTGGTCAGTTATTTATTCTAATATCTTGAATTACAGAACCCGATCTCAGAATATTGATTCCTCCACATAAGTATACACTCTAATTAGATTTGAAATGTCGTGATTTTGAAATAACAACACGGTTACACACACGAAATACATTGAATTGCAACAACCTGAAGCAAAATTTGGTTTCTAGACTTTTGGACGAAACGTAGACAATGTTTCCTGGTTGACGAAATCACTCACTTTCCAACCGAGGCGAGCAGCTTCCTGGATGAGGGGAGATGAGAGGCGAGCAGCTTCCTGGATGAAAGGGAAGAAAAGACGAGCAGCTTCCTGGTTGAGAGGGGAGAGGCGAGGCGAGCAGCTTCCTGGATGAGAGGCGAGCAGCTTCTTAGATGAGAGGCGAGCAGCTTCATGGATGATAGGGGAGAGGAGAGAGGAGTGGAGGGGTGAGCAGCTTCCTGGATGAGAGAGGAGAGGCGAGCAGCTTCCTGGATGAGAGGAGAGATGAGAGGCGGGGCGAGCAGCTTCCTGGATGAGAGGAGAGATGAGATGAGATGAGAGGCGAGCAGCTAACTGGATGAGAGGAGAGATGAGGCGGGGCGAGCAGCTTCCTGGATGAGAGGAGAGATGAGGCGGGGCGAGCAGCTTCCTGGATGAGAGGAGAGATGAGGCGGGGCGAGCAGCTTCCTGGATGAGAGGAGAGGAGAGATGAGGCGGGGCGAGCAGCTTCCTGGATGAGAGGAGAGATGAGAGGCGGGGCGAGCAGCTTCCTGGATGAGAGGAGAGATGAGAGGCGGGGCGAGCAGCTTCCTGGATGAGAGGCGAGGCGATCAGCTTCCTGGAGTAGAAGAGAGGGGAGAGGCGAGAAGCTTCCTTCTCGGGAAACTTTATAAAATTCAAGTCTTAAAATATTTTATGAAAGCCATTAATACATTGTGTATAATGTCATGGAGATTCTTTCAATTTAATTTTAAAACGTTTGACTGAAAGTGGTTGAAGTTGAAAAATAACTGTTGGCACCAACACTTTATTTAAATGAGGGGCAGGGACGCTAACGAAAGTGGGTTGCAAGATGAAGGAAATGACGCACTACATAGACGTATCGTGACGCTCAGAGGGTTAAAAGAACTTTAGCTAACGTGATAGAGGCATTTTGTAGTCATTGCAATCATGTATTTAGGATAATCTTTGTTTGGACATATTCCAAGTAGAATATCCCCGACAGATTAGATGGGTTGGTTTTAGGATGCAAAAGCTTATTTGGCCAAGCTGCCAAACACAAGGTACTTGATACAACTAAGGAGGTTAAACAGCAAAAGCTAGAAGGGCAGGTAAGGGAGGACGGAAGGTCACAAGGGTAGCTCGGGATTGTGATGCCCGTGTGTACTTAAAGTGTAACCTCCGAATGGAAAAGGGCAAAGCTTTTTCGTTTCAATGACCTGGTTTCGGGAAAGATTCAGATTCTTCTACCTTCGCACATTTTTCTTTGACCTGCTCATATTTAAGATAGTTAAAGCTAGTTGGAGTTTTATGGCATAAGGACCATAAGCAGACGCAAACCTAACCAAGTGCACGATTAAATATACTCAATAAAAATGGTTCAAAATGAACCAGACAGACCAAGTACTAAAAGAGCCTACAGATGTAATTCTCTATGTATAGCATTAAGACTGTTTGGTGTTCACTACAAAGTGAAAGGGTCCCCCCCCCTCATCGAGAACTAAAAGGCATAATTAACACTAAAAATGACCTTTATTGAAATACATTTAAAAAGCCCAAGTCATCGTAGCTTGAAAAAAATGTCACTATATGTTCGTAATAGCGTATCGGGTCAACGCAAGGACAGAATTTACAGCTAATTTCGCTACAAAGAATAAGATCAAAAGTGAAATTCCATGACCATACGAGTACTTAAAATCTGAATGGGGTTTTTGCAAATTTTAGCAGTTTGACTAGGAAATAGGTCAAAGCCCTGAACCCTGTCTCTCTGCACGCTTGTTGTGACGAATCACGTGGAAACATAGCAACTGCATTTGCTTGTCATAGAAAACCGGAGGCTTTTGAAAGGTGAGATAATTTTAATTAACGTCGTACTACATCAATTCTCTTTCAAAAAGCATCCAAGTTGGAAGATAAACTTGTTTCCAGAGAATGTAAAATGGAGTACTTGTTCAGATAAAAACATTAGTCACTAAATGTTTGAGAACTAACCCACGCCCTTCCAAAAGGAACTTTGCATTAAAAAGCTGCACTTCTTGCAATGTGTTATCCAATAACCTGTATAACAGATCATATTCTAAAATTAAAAAGGTTTTCCTAGTGCTTGATGTTAGCGACCCTGGGTTTAAATTTTTCATCACTTCCTCAAGATAAAATGTTTTAACAGTATCGATATTTATTGTAAAAATATATTAAACTCTGCGAAGTAATAAACCACAGTACTCTTAAAGATATTCAATGAAACACTACCACCCTGAAACGGAAACACCACAAATAGCACGCGAAGGAGCAAATAGAATTATACAAACTCACGGCAGAGCGACGGTATAAACAAGCGGCAGAGCGACGGTATAAACAAGCGGCAGAGCGACGGTATAAACAAGCGGCAGAGCGACGGTATAAACAAGCGGCAGAGCGACGGTATAAACAAGCGGCAGAGCGACGGTAAAAACAAGCGGCAGAGCGACGGTAAAAACAAGCGGCAGAGCGACGGTAAAAACAAGCGGCAGAGCGACGGTAAAAACAAGCGGCAGAGCGACGGTAAAAACAAGCGGCAGAGCGACGGTAAAAACAAGCGGCACGGCGACGGTAAAAACAAGCGGCACGGCGACGGTAAAAACAAGCGGCACGGCGACGGTAAAAACAAGCGGCACGGCGACGGTAAAAACAAGCGGCACGGCGACGGTAAAAACAAGCGGCACGGCGACGGTAAAAACAAGCGGCACGGCGACGGTAAAAACAAGCGGCACGGCGACGGTAAAAACAAGCGGCACGGCGACGGTAAGAACAAGCGGCACGGCGACGGTAAGAACAAGCGGCACGGCGACGGTAAAAACAAGCGACACGGCGACGGTAAAAACAAGCGGCACGGCGACGGTAAAAACAAGCGGCACGGCGACGGTAAAAACAAGCGGCACGGCGACGGTAAAAACAAGCGGCACGGCGACGGTAACACAAACGACACGCGGTTCAACCACGAGAACGTCAAATGTAGGTAAATTTATTTTGTGGTAGTGTTTCAGTGGCATCTTCAAGAGCACATATCACAAAAGTTAAAAAGCTATTCTAAAAATTTCTGAACAGTTTGCTTGCTGTTCCATGACTACTTGAACGATTTAATACGGGGAAGTTTTAAATTCACTTGTTTGGTTTTTGAGAGATTAGTAATATACTTTAGCATTGTCTTGCACTTTCAGCATGTCATTGATGCATCAATTAACATGGTAGAAAAACAAGTGTTCAATGCAACAAGCTATTTTTCCGATCGTCTGTTTTCCACGCTACACAACATAACAAAATCCAAATGAAAAAAAAAATAGACTATAAATACTTTACTTGTTGAGCATGCTGGTCAACAGGAAACGTGGTTTGTTTATTACGTTTCACACTCAGGCTGCTTAGTTCAAACTCTAAAATTATACTTCAATTCATCAATCCAGCTAGAAGTTCCACACACCATTTATAAACCACTAAATCCTTGCTTTCGCGGATTAAATTCGGTTTCCCTGTGGATTATGAAAACTAATCGTTTCTAATACAAGTTCTGAAACGAATACTTATTTGTTTTTTTAAGTTGATGAGAAATGATGGCTTTTATTCATTGAAGCGGGTGCATAACTAGCTAACACGAGGGAAAATAGGCAGGTAATATACAAGAATGCTTTGAATTGAAATTTCGGTCATTCCAGTCTTTCAAGTCGAGATAATTTTAAAAGGGCTCCTCAGATTAAGCCTCTAGCTTCACGAAATTTCAGTTCAGTGTCGCGCTGATTTTTCACACTATATTCCATTGAACGTCAGAATCGCCAAACATTTAGGTTAGAAGAATCGTTTAACGCGATGTCAAGACTGGTAAGAAAGCATGAAAGTGGAATATGGCACTCGAGCCCCTCAGAGGTTTCGTTTATTAGTTAAATTAACACTTACACGCATTTTCAAGTCTGGATCACTAGGCTTGATGAACAACCAAATGCTTTGCAGTAAACACAGAATGCTTTTGATTTGGTAGCACAAGATCAAATAAGAATAAACAAAGTCGGCTTTAAACCCCCTAGATGCGTGGGGAAAATTCACCGACTTTCAAAATCAAGAGAAGGGATTCGTTATCTACAGAATGGAAAACTTCTAGGTACCAGGGAGAGGAAGAGAAACAAAGGAACTCTGACACATGTCTTGGAACAAATATCCTCTAATTCAACCTAAGCTAGACTTATTTTTCCTGTCATTTCAAGTTGATGGGTCAGGTTAAAAGAGTAAAAATATTATACAGAAAATAACAAACACTTCTTCGTTGGTTGGATGTTCTGGTAGGTACTAAACGACCCATTCCTAAACTGACAAGGAATAGTGATATGCATTTTGCATAAGCATCACGGATTTCCATTATGATCACTTCCTCAGATGTGTTATCTAGTCGCTTTTGCCTATTATTTATCTGAATTTGACCCTGAATTATCAGTACCATTTTATGTCTCCACACTCCTAAAAGTAGAGTTCAGCGCATGAGGATATGGCTTTCTTTAGTCTGATATTTCCCAAAAACATTTATTTCTACTTGCTTCGATAGGTAAGTAAAACAATTGCGTTGAAATGTATTACTATAGCTTATGTGGGGTAAACTCAGCTTCATACATTATTTAAAACTGAATAAGATATTTAACTTCAATTTCTTCCAAAATAAATAATCGGTTAGATATTAAATAAAATTTTAATAAGAATTTTCTTTTGGGGTTTGATTATGTATTGAATGCATAATTTGTTCATGAGTGTATTTCAACACATTTTATTTTTATACACATTATGCAAAATTATGTTTCCAATTAAAATTAGAGTACCTCTCCCAATGCTCCTTTTGCTGACTGCGTATGGTAAAGCTACTTCAACTTCGGTCCTTGTTTGTTTGTATGTTCAGTTTTTGTCCTAAATAAAGCTGTATAATCTTCGTACAGAATTGGTTATAGACTCATCTCTTCCACCGAGTAGAAAGAAGTTTATTAATTTTCAGTTAGTCTTATACGTACGTGATAAATCGTAAACTAATTTTTACTTTACCGTTAGAGAAGATGGATTTCAAACCACACATAGATTAGGACAAGGAAGTGGGTCGAAATGAAGACACATTAAACTGTTGCTTAGACAAAATGCAGTTTTGGACACTCCAACAAGACAATGCACTGTCGCGACCGATACAGATGGCGTAGAGAAAAGGACCTAAAGTCATTCAAAAAGAGTAATGCTTTTGCAAAATTCTTGTGGGATGCATGAATAATGCAAAATGCATGAATGTAAATCAAGAATTTACAGCGACTCTGCAAAGTTGATTTCGGACAAGCTATTTTCGTACGAGCAATGCCTGGTCAGCGTGTGGGTAAGCTAATAGAACAATTCTTTAGCGGTGTTAAAGTTTCAATGGAGGAGATTTTATGACTCTCATAACTCGCCTGCACAATAATTTGGAAGTTCAACAATGAACTCAGCTGACTTAAAAAAAGGAACTTCATGATCCGCTGCTGATGACGAATTATGTCAATCTCAACTGAAATGTTTTCCAAATTAAAGTGTCTGCGAGTCTTCAATTCAAGAATAGACTTTAAATAAGTTGACAAAACATCGGATTAACAAAAATGAGTCTTTTAAAGTGCGATGACTCACTCTGAAAACATTATTGCCAATATGAATATTAGTTATGGAAAACTATAATGGGAATGTTCAAAATGCCTTAAAACTGCCATTTTCCTGTCACTTGCCACAACTGTCAAAAGAACAAGTGTTTCTAAGAGGCTTGGTGGATATGCAATCATGGTGTGTTTGAAGGAATTCCATACGCACTGTTAGCTAATAAAGGTGCATCAGCACACACGACAAAACGTAATTATGATTTTTGCGACACTCCAAGGCCAATCAAAAAAACAATTAAGACATTTTAGCACACTAAACCAACAGTAAGTGTTGAGATACATAGGACCCGGTTATCAATTCAGCAGACCATTGACAAGATTTTCCATCTTATTGCTGGCAAGAGAAATTTTACATTCATAAGAAATGGTTGGCAAAGACAAATGTCTAAGGACAGTTGAAGGAAGGAATGCCCTCCTTAAATGAGGGTCAAAATACACAATGACCGATTCCTCATGCTGTAGATAATATGCCATCACACCAAGCAACATGTAAAATAATTTATTTGTCCAAACGCTTAAAATAAAGAATTGCGTTTGAGTAACCAAAGGCACAAATTAATGTACGTACTGCAGTGAAGCGGTTGCAAACGTTAGGCGGTGTAGAGGGCGCCACGTGAGAGTGGTCATCCTTGGAGCCCACCTTGCACTCTTCTGAAAAAGAAATAGTTCAAATTCAGTCATGCAACTTTGTAGAGAAAGGGTTATAGAGAAATACTAAAGTTGTATATTCAGACCTATAATCTACATTATAGTTTCTGTATTATCGCAAGGAAATTTAGCTTCAACAATCATTATTTAAAGATGATTAAATGGATCATTAACAGTATCATAAAATTATATTTCAATCCGGCAGTTATCTATCGACTGTTCAATTATTGTTAAATCAAAACGCCTCAAAAGCTAAAGAATTGCGTTTAGATAAGACAAGAAACAAATGAATGAACTTACTGGATCGAAGCTGCAGCGACTCTGGGGCGGTGTGGAGGGCGGCACCGGAGGCCCTCCTTGCCCTCTTCTGAAAAAGAAATAGTTCAAATTCAGTCATGCAACTTTGTGAGAAAGGGTTATAGAGAAATACTAAAGTTGTATATTCAGACCTAAGTTAAATTATAGTTTCTGTATTATCGCAAGGAAATTTAGCTTCTACAATCATTATTTAAAGATGATTAAATGGATCATTAACAGTCACAGTATCAGAAAACTATATTTCAAACCAGCAGTTATATATCGACTGTTCAATTATTGTTAAATCAAAACGCCTCAAAAGCTATAAAGAATTGCGTTTAGATAAGACAAGAAACAAATGAATGAACTTACTGGATCGAAGCTGCTGCGACTCTGGGGCGGTGTGGAGGGCGGCACCGGAGAATGGTCATCTTAGAGACCCTCCTTGCCCTCTTCTGAAAAAGAAATAGTTCAAATTCAGTCATGCAACTTTGTGATAAAGGGTTATAGAGAAATACTAAAGTTGTATATTCAGACCTAAGTTAAATTATAGTTTCTGTATTATCGCAAGGAAATTTAGCTTCTACAATCATTATTTAAAGATGATTAAATGGATCATTAACAGTCACCAGTATCAGAAAACTATATTTCAAACCAGCAGTTATATATCGACTGTTCAATTATTGTTAAATCAAAACGCCTCAAAAGCTATAAAGAATTGCGTTTAGATAAGACAAGAAACAAATGAATGAACTTACTGGATCGAAGCTGCTGCGACTCTGGGGCGGTGTGGAGGAAGGCACCGGAGAATGGTCATCCTAGAGGCC
This sequence comes from Metellina segmentata, assembly GCA_947359465.1. Lineage (NCBI taxonomy): Eukaryota > Metazoa > Arthropoda > Arachnida > Araneae > Tetragnathidae > Metellina > Metellina segmentata. Next base: position 10,247,784 of record OX375876.1, on the reverse strand, counting down.
CTCCTTGCCCTCTTCTGAAAAAGAAATAGTTCAAATTCAGTCATGCAACTTTGTGAGAAAGGGTTATAGAGAAATACTAAAGTTGTATATTCAGACCTAAGTTAAATTATAGTTTCTGTATTATCGCAAGGAAATTTAGCTTCTACACTCATTATTTAAAGATGATTAAATGGATCATTAACAGTCACAGTATCAGAAAGTCATATTTGAAACCGGCAGTTATCTATCGACTGTTCAATTATTGTTAAATCAAAACGCCTCAAAAGCTATAAAGAATTGCGTTTAGATAAGACAAGAAACAAATGAATGAACTTACTGGATCGTAGCTGCTGCGACTCTGGGGCGGTGTGGAGGGCGGCACCGGAGAATGGTCATCTTAGAGGCCCTCCTTGCCCTCTTCTGAAAAAGAAATAGTTCAAATTCAGTCATGCAACTTTGTGAGAAAGGGTTATAGAGAAATACTAAAGTTGTATATTCAGACCTAAGTTAAATTATAGTTTCTGTATTATCGCAAGGAAATTTAGCTTCTACAATCATTATTTAAAGATGATTAAATGGATCATTAACAGTCACAGTATCAGAAAACTATATTTCAAACCAGCAGTTATATATCGACTGTTCAATTATTGTTAAATCAAAACGCCTCAAAAGCTATAAAGAATTGCGTTTAGATAAGACAAGAAACAAATGAATGAACTTACTGGATCGAAGCTGCTGCGACTCTGGGGCGGTGTGGAGGGCGGCACCGGAGAATGGTCATCTTAGAGACCCTCCTTGCCCTCTTCTGAAAAAGAAATAGTTCAAATTCAGTCATGCAACTTTGTGATAAAGGGTTATAGAGAAATACTAAAGTTGTATATTCAGACCTAAGTTAAATTATAGTTTCTGTATTATCGCAAGGAAATTTAGCTTCTACAATCATTATTTAAAGATGATTAAATGGATCATTAACAGTCACAGTATCAGAAAACTATATTTCAAACCAGCAGTTATATATCGACTGTTCAATTATTGTTAAATCAAAACGCCTCAAAAGCTATAAAGAATTGCGTTTAGATAAGACAAGAAACAAATGAATGAACTTACTGGATCGAAGCTGCTGCGACTCTGGGGCGGTGTGGAGGAAGGCACCGGAGAATGGTCATCCTAGAGGCCCTCCTTGCCCTCTTCTGAAAAAGAAATAGTTCAAATTCAGTCATGCAACTTTGTGAGAAAGGGTTATAGAGAAATACTAAAGTTGTATATTCAGACCTAAGTTAAATTATAGTTTCTGTATTATCGCAAGGAAATTTAGCTTCTACAATCATTATTTAAAGATGATTAAATGGATCATTAACAGTCACAGTATCAGAAAGTCATATTTCAAACCGGCAGTTATCTATCGACTGTCCAATTATTGTTAAATCAAAACGCCTCAAAAGCTATAAAGAATTGCGTTTAGATAAGACAAGAAACAAATGAATGAACTTACTGGATCGAAGCTGCTGCGACTCTGGGGCGGTGTGGAGGGCGGCACCGGAGAATGGTCATCCTAGAAGCCCTCCTTGCCCTCTTCTGAAAAAGAAATAGTTCAAATTCAGTCATGCAACTTTGTGAGAAAGGGTTATAGAGAAATACTAAAGTTGTATATTCAGACCTAAGTTAAATTATAGTTTCTGTATTATCGCAAGGAAATTTAGCTTCTACACTCATTATTTAAAGATGATTAAATGGATCATTAACAGTCACAGTATCAGAAAGTCATATTTGAAACCGGCAGTTATCTATCGACTGTTCAATTATTGTTAAATCAAAACGCCTCAAAAGCTATAAAGAATTGCGTTTAGATAAGACAAGAAACAAATGAATGAACTTACTGGATCGTAGCTGCTGCGACTCTGGGGCGGTGTGGAGGGCGGCACCGGAGAATGGTCATCTTAGAGGCCCTCCTTGCCCTCTTCTGAAAAAGAAATAGTTCAAATTCAGTCATGCAACTTTGTGAGAAAGGGTTATAGAGAAATACTAAAGTTGTATATTCAGACCTAAGTTAAATTATAGTTTCTGTATTATCGCAAGGAAATTTAGCTTCTACAATCATTATTTAAAGATGATTAAATGGATCATTAACAGTCACAGTATCAGAAAGTCATATTTCAAACCGGCAGTTATATATCGACTGTTCAATTATTGTTAAATCAAAACGCCTCAAAAGCCATAAAGAATTGCGTTTAGATAAGACAAGAAACAAATGAATGAACTTACTGGATCGTAGCTGCTGCGACTCTGGGGCGGTGTGGAGGGCGGCACCGGAGAATGGTCATCTTAGAGGCCCTCCTTGCCCTCTTCTGAAAAAGAAATAGTTCAGATTCAGTCATGCAACTTTGTGAGAAAGGGTTATAGAGAAATACTAAAGTTGTATATTCAGACCTAAGTTAAATTATAGTTTCTGTATTATCGCAAGGAAATTTAGCTTCTACAATCATTATTTAAAGATGATTAAATGGATCATTAACAGTCACAGTATCAGAAAGTCATATTTCAAACCGGCAGTTATCTATCGACTGTTCAATTATTGTTAAATCAAAACGCCTCTAAAGCTATAAAGAATTGCGTTTAGATAAGACAAGAAACAAATGAATGAACTTACTGGATCGAAGCTGCTGCGACTCTGGGGCGGTGTGGAGGAAGGCACCGGAGAATGGTCATCCTAGAGGCCCTCCTTGCCCTCTTCTGAAAAAGAAATAGTTTAAATTCAGTCATGCAACTTTGTGAGAAAGGGTTATAGAGAAATACTAAAGTTGTATATTCAGACCTGTTTAGTACTTGCTGCTAACGCGCCATGCTTGGCGCGCCCTCACTGACTGAGGGGTTGCCTTCTTTTGTAACCGGCTTTGCCTGCCAAAACCTCAGAACGAATTTTGCCCTTGATATGTGATGTTCTCCCATAGCGGAGCAATGCTATGCTCCTTCTTCGTTTTGAAATAAACAGTAATTTTCTCTAAAAGGCATCACTGCATCATTTGTGTTCTCACCGCAATCAACACTTCAATATACAGTCCACTCTCACTTGTTACACCGCAAATCTTAACTTAGTTTACCCGCTTTGAAAATCCAGCTATCGAGGAATCATAACCCTATTCGAGGAATCCTAACCCTACATATAGTGTTCCGATAGAGCCGGAGCCAACCAGTGAAGTCATCTTGGACATTCATCTAATACGCCATGTCTACAGATTTAACTACTTTAAATCGAAAGAAAGGTAGCATCAAAGGGCAGCTAACAAAGCTTCATGCCTTTATTGAAAAAAAGGAAACTCGCACGGAAACGGTAGTTACTACGCAATTGGACATTCTATCAAGAACGCTCATCAAATTCGAAAACCTCAGAGAAGAATTCTATCAAGTTGCATCCGATGATGAATTCGAAGAAGTGGAAAAGAACCTCTCCGAAATAGAAGATGAAATCAATAATGTAGAGGTAAGCCTAAAATCTCTACTAAATGAACTAAAAGAAACTAAAGCCATTTCTAGTTTGCTTAAGAATGGTTCTAGTGATAAAGAGGTATATAAGAATTCTGTGTCTATCAAACTACCTGATATACCTCTGCCATTGTTTTATGGTAAAATTGAAGAATGGGCTTCTTTTAAGCAACAATTTTTGAATTTGATCAATGATAATTCAAGTTTAACTGAAAATCAAAAATGTTACTATTTACGGTCATGTTTAAGAAATGAAGCTTAACTAGTCGAAACCTATGAAGATACATATCAGTCTCTCCTTAAAGCTCTGGAAGAAAGATATGAAAATAAACGCATCATTGTTGATACGCATATAAAAAATATAATTAATCTAGAAAAAATTGTACATGAATCTGCAATAGACTTACGTAAATTGTTAGACTGCATTCTTAAAAATTTGAGAGCTCTAAAAGTTTTAAAATATGATCGGAACAATCTTTCTGATGTTCTGCTAATCAACATAATGCTTCAAAAGCTAGACCGGGAAACTCTGAAACAATTTGAACTGTCCTTGGTAAATAATGAAGTTCCTAACTTTGACGAATTTTTGGAATTCTTGGAAAGAAGATGTCAAATTTTAAATTCGATTGGGCGAAGTCTCTCGTTTAAACCTAAATTTGAAGCCCATGAACAGACGAATAAGACGCGAAGCTTATTTGTGAAATCGCCTAACAATAAGTTTTGTACGCTGTGTAAAAATTATACCCATTCATTGCATAAATGTGACCAGTTCTTACAGTTCTCTCCACAAAGGAGATACGAAATTGTACGAGAGTATAATCTTTGTTTAAATTGTCTTGGATCGCACAAAGTGGCCTTTTGTAAATCGAAACACCTTTGTTTTAATTGCAAAGCCAAACATCATACATTATTACACCGGAACCATGATGAATCAGCAGTTGCAACTCCCTTTCAAGCACCAAGCTCCTATTGCTCGAACTCTACGCCGATGGTAGAAACTGATATTCACCCTTCTTTTAACCCCTCGCTCCCCCTTTCGTTAAACCCCTCGCCTCTAACAACCCGTTTTGTAACAGAAGAAACGCGTTATTTTGGCGACGTCAACTGTTTACATTTTGGATAGCTCGGGAAATGTACGTTCCGGTAGAGCGATATTGGATTCGGGAAGTATGTGTAATTTAATGACTACCGATTTTGCCAATTCTCTTGGTTTAAGAAAAGAAAAAATAAATATTCCTGTCACAGGGATCTCCAATACTTCGCTTAATATAAAAAGAAAAAGTATTTCTACTATTTTGAATTCTGATGGTTCCTTTAAAGCAACATTGGACTTTTTGATTATTCCCAAGATAACGGATCTAATGCCGTCTACATTCATTGATTTAGATATTATAAAAATTCCTTCGCATGTTAAACTTGCAGATCCTAATTTCTTTTCTCCTGCTAAAGTGGACTTATTGATAGGAGCAGAATTATTCTTAAGTATCTTAAAGGGAAATAGACTCTTTATAAATAAGTCATTAACACTGCAAGAAACTGTATTTGGCCATATTCTAAGCGGAGCTTTAGAGAGTAAAGAAAAATCACAACATTGTGGTTTAATTTCGGAAAACAATAATTTGGATAGTTTAATTAAAAAATTCTGGGAAATCGAAAATATCTTGGACGTACCATCACCTAAAATTAAGGAAGAATTAGAATGCGAAAGTCATTTTGAGCAAACTCATCACAGGGATGAAGAAGGTAAATACATTGTCAGCCTTCCTCTAAAGGAAAATATGCAATTAGGAAACTCAATTCATATGGCAAAACAGAGGTTAGATAGCTTGTGGAAACGCTTAAATCATGATTCAAACATGTCAAATCTATATTGTAATTTTATGAGAGAATATGAAGAACTGGGTCATATGCAAAAATTAGATAAATGTGATAATGTCAAATATGTCATGCCTCATCATGGTGTGTACAGAGCTGATAGTAGTACAACAAAGTTACGTGTTGTCTTCGATGCCTCTGCAGCATCTACTTCTGGTGTTTCATTGAATAACTGTTTAATGAAAGGAGGTGTCGTTCAAGATGATTTGTTTTCAATCTTATTAAGGTTTCGTAAACATAAAGTTGCATTCACTGCTGATGTGAAGAAAATGTACAGGCAGATTTGGGTGAATCCTGATCAGTGTAACTTACAGTGCATTCTTTGGAAAAATAGAAACTGTGAGGAACCTTCACTTTATAAGCTCCTTACAGTAACATATGGAACAAAATCTGCTCCCTACTTAGCTACTAGAGTATTGAACCAATTAGCGATAGATGATAAACAGAAATTTCCTCTAGCATCCGCTGTAGTCTTAAATGATTTTTATGTTGATGATGATGTCCTTTCTGGAGCTAAAGATGTTCCTACTGCTATAAAACTGCAACAGGAGCTGCTTTCCCTACTAAAGGCCGGTGGTATGGACTTGCACAAATGGTGTGCAAACAATGAAAGACTTTTAGAAGCAGTCCCTACTGAAAATCAATGATATCAATTTGGTGACTCTGATAAAGATACCGTTAAAACACTTGGCTTGAGATGGAATCCAAAGGAAGATAGCTTCAGTTTCACTGTCACTCCATCAGCAAGTGTTTGTACAAAACGAACTGTATTAGCTGATATCGCTAAATTATTCGATCCACTGGGTTTATTAGGGCCAGTGATTGTAAAGGCAAAGGTTTTTCTCCAAAAATTGTGGCTACACAAAATTGAATGGGACCAAGAGTTGCCGCATCACGAAAAGGTCAAATGGGAAGTGCTCAGAGAAAGTTTAAGGGATCTAGGAAAGGTCCAAATTCAACGCTGCATATTAACCGATTCCATAAGGGAAATCGAACTGCATGGCTTCTCCGATGCGTCAAAGGATGCCTACGGTGCTGTCATCTATCTACGTTGTCTTACAACGCTGAATTGTGTGAAGGTGTCATTGCTGTGTAGCAAATCCAAAGTTGCTCCAATTAAAGCAATGACAATACCTCGACTAGAGTTAAGTGCTGCTGAGCTTCTCGCCAAGTTCATGTCTAAAACTGTGTCATCTCTCAACTTGAAAATTGATAGAACTTTCCTCTATTCAGATTCAACTATAGATCTAGCATGGATCAATACTTCATCCCATTTGCTTAAAGTATTTGTTTCGAACAGAATTTCCCGGATACAAGAATTGACAAAAGACTTTTCGTGGCATCATGTGAAAACCTCTGAAAACCCCGCCGATGTCATTTCCCGTGGTACAACTCCTCATCAACTGATGAATAATTCTTTGTGGTGGAAGGGTCCACAATTTCTTCAAGAAGTGCCTATTGAAATTAATAACAAAGATGACTTGCCTCCTGATGATGAATATTTTCATGAACTGAAAAAAGACTATGACAAGACTCTCACTTTAACTGTGGACTCTACCTTTTTAGACTCACTTTTAAGCATTAGTAATAGATATTCTAAGTTAATCCGTGTTGTAAGTTTTCTTTACAGGTTCTCCCACAATTTTTAAGAAATTCTGAGGGTAAGTTACTCGAACCTCTGTCTACTTGGGAAATAAATCGAAGCAAGGTGTTTATATTAAAATCTGTGCAAGAAATTACCTTTCAGGACGATATTAAATCACTCATCCATGGAAAACAGCCAACAGGTAAGGTTAGAAATCTAAACCCTTTTTTGGATGAACAAGGAATTCTTAGAGTTGGCGGTCGTCTTCAAAATAGTAATGTAAAATTTGATCAGAAACATCCAGTTATTCTGCCTGATAAAATTAAAAACTCATTCTGGAATCTATAAGAGATCCATTTCTAAAATTGCATTCTTGTCACTGGAAAACTGATATTAGATTTTATAGTTAATCTATAAAGATTAGTTTGAAAATTTTGCTTATTTAATCTGGATACTTTAGTTTCTTAGCGTTTTGTGTGTATTGTGTTTATATGTGTTAAATTTTACTTGTATTTTTTCAAATTTATTTTACATTATGATTGCAGCTATTTGTTTTTGCTGTATATGTGTAAATTCATTTTCATTCTTTGTTCTCATTGCATTTGTGTTTACATTGAAAAGGGGACACTTTGTAATTGTACATAATTGAAATAGATATTTCAACGGGGGCGGCATGTTTAGTGCTTGCTGCTAACGCGCCATGCTTGGCGCGCCCTCACTGACTGAGGGGTTGCCTTCTTTTGTAACCGGCTTTGCCCGCCAAAACCTCAGAACGAATTTTGCCCTTGATATGTGATGTTCTCCCATAGCGGAGCAATGCTATGCTCCTTCTTCGTTTTGAAATAAACAGTAATTTTCTCTAAAAGGCATCACTGCATCATTTGTGTTCTCACCGCAATCAACTCTTCAATATACAGTCCACTCTCACTTGTTACACCGCAAATCTGAACTTAGTTTACCCGCTTTGAAAATCCAGCTATCGAGGAATCCTAACCCTACTCGAGGAATCCTAACCCTACAAGACCCAAGTTAAATTATATTTTCTGTATTATCGCAAGGAAATTTAGCTTCTACAATCATTATTTAAAGATGATTAAATGGATCATTAACAGTCACAGTATCAGAAAACTATATTTCAAACCAGCAGTTATATATCGACTGTTCAATTATTGTTAAATCAAAACGCCTCAAAAGCTATAAAGAATTGCGTTTAGATAAGACAAGAAACAAATGAATGAACTTACTGGATCGAAGCTGCTGCGACTCTGGGGCGGTGTGGAGGGCGGCACCGGAGAATGGTCATCCTAGAGGCCCTCCTTGCCCTCTTCTGAAAAAGAAATAGTTCAAATTCTGTCATGCAACTTTGTGAGAAAGGGTTATAGAGAAATACTAAAGTTGTATATTCAGACCCAAGTTAAATTATAGTTTCTGTATTATCACAAGGAAATTTAGCTTCTACAATCATTATTTAAAGATGATTAAATGGATCATTAACATTCACAGTATCAGAAAGTCATATTTCAAACCGGCAGTTATATATCGACTGTTCAATTATTGTTAAATCAAAACGCCTCAAAAGCTATAAAGAATTGCGTTTAGATAAGACAAGAAACAAATGAATGAACTTACTGGATCGAAGCTGCTGCTACTCTGGGGCGGTGTGGAGGGCGGCACCGGAGAATGGTCATCCTAGAGGCCCTCCTTGCCCTCTTCTGAAAAAGAAATAGTTCAAATTCAGTCATGCAACTTTGTGAGAAAGGGTTATAGAGAAATACTAAAGTTGTATATTCAGACCTAAGTTAAATTATAGTTTCTGTATTATGGCAAGGAAATTTAGCTTCTACAATCATTATTTAAAGATGATTAAATGGATCAGTAACAGTCACAGTATCAGAAAGTCATATTTCAAACCGGCAGTTATATATCGACTGTTCAATTGTTAAATCAAAACGCCTCAAAAGCTATAAAGAATTGCGTTTAGATAAGACAAGAAACAAATGAATGAACTTACTGGATCGAAGCTGCTGCGACTCTGGGGCGGTGTGGAGGGCGGCATCGGAGAATGGTCATCCTAGAGGCCCTCCTTGCCCTCTTCTGAAAAAGAAATAGTTCAAATTCAGTCATGCAACTTTGTGAGAAAGGGTTATAGAGAAATACTAAAGTTGTATATTCAGACCTAAGTTAAATTATAGTTTCTGTATTATCGCAAGGAAATTTAGCTTCTACAATCATTATTTAAAGATGATTAAATTGATCATTAACAGTCACATTATCAGAAAGTCATATTTCAAACCGGCAATTATCTATCGACTGTTCAATTATTGTTAAATCGAACCTCAAAAGCTATAAAGAATTGCGTTTAGATAAGACAAGAAACAAATGAATGAACTTACTGGATCGAAGCTGCTTTGACTCTGGGGCGGTGTGGAGGGCGGCACCGGAGAATGGTCATCCTAGAGGCCCTCCTTGCCCTCTTCTGCAAAAGAAATAGTTCAAATTCAGTCATGCAACTTTGTAGAGAAAGGGTTATAGAGAAATACTAAAGTTGTATATTCAGACCTAAGTTAAATTATAGTTTCTGTATTATCGCAAGGAAATTTAGCTTCTACAATCATTATTTAAAGATGATTAAATGGATCATTAACAGTCACAGTATCAGAAAACTATATTTCAAACCAGCAGTTATATATCGACTGTTCAATTATTGTTAAATCAAAACGCCTCAAAAGCTATAAAGAATTGCGTTTAGATAAGACAAGAAACAAATGAATGAACTTACTGGATCGAAGCTGCTGCGACTCTGGGGCGGTGTGGAGGGCGGCACCGGAGAATGATCATCCTAGAGGCCCTCCTTGCCCTCTTCTGAAAAAGAAATAGTTCAAATTCAGTCATGCAACTTTGTGAGAAAGGGTTATAGAGAAATACTAAAGTTGTATATTCAGACCTAAGTTAAATTATAGTTTCTGTATTATGGCAAGGAAATTTAGCTTCTACAATCATTATTTAAAGATGATTAAATGGATCAGTAACAGTCACAGTATCAGAAAGTCATATTTCAAACCGGCAGTTATATATCGACTGTTCAATTGTTAAATCAAAACGCCTCAAAAGCTATAAAGAATTGCGTTTAGATAAGACAAGAAACAAATGAATGAACTTACTGGATCGAAGCTGCTGCGACTCTGGGGCGGTGTGGAGGGCGGCACCGGAGAATGGTCATCCTAGAGGCCCTCCTTGCCCTCTTCTGAAAAAGAAATAGTTCAAATTCAGTCATGCAACTTTGTGAGAAAGGGTTATAGAGAAATACTAAAGTTGTATATTCAGACCTAAGTTAAATTATAGTTTCTGTATTATCGCAAGGAAATTTAGCTTCTACAATCATTATTTAAAGATGATTAAATTGATCATTAACAGTCACATTATCAGAAAGTCATATTTCAAACCGGCAATTATCTATCGACTGTTCAATTATTGTTAAATCGAACCTCAAAAGCTATAAAGAATTGCGTTTAGATAAGACAAGAAACAAATGAATGAACTTACTGGATCGAAGCTGCTTTGACTCTGGGGCGGTGTGGAGGGCGGCACCGGAGAATGGTCATCCTAGAGGCCCTCCTTGCCCTCTTCTGCAAAAGAAATAGTTCAAATTCAGTCATGCAACTTTGTAGAGAAAGGGTTATAGAGAAATACTAAAGTTGTATATTCAGACCTAAGTTAAATTATAGTTTCTGTATTATCGCAAGGAAATTTAGCTTCTACAATCATTATTTAAAGATGATTAAATGGATCATTAACAGTCACAGTATCAGAAAACTATATTTCAAACCAGCAGTTATATATCGACTGTTCAATTATTGTTAAATCAAAACGCCTCAAAAGCTATAAAGAATTGCGTTTAGATAAGACAAGAAACAAATGAATGAACTTACTGGATCGAAGCTGCTGCGACTCTGGGGCGGTGTGGAGGGCGGCACCGGAGAATGATCATCCTAGAGGCCCTCCTTGCCCTCTTCTGAAAAAGAAATAGTTCAAATTCAGTCATGCAACTTTGTGAGAAAGGGTTATAGAGAAATACTAAAGTTGTATATTCAGACCTAAGTTAAATTATAGTTTCTGTATTATCGCAAGGAAATTTAGCTTCTACAATCATTATTTAATGATTAAATGGATCATTAACAGTCACAGTATCGGAAAGTCATATTTCAAACCGGCAGTTATATATCGACTGTTCAATTATTGTTAAATCAAAACGCCTCAAAAGCTATAAAGAATTGCGTTTAGATAAGACAAGAAACAAATGAATGAACCTACTGGATCGAAGCTGCTGCGACTCTGGGGCGGTGTGGAGGGCGGCACCGGAGAATGGTCATCCTAGAGGCCCTCCTTGCCCTCTTCTGAAAAAGAAATAGTTCAAATTCAGTCATGCAACTTTGTGAGAAAGGGTTATAGAGAAATACTAAAGTTGTATATTCAGACCTAAGTTAAATTATAGTTTCTGTATTATCGCAAGGAAATTTAGCTTCTACAATCATTATTTAAAGATGATTAAATGGATCATTAACAGTCACCAGTATCAGAAAACTATATTTCAAACCAGCAGTTATATATCGACTGTTCAATTATTGTTAAATCAAAACGCCTCAAAAGCTATAAAGAATTGCGTTTAGATAAGACAAAAAACAAATGAATGAACTTACTGGATCGAAGCTGCTGCGACTCTGGGGCGGTGTGGAGGGCGGCACCGGAGAATGGTCATCCTAGAGGCCCTCCTTGCCCTCTTCTGAAAAAGAAATAGTTCAAATTCTGTCATGCAACTTTGTGAGAAAGGGTTATAGAGAAATACTAAAGTTGTATATTCAGACCTAAGTTAAATTATAGTTTCTGTATTATCGCAAGGAAATTTAGCTTCTACAATCATTATTTAAAGATGATTAAATGGATCATTAACAGTCACAGTATCAGAAAACTATATTTCAAACCAGCAGTTATATATCGACTGTTCAATTATTGTTAAATCAAAACGCCTCAAAAGCTATAAAGAATTGCGTTTAGATAAGACAAGAAACAAATGAATGAACCTACTGGATCGAAGCTGCTGCGACTCTGGGGCGGTGTGGAGGGCGGCACCGGAGAATGGTCATCCTAGAGGCCCTCCTTGCCCTCTTCTGAAAAAGAAATACTTCAAATTCAGTCATGCAACTTTGTGAGAAAGGGTTATAGAGAAATACTAAAGTTGTATATTCAGACCTAAGTTAAATTATAGTTTCTGTATTATCGCAAGGAAATTTAGCTTCTACAATCATTATTTAAAGATGATTAAATGGATCATTAACAGTCACAGTATCAGAAAACTATATTTCAAACCAGCAGTTATATATCGACTGTTCAATTATTGTTAAATCAAAACGCCTCAAAAGCTATAAAGAATTGCGTTTAGATAAGACAAGAAACAAATGAATGAACCTACTGGATCGAAGCTGCTGCGACTATGGGGCGGTGTGGAGGGCGGCACCGGAGAATGGTCATCCTAGAGGCCCTCCTTGCCCTCTTCTGAAAAAGAAATAGTTCAAATTCAGTCATGCAACTTTGTGAGAAAGGGTTATAGAGAAATACTAAAGTTGTATATTCAGACCTAAGTTAAATTATAGTTTCTGTATTATCGCAAGGAAATTTAGCTTCTACAATCATTATTTAAAGATGATTAAATGGATCATTAACATTCACAGTATCAGAAAGTCATATTTCAAACCGGCAGTTATATATCGACTGTTCAATTATTGTTAAATCAAAACGCCTCAAAAGCTATAAAGAATTGCGGTTAGATAAGACAAGAAACAAATGAATGAACTTACTGGATCGAAGCTGCTGCGACTCTGGGGCGGTGTGGAGGGCGGCACCGGAGAATGGTCATCCTAGAGGCCCTCTTTGCCCTCTTCTGAAAAAGAAATAGTTCAAATTCAGTCATGCAACTTTGTGAGAAAGGGTTATAGAGAAATACTAAAGTTGTATATTCAGACCTAAGTTAAATTATAGTTTCTGTATTATCGCAAGGAAATTTAGCTTCTACAATCATTATTTAATGATTAAATGGATCATTAACAGTCACAGTATCGGAAAGTCATATTTCAAACCGGCAGTTATATATCGACTGTTCAATTATTGTTAAATCAAAACGCCTCAAAAGCTATAAAGAATTGCGTTTAGATAAGACAAGAAACAAATGAATGAACCTACTGGATCGAAGCTGCTGCGACTCTGGGGCGGTGTGGAGGGCGGCACCGGAGAATGGTCATCCTAGAGGCCCTCCTTGCCCTCTTCTGAAAAAGAAATAGTTCAAATTCAGTCATGCAACTTTGTGAGAAAGGGTTATAGAGAAATACTAAAGTTGTATATTCAGACCTAAGTTAAATTATAGTTTCTGTATTATCGCAAGGAAATTTAGCTTCTACAATCATTATTTAAAGATGATTAAATGGATCATTAACATTCACAGTATCAGAAAGTCATATTTCAAACCGGCAGTTATATATCGACTGTTCAATTATTGTTAAATCAAAACGCCTCAAAAGCTATAAAGAATTGCGGTTAGATAAGACAAGAAACAAATGAATGAACTTACTGGATCGAAGCTGCTGCGACTCTGGGGCGGTGTGGAGGGCGGCCCCGGAGAATGGTCATCCTAGAGGCCCTCCTTGCCCTCTTCTGAAAAAGAAATAGTTCAAATTCAGTCATGCAACTTTGTGAGAAAGGGTTATAGAGAAATACTAAAGTTGTATATTCAGACCTAAGTTAAATTATAGTTTCTGTATTATGGCAAGGAAATTTAGCTTCTACAATCATTATTTAAAGATGATTAAATGGATCAGTAACAGTCACAGTATCAGAAAGTCATATTTCAAACCGGCAGTTATATATCGACTGTTCAATTGTTAAATCAAAACGCCTCAAAAGCTATAAAGAATTGCGTTTAGATAAGACAAGAAACAAATGAATGAACTTACTGGATCGAAGCTGCTGCGACTCTGGGGCGGTGTGGAGGGCGGCACCGGAGAATGATCATCCTAGAGGCCCTCCTTGCCCTCTTCTGAAAAAGAAATAGTTCAAATTCAGTCATGCAACTTTGTGAGAAAGGGTTATAGAGAAATACTAAAGTTGTATATTCAGACCTAAGTTAAATTATAGTTTCTGTATTATCGCAAGGAAATTTAGCTTCTACAATCATTATTTAATGATTAAATGGATCATTAACAGTCACAGTATCGGAAAGTCATATTTCAAACCGGCAGTTATATATCGACTGTTCAATTATTGTTAAATCAAAACGCCTCAAAAGCTATAAAGAATTGCGTTTAGATAAGACAAGAAACAAATGAATGAACCTACTGGATCGAAGCTGCTGCGACTCTGGGGCGGTGTGGAGGGCGGCACCGGAGAATGGTCATCCTAGAGGCCCTCCTTGCCCTCTTCTGAAAAAGAAATAGTTCAAATTCAGTCATGCAACTTTGTGAGAAAGGGTTATAGAGAAATACTAAAGTTGTATATTCAGACCTAAGTTAAATTATAGTTTCTGTATTATCGCAAGGAAATTTAGCTTCTACAATCATTATTTAAAGATGATTAAATGGATCATTAACATTCACAGTATCAGAAAGTCATATTTCAAACCGGCAGTTATATATCGACTGTTCAATTATTGTTAAATCAAAACGCCTCAAAAGCTATAAAGAATTGCGGTTAGATAAGACAAGAAACAAATGAATGAACTTACTGGATCGAAGCTGCTGCGACTCTGGGGCGGTGTGGAGGGCGGCACCGGAGAATGGTCATCCTAGAGGCCCTCCTTGCCCTCTTCTGAAAAAGAAATAGTTCAAATTCAGTCATGCAACTTTGTGAGAAAGGGTTATAGAGAAATACTAAAGTTGTATATTCAGACCTAAGTTAAATTATAGTTTCTGTATTATCGCAAGGAAATTTAGCTTCTACAATCATTATTTAATGATTAAATGGATCATTAACAGTCACAGTATCAGAAAACTATATTTCAAACCAGCAGTTATATATCGACTGTTCAATTATTGTTAAATCAAAACGCCTCAAAAGCTATAAAGAATTGCGTTTAGATAAGACAAGAAACAAATGAATGAACCTACTGGATCGAAGCTGCTGCGACTCTGGGGCGGTGTGGAGGGCGGCACCGGAGAATGGTCATCCTAGAGGCCCTCCTTGCCCTCTTCTGAAAAAGAAATAGTTCAAATTCAGTCATGCAACTTTGTGAGAAAGGGTTATAGAGAAATACTAAAGTTGTATATTCAGACCTAAGTTAAATTATAGTTTCTGTATTATCGCAAGGAAATTTAGCTTCTACAATCATTATTTAAAGATGATTAAATGGATCATTAACAGTCACCAGTATCAGAAAACTATATTTCAAACCAGCAGTTATATATCGACTGTTCAATTATTGTTAAATCAAAACGCCTCAAAAGCTATAAAGAATTGCGTTTAGATAAGACAAAAAACAAATGAATGAACTTACTGGATCGAAGCTGCTGCGACTCTGGGGCGGTGTGGAGGGCGGCACCGGAGAATGGTCATCCTAGAGGCCCTCCTTGCCCTCTTCTGAAAAAGAAATAGTTCAAATTCTGTCATGCAACTTTGTGAGAAAGGGTTATAGAGAAATACTAAAGTTGTATATTCAGACCTAAGTTAAATTATAGTTTCTGTATTATCGCAAGGAAATTTAGCTTCTACAATCATTATTTAAAGATGATTAAATGGATCATTAACAGTCACAGTATCAGAAAACTATATTTCAAACCAGCAGTTATATATCGACTGTTCAATTATTGTTAAATCAAAACGCCTCAAAAGCTATAAAGAATTGCGTTTAGATAAGACAAGAAACAAATGAATGAACCTACTGGATCGAAGCTGCTGCGACTCTGGGGCGGTGTGGAGGGCGGCACCGGAGAATGGTCATCCTAGAGGCCCTCCTTGCCCTCTTCTGAAAAAGAAATACTTCAAATTCAGTCATGCAACTTTGTGAGAAAGGGTTATAGAGAAATACTAAAGTTGTATATTCAGACCTAAGTTAAATTATAGTTTCTGTATTATCGCAAGGAAATTTAGCTTCTACAATCATTATTTAAAGATGATTAAATGGATCATTAACAGTCACAGTATCAGAAAACTATATTTCAAACCAGCAGTTATATATCGACTGTTCAATTATTGTTAAATCAAAACGCCTCAAAAGCTATAAAGAATTGCGTTTAGATAAGACAAGAAACAAATGAATGAACCTACTGGATCGAAGCTGCTGCGACTCTGGGGCGGTGTGGAGGGCGGCACCGGAGAATGGTCATCCTAGAGGCCCTCCTTGCCCTCTTCTGAAAAAGAAATAGTTCAAATTCAGTCATGCAACTTTGTGAGAAAGGGTTATAGAGAAATACTAAAGTTGTATATTCAGACCTAAGTTAAATTATAGTTTCTGTATTATCGCAAGGAAATTTAGCTTCTACAATCATTATTTAAAGATGATTAAATGGATCATTAACATTCACAGTATCAGAAAGTCATATTTCAAACCGGCAGTTATATATCGACTGTTCAATTATTGTTAAATCAAAACGCCTCAAAAGCTATAAAGAATTGCGGTTAGATAAGACAAGAAACAAATGAATGAACTTACTGGATCGAAGCTGCTGCGACTCTGGGGCGGTGTGGAGGGCGGCACCGGAGAATGGTCATCCTAGAGGCCCTCTTTGCCCTCTTCTGAAAAAGAAATAGTTCAAATTCAGTCATGCAACTTTGTGAGAAAGGGTTATAGAGAAATACTAAAGTTGTATATTCAGACCTAAGTTAAATTATAGTTTCTGTATTATCGCAAGGAAATTTAGCTTCTACAATCATTATTTAATGATTAAATGGATCATTAACAGTCACAGTATCGGAAAGTCATATTTCAAACCGGCAGTTATATATCGACTGTTCAATTATTGTTAAATCAAAACGCCTCAAAAGCTATAAAGAATTGCGTTTAGATAAGACAAGAAACAAATGAATGAACCTACTGGATCGAAGCTGCTGCGACTCTGGGGCGGTGTGGAGGGCGGCACCGGAGAATGGTCATCCTAGAGGCCCTCCTTGCCCTCTTCTGAAAAAGAAATAGTTCAAATTCAGTCATGCAACTTTGTGAGAAAGGGTTATAGAGAAATACTAAAGTTGTATATTCAGACCTAAGTTAAATTATAGTTTCTGTATTATCGCAAGGAAATTTAGCTTCTACAATCATTATTTAAAGATGATTAAATGGATCATTAACAGTCACCAGTATCAGAAAACTATATTTCAAACCAGCAGTTATATATCGACTGTTCAATTATTGTTAAATCAAAACGCCTCAAAAGCTATAAAGAATTGCGTTTAGATAAGACAAAAAACAAATGAATGAACTTACTGGATCGAAGCTGCTGCGACTCTGGGGCGGTGTGGAGGGCGGCACCGGAGAATGGTCATCCTAGAGGCCCTCCTTGCCCTCTTCTGAAAAAGAAATAGTTCAAATTCTGTCATGCAACTTTGTGAGAAAGGGTTATAGAGAAATACTAAAGTTGTATATTCAGACCTAAGTTAAATTATAGTTTCTGTATTATCGCAAGGAAATTTAGCTTCTACAATCATTATTTAAAGATGATTAAATGGATCATTAACAGTCACAGTATCAGAAAACTATATTTCAAACCAGCAGTTATATATCGACTGTTCAATTATTGTTAAATCAAAACGCCTCAAAAGCTATAAAGAATTGCGTTTAGATAAGACAAGAAACAAATGAATGAACCTACTGGATCGAAGCTGCTGCGACTCTGGGGCGGTGTGGAGGGCGGCACCGGAGAATGGTCATCCTAGAGGCCCTCCTTGCCCTCTTCTGAAAAAGAAATACTTCAAATTCAGTCATGCAACTTTGTGAGAAAGGGTTATAGAGAAATACTAAAGTTGTATATTCAGACCTAAGTTAAATTATAGTTTCTGTATTATCGCAAGGAAATTTAGCTTCTACAATCATTATTTAAAGATGATTAAATGGATCATTAACAGTCACAGTATCAGAAAACTATATTTCAAACCAGCAGTTATATATCGACTGTTCAATTATTGTTAAATCAAAACGCCTCAAAAGCTATAAAGAATTGCGTTTAGATAAGACAAGAAACAAATGAATGAACCTACTGGATCGAAGCTGCTGCGACTATGGGGCGGTGTGGAGGGCGGCACCGGAGAATGGTCATCCTAGAGGCCCTCCTTGCCCTCTTCTGAAAAAGAAATAGTTCAAATTCAGTCATGCAACTTTGTGAGAAAGGGTTATAGAGAAATACTAAAGTTGTATATTCAGACCTAAGTTAAATTATAGTTTCTGTATTATCGCAAGGAAATTTAGCTTCTACAATCATTATTTAAAGATGATTAAATGGATCATTAACATTCACAGTATCAGAAAGTCATATTTCAAACCGGCAGTTATATATCGACTGTTCAATTATTGTTAAATCAAAACGCCTCAAAAGCTATAAAGAATTGCGGTTAGATAAGACAAGAAACAAATGAATGAACTTACTGGATCGAAGCTGCTGCGACTCTGGGGCGGTGTGGAGGGCGGCACCGGAGAATGGTCATCCTAGAGGCCCTCTTTGCCCTCTTCTGAAAAAGAAATAGTTCAAATTCAGTCATGCAACTTTGTGAGAAAGGGTTATAGAGAAATACTAAAGTTGTATATTCAGACCTAAGTTAAATTATAGTTTCTGTATTATCGCAAGGAAATTTAGCTTCTACAATCATTATTTAAAGATGATTAAATGGATCATTAACAGTCACAGTATCAGAAAACTATATTTCAAACCAGCAGTTATATATCGACTGTTCAATTATTGTTAAATCAAAACGCCTCAAAAGCTATAAAGAATTGCGTTTAGATAAGACAAGAAACAAATGAATGAACTTACTGGATCGAAGCTGCTGCGACTCTGGGGCGGTGTGGAGGGCGGCACCGGAGAATGATCATCCTAGAGGCCCTCCTTGCCCTCTTCTGAAAAAGAAATAGTTCAAATTCAGTCATGCAACTTTGTGAGAAAGGGTTATAGAGAAATACTAAAGTTGTATATTCAGACCTAAGTTAAATTATAGTTTCTGTATTATCGCAAGGAAATTTAGCTTCTACAATCATTATTTAATGATTAAATGGATCATTAACAGTCACAGTATCGGAAAGTCATATTTCAAACCGGCAGTTATATATCGACTGTTCAATTATTGTTAAATCAAAACGCCTCAAAAGCTATAAAGAATTGCGTTTAGATAAGACAAGAAACAAATGAATGAACCTACTGGATCGAAGCTGCTGCGACTCTGGGGCGGTGTGGAGGGCGGCACCGGAGAATGGTCATCCTAGAGGCCCTCCTTGCCCTCTTCTGAAAAAGAAATAGTTCAAATTCAGTCATGCAACTTTGTGAGAAAGGGTTATAGAGAAATACTAAAGTTGTATATTCAGACCTAAGTTAAATTATAGTTTCTGTATTATCGCAAGGAAATTTAGCTTCTACAATCATTATTTAAAGATGATTAAATGGATCATTAACATTCACAGTATCAGAAAGTCATATTTCAAACCGGCAGTTATATATCGACTGTTCAATTATTGTTAAATCAAAACGCCTCAAAAGCTATAAAGAATTGCGGTTAGATAAGACAAGAAACAAATGAATGAACTTACTGGATCGAAGCTGCTGCGACTCTGGGGCGGTGTGGAGGGCGGCCCCGGAGAATGGTCATCCTAGAGGCCCTCCTTGCCCTCTTCTGAAAAAGAAATAGTTCAAATTCAGTCATGCAACTTTGTGAGAAAGGGTTATAGAGAAATACTAAAGTTGTATATTCAGACCTAAGTTAAATTATAGTTTCTGTATTATGGCAAGGAAATTTAGCTTCTACAATCATTATTTAAAGATGATTAAATGGATCAGTAACAGTCACAGTATCAGAAAGTCATATTTCAAACCGGCAGTTATATATCGACTGTTCAATTGTTAAATCAAAACGCCTCAAAAGCTATAAAGAATTGCGTTTAGATAAGACAAGAAACAAATGAATGAACTTACTGGATCGAAGCTGCTGCGACTCTGGGGCGGTGTGGAGGGCGGCACCGGAGAATGATCATCCTAGAGGCCCTCCTTGCCCTCTTCTGAAAAAGAAATAGTTCAAATTCAGTCATGCAACTTTGTGAGAAAGGGTTATAGAGAAATACTAAAGTTGTATATTCAGACCTAAGTTAAATTATAGTTTCTGTATTATCGCAAGGAAATTTAGCTTCTACAATCATTATTTAATGATTAAATGGATCATTAACAGTCACAGTATCGGAAAGTCATATTTCAAACCGGCAGTTATATATCGACTGTTCAATTATTGTTAAATCAAAACGCCTCAAAAGCTATAAAGAATTGCGTTTAGATAAGACAAGAAACAAATGAATGAACCTACTGGATCGAAGCTGCTGCGACTCTGGGGCGGTGTGGAGGGCGGCACCGGAGAATGGTCATCCTAGAGGCCCTCCTTGCCCTCTTCTGAAAAAGAAATAGTTCAAATTCAGTCATGCAACTTTGTGAGAAAGGGTTATAGAGAAATACTAAAGTTGTATATTCAGACCTAAGTTAAATTATAGTTTCTGTATTATCGCAAGGAAATTTAGCTTCTACAATCATTATTTAAAGATGATTAAATGGATCATTAACATTCACAGTATCAGAAAGTCATATTTCAAACCGGCAGTTATATATCGACTGTTCAATTATTGTTAAATCAAAACGCCTCAAAAGCTATAAAGAATTGCGGTTAGATAAGACAAGAAACAAATGAATGAACTTACTGGATCGAAGCTGCTGCGACTCTGGGGCGGTGTGGAGGGCGGCACCGGAGAATGGTCATCCTAGAGGCCCTCCTTGCCCTCTTCTGAAAAAGAAATAGTTCAAATTCAGTCATGCAACTTTGTGAGAAAGGGTTATAGAGAAATACTAAAGTTGTATATTCAGACCTAAGTTAAATTATAGTTTCTGTATTATCGCAAGGAAATTTAGCTTCTACAATCATTATTTAATGATTAAATGGATCATTAACAGTCACAGTATCGGAAAGTCATATTTCAAACCGGCAGTTATATATCGACTGTTCAATTATTGTTAAATCAAAACGCCTCAAAAGCTATAAAGAATTGCGTTTAGATAAGACAAGAAACAAATGAATGAACCTACTGGATCGAAGCTGCTGCGACTCTGGGGCGGTGTGGAGGGCGGCACCGGAGAATGGTCATCCTAGAGGCCCTCCTTGCCCTCTTCTGAAAAAGAAATAGTTCAAATTCAGTCATGCAACTTTGTGAGAAAGGGTTATAGAGAAATACTAAAGTTGTATATTCAGACCTAAGTTAAATTATAGTTTCTGTATTATCGCAAGGAAATTTAGCTTCTACAATCATTATTTAAAGAAGATTAAATGGATCATTAACAGTCACCAGTATCAGAAAACTATATTTCAAACCAGCAGTTATATATCGACTGTTCAATTATTGTTAAATCAAAACGCCTCAAAAGCTATAAAGAATTGCGTTTAGATAAGACAAGAAACAAATGAATGAACTTACTGGATCGAAGCTGCTGCGACTCTGGGGCGGTGTGGAGGGCGGCACCGGAGAATGGTCATCCTAGAGGCCCTCCTTGCCCTCTTCTGAAAAAGAAATAGTTCAAATTCTGTCATGCAACTTTGTGAGAAAGGGTTATAGAGAAATACTAAAGTTGTATATTCAGACCTAAGTTAAATTATAGTTTCTGTATTATCGCAAGGAAATTTAGCTTCTACAATCATTATTTAAAGATGATTAAATGGATCATTAACAGTCACAGTATCAGAAAACTATATTTCAAACCAGCAGTTATATATCGACTGTTCAATTATTGTTAAATCAAAACGCCTCAAAAGCTATAAAGAATTGCGTTTAGATAAGACAAGAAACAAATGAATGAACCTACTGGATCGAAGCTGCTGCGACTCTGGGGCGGTGTGGAGGGCGGCACCGGAGAATGGTCATCCTAGAGGCCCTCCTTGCCCTCTTCTGAAAAAGAAATAGTTCAAATTCAGTCATGCAACTTTGTGAGAAAGGGTTATAGAGAAATACTAAAGTTGTATATTCAGACCTAAGTTAAATTATAGTTTCTGTATTATCGCAAGGAAATTTAGCTTCTACAATCATTATTTAAAGATGATTAAATGGATCATTAACATTCACAGTATCAGAAAGTCATATTTCAAACCGGCAGTTATATATCGACTGTTCAATTATTGTTAAATCAAAACGCCTCAAAAGCTATAAAGAATTGCGGTTAGATAAGACAAGAAACAAATGAATGAACTTACTGGATCGAAGCTGCTGCGACTCTGGGGCGGTGTGGAGGGCGGCACCGGAGAATGGTCATCCTAGAGGCCCTCTTTGCCCTCTTCTGAAAAAGAAATAGTTCAAATTCAGTCATGCAACTTTGTGAGAAAGGGTTATAGAGAAATACTAAAGTTGTATATTCAGACCTAAGTTAAATTATAGTTTCTGTATTATCGCAAGGAAATTTAGCTTCTACAATCATTATTTAAAGATGATTAAATGGATCATTAACAGTCACAGTATCAGAAAACTATATTTCAAACCAGCAGTTATATATCGACTGTTCAATTATTGTTAAATCAAAACGCCTCAAAAGCTATAAAGAATTGCGTTTAGATAAGACAAGAAACAAATGAATGAACTTACTGGATCGAAGCTGCTGCGACTCTGGGGCGGTGTGGAGGGCGGCACCGGAGAATGATCATCCTAGAGGCCCTCCTTGCCCTCTTCTGAAAAAGAAATAGTTCAAATTCAGTCATGCAACTTTGTGAGAAAGGGTTATAGAGAAATACTAAAGTTGTATATTCAGACCTAAGTTAAATTATAGTTTCTGTATTATCGCAAGGAAATTTAGCTTCTACAATCATTATTTAATGATTAAATGGATCATTAACAGTCACAGTATCGGAAAGTCATATTTCAAACCGGCAGTTATATATCGACTGTTCAATTATTGTTAAATCAAAACGCCTCAAAAGCTATAAAGAATTGCGTTTAGATAAGACAAGAAACAAATGAATGAACCTACTGGATCGAAGCTGCTGCGACTCTGGGGCGGTGTGGAGGGCGGCACCGGAGAATGGTCATCCTAGAGGCCCTCCTTGCCCTCTTCTGAAAAAGAAATAGTTCAAATTCAGTCATGCAACTTTGTGAGAAAGGGTTATAGAGAAATACTAAAGTTGTATATTCAGACCTAAGTTAAATTATAGTTTCTGTATTATCGCAAGGAAATTTAGCTTCTACAATCATTATTTAAAGATGATTAAATGGATCATTAACATTCACAGTATCAGAAAGTCATATTTCAAACCGGCAGTTATATATCGACTGTTCAATTATTGTTAAATCAAAACGCCTCAAAAGCTATAAAGAATTGCGGTTAGATAAGACAAGAAACAAATGAATGAACTTACTGGATCGAAGCTGCTGCGACTCTGGGGCGGTGTGGAGGGCGGCCCCGGAGAATGGTCATCCTAGAGGCCCTCCTTGCCCTCTTCTGAAAAAGAAATAGTTCAAATTCAGTCATGCAACTTTGTGAGAAAGGGTTATAGAGAAATACTAAAGTTGTATATTCAGACCTAAGTTAAATTATAGTTTCTGTATTATGGCAAGGAAATTTAGCTTCTACAATCATTATTTAAAGATGATTAAATGGATCAGTAACAGTCACAGTATCAGAAAGTCATATTTCAAACCGGCAGTTATATATCGACTGTTCAATTGTTAAATCAAAACGCCTCAAAAGCTATAAAGAATTGCGTTTAGATAAGACAAGAAACAAATGAATGAACTTACTGGATCGAAGCTGCTGCGACTCTGGGGCGGTGTGGAGGGCGGCACCGGAGAATGATCATCCTAGAGGCCCTCCTTGCCCTCTTCTGAAAAAGAAATAGTTCAAATTCAGTCATGCAACTTTGTGAGAAAGGGTTATAGAGAAATACTAAAGTTGTATATTCAGACCTAAGTTAAATTATAGTTTCTGTATTATCGCAAGGAAATTTAGCTTCTACAATCATTATTTAATGATTAAATGGATCATTAACAGTCACAGTATCGGAAAGTCATATTTCAAACCGGCAGTTATATATCGACTGTTCAATTATTGTTAAATCAAAACGCCTCAAAAGCTATAAAGAATTGCGTTTAGATAAGACAAGAAACAAATGAATGAACCTACTGGATCGAAGCTGCTGCGACTCTGGGGCGGTGTGGAGGGCGGCACCGGAGAATGGTCATCCTAGAGGCCCTCCTTGCCCTCTTCTGAAAAAGAAATAGTTCAAATTCAGTCATGCAACTTTGTGAGAAAGGGTTATAGAGAAATACTAAAGTTGTATATTCAGACCTAAGTTAAATTATAGTTTCTGTATTATCGCAAGGAAATTTAGCTTCTACAATCATTATTTAAAGATGATTAAATGGATCATTAACATTCACAGTATCAGAAAGTCATATTTCAAACCGGCAGTTATATATCGACTGTTCAATTATTGTTAAATCAAAACGCCTCAAAAGCTATAAAGAATTGCGGTTAGATAAGACAAGAAACAAATGAATGAACTTACTGGATCGAAGCTGCTGCGACTCTGGGGCGGTGTGGAGGGCGGCACCGGAGAATGGTCATCCTAGAGGCCCTCCTTGCCCTCTTCTGAAAAAGAAATAGTTCAAATTCAGTCATGCAACTTTGTGAGAAAGGGTTATAGAGAAATACTAAAGTTGTATATTCAGACCTAAGTTAAATTATAGTTTCTGTATTATCGCAAGGAAATTTAGCTTCTACAATCATTATTTAATGATTAAATGGATCATTAACAGTCACAGTATCGGAAAGTCATATTTCAAACCGGCAGTTATATATCGACTGTTCAATTATTGTTAAATCAAAACGCCTCAAAAGCTATAAAGAATTGCGTTTAGATAAGACAAGAAACAAATGAATGAACCTACTGGATCGAAGCTGCTGCGACTCTGGGGCGGTGTGGAGGGCGGCACCGGAGAATGGTCATCCTAGAGGCCCTCCTTGCCCTCTTCTGAAAAAGAAATAGTTCAAATTCAGTCATGCAACTTTGTGAGAAAGGGTTATAGAGAAATACTAAAGTTGTATATTCAGACCTAAGTTAAATTATAGTTTCTGTATTATCGCAAGGAAATTTAGCTTCTACAATCATTATTTAAAGAAGATTAAATGGATCATTAACAGTCACCAGTATCAGAAAACTATATTTCAAACCAGCAGTTATATATCGACTGTTCAATTATTGTTAAATCAAAACGCCTCAAAAGCTATAAAGAATTGCGTTTAGATAAGACAAGAAACAAATGAATGAACTTACTGGATCGAAGCTGCTGCGACTCTGGGGCGGTGTGGAGGGCGGCACCGGAGAATGGTCATCCTAGAGGCCCTCCTTGCCCTCTTCTGAAAAAGAAATAGTTCAAATTCTGTCATGCAACTTTGTGAGAAAGGGTTATAGAGAAATACTAAAGTTGTATATTCAGACCTAAGTTAAATTATAGTTTCTGTATTATCGCAAGGAAATTTAGCTTCTACAATCATTATTTAAAGATGATTAAATGGATCATTAACAGTCACAGTATCAGAAAACTATATTTCAAACCAGCAGTTATATATCGACTGTTCAATTATTGTTAAATCAAAACGCCTCAAAAGCTATAAAGAATTGCGTTTAGATAAGACAAGAAACAAATGAATGAACCTACTGGATCGAAGCTGCTGCGACTCTGGGGCGGTGTGGAGGGCGGCACCGGAGAATGGTCATCCTAGAGGCCCTCCTTGCCCTCTTCTGAAAAAGAAATAGTTCAAATTCAGTCATGCAACTTTGTGAGAAAGGGTTATAGAGAAATACTAAAGTTGTATATTCAGACCTAAGTTAAATTATAGTTTCTGTATTATCGCAAGGAAATTTAGCTTCTACAATCATTATTTAAAGATGATTAAATGGATCATTAACATTCACAGTATCAGAAAGTCATATTTCAAACCGGCAGTTATATATCGACTGTTCAATTATTGTTAAATCAAAACGCCTCAAAAGCTATAAAGAATTGCGGTTAGATAAGACAAGAAACAAATGAATGAACTTACTGGATCGAAGCTGCTGCGACTCTGGGGCGGTGTGGAGGGCGGCACCGGAGAATGGTCATCCTAGAGGCCCTCTTTGCCCTCTTCTGAAAAAGAAATAGTTCAAATTCAGTCATGCAACTTTGTGAGAAAGGGTTATAGAGAAATACTAAAGTTGTATATTCAGACCTAAGTTAAATTATAGTTTCTGTATTATCGCAAGGAAATTTAGCTTCTACAATCATTATTTAAAGATGATTAAATGGATCATTAACAGTCACCAGTATCAGAAAACTATATTTCAAACCAGCAGTTATATATCGACTGTTCAATTATTGTTAAATCAAAACGCCTCAAAAGCTATAAAGAATTGCGTTTAGATAAGACAAGAAACAAATGAATGAACTTACTGGATCGAAGCTGCTGCGACTCTGGGGCGGTGTGGAGGGCGGCACCGGAGAATGGTCATCCTAGAGGCCCTCCTTGCCCTCTTCTGAAAAAGAAATAGTTCAAATTCAGTCATGCAACTTTGTGAGAAAGGGTTATAGAGAAATACTAAAGTTGTATATTCAGACCTAAGTTAAATTATAGTTTCTGTATTATCGCAAGGAAATTTAGCTTCTACAATCATTATTTAAAGATGATTAAATGGATCATTAACAGTCACAGTATCAGAAAACTATATTTCAAACCAGCAGTTATATATCGACTGTTCAATTATTGTTAAATCAAAACGCCTCAAAAGCTATAAAGAATTGCGTTTAGATAAGACAAGAAACAAATGAATGAACCTACTGGATCGAAGCTGCTGCGACTCTGGGGCGGTGTGGAGGGCGGCACCGGAGAATGGTCATCCTAGAGGCCCTCCTTGCCCTCTTCTGAAAAAGAAATAGTTCAAATTCAGTCATGCAACTTTGTGAGAAAGGGTTATAGAGAAATACTAAAGTTGTATATTCAGACCTAAGTTAAATTATAGTTTCTGTATTATCGCAAGGAAATTTAGCTTCTACAATCATTATTTAAAGATGATTAAATGGATCATTAACATTCACAGTATCAGAAAGTCATATTTCAAACCGGCAGTTATATATCGACTGTTCAATTATTGTTAAATCAAAACGCCTCAAAAGCTATAAAGAATTGCGGTTAGATAAGACAAGAAACAAATGAATGAACTTACTGGATCGAAGCTGCTGCGACTCTGGGGCGGTGTGGAGGGCGGCACCGGAGAATGGTCATCCTAGAGGCCCTCTTTGCCCTCTTCTGAAAAAGAAATAGTTCAAATTCAGTCATGCAACTTTGTGAGAAAGGGTTATAGAGAAATACTAAAGTTGTATATTCAGACCTAAGTTAAATTATAGTTTCTGTATTATCGCAAGGAAATTTAGCTTCTACAATCATTATTTAAAGATGATTAAATGGATCATTAACAGTCACAGTATCGGAAAGTCATATATCAAACCGGCAGTTATATATCGACTGTTCAATTATTGTTAAATCAAAACGCCTCAAAAGCTATAAAGAATTGCGTTTAGATAAGACAAGAAACAAATGAATGAACCTACTGGATCGAAGCTGCTGCGACTCTGGGGCGGTGTGGAGGGCGGCACCGGAGAATGGTCATCCTAGAGGCCCTCCTTGCCCTCTTCTGAAAAAGAAATAGTTCAAATTCAGTCATGCAACTTTGTGAGAAAGGGTTATAGAGAAATACTAAAGTTGTATATTCAGACCTAAGTTAAATTATAGTTTCTGTATTATCGCAAGGAAATTTAGCTTCTACAATCATTATTTAAAGATGATTAAATGGATCATTAACAGTCACCAGTATCAGAAAACTATATTTCAAACCAGCAGTTATATATCGACTGTTCAATTATTGTTAAATCAAAACGCCTCAAAAGCTATAAAGAATTGCGTTTAGATAAGACAAGAAACAAATGAATGAACTTACTGGATCGAAGCTGCTGCGACTCTGGGGCGGTGTGGAGGGCGGCACCGGAGAATGGTCATCCTAGAGGCCCTCCTTGCCCTCTTCTGAAAAAGAAATAGTTCAAATTCAGTCATGCAACTTTGTGAGAAAGGGTTATAGAGAAATACTAAAGTTGTATATTCAGACCTAAGTTAAATTATAGTTTCTGTATTATCGCAAGGAAATTTAGCTTCTACAATCATTATTTAAAGATGATTAAATGGTTCATTAACAGTCACAGTATCAGAAAACTATATTTCAAACCAGCAGTTATATATCGACTGTTCAATTATTGTTAAATCAAAACGCCTCAAAAGCTATAAAGAATTGCGTTTAGATAAGACAAGAAACAAATGAATGAACCTACTGGATCGAAGCTGCTGCGACTCTGGGGCGGTGTGGAGGGCGGCACCGGAGAATGGTCATCCTAGAGGCCCTCCTTGCCCTCTTCTGAAAAAGAAATAGTTCAAATTCAGTCATGCAACTTTGTGAGAAAGGGTTATAGAGAAATACTAAAGTTGTATATTCAGACCTAAGTTAAATTATAGTTTCTGTATTATCGCAAGGAAATTTAGCTTCTACAATCATTATTTAAAGATGATTAAATGGATCATTAACATTCACAGTATCAGAAAGTCATATTTCAAACCGGCAGTTATATATCGACTGTTCAATTATTGTTAAATCAAAACGCCTCAAAAGCTATAAAGAATTGCGGTTAGATAAGACAAGAAACAAATGAATGAACTTACTGGATCGAAGCTGCTGCGACTCTGGGGCGGTGTGGAGGGCGGCACCGGAGAATGGTCATCCTAGAGGCCCTCTTTGCCCTCTTCTGAAAAAGAAATAGTTCAAATTCAGTCATGCAACTTTGTGAGAAAGGGTTATAGAGAAATACTAAAGTTGTATATTCAGACCTAAGTTAAATTATAGTTTCTGTATTATCGCAAGGAAATTTAGCTTCTACAATCATTATTTAAAGATGATTAAATGGATCATTAACAGTCACAGTATCAGAAAACTATATTTCAAACCAGCAGTTATATATCGACTGTTCAATTATTGTTAAATCAAAACGCCTCAAAAGCTATAAAGAATTGCGTTTAGATAAGACAAGAAACAAATGAATGAACTTACTGGATCGAAGCTGCTGCGACTCTGGGGCGGTGTGGAGGGCGGCACCGGAGAATGATCATCCTAGAGGCCCTCCTTGCCCTCTTCTGAAAAAGAAATAGTTCAAATTCAGTCATGCAACTTTGTGAGAAAGGGTTATAGAGAAATACTAAAGTTGTATATTCAGACCTAAGTTAAATTATAGTTTCTGTATTATCGCAAGGAAATTTAGCTTCTACAATCATTATTTAATGATTAAATGGATCATTAACAGTCACAGTATCGGAAAGTCATATTTCAAACCGGCAGTTATATATCGACTGTTCAATTATTGTTAAATCAAAACGCCTCAAAAGCTATAAAGAATTGCGTTTAGATAAGACAAGAAACAAATGAATGAACCTACTGGATCGAAGCTGCTGCGACTCTGGGGCGGTGTGGAGGGCGGCACCGGAGAATGGTCATCCTAGAGGCCCTCCTTGCCCTCTTCTGAAAAAGAAATAGTTCAAATTCAGTCATGCAACTTTGTGAGAAAGGGTTATAGAGAAATACTAAAGTTGTATATTCAGACCTAAGTTAAATTATAGTTTCTGTATTATCGCAAGGAAATTTAGCTTCTACAATCATTATTTAAAGATGATTAAATGGATCATTAACATTCACAGTATCAGAAAGTCATATTTCAAACCGGCAGTTATATATCGACTGTTCAATTATTGTTAAATCAAAACGCCTCAAAAGCTATAAAGAATTGCGGTTAGATAAGACAAGAAACAAATGAATGAACTTACTGGATCGAAGCTGCTGCGACTCTGGGGCGGTGTGGAGGGCGGCCCCGGAGAATGGTCATCCTAGAGGCCCTCCTTGCCCTCTTCTGAAAAAGAAATAGTTCAAATTCAGTCATGCAACTTTGTGAGAAAGGGTTATAGAGAAATACTAAAGTTGTATATTCAGACCTAAGTTAAATTATAGTTTCTGTATTATCGCAAGGAAATTTAGCTTCTACAATCATTATTTAAAGATGATTAAATGGATCATTAACAGTCACAGTATCAGAAAACTATATTTCAAACCAGCAGTTATATATCGACTGTTCAATTATTGTTAAATCAAAACGCCTCAAAAGCTATAAAGAAATGCGTTTAGATAAGACAAGAAACAAATGAATGAACTTACTGGATCGAAGCTGCTGCGACTCTGGGGCGGTGTGGAGGGCGGCACCGGAGAATGATCATCCTAGAGGCCCTCCTTGCCCTCTTCTGAAAAAGAAATAGTTCAAATTCAGTCATGCAACTTTGTGAGAAAGGGTTATAGAGAAATACTAAAGTTGTATATTCAGACCTAAGTTAAATTATAGTTTCTGTATTATCGCAAGGAAATTTAGCTTCTACAATCATTATTTAATGATTAAATGGATCATTAACAGTCACAGTATCGGAAAGTCATATTTCAAACCGGCAGTTATATATCGACTGTTCAATTATTGTTAAATCAAAACGCCTCAAAAGCTATAAAGAATTGCGTTTAGATAAGACAAGAAACAAATGAATGAACCTACTGGATCGAAGCTGCTGCGACTCTGGGGCGGTGTGGAGGGCGGCACCGGAGAATGGTCATCCTAGAGGCTCTCCTTGCCCTCTTCTGAAAAAGAAATAGTTCAAATTCAGTCATGCAACTTTGTGAGAAAGGGTTATAGAGAAATACTAAAGTTGTATATTCAGACCTAAGTTAAATTATAGTTTCTGTATTATCGCAAGGAAATTTAGCTTCTACAATCATTATTTAAAGATGATTAAATGGATCATTAACAGTCACCAGTATCAGAAAACTATATTTCAAACCAGCAGTTATATATCGACTGTTCAATTATTGTTAAATCAAAACGCCTCAAAAGCTATAAAGAATTGCGTTTAGATAAGACAAGAAACAAATGAATGAACTTACTGGATCGAAGCTGCTGCGACTCTGGGGCGGTGTGGAGGGCGGCACCGGAGAATGGTCATCCTAGAGGCCCTCCTTGCCCTCTTCTGAAAAAGAAATAGTTCAAATTCTGTCATGCAACTTTGTGAGAAAGGGTTATAGAGAAATACTAAAGTTGTATATTCAGACCTAAGTTAAATTATAGTTTCTGTATTATCGCAAGGAAATTTAGCTTCTACAATCATTATTTAAAGATGATTAAATGGATCATTAACAGTCACAGTATCAGAAAACTATATTTCAAACCAGCAGTTATATATCGACTGTTCAATTATTGTTAAATCAAAACGCCCCAAAAGCTATAAAGAATTGCGTTTAGATAAGACAAGAAACAAATGAATGAACTTACTGGATCGAAGCTGCTGCGACTCTGGGGCGGTGTGGAGGGCGGCACCGGAGAATGATCATCCTAGAGGCCCTCCTTGCCCTCTTCTGAAAAAGAAATAGTTCAAATTCTGTCATGCAACTTTGTGAGAAAGGGTTATAGAGAAATACTAAAGTTGTATATTCAGACCTAAGTTAAATTATAGTTTCTGTATTATCGCAAGGAAATTTAGCTTCTACAATCATTATTTAAAGATGATTAAATGGATCATTAACAGTCACAGTATCAGAAAACTATATTTCAAACCAGCAGTTATATATCGACTGTTCAATTATTGTTAAATCAAAACGCCCCAAAAGCTATAAAGAATTGCGTTTAGATAAGACAAGAAACAAATGAATGAACTTACTGGATCGAAGCTGCTGCGACTCTGGGGCGGTGTGGAGGGCGGCACCGGAGAATGATCATCCTAGAGGCCCTCCTTGCCCTCTTCTGAAAAAGAAATAGTTCAAATTCAGTCATGCAACTTTGTGAGAAAGGGTTATAGAGAAATACTAAAGTTGTATATTCAGACCTAAGTTAAATTATAGTTTCTGTATTATCGCAAGGAAATTTAGCTTCTACAATCATTATTTAATGATTAAATGGATCATTAACAGTCACAGTATCGGAAAGTCATATTTCAAACCGGCAGTTATATATCGACTGTTCAATTATTGTTAAATCAAAACGCCTCAAAAGCTATAAAGAATTGCGTTTAGATAAGACAAGAAACAAATGAATGAACCTACTGGATCGAAGCTGCTGCGACTCTGGGGCGGTGTGGAGGGCGGCACCGGAGAATGGTCATCCTAGAGGCCCTCCTTGCCCTCTTCTGAAAAAGAAATAGTTCAAATTCAGTCATGCAACTTTGTGAGAAAGGGTTATAGAGAAATACTAAAGTTGTATATTCAGACCTAAGTTTAATTATAGTTTCTGTATTATCGCAAGGAAATTTAGCTTCTACAATCATTATTTAAAGATGATTAAATGGATCATTAACATTCACAGTATCAGAAAGTCATATTTCAAACCGGCAGTTATATATCGACTGTTCAATTATTGTTAAATCAAAACGCCTCAAAAGCTATAAAGAATTGCGGTTAGATAAGACAAGAAACAAATGAATGAACTTACTGGATCGAAGCTGCTGCGACTCTGGGGCGGTGTGGAGGGCGGCACCGGAGAATGATCATCCTAGAGGCCCTCCTTGCCCTCTTCTGAAAAAGAAATAGTTCAAATTCAGTCATGCAACTTTGTGAGAAAGGGTTATAGAGAAATACTAAAGTTGTATATTCAGACCTAAGTTAAATTATAGTTTCTGTATTATCATAAGGAAATTTAGCTTCTACAATCATTATTTAAAGATGATTAAATGGATCATTAACAGTCACATTATCAGAAAGTCATATTTCAAACCGGCAATTATCTATCGACTGTTCAATTATTGTTAAATCGAACCTCAAAAGCTATAAAGAATTGCGTTTAGATAAGACAAGAAACAAATGAATGAACTTACTGGATCGAAGCTGCTTTGACTCTGGGGCGGTGTGGAGGGCGGCACCGGAGAATGGTCATCCTAGAGGCCCTCCTTGCCCTCTTCTGCAAAAGAAATAGTTCAAATTCAGTCATGCAACTTTGTAGAGAAAGGGTTATAGAGAAATACTAAAGTTGTATATTCAGACCCAAGTTAAATTATAGTTTCTGTATTATCATAAGGAAATTTAGCTTCTACAATCATTATTTAAAGATGATTAAATGGATCATTAACAGTTATCAGTATCAGAAAATTATAATTCAAACCGGCTGGGAAATCACCACCCCTAACTGCGACCGACTGTGAGTCCACCACCCGTAACTGCAACCGAAAGGCTACAGTGCGGGGTGGGCAATAAGTGCGCGGGAAAGGGTCTTCTTCTTGCTGTCACTGTCTGGAGTAGGGTGGATGTCTGGTCCCCTGCTCAGACTATGTTAATCCTTTATTATTCTGTATATTTGTTTAAATTTTTATTAGCCAAGAATAAACGTCTTATGTTCAAAGTTTAGTTTTTTTCTTAACAAGATGCCAATTCATCAAACGAACCAAAATCCTAACAACTATTTGGCGCATGTCGCCTGGATTGATGATATGGCTGTGTTAAAGTTTTGAGCTTTGGAGGAAACGTTTTGTGATATGGGTGCCCTGGATGAATAGTTTCTTTATGTGCCTTGTGGATGACGTAAGGAATGGAATACCTCGACACAAATAGGCGGCAAGTGCAGTTTCGTTTTGCTTTTTCTGTCCCTGTGCATTGCGAGAGTCGATCAACATCTAGTATTACCGATAGTGATTTTATTTGATGATAATGTGATTTTGTCTACGTTGTATTCAATTATTGTGTGATTTTGTTTATATTGTGTTCAATTATTGTGTGATTTGGTTTATATTGTGTTCAATTATTGTGTGATTTGATTTATATTGTGTTCAATTATTGTGTGATTTGATTTATATTGTGTTCAATTATTGTGTGATTTGATTTGAATAATATTCTTGATAAATATTGATTTGTTACATAATGGGTAAAAAGAAAACCAGAAGTGAAATGTCTGTAGATAACGATTGTGGTAGTAATGAGATTTCTGTGTTAGAAATGAAGATTGAGCTTGCAAAGCATGAAACAGAGCTTGAAAAGCTAAAAGTAGAACGATTAAGGTTGGAAAGTTCTAACCATCAATCTAATACTGACTCAATTACACCAGTTGTATTACGACATAATTCAGTGGCAGACTATTTAAAAATTTTAAATTTATCTTCCGGTACCTTCCCAAGGGATCCCATTAAAATTGTGCAATATTTTGAAACTTTTTAACGCAATTTTGTGACACATTCAATTGCAGAGGAATTACATAGCAAAATCATCTTATGCTTGGTAGATGGGGAACTAGCAAACCACATTTATCGTAAACTCGATACACAGGAGGTAGATAATTATGAAGAAGTTAAGACGGCTATCTTTAGCGAGCTAAGGGTTTCTGCCGAGAATCTAAAATATGAGTTTGATAATATGCATAGGAAACAAAACGAATCGATTTCAGTTTGCAACCAAAATTGAGCGGTACTTACAATATTATTTGACGTGTCGAAAGGTCACCGATTATGAATCTTTAGTGAAATTGCTAACGGCAGACAAATTGAAAGATTGTCTGGATGACGACGTGAAGGCATATATATTGCAACAAGAGGGCGATAGATTTCTCAGTGCTAAGGAAATTGCACAGAAAGCGGATATTTTTGCGAGTTCCATTCAGAAACCGAAACGTAAAAGCGAAACGTTAGAACGTCCTAATTTCCAAAGGGAAAAATCAAATGGCAACAGACAATTTTTGAAGCGATGCTTTTCTTGTGGGTCACCTAATCATGTTGCTCAGTTTTGTCGAGGAACTCAAGGTCGAAGGAGACGCGAGTCGAAACGAGAGGGGTTTGAAGAAACAGGGAACGTCAGGGTAAAAATAGATGACATTGTAGCTAGGGTAAGCTTAGAGGGGAGATCCTTATCAGTTCCAGAGGGGGAGGAAGATATACCAAGTGAAAAAAACGTTTGCGTTGAGAACGGGGATGCTTCAGCCGAATTTATGGTTGACACGGGAGCGGAAATCACGTGTGTTCGCGAAGGACTTTTGGGTGAAGCTAGGGAACCGGTCAAGGGTCAAGTTGTCTTAGAAGGGGCTTTTGGAAATAGAATACGTGCAAATATTAAGGTTTTGAAGCTGAGGTTATCGGGAAGAAACAGAGATGGAGATTCGGGAGTAGAAATTTGTTGTGCAATTACACCTACTTTATGTAAGGAAGGTTTATTGTCGTTGCATGATTTTAAAGCGTTAATGCAGAGAGAGAAAGGGAAGTTTTCAAATCGATTATTTGGAGAGATAGGTGTAGTTACTACACGCAGTAACATAAGAGGGAAAACTGAAACTTCGTCTTCCGATTCAACGATATCAGCAGAAGTTAGTCGCAATGATAATAAGGGACATGAAGAGAAAACAGATTTGGTAGAAATGCAGGATAGTTTAGAGATCGAAAGGGGTGATCGAATAAGTGTAGAGTCGGAATTTGTATCACAAGAAGGCGAAAAACAGGAATATTCGGAAAGTGAGAAGTTAAAATTTGAACAACGGGAAGATAATTCATTACGCGAAGCATTTGAATTCGCAAAAAGAAAGAAAGGGGGATTCAAAATTTGCGATGGCTTCCTTTATCACGAAGAATATATGCAGAATACTATCATTTGTCAGTTAGTGTTACCTAAAGGGAAAAGACACAAAATTTTAGAATTAGCGCACAATGCTATTTTTTCTGCACATCATGGATTTAAACGTACTTTAGAAAGGATAAAACTATCATTTTATTGGCCAGGGATGAATACTGAAATAAGACAATACTGCGAGAATTGTAAAGACTGTCAATTAAGAAGGAAAGTTACTAGATCCGATAGAACTCCTATAACTAGGGTAGAAAGACCTAAAAACGTCTGGGAAATTGTTAATGTTGATTGTATTGGAGAAATTTCACCTCCATCTGCTAGAGGACATAAGTATGTGCTAACTATTATAGATCAAAATACTCGTTATGCAGAAGCTGTTTGTTTAAAATCTTTATCGGCTAAAGCTACTTGCGATGCAATGCTAGGTATTTTTCAAAGGTATGGAATTCCTGAAATTATTGCATCTGATCAAGGGACAAATTTCACTAGCGAGTTAACGATGAAATTGGAGGAAATATTAGGTGTAGCTCCACGTTTTAGTACACCGGGTGTAGTGTAATATTCTGCCCTCTTGACTCAACCCTTACTTACTAGGGAAAGCAGAGGCGCAAGGGTCACGTGGTAGGAGAAGAGAAGTGACGCTAGGAGGGGTTTGGTCAGGGGTGATCAGCGAGGGAAAGAGGCAATAAGTGACAGGGAACGATAGAGCGAGGAAGGCGACGGAAATTGTTGACCGTTCGTTCTTTAGAAGGCTCTTCCCTGAGTTTATAGCGTAGATTTGTTGTTATGTTTACTTAAATAAACACTTGTTAAGTTTTCAGTGTTCTGTTTTCTTTTGCCATTGACGAACCACAAGTGTAAAGCATTACACTGCCGCACCCGCTAGGATTGGCATATTTAAAGAGAGAGACACGGACCTAAGGTGTTAAGTAATTTCAACGATCGTGTTGTTGAGTGCGTTGAATTTGTGTACGTGCCATTTTGCTGATATCTCAAAGGAAGAGATCGGATCATTTTGGATATACAATTTTCAACTGGATCGGAGGTAAGAGATTTCCAATATGTTTAAAGGCGCTAGAAAGGAAGATTTAATTATACTTTCCGAAGAGATAGGAGAAACTATTAGCACGGATGCTAAATTAGTGGACCTAAAGAACATTATTTTGAACAGTGATGAGTATGGAAAAGATCCAGATTTTGTGAAAGAAGTTCTGTGTAACATCATAGAAGAGAGGAAGGTTCGTTCGGAACAAGAATTTGAATTAGAGAAAGTTAAAATAAACGCTAAGGTAGAGAGGCTGAGCGGTAGTTTTGGCACTGAGGGAAACAGGTTCGAAAGCTTAGAAAGTTTAATTAGAAGTGTGCGTACTTTAGCTTTGCCCGTGCCAAGTTGTCTTGAAGGATGGCATATTTTCTTCGACTCTTTGGAACGAGCATTCCATACGAAACGAGTACCCGAAGAGTTTAAGACCGAAATTCTGTTGATTATACTGGGAGAAAAAGGAAATCATATCTTAGTGTACATAAACCAAGAGGAATTAAATAATTATGATCAACTTAAAGTTGTCCGCAGAGAGAACGAACCAACGCTCCAAGCATGTTTAGACAATTTTCGGAAAGCCACGCGGAAAATTAACGAATCTCATGTACAGTTCGCATCGAGGTTAACTTCAAATTTCGAATTTTATTGTAAATTAAGAAAAGTTAACGATTTGGATAATCTTAAAAGCCTGATGATTAGTGATAAAATAATTGAAACATTAGATAAGGAAACATCTTTACATATAGGAATTCGCCAGGGTGAAAATTGGTTTAAACCTCTAGAATTAGCTAAGGAATGTGACATATTTTACTTCTAAGGGAAAATCTTTGTCATTAGTAGATAATCATCCTAAAGTTTGTAAAGATCGCGAAATTGAAAAAAATAGCCATTTTAAATGTACACCACCTCATTTAAGACGAGAAGAGTACAGGCAGGATATTTACAACAAGCCTAAAGTGCAAACTCGCAAGGAATGTTATATCTGTGGAAGGGATAGTCATTTCGCCAAATTCTGCCCAGAAAGGAACAGAAGAATAGGGAATCAGTCACACAACGGGAGTGGGACAAGAAAATAAGTTTTTCTCACGGGAAAGAAAAACGATGCAGTTGTAGCAGAGGTTGCTTCCCCTTTCTTGGAAAGCACCCCTATTTTACAACCCCTGGAATGCGTTAATGTCCTTGTGGCTGGAAAAAGAGTCAAATCAAAGCTTGACTCGGGATGTCAGCTGCCCATTATCCATTCGAACTTCGCCCCTGCGGCAAACGAAAGCGGAAAAATAGTGTTGGTCTCAGCTTTTGGGGAAGAAGTTAGAGCAGGTTTAACGACTGTATCAATGTCTGCAATGAATGACCATAGGAAGGGCATATCTTTTCCCATAGACGTTTTAGTCGCAGTGACTGACAAGTTGAACGCTGAGTGTCTCTTACCCCCTGCGGTTTACGACCTGTTGAAAGGGGCCGGCTCAGATGACCAAGTGGTTGTTGAAAACGACACAGCAGGTGATCCATTAGAAAAGATTTCAGACAACCATGAACATTCAACGGACGTGAATGAAGTGGAATTTAAGGGAATATTTGAGAATTTTCAGGAGGATGAGTTAGAATTGGAAGCCCCGATCGAATCTGATTTAAGTAATGGGGATAAATCTGAGACAATTAAGTTAAAAGAGGAGCAACAACAGTGCGAATCATTAGAAAAAATGAGACAAGATATTAAAACTAATAGAGGGAATTATATCTTAATAGATTATTTGATTTTTCATAGGGATAAGATATTGGGAGAAAAGGTATTACAACTAGTTTTACCTGAAACTAGACGGGCAAAAGTACTAGAATTGGCTCATGAATCTGTTTTTGGCGCTCATATTGGACATAAAAAGACCAAAGAACGCATCCGATATAATTTTTACTGGCCTCTGATGTCCAAAGACATTAGTGAATTTTGCAAAATGTGTATTAATTGTCAGTTAAAGAGTCCAGAGAAAATTAGTGATCGAGCACCAATAACACCAGTTATGAGACCAAAACTTCCATTTGAGGTAGTAAATGTAGATGTTATTGGACTAATAGAACCACCATCGGGAAGGGGACATAAATATGTGCTTTGTCTCATAGATCAGCACACTCGTTGGCCGGAGGCGGTACCCATGCGTTCCCTTAGTGCTAAATCGACTTGTGAAGCCTTGCTACATATATTTTCTCGTACTAGCATCCCAAATATTGTTGCTAGTGATCAAGGGACAAACTTCACATCTTGTTTAACACAGGAATTTTTTAAACGAATAGGCTCTGCTTCAAGATTTAGCTGTCTTGGATACGCCGCTAGCAGTGGTCTGGTAGAAAGATGGAACAAAGTGTTGAAACAAATGCTTCACCACATCATCCGTGAAGACCCCAGAAATTGGGATAGACAAATCCCGTTTTTGCTTTTTGCTTACAGAGAGTACATACCGAATTATGCCGGAATTGCATTTCCCCTTATGCAACTCACCAAAAAGAAGGTCCCGGACAGTTTACCTTGGTCCGAGGTGCACGACAATGCCTTTCGACATCTGAAAGTAGCTTTGATGGATGCTCCAGCCCTTTACACTCCTGTATTGGGGCAACCATTCATCATCCAGACCGATGCATCCCAAATTGGCATCGGGGCTTGCTTGTACCAGAAATTCAAAGACAAGATATATCCTATATCTTATGCGAGCCAAAAATTGTCTAAGGCTCAGCAATCGTGGTCAACAATTGAAAGAGAAGCTTACGCCATAGTGTGGGGTTTAAAGAAATTTGAACTGTGGATATTTGATGCAGAAATTGAACTTCATACTGACCATAATCCATTGACATTCTTAACCAAAGGTGCTCCCCAGTCCTCCAGATTGCAGAGGTGGGCATTTGCATTGCAAAAGCACACTATAACTGTCAAGCATTGTCCTGGATCACAACTAAACAATGCTGATGCTCTTTCTAGACTTTTTTGAGGAAAGACAAACTTTGAAACACTAACTGTAGGAGTTGGAGTTCCATGCATGCTAAATATTACAATCAAGAAATATTTTCGAATTTTTTTAATTTTTCTGCATTTTATATTTGTTTATTTATTTCAATGAACATAAAAGTATGTGTCTTTTTGTTGTGGATTATAATTGATAATTTATTGCATTGATTTAAATTTATGTGACATTTAAAATTGTGCATGAAGGTTTGATATTTAATTCAATTGGTTATCACGTAGAGTAACAAATTAATGTCGAATCTTATACGTCTGTGAATCTTTTTAGTGTGCATGAATCTAATATTTTTTTGTATTTAATATTATATATACCTATATACCTTACGGGTAATTTAAGGAATTTGATATGCAAATTTAGTTAAATGGTTTAAAGGGTCAAAAACTGAATATTGTGCTGTATTTGAATATTTAGTTTACCTTTTTATGTGTTTTTGTAATTATGTTGTATTTGAATGGAAATTTTGAACCAGAATATTACTGTTAGTTCAGATTAGTGTTGGTTTATCACCCCTAACACTTATCTTACGTGGGGGGTGTAGTGTAATATTCTGCCCTCTTGACTCAACCCTTACTTACTAGGGAAAGCAGAGGCGCAAGGGTCACGTGGTAGGAGAAGAGAAGTGACGCTAGGAGGGGTTTGGTCAGGGGTGATCAGCGAGGGAAAGAGGCAGTAAGTGACAGGGAACGATAGAGCGAGGAAGGCGACGGAAATTGTTGACCGTTCGTTCTTTAGAAGGCTCTTCCCTGAGTTTATAGTGTAGATTTGTTGTTATGTTTACTTAAATAAACACTTGTTAAGTTTTCAGTGTTCTCTTTTCTTTTGCCATTGACGAACCACAAGTGTAAAGCATTACACCGGTATACCCACAAAGTAATGGTTTAATTGAGAGATTTAACCAAACTTTGAAGAACATGCTTCATTTTGCAGTTAGAAACGATCCAAGAAATTGGGATAAAAGCATACCATTTTGTCTTTGGGCGTATAATGAAATTTCTAGCAGTACGATTGGTTACTCACCGTTTGAAATGATGTTTGGGAGAAAACCACGAGGAGTTCTTAATCTTTTAAAACGTACTATGACAAATGAAATTTCACTACCTATGGGAATGACCAAAGGTGCAACTGAGTATTTAGGAGAATTAAAAGAGAGGTTAGAAGAGATAGCCGAAAAAGCCGAGATTAGAGCCGAAATTAATCAAAAGAAATATGAGAATTATTTTAATCGGAAAACTAAAATGAAACAATTCAAAAAGGGTGATCAAGTAATAATTCTTGCCCCTGATTCTACAAATAAATTGTACGCTCGTTGGCAAGGACCAGTAACAGTGTTATGAAGAGTAAAACAAAATAGTTATCTGGTAGAAATGGCGAATGGTGGACAAAGAACGTTTCATGCAAGTAAAATTAGAGAATTTAAGGTTTCGTGTTCAGTAGTCGGTGTAGTTTTTAAGGAAGATGTAGAATTTGGAGATATTCGAGAAACACCACGAAAGGTAGAAGCAAATAGATTTCGGGATAATCTAGAGGAGTTACTGAAGGAAACAAATGATCTTACTAATCATCAGAGATCACGATTACGTGAAGTTCTTTTGCAGTTTCCAAATTTCTTTTCTGGGAAAATAGGTAGGAGTAAGGTTGGGATTCATGAAATAAAGCTAAAGGAGGGGAGCGAATTAAAAACGACCCATAGATACAAAGTGCCTATGCCAATGCAAGCACAGGTAGAAGCGCAAATTCAAGAGTTGCTAGATTTGGATTTGATTGAACAGTCAGATGCGGAATTTAGTCATCCGATTGTATGTGTTGTTAAAAAGGACGGCGGATTGAGATTATGTTGTGATTTTAGAATGGTTAACTCACATACCTGCTTGAGTGCATTTCCAATGCAACACATTCCAAATTTGCTAGCGAAAGTAGGAGCGGCAAATTACATTACTACAATTGATTGTCAACGAGGATATTGGCAATTGCCCTTGCATAAAGATAGCCGATATTTGACTTCTTATACCTCGCATAGTGGGCAATATCAATGGAAGGTAATGCCATTTGGATTATCAGGCGCAGGAGCTAGTTTCCAAAGAACTATGAATAGAATACTAGCTAAACATAAGGAATATTCAGACGCGTATTTAGATGATATTGCTATATTTTCTCAAACATGGGAGTAACATCTTATTCATGTAGGTGCAATATTAAATGAATTAGAAAAGAACGGTTGGACGGGTAATATAGAAAAATGTAAATTTGCCCAACATAAAGTTATATTCCTAGGTCATGTAGTAGGATCTCAAACACAATCACCAGATCCTGATAAATTAGGCGCGATAAAAGAATTAGAGAAACCCTCCACCAAGTCACAAGTTCAAAGTTTAATGGGATTGTTTGGGTACTACCGGAATTTTGTACCTAATTTTGCAGAAATTGCGCGTCCTTTAACTGAATTAACAAAAAAGAAAATGCCGGATAAAATAACTTGGGGAGAAGAGGAAGAACATTCTTTCAATATTTTGAAAGAAAAGTTGTGTAATTCTCCAATTCTAATGTCTCTTATTCCGGGTAGACAGTTTTACCTTACATGCGATGCGAGTCAGAATAGTGTAGGGGTTTGCTTGAGTCAGTTGGATGATGGTGGAATTGAACAACCTGTAGGGTATGCAAGCCAGAAACTGACAGATTCGCAGAGAAAGTGGCCAGCTATCCACCGAGAAGCATATGCTATCGTGTTTGGACTGAAAAGGTTTGATGAATGGACATTCGGGACGAAAATCATTGTGATTTCGGACCACAATCCTTTGTCCTTCCTCTGCAATACTCCTCCGCAGAACTCAAAACTACAACGATGGGCTCTTGCTTTGCAGAATTATGAACTAGAGGTACAACATCGTGCTGGTGCACAGATCCCACACGTAGACGCACTATCCCGTTTAATTCGACTCTCGAAAAATACATGCGTTGCAGGGTAGAATTAGCATAAACTGCACAACTCAATCATCTATGATATAACTTGACAGATTAAAGACTTAGCTGATGCCTAAGACAATTTTGGGTGAAATTTCGATAAGTGTTTTTTTTTGTTGTTGTAGGATGAAATATTGATATTTCTGTGTGTCTTAAGTGAATTTAAAAGTATGGCCTCAAGGTCTTAGGACCTCTGCGTCTAATTTCGGAAGGGAGGTGTGAGATCACCACCCCTAACTGCGACCGACTGTGA
This sequence comes from Metellina segmentata, assembly GCA_947359465.1. Taxonomy (NCBI): domain Eukaryota; kingdom Metazoa; phylum Arthropoda; class Arachnida; order Araneae; family Tetragnathidae; genus Metellina; species Metellina segmentata. The sequence goes on along the minus strand of OX375876.1, from coordinate 10,204,669 downwards.
GTCCACCACCCGTAACTGCAACCGAAAGGCTACAGTGCGGGGTGGGCAATAAGTGCGCGGGAAAGGGTCTTCTTCTTGCTGTCACTGTCTGGAGTAGGGTGGATGTCTGGTCCCCTGCTCAGGCTATGTTAATCCTTTATTATTCTGTATATTTGTTTAAATTTTCATTAGCCAAGAATAAACGTCTTATGTTCAAAGCTTAGTTTTTTTCTTAACAAGATGCCAATTCATCAAACGAACCAAAATCCTAACACCGGCAGTTATACATCGACTATTAAATTATTGTTAAATCAAAACGCCTCAAAAGCTATAAAGAATTGCGTTTAGATAAGACAAGAAACAAATGAACTTACTGGATCGAAGCTGCTGCGACTCTGGGGCGGTGTGGAGGGCGGCACCGGAGAGTGGTCATCCTAGAGGCCCTCCTTGCCCTCTTCTGAAAAAGAAATAGTTCAAATTCAGTCATGCAACTTTGTAGAGAAAGGGTTATAGAGAAATACTAAAGTTGTATATTCAGACCTAAGTTAAATTATAGTTTCTGTATTATCATAAGGAAATTTAGCTTCTACAATCATTATTTAAAGATGATTAAATGGATCATTAACAGTCACAGTATCAGAAAGTCGTATTTCAAACCGGCAGTTATATATCGACTGTTCAATTATTGTTAAATCAAAACGCCTCAAAAGCTATAAAGAATTGCGTTTAGATAAGACAAGAAACAAATGAATGAACTTACTGGATCGAAGCTGCTGCGACTCTGGGGCAGTGTGGAGGGCGGCACCGGAGAATGGTCATCCTAGAGGCCCTCCTTGCCCTCTTCTGAAAAAGAAATATTTCAAATTCAGTCATGCAACTTTGTAGAGAAAGGGTTATAGAGAAATACTAAAGTTGTATATTCAGACCTATAATCTACATTATATAGTTTTTGTATTATCGCAAGGAAATTTAGCTTTTACAATCATTATTTAAAGATGATTAAATGGATCATTAACAGTCACAGTATCATAAAGTCGAATTTCAAACCAGCAGTTATATATCGACTGTTCAATTATTGTTAAATCAAAACGCCTCAAAAGCTATAAAGAATTGCGTTTAGATAAGACAAGAAACAAATGAATGAACTTACTGGATCGAAGCTGCTGCGAATCTGGGGCGGTGTGGAGGGCGGCACCGGAGAATGGTCATCCTAGAGGCCCTCCTTGCCCTCTTCTGAAAAAGAAATATTTCAAATTCAGTCATGCAACTTTGTAGAGAAAGGGTTATAGAGAAATACTAAAGTTTTATATTCAGACCTAAGTTAAATTATAGTTTCTGTATTATCATAAGGAAATTTAGCTTCTACAATCATTATTTAAAGATGATTAAATGGATCATTAACAGTCACAGTATCAGAAAGTCGTATTTCAAACCGGCAGTTATATATCGACTGTTCAATTATTGTTAAATCAAAACGCCTCAAAAGCTATAAAGAATTGCGTTTAGATAAGACAAGAAACAAATGAATGAACTTACTGGATCGAAGCTGCTGCGAATCTGGGGCGGTGTGGAGGGCGGCACCGGAAAATGGTCATCCTAGAGGCCCTCCTTACCCTCTTCTGAAAAAGAAATAGTTCAAATTCAGTCATGCACTTTTGTAGAGAAAGGATTATAGAGAAATACTAAAGTTGTATATTCAGACCTATGATCTACATTATAGTTTCTGTATTATCGCAAGGAAATTTAGCTTCTACAATCATTATTTAAAGATGATTAAATGGATCATTAACAGTCACAGTATCAGAAAGTCATATTTCAAACCGGCAGTTATATATCGACTGTTCAATTATTGTTAAATCAAAACGCTTCAAAAGCTATAAAGAATTGCGTTTAGATAAGACAAGAAACAAATGAATGAACTTACTGGATCGAAGCTGCTGCGACTCTGGGGCGGTGTGGAGGGCGGCACCGGAGAGTGGTCATCCTAGAGGCCCTCCTTGCCCTCTTCTGAAAAAGAAATAGTTCAAATTCAGTCATGCAACTTTGTAGAGAAAGGGTTATAGAGAAATACTAAAGTTGTATATTCAGACCTATAATCTACATTATATAGTTTTTGTATTATCGCAAGGAAATTTAGCTTCTACAATCATTATTTAAAGATGATTAAATGGATCCTTAACAGTCACAGTATCAGAAAGTCATATTTCAAACCGGCAGTTATATATCGACTGTTCAATTATTGTTAAATCAAAACGCCTCAAAAGCTATAAAGAATTGCGTTTAGATAAGACAAGAAACAAATGAACTTACTGGATCGAAGCTGCTGCGACTCTGGGGCGGTGTGGAGGGCGGCACCGGAGAATGGTCATCCTAGAGGCCCTCCTTGCCCTCTTCTGAAAAAGAAATAGTTCAAATTCAGTCATGCAACTTTGTAGAGAAAGGGTTATAGAGAAATACTAAAGTTGTATATTCAGACCTAAGTTAAATTATAGTTTCTGTATTATCATAAGGAAATTTAGCTTCTACAATCATTATTTAAAGATGATTAAATGGATCATTAACAGTCACAGTATCAGAAAGTCGTATTTCAAACCGGCAGTTATATATCGACTGTTCAATTATTGTTAAATCAAAACGCCTCAAAAGCTATAAAGAATTGCGTTTAGATAAGACAAGAAACAAATGAATGAACTTACTGGATCGAAGCTGCTGCGACTCTGGGGCAGTGTGGAGGGCGGCACCGGAGAATGGTCATCCTAGAGGCCCTCCTTGCCCTCTTCTGAAAAAGAAATATTTCAAATTCAGTCATGCAACTTTGTAGAGAAAGGGTTATAGAGAAATACTAAAGTTGTATATTCAGACCTAAGTTAAATTATAGTTTCTGTATTATCATAATTAAATTTAGCTTCTACAATCATTATTTAAAGATGATTAAATGGATCATTAACAGTCACAGTATCAGAAAGTCGTATTTCAAACCGGCAGTTATATATCGACTGTTCAATTATTGTTAAATCAAAACGCCTCAAAAGCTATAAAGAATTGCGTTTAGATAAGACAAGAAACAAATGAATGAACTTACTGGATCGAAGCTGCTGCGACTCTGGGGCGGTGTGGAGGGCGGCACCGGAAAATGGTCATCCTAGAGGCCCTCCTTGCCCTCTTCTGAAAAAGAAATAGTTCAAATTCAGTCATGCACTTTTGTAGAGAAAGGATTATAGAGAAATACTAAAGTTGTATATTCAGACCTATGATCTACATTATAGTTTCTGTATTATCGCAAGGAAATTTAGCTTCTACAATCATTATTTAAAGATGATTAAATGGATCATTAACAGTCACAGTATCAGAAAGTCGTATTTCAAACCGGCAGTTATATAGCGACTGTTCAATTATTGTTAAATCAAAACGCCTCAAAAGCTATAAAGAATTGCGTTTAGATAAGACAAGAAACAAATGAATGAAATTACTGGATCGAAGCTGCTGCGACTCTGGGGCGGTGTGGAGGGCGGCACCGGAAAATGGTCATCCTAGAGGCCCTCCTTGCCCTCTTCTGAAAAAGAAATAGTTCAAATTCAGTCATGCAACTTTGTAGAGAAAGGATTATAGAGAAATACTAAAGTTGTATATTCAGACCTATAATCTACATTATAGTTTCTGTATTATCGCAAGGAAATTTAGCTTCTACAATCATTATTTAAAGATGATTAAATGGATCATTAACAGTCACAGTATCAGAAAGTCATATTTCAAACCGGCAGTTATATATCGACTGTTCAATTATTGTTAAATCAAAACGCCTCAAAAGCTATAAAGAATTGCGTTTAGATAAGACAAGAAACAAATGAACTTACTGGATCGAAGCTGCTGCGACTCTGGGGCGGTGTGGAGGGCGGCACCAGAGAGTGGTCATCCTAGAGGCCCTCCTTGCCCTCTTCTGAAAAAGAAATAGTTCAAATTCAGTCATGCAACTTTGTAGAGAAAGGGTTATAGAGAAATACTAAAGTTGTATATTCAGACCTAAGTTAAATTATAGTTTCTGTATTATCATAAGGAAATTTAGCTTCTACAATCATTATTTAAAGATGATTAAATGGATCATTAACAGTCACAGTATCAGAAAGTCGTATTTCAAACCGGCAGTTATATATCGACTGTTCAATTATTGTTAAATCAAAACGCCTCAAAAGCTATAAAGAATTGCGTTTAGATAAGACAAGAAACAAATGAATGAACTTACTGGATCGAAGCTGCTGCGACTCTGGGGCAGTGTGGAGGGCGGCACCGGAGAATGGTCATCCTAGAGGCCCTCCTTGCCCTCTTCTGAAAAAGAAATATTTCAAATTCAGTCATGCAACTTTGTAGAGAAAGGGTTATAGAGAAATACTAAAGTTGTATATTCAGACCTATAATCTACATTATATAGTTTTTGTATTATCGCAAGGAAATTTAGCTTTTACAATCATTATTTAAAGATGATTAAATGGATCATTAACAGTCACAGTATCATAAAGTCGAATTTCAAACCAGCAGTTATATATCGACTGTTCAATTATTGTTAAATCAAAACGCCTCAAAAGCTATAAAGAATTGCGTTTAGATAAGACAAGAAACAAATGAATGAACTTACTGGATCGAAGCTGCTGCGAATCTGGGGCGGTGTGGAGGGCGGCACCGGAGAGTGGTCATCCTAGAGGCCCTCCTTGCCCTCTTCTGAAAAAGAAATAGTTCAAATTCAGTCATGCAACTTTGTAGAGAAAGGGTTATAGAGAAATACTAAAGTTGTATATTCAGACCTAAGTTAAATTATAGTTTCTGTATTATCATAATTAAATTTAGCTTCTACAATCATTATTTAAAGATGATTAAATGGATCATTAACAGTCACAGTATCAGAAAGTCGTATTTCAAACCGGCAGTTATATATCGACTGTTCAATTATTGTTAAATCAAAACGCCTCAAAAGCTATAAAGAATTGCGTTTAGATAAGACAAGAAACAAATGAATGAAATTACTGGATCGAAGCTGCTGCGACTCTGGGGCGGTGTGGAGGGCGGCACCGGAAAATGGTCATCCTAGAGGCCCTCCTTGCCCTCTTCTGAAAAAGAAATAGTTCAAATTCAGTCATGCAACTTTGTAGAGAAAGGATTATAGAGAAATACTAAAGTTGTATATTCAGACCTATAATCTACATTATAGTTTCTGTATTATCGCAAGGAAATTTAGCTTCTACAATCATTATTTAAAGATGATTAAATGGATCATTAACAGTCACAGTATCAGAAAGTCATATTTCAAACCGGCAGTTATATATCGACTGTTCAATTATTGTTAAATCAAAACGCCTCAAAAGCTATAAAGAATTGCGTTTAGATAAGACAAGAAACAAATGAACTTACTGGATCGAAGCTGCTGCGACTCTGGGGCGGTGTGGAGGGCGGCACCAGAGAGTGGTCATCCTAGAGGCCCTCCTTGCCCTCTTCTGAAAAAGAAATAGTTCAAATTCAGTCATGCAACTTTGTAGAGAAAGGGTTATAGAGAAATACTAAAGTTGTATATTCAGACCTAAGTTAAATTATAGTTTCTGTATTATCATAAGGAAATTTAGCTTCTACAATCATTATTTAAAGATGATTAAATGGATCATTAACAGTCACAGTATCAGAAAGTCGTATTTCAAACCGGCAGTTATATATCGACTGTTCAATTATTGTTAAATCAAAACGCCTCAAAAGCTATAAAGAATTGCGTTTAGATAAGACAAGAAACAAATGAATGAACTTACTGGATCGAAGCTGCTGCGACTCTGGGGCAGTGTGGAGGGCGGCACCGGAGAATGGTCATCCTAGAGGCCCTCCTTGCCCTCTTCTGAAAAAGAAATATTTCAAATTCAGTCATGCAACTTTGTAGAGAAAGGGTTATAGAGAAATACTAAAGTTGTATATTCAGACCTATGATCTACATTATAGTTTCTGTATTATCGCAAGGAAATTTAGCTTCTACAATCATTATTTAAAGATGATTAAATGGATCATTAACAGTCACAGTATCAGAAAGTCGTATTTCAAACCGGCAGTTATATAGCGACTGTTCAATTATTGTTAAATCAAAACGCCTCAAAAGCTATAAAGAATTGCGTTTAGATAAGACAAGAAACAAATGAATGAACTTACTGGATCGAAGCTGCTGCGACTCTGGGGCGGTGTGGAGGGCGGCACCGGAAAATGGTCATCCTAGAGGCCCTCCTTGCCCTCTTCTGAAAAAGAAATAGTTCAAATTCAGTCATGCACTTTTGTAGAGAAAGGATTATAGAGAAATACTAAAGTTGTATATTCAGACCTATGATCTACATTATAGTTTCTGTATTATCGCAAGGAAATTTAGCTTCTACAATCATTATTTAAAGATGATTAAATGGATCATTAACAGTCACAGTATCAGAAAGTCGTATTTCAAACCGGCAGTTATATAGCGACTGTTCAATTATTGTTAAATCAAAACGCCTCAAAAGCTATAAAGAATTGCGTTTAGATAAGACAAGAAACAAATGAATGAAATTACTGGATCGAAGCTGCTGCGACTCTGGGGCGGTGTGGAGGGCGGCACCGGAAAATGGTCATCCTAGAGGCCCTCCTTGCCCTCTTCTGAAAAAGAAATAGTTCAAATTCAGTCATGCAACTTTTTAGAGAAAGGATTATAGAGAAATACTAAAGTTGTATATTCAGACCTATAATCTACATTATAGTTTCTGTATTATCGCAAGGAAATTTAGCTTCTACAATCATTATTTAAAGATGATTAAATGGATCATTAACAGTCACAGTATCAGAAAGTCATATTTCAAACCGGCAGTTATATATCGACTGTTCAATTATTGTTAAATCAAAACAGCCTCAAAAGCTATAAAGAATTGCGTTTAGATAAGACAAGAAACAAATGAATGAACTTACTGGATCGAAGCTGCTGCGACTCTGGGGCGGTGTGGAGGGCGGCACCGGAGAGTGGTCATCCCAGAGGCCCTCCTTGCCCTCTTCTGAAAAAGAAATAGTTCAAATTCAGTCATGCAACTTTGTAGAGAAAGGGTTATAGAGAAATACTAAAGTTGTATATTCAGACCTATAATCTACATTATATAGTTTTTGTATTATCGCAAGGAAATTTAGCTTTTACAATCATTATTTAAAGATGATTAAATGGATCATTAACAGTCACAGTATCATAAAGTCGAATTTCAAACCAGCAGTTATATATCGACTGTTCAATTATTGTTAAATCAAAACGCCTCAAAAGCTATAAAGAATTGCGTTTAGATAAGACAAGAAACAAATGAATGAACTTACTGGATCGAAGCTGCTGCGAATCTGGGGCGGTGTGGAGGGCGGCACCGGAGAATGGTCATCCTAGAGGCCCTCCTTGCCCTCTTCTGAAAAAGATATAGTTCAAATTTAGTCATGCAACTTTGTAGAGAAAGTGTTATAGAGAAATACTAAAGTTGTATATTCAGACCTATAATCTACTTTATAGTTTCTGTATTATCGCAAGGAAATTTAGCTTCTACAATCATTATTTAAAGATGATTAAATGGATCCTTAACAGTTACAGTATCAGAAAGTCATATTTCAAACCGGCAGTTATATATCGACTGTTCAATTATTGTTAAATCAAAACGCCTCAAAAGCTATAAAGAATTGCGTTTAGATAAGACAAGAAACAAATGAACTTACTGGATCGAAGCTGCTGCGACTCTGGGGCGGTGTGGAGGGCGGCACCGGAGAATGGTCATCCTAGAGGCCCTCCTTGCCCTCTTCTGAAAAAGAAATAGTTCAAATTCAGTCATGCAACTTTGTAGAGAAAGGGTTATAGAGAAATACTAAAGTTGTATATTCAGACCTAAGTTAAATTATAGTTTCTGTATTATCATAAGGAAATTTAGCTTCTACAATCATTATTTAAAGATGATTAAATGGATCATTAACAGTCACAGTATCAGAAAGTCGTATTTCAAACCGGCAGTTATATATCGACTGTTCAATAATTGTTAAATCAAAACGCCTCAAAAGCTATAAAGAATTGCGTTTAGATAAGACAAGAAACAAATGAATGAACTTACTGGATCGAAGCTGCTGCGACTCTGGGGCAGTGTGGAGGGCGGCACCGGAGAATGGTCATCCTAGAGGCCCTCCTTGCCCTCTTATGAAAAAGAAATATTTCAAATTCAGTCATGCAACTTTGTAGAGAAAGGATTATAGAGAAATACTAAAGTTGTATATTCAGACCTATGATCTACATTATAGTTTCTGTATTATCGCAAGGAAATTTAGCTTCTACAATCATTATTTAAAGATGATTAAATGGATCATTAACAGTCACAGTATCAGAAAGTCGTATTTCAAACCGGCAGTTATATAGCGACTGTTCAATTATTGTTAAATCAAAACGCCTCAAAAGCTATAAAGAATTGCGTTTAGATAAGACAAGAAACAAATGAATGAAATTACTGGATCGAAGCTGCTGCGACTCTGGGGCGGTGTGGAGGGCGGCACCGGAAAATGGTCATCCTAGAGGCCCTCCTTGCCCTCTTCTGAAAAAGAAATAGTTCAAATTCAGTCATGCAACTTTGTAGAGAAAGGATTATAGAGAAATACTAAAGTTGTATATTCAGACCTATAATCTACATTATAGTTTCTGTATTATCGCAAGGAAATTAAGCTTATAAAATCATTATTTAAAGATGATTAAATGGATCATTAACAGTCACAGTATCAGAAAGTCATATTTCAAACCGGCAGTTATATATCGACTGTTCAATTATTGTTAAATCAAAACGCTTCAAAAGCTATAAAGAATTGCGTTTAGATAAGACAAGAAACAAATGAATGAACTTACTGGATCGAAGCTGCTGCGACTCTGGGGCGGTGTGGAGGGCGGCACCGGAGAGTGGTCATCCTAGAGGCCCTCCTTGCCCTCTTCTGAAAAAGAAATAGTTCAAATTCAGTCATGCAACTTTGTAGAGAAAGGGTTATAGAGAAATACTAAAGTTGTATATTCAGACCTATAATCTACATTATATAGTTTTTGTATTATCGCAAGGAAATTTAGCTTTTACAATCATTATTTAAAGATGATTAAATGGATCATTAACAGTCACAGTATCATAAAGTCGAATTTCAAACCAGCAGTTATATATCGACTGTTCAATTATTGTTAAATCAAAACGCCTCAAAAGCTATAAAGAATTGCGTTTAGATAAGACAAGAAACAAATGAATGAACTTACTGGATCGAAGCTGCTGCGAATCTGGGGCGGTGTGGAGGGCGGCACCGGAGAATGGTCATCCTAGAGGCCCTCCTTGCCCTCTTCTGAAAAAGATATAGTTCAAATTTAGTCATGCAACTTTGTAGAGAAAGTGTTATAGAGAAATACTAAAGTTGTATATTCAGACCTATAATCTACATTATAGTTTCTGTATTATCGCAAGGAAATTTAGCTTCTACAATCATTATTTAAAGATGATTAAATGGATCCTTAACAGTTACAGTATCAGAAAGTCATATTTCAAACCGGCAGTTATATATCGACTGTTCAATTATTGTTAAATCAAAACGCCTCAAAAGCTATAAAGAATTGCGTTTAGATAAGACAAGAAACAAATGACCTTACTGGATCGAAGCTGCTGCGACTCTGGGGCGGTGTGGAGGGCGGCACCGGAGAATGGTCATCCTAGAGGCCCTCCTTGCCCTCTTCTGAAAAAGAAATAGTTCAAATTCAGTCATGCAACTTTGTAGAGAAAGGGTTATAGAGAAATACTAAAGTTGTATATTCAGACCTAAGTTAAATTATAGTTTCTGTATTATCATAAGGAAATTTAGCTTCTACAATCATTATTTAAAGATGATTAAATGGATCATTAACAGTCACAGTATCAGAAAGTCGTATTTCAAACCGGCAGTTATATATCGACTGTTCAATTATTGTTAAATCAAAACGCCTCAAAAGCTATAAAGAATTGCGTTTAGATAAGACAAGAAACAAATGAATGAACTTACTGGATCGAAGCTGCTGCGACTCTGGGGCGGTGTGGAGGGCGGCACCGGAAAATGGTCATCCTAGAGGCCCTCCTTGCCCTCTTCTGAAAAAGAAATAGTTCAAATTCAGTCATGCACTTTTGTAGAGAAAGGATTATAGAGAAATACTAAAGTTGTATATTCAGACCTATGATCTACATTATAGTTTCTGTATTATCGCAAGGAAATTTAGCTTCTACAATCATTATTTAAAGATGATTAAATGGATCATTAACAGTCACAGTATCAGAAAGTCGTATTTCAAACCGGCAGTTATATAGCGACTGTTCAATTATTGTTAAATCAAAACGCCTCAAAAGCTATAAAGAATTGCGTTTAGATAAGACAAGAAACAAATGAATGAAATTACTGGATCGAAGCTGCTGCGACTCTTAGGCGGTGTGGAGGGCGGCACCGGAAAATGGTCATCGTAGAGGCCCTCCTTGCCCTCTTCTGAAAAAGAAATAGTTCAAATTCAGTCATGCAACTTTGTAGAGAAAGGGTTATAGAGAAATACTAAAGTTGTATATTCAGACCTATAATCTACATTATATAGTTTTTGTATTATCGCAAGGAAATTTAGCTTTTACAATCATTATTTAAAGATGATTAAATGGATCATTAACAGTCACAGTATCATAAAGTCGAATTTCAAACCAGCAGTTATATATCGACTGTTCAATTATTGTTAAATCAAAACGCCTCAAAAGCTATAAAGAATTGCGTTTAGATAAGACAAGAAACAAATGAATGAACTTACTGGATCGAAGCTGCTGCGAATCTGGGGCGGTGTGGAGGGCGGCACCGGAGAATGGTCATCCTAGAGGCCCTCCTTGCCCTCTTCTGAAAAAGATATAGTTCAAATTTAGTCATGCAACTTTGTAGAGAAAGTGTTATAGAGAAAGTGTTATAGAGAAATACTAAAGTTGTATATTCAGACCTATAATCTACATTATAGTTTCTGTATTATCGCAAGGAAATTTAGCTTCTACAATCATTATTTAAAGATGATTAAATGGATCCTTAACAGTTACAGTATCAGAAAGTCATATTTCAAACCGGCAGTTATATATCGACTGTTCAATTATTGTTAAATCAAAACGCCTCAAAAGCTATAAAGAATTGCGTTTAGATAAGACAAGAAACAAATGAACTTACTGGATCGAAGCTGCTGCGACTCTGGGGCGGTGTGGAGGGCGGCACCGGAGAATGGTCATCCTAGAGGCCCTCCTTGCCCTCTTCTGAAAAAGAAATAGTTCAAATTCAGTCATGCAACTTTGTAGAGAAAGGGTTATAGAGAAATACTAAAGTTGTATATTCAGACCTAAGTTAAATTATAGTTTCTGTATTATCATAAGGAAATTTAGCTTCTACAATCATTATTTAAAGATGATTAAATGGATCATTAACAGTCACAGTATCAGAAAGTCGTATTTCAAACCGGCAGTTATATATCGACTGTTCAATAATTGTTAAATCAAAACGCCTCAAAAGCTATAAAGAATTGCGTTTAGATAAGACAAGAAACAAATGAACTTACTGGATCGAAGCTGCTGCGACTCTGGGGCAGTGTGGAGGGCGGCACCGGAGAATGGTCATCCTAGAGGCCCTCCTTGCCCTCTTCTGAAAAAGAAATATTTCAAATTCAGTCATGCAACTTTGTAGAGAAAGGGTTATAGAGAAATACTAAAGTTGTATATTCAGACCTAAGTTAAATTATAGTTTCTGTATTATCATAAGGAAATTTAGCTTCTACAATCATTATTTAAAGATGATTAAATGGATCATTAACAGTCACAGTATCAGAAAGTCGTATTTCAAACCGGCAGTTATATATCGACTGTTCAATTATTGTTAAATCAAAACGCCTCAAAAGCTATAAAGAATTGCGTTTAGATAAGACAAGAAACAAATGAATGAACTTACTGGATCGAAGCTGCTACGACTCTGGGGCAGTGTGGAGGGCGGCACCGGAGAATGGTCATCCTAGAGGCCCTCCTTGCCCTCTTCTGAAAAAGAAATATTTCAAATTCAGTCATGCAACTTTGTAGAGAAAGGGTTATAGAGAAATACTAAAGTTGTATATTCAGACCTAAGTTAAATTATAGTTTCTGTATTATCATAAGGAAATTTAGCTTCTACAATCATTATTTAAAGATGATTAAATGGATCATTAACAGTCACAGTATCAGAAAGTCGTATTTCAAACCGGCAGTTATATATCGACTGTTCAATTATTGTTAAATCAAAACGCCTCAAAAGCTATAAAGAATTGCGTTTAGATAAGACAAGAAACAAATGAATGAACTTACTGGATCGAAGCTGCTGCGACTCTGGGGCGGTGTGGAGGGCGGCACCGGAAAATGGTCATCCTAGAGGCCCTCCTTGCCCTCTTCTGAAAAAGAAATATTTCAAATTCAGTCATGCAACTTTGTAGAGAAAGGGTTATAGAGAAATACTAAAGTTGTATATTCAGACCTATAATCTACATTATATAGTTTTTGTATTATCGCAAGGAAATTTAGCTTTTACAATCATTATTTAAAGATGATTAAGTGGATCATTAACAGTCACAGTATCATAAAGTCGAATTTCAAACCAGCAGTTATATATCGACTGTTCAATTATTGTTAAATCAAAACGCCTCAAAAGCTATAAAGAATTGCGTTTAGATAAGACAAGAAACAAATGAATGAACTTACTGGATCGAAGCTGCTGCGAATCTGGGGCGGTGTGGAGGGCGGCACCGGAGAATGGTCATCCTAGAGGCCCTCCTTGCCCTCTTCTGAAAAAGAAATATTTCAAATTCAGTCATGCAACTTTGTAGAGAAAGGGTTATAGAGAAATACTAAAGTTTTATATTCAGACCTAAGTTAAATTATAGTTTCTGTATTATCCTAAGGAAATTTAGCTTCTACAATCATTATTTAAAGATGATTAAATGGATCATTAACAGTCACAGTATCAGAAAGTCGTATTTCAAACCGGCAGTTATATATCGACTGTTCAATTATTGTTAAATCAAAACGCCTCAAAAGCTATAAAGAATTGCGTTTAGATAAGACAAGAAACAAATGAATGAACTTACTGGATCGAAGCTGCTGCGACTCTGGGGCGGTGTGGAGGGCGGCACCGGAAAATGGTCATCCTAGAGGCCCTCCTTGCCCTCTTCTGAAAAAGAAATAGTTCAAATTCAGTCATGCACTTTTGTAGAGAAAGGATTATAGAGAAATACTAAAGTTGTATATTCAGACCTATGATCTACATTATAGTTTCTGTATTATCGCAAGGAAATTTAGCTTCTACAATCATTATTTAAAGATGATTAAATGGATCATTAACAGTCACAGTATCAGAAAGTCGTATTTCAAACCGGCAGTTATATAGCGACTGTTCAATTATTGTTAAATCAAAACGCCTCAAAAGCTATAAAGAATTGCGTTTAGATAAGACAAGAAACAAATGAACTTACTGGATCGAAGCTGCTGCGACTCTGGGGCGGTGTGGAGGGCGGCACCGGAGAGTGGTCATCCTAGAGGCCCTCCTTGCCCTCTTCTGAAAAAGAAATAGTTCAAATTCAGTCATGCAACTTTGTAGAGAAAGGGTTATAGAGAAATACTAAAGTTGTATATTCAGACCTATAATCTACATTATAGTTTCTGTATTATCGCAAGGAAATTTAGCTTCTACAATCATTATTTAAAGATGATTAAATGGATCATTAACAGTCACAGTATCATAAAGTCGAATTTCAAACCAGCAGTTATATATCGACTGTTCAATTATTGTTAAATCAAAACGCCTCAAAAGCTATAAAGAATTGCGTTTAGATAAGACAAGAAACAAATGAATGAACTAACTGGATCGAAGCTGCTGCGAATCTGGGGCGGTGTGGAGGGCGGCACCGGAGAATGGTCATCCTAGAGGCCCTCCTTGCCCTCTTCTGAAAAAGAAATATTTCAAATTCAGTCATGCAACTTTGTAGAGAAAGGGTTATAGAGAAATACTAAAGTTGTATATTCAGACCTAAGTTAAATTATAGTTTCTGTATTATCATAAGGAAATTTAGCTTCTACAATCATTATTTAAAGATGATTAAATGGATCATTAACAGTCACAGTATCAGAAAGTCGTATTTCAAACCGGCAGTTATATATCGACTGTTCAATTATTGTTAAATCAAAACGCCTCAAAAGCTATAAAGAATTGCGTTTAGATAAGACAAGAAACAAATGAATGAACTTACTGGATCGAAGCTGCTGCGACTCTGGGGCGGTGTGGAGGGCGGCACCGGAAAATGGTCATCCTAGAGGCCCTCCTTGCCCTCTTCTGAAAAAGAAATAGTTCAAATTCATTGTCATTCAACTTTTGGGGAGAATTTATTTTTTATTTTTTGTACGCATATATTTCGCATTGTATTTTGAAATTTTACGTCAAGAAAATTTATCTCATAAATTTTAAATTAAAGATCATTAACAGCTATCAATATCAAAAATTTTTACTATGAGTACACCTTCGAAGGTGTTTTTGTAATAAATTTTTCTCTTTAGAATTAAGTTTTAAATTGAAACATAACATAAAACACATAAAAATAGTGTGAAAACTGTATTTATGTAAAGAAAATATGTTACAAAAAATGGGTGGAACTGTAACGTAAATTACTGATCTGTTTTACCTGATAAAATCATGATATTTTGATTGAAATTTGAGTTAAGAACTAAATAATAAATCTAACAAAGTTATCCAAGGAAAAGTATTCTCATAATATTTCTGAAGATATTTTAAGAGTTATGTTTGTTCGAGAAATACGTTGTTTAAAAACTAATAAAATATACTGCCAACGATATGTATATAAATTGATATAAAAAATAGAAAAAATTCATCTACAATCATGAGGAGAGCCTATTCCATTCATTTGGATCCTGGGTTTTACCGGGAAATCATTTTAACCTTTGCGCTGCGTCAGATAGACAATTGTTACCACTAAAATTTAGTTTACACCAGCGGCATGTTATAGATCTGTGTACGGTGGATGGTATCCCCCATTTAAGTGACAGCTGACATCGATCACTATTTGTACTCTGTCAGCGACTGTTTTCTAGAGGGTCCCTCCTTTTGTTCGTTACTCTACCCTGTCGACCGTGAAGTGTGAACACTTTGGAGGAAAGGCAGAAGGTCGCTCCGGTTATATCCATCTCATGTCAAACGATATGCCGCACAAAACTATGAAAGGAAAGCGTTAGTCATAAATGCCACTCAAGGCTCTATCGTTCAAGTTAGGTAATTAGGTAAGGGGGATCGGACATGCAGGCGAAAGTGTCGTTCTGCAAGAAGAGTGAAAAAAATCTCAGCGCTGCAGCGTAAGGGTTAAATAAATGAAAATTTTCAAAAGAAATGCGTATTAAAATATGTGCTAACGTGAATTCAAAATATCTAAAACACAAGTAATCAACGCAATGAATAGCTATTTTATTGCCAGTTTCGAATCACAAATTAAAAAATAATACGATGCCAGATACTTTAAAAATCTAGTAAAATATTTAAAATTTCTATAATTTTGGCATACTTAAGTAAAATTGTCACTATTATAATAAGATTCAGAAGTAATGAGGAATGCAAACAAACATTTAAGATGACTTTCGTCTACTGACAAGCACTAAGGGTGTAAAAATCAGTTTCGACTAATTTTTAAAACGCTATAACGTCGGTTTTAAATTAGATAGAAACACGATTCAAGCAGCATTTCACAGATAAAATATTTTCATATTTTATCAAAATTAGAAAATCTATACTTTTGTCGAATATGACATTTCAAAGGTGTACCCATACCTTAACTAGGGGCCCCACTCCCTGCTCGCCAGCCCTAGGTGATTGCTCTGCAAACCAATTTCGTTTAAGGAGCATACCAACACACCTTTCGTAATCACCTTGGTGAAGGCGAGGTTTGAATGTGTTTTAGTAGCCGCATCGGAAAAACCTACCATTATGTTCCCCATACTATTTTGAACAAACCATGTTAATTTCGTAATTTCTGATCCATACTATCTCGGGAAACTGTCTAAGAATCGAGCGGAAAAAGTGAGTTTTCAATGCTGCGGCGGCAAATTTTTTTTTATCGAGAAACCGACACTACCATATCGAATACTCATTAATTGAAGAGTCGAGAAGCCTCAAAAGCTGCAAAAGAGTTGCGTTCGTGTAAGCCAAGGTACAAATTAGTATACTTACTGCAGCGAAGCTGTTGCAACCCTGGGGCGGAGTGGAGGGCGGCATCATCTGAGAGTAGTCATCCTCCTGCCCTCTTCTGAAACAAAGGATATATTTAAATTCAACGTCACGCAACCTATAGGAGAGAAAGGTTTATCGAGATATACAAAAGTTGTGTACATATAGACCTATAATCTACATTAGAGTTTCCAATGTAATTTAAGTTGTACAATGATAAATTAAAGATTATCAGTAAAGTGTATAATAAGTACTATAAATTTTTATTTAAAACCGACTATAGCGTTAGCCCTTCTAACTAGAGGGCGCCCCATAATCACATGATGAAGATTGATTATGTTTAGGTAGAGCTTAACGTCCGACTCCGGCGAACTATGTCGGTTGTCTGAGGGGCGTGTAATCACCGTTTCTTTAAATCCTTGTAATCAGTTTCTTTGTGAATAAAAAATTTGTATTTCCGTGTGCTGGATTCACGCAAAAAATAACCTTGCCACTACACAGGAGGCCTGGTCTATGATTAAACGCGAGGCATTTGCAATCGTATGGAGCTTGAAAAAATTGGAAGTTTGGGTGTGGTTTATTGAAACAGTTCTACACTGATAATAACAATTTATGCTACTTAACTAAAAGTAATCTTGAAGATTGCAAAAGTGGACTTTTATATTACAATAAAAAACATTGCCCCTATGGAAAAATGCCTCATGCTTATGCACTCTCACGCCTATTGTGAAGAGTGTAAACATTTTAATTATAATTTTTGATGGAGTAAAAAATGATTTGATTTTGCAATGGTTGATTTTCAGTGACATGATTAGGTAGTTAGAATCCTGTATGTAACTTTTTAAGTTCTAAAATGTATTTAAATTCTAGTAAATGATGGTATTTTTTTTGTTTCTTTTACCTTTAGTCTACGATCGGTACAACAGTTGTACCATGATGGCGTCAAGAAATAATTGAGACAATGCCCAGTACATCAGTTGTATCTTGAAAGTTATAAAAGTAGCGCCAAGAGATAATTTAAACAAGGACTGTTTCAGCAGTTGTAACCTTAAAGTAATACAAATTGCGTGAAGAAAAAATCCCGCTTATTCTATCTAAAGCTGCAGTCTAAACGTTAATGATCAAAGGAAAATCATTTTATCAATCAGAAAAGAGCCATCAGTATCCCAAATGTTTATTTAAAATCAACAGTACCATATAGACTTAAATAATTGTAGAGTAAAAACGCTTTAAAAAAGACGCTATAGTAGTAATGCGTTTGGACAAAGCAAGATACAAATTAGTGTACTTACTGGAGCTAAGCTGTTGCGACACTGGGGCGATGAGGAAGGCGAAACTGAAGAGTGGGTGTCAGAACCGGTGACTGGATTTTGTCTGAGCGTTAGCTGGCGACGCTGAGCAGGTGCTCTGACTACTGTGACCATTGACCGGAAATGAAACTGGCATTACCCAGGTGCCAGGCCATGAGGTCTTCTGGCAGGAATCCAGTAGGTATCGAGTTTTGGCGTTGGCATCGCTGGAAGGCAATGGGTACGAACCAGCCGCTGGCGAAATTTAACTGGTGGCAACTGGCTTTTGATGTATGCGAACTGCCGGTAAAATGGTTGGGCGAAATGGATCACTGTATCAGTCGACCAAACATCGGTTCTGGTCGGATCGTCGGCAATAGTGCTCTCGTGTAGTCACCGTGGTGCCACCTGGTAACTAGTGGTGTCGCTGAGCCTAGAAATTTAGCGGATGCCCTAAGCTAACACCTGCTCGGTTACGATTTTCCAAGGCTATTTGGCAGGAGGCAACGTCTGAAAAGTGTCAAAGATGGTAGAGGATGCTAGAGCACACGTTAAAGGATTGACGATTGCGGAAAGGCTGATGTACTGTTGGGCTAATGCGGAGGTGCACCTTCCTAGTAGATGCCTCCGGGAGGCATCTCGTGCTTCCACCGGAAGCACGTGCTCCCCACTCGATGATAAGAAAACACCGCTAGAAATTCAGTGCCTGCCCTAGGCTAATACATGCTCCTTACGATTTTCTAAGTCTATCTGGCAGAAGGCAATGTCTAAAAAGTGTCAAAGAAGATGGTAGAGGATGCTACAGCCCACGTTAAAGGATTGACGATTGCGGATAGGCTTTTATACTGTTGGGCTCCAGCGGAGGTGCACCTTCCTAGATGAATCCGAAGCACGTGCTCCCCACTCGATAACAAAACACCGCTAGAAATTCAGTGCCTGCCCTAGGCTAATACCTGCTCGCTTACGATTTTCCAAGGCGATCTGGCAGAAGGCAATGTCTGAAAAGCGTCAAAGAAGATGGTAGAAGATTCTACAGCCCACGTTAAAAGATTGACGATTGCGGGGCAGGCTGCTGTACTGTTGGGCTCCTGCGGAGGTGCACCTTCCTAGTAGATGCCTCCGGGATGCATCTCGTGCTTCCACCGGAAGCACGTGCTCCCTACTCGATGATAACAAAACAGCTAGAAATTCAGTGCCTGCCCTAGGCTAATACCTGCTCGCTTACGATTTTCCAAGGCTATCTGGTAGAAGGCAATGTCTGAAAAGCGTCAAAGAGGATGGTAGAGGATGCTACAGCCCACGGTAAAGGATTGACGATTGCGGATAGGCTGCTGTACTGTTGGGCTCCTGCGGAGGTGCACCTTCCTGGAAGATGCCTCCGGGAGGCTTCTCGTGCTTTTATCGGAAGCACACGCTCCCCACTCGATTATGAGAAGAAAACCCAGCTCGAAATTAAGCGGCTGCACTAGGCTAATACCTGCTCGCTTACGATTTTCCAAGGCTATCTGGCAGAAGGCAATGTCTGAAAAGTGTCAAAGAAGGTGGTAGAGGATGCTACAGCCCACGTTAAAGGATTGACGATTGCGGACAGGCTGCTGTACTGTTGGGCTCCTGCGGAGATGCGTATACGTAGTAGATGACTCCGGGAGGCTTCTCGTGCTTTTATCGGAAGCACACGCTCCCCACTCGATTATGAGAAGAAAACCCAGCTCGAAATTAAGCGGCTGCACTAGGCTAATACCTGCTCGCTTACGATTTTCCAAGGCTATCTGGCAGAAGGCAATGTCTGAAAAGTGTCAAAGAAGGTGGTAGAGGATGCTACAGCCCACGTTAAAGGATTGACGATTGCGGACAGGCTGCTGTACTGTTGGGCTCCTGCGGAGATGCGTATACGTAGTAGATGACTCCGGGAGGCTTCTCGTGCTTTTATCGGAAGCACACGCTCCCCACTCGATTATGAGAAGAAAACCCAGCTCGAAATTAAGCGGCTGCACTAGGCTAATACCTGCTCGCTTACGATTTTCCAAGGCTATCTGGCAGAAGGCAATGTCTGAAAAGTGTCAAAGAAGGTGGTAGAGGATGCTACAGCCCACGTTAAAGGATTGACGATTGCGGACAGGCTGCTGTACTGTTGGGCTCCTGCGGAGATGCGTATACGTAGTAGATGACTCCGGGAGGCTTCTCGTGCTTTTATCGTAAGCACACGCTCCCCACTCTTTTATGAGAAGAAAACCCCGCTCGAAATTATGCGGCTGCACCAGGCTAATACCTGCTCGCTTACGATTTTCCCAGGCTATCTGGCAGAAGGCAATGTCTGAAAAGTGTCAAAGATGGTAGAGGATGCTAGAGCCCACGTTAAAGGATTGACGATTGCGGAATGGCTGCTGTACTGTTGGGCTCCTGCGGAGGTGCACCTTCCTAGTAGATGCCTTCGGGTGCATCTCGTGCTTTCACCGGGAGCACACGCTCCCCACTCGATGATAAGAAAACCCAGCTCAAAATTCAGCGGCTGCACTAGGCTAATACCTGCTCGCTTACGATTTTCCAAGGCTATCTAGTAGAAGGCAATGTCTGAAAAGCGTCAAAGAGGATGGTAGAGGATGCTACAGCCCACGTTAAAGGATTGACGATTGCGGATAGGCTGCTGTACTGTTGGGCTCCTGCGGAGGTGCACCTTCCTAGTAGATGCCTTCGGGTGCATCTCGTGCTTTCACCGGGAGCACACGCTCCCCACTCGATAAGAAAACCCAGCTCAAAATTCAGCGGCTGCACTAGGCTAATACCTGCTCGCTTACGATTTTCCAAGGCTATCTGGTAGAAGGCAATGTCTGAAAAGCGTCAAAGAGGATGGTAGAGGATGCTACAGCCCACGTTAAAGGATTGACGATTGCGGATAGGCTGCTGTACTGTTGGGCTCCTGCGGAGGTGCACCTTCCTAGTAGATGCCTTCGGGTGCATCTCGTGCTTTCACCGGGAGCACACGCACCCCACTCGATGATAAGAAAACCCAGCTCAAAATTCAGCGGCTGCACTAGGCTAATACCTGTTCGCTTACGATTTTCCAAGGCTATCTGGCAGAAGGCAATGTCTGAAAACTGTCAAAGAAGATGATAGAGGATGCTACAGCCAACGTTAAAGCATTGACGATTGCGGACAGGCTGCTGTACTGTTGGGCTCCTGCGGAGGGCGCACCTTTCTAGAAGATGCCTCCGGGAGGCTCCTCGTGCTTTTACCGGAAGCAGACGCTCCCCACTCGATGATAAGAAAACCCAGCTCGAAATTCAACGGTTGCACTAGGCTAATACCTGCTCGCTTACGATTTTCCAAGGCTATCTGGCAGAAGGCAATGTCTGAAAAGTGTCAAAGATGGTAGAGGATGCTAGAGCCCACGTTAAAGGATTGACGATTTGACGATTGCGGACAGGCTGCTGAACTGTTGGGCTCCTGCAGAGATGCGTATACGTAGTAGATGACTCCGGGAGGTTTCTCGTGTTTTTACCGGAAGCACACGCTCCCCACTTGATTATAAGAAAACCCAGATCGAAATTAAGCGGCTGCACTAATCTAATACCTGCTCGCATACGATTTTCCAAGGCTATCTGGCAGAAGGCAACGTCTGAAAAGTGTCAAAGATGGTAGAGGATGCTAGAGCCCACGTTAAAGGATTGACGATTGCGGACAGGCTGCTGTACTGTTGGGCTCTTGCGGAGATGCGTATACGTAGTAGATGACACCGGGGGGCTTCTCGTGCTTTTACCGGAAGCACACGCTCCCCACTCGATTATGAGAAGAAAACCCAGCTCGAAATTATGCGGCTGCACTAGGCTAATACCTGCTCGCTTACGATTTTCCAAGGCTATCTGGCAGAAGGCAATGTCTGAAAAGTGTCAAAGAAGGTGGTAGAGCATGCTACAGCCCACGTTAAAGGATTGACGATTGCGGACAGGCTGCTGTACTGTTGGGCTCTTGCGGAGATGCGTATACGTAGATGACACCTGGAGGCTTCTCGTGCTTTTACCGGAAGCACACGCTCCCCACTCGATTATGAGAAGAAAACCCAGCTCGAAATTATGCGGCTGCACTAGGCTAATACTTGCTCGCTTACGATTTTCCAAGGCTATCTGGCAGAAGGGAATGTCTGAAAAGTATCAAAGAAGGTGGTAGAGGATGCTACAGCCCACGTTAAATGATTGACGATTGCGTATAGTCTGCTGTACTGTTGTGCTCGTGCGGAGATGCGTATATGTACTAGATGACTCCGGGAGGCATCTCTTGCTTTCAAAGTGAGCACACGGTCCCCTCTCGATGACAAGAAAACCCAGCTCGAAATTAAGCGCCTGCACTAGGCTAATACCTGATCGCTTACGATTTTCCAAGGTTATCTAGCAGAAGGCAATGTCTGAAAAGTGTCAAAGAAGGTGGTAGAGGATGCTACAGCCAACGTTAAAGGATTGACGATTGCGGACAGGCTGCTGTACTGTTGGGCTCCTGCGGAGATGCGTATATGTAGTAGACGACTCCGGGAGGCATCTTGTGCTTTCACCGTGAGCACACGGTCCGCTCTCGATAAGAAAACCCAGATCGAAATTCAGCGGCTGCACTAGGCTAATACCTGCTCGCTTACGATTTTCCAAGGCTATCTGGTAGAAGGCAATGTATGAAAAGTGTCAAAGAAGGTGGTAGAGGATGCTACAGCCCACGTTAAAGGATTGACGATTGCGGACAGGTTGCTGTACTGTTGGGCTCGTGCGGAGATGCGTATATGTAGTAGACGACTCCGGGAGACATCTCGTGCTTTCACCGTGAGCACACGGTCCGCTCTCGATGATAAGAAACCCCAGATCGAAATTCATCGGCTGCACTAGGCTAATACCTGCTCGCTTACGATTTTCCAAGGCTATCTGGTAGAAGACAATGTCTGAAAAGTGTCAAAGAAGATGGTTGAGGATGCTACAGCCCACTTTAAAGGATTGACGATTGCGGACAGGCTGCTATACTGTTGGGCTCCTGCGGAGGGCGCACCTTTCTAGAAGATGCCTCCGGGAGGCTCCTCGTGCTTTTACCGGAAGCAGACGCTCCCCACTCGATGATAAGAAAACCCATCTCGAAATTCAGCGGTTGCACTAGGCTAATACCTGCTCGCTTACGATTTTCCAAGGCTATCTGGCAGAAGGCAATGTCTGAAAAGCGTCAAAGAGGATGGTAGAGGATGCTACAGCCCATGTTAAAGGATTGACGATTGCGGATAAGCTGCTGTACTGTTGGGCTCCTGCGGATGTGCACCTTCCTAGTAGATGCCTTCGGGTGCATCTCGTGCTTTCACCGGGAGCACACGCTCCCCACTCGATGATAAGAAAACCCAGCTCAAAATTCAGCGGCTGCACTAGGCTAATACCTGCTCGCTTACGATTTTCCAAGGCTATCTGGTAGAAGGCAATGTCTCAAAAGTGTCAAAGAAGATGGTTGAGGATGCTACAGCCCACTTTAAAGGATTGACGATTGCGGACAGGCTGCTATACTGTTGGGCTCCTGCGGAGGTGCACCTTCCTAGTAGATGCCTTCGGGTGCATCTCGTGCTTTCACCGGGAGCACACGCTCCCCACTCGATGATAAGAAAACCCAGCTCAAAATTAAGCGGCTGCACTAGGCTAATACCTGCTCGCTTACGATTTTCCAAGGCTATCTGGCAGAAGGCAATGTCTGAAAAGTGTCAAAGGTGGTAGAGGATGCTACAGCCCACGTTAAAGGATTGACGATTGCGGACAGGCTGCTGTACTGTTGGGCTCCTGCGGAGATGCGTATACGTAGTAGATGACTCCGGGAGGCTTCTCGTGCTTTTATCGGAAGCACACGCTCCCCACTCGATTATGAGAAGAAAACCCAGCTCGAAATTAAGCGGCTGCACTAGACTAATACCTGCTCGCTTACGATTTTCCAAGGCTATCTGGCAGAAGGCAATGTCTGAAAAGTGTCAAAGAAGGTGGTAGAGGATGCTACAGCCCACGTTAAAGGATTGACGATTGCGGACAGGCTGCTGTACTGTTGGGCTCCTGCGGAGATGCGTATACGTAGTAGATGACTACGGGAGGCTTCTCGTGCTTTTATCGTAAGCACACGCTCCCCACTCTTTTATGAGAAGAAAACCCAGCTCGAAATTATGCGGCTGCACTAGGCTAATACCTGCTCGCTTACGATTTTCCAAAGCTATCTAGTAGAAGGCAATGTCTGAAAAGCGTCAAAGAGGATGGTAGAGGATGCTACAGCCCACGTTAAAGGATTGACGATTGCGGATAGGCTGCTGTACTGTTGGGCTCCTGCGGAGGTGCACCTTCCTAGTAGATGCCTTCGGGTGCATCTCGTGCTTTCACCGGGAGCACACGCTCCCCACTCGATGATAAGAAAACCCAGCTCCAAATTCAGCGGCTGCACTAGGCTAATACCTGCTCGCTTACGATTTTCCAAGGCTATCTGGTAGAAGGCAATGTCTGAAAAGTGTCAAAGAAGATGGTTGAGGATGCTACAGCCCACTTTAAAGGATTGACGATTGCGGACAGGCTGCTATACTTTTGGGCTCCTGCGGAGGTGCACCTTCCTAGTAGATGCCTTCGGGTGCATCTCGTGCTTTCACCGGGAGCACACGCTCCCCACTCGATGATAAGAAAACCCAGCTCAAAATTCAGCGGCTGCACTAGGCTAATACCTGCTCGCTTAAGATTTTCCAAGGCTATCTGGTAGAAGGCAATGTCTGAAAAGCGTCAAAGAGGATGGTAGAGGATGCTACAGCCCACGTTAAAGGATTGACGATTGCGGACAGGCTGCTGTACTGTTGGGCTCCTGCGGAGGGCGCACCTTTCTAGAAGATGCCTCCGGGAGGCTCCTCGTGGTTTTACCGGAAGCAGACGCTCCCCACTCGATGATAAGAAAACCCAGCTCGAAATTCAGCGGTTGCACTAGGCTAATACCTGCTCGCTTACGATTTTCCAAGGCTATCTGGCAGAAGGCAATGTCTGAAAAGTGTCAAAGATGGTAGAGGATGCTAGAGCCCACGTTAAAGGATTGACGATTTGACGATTGCGGACAGGCTGCTGAACTGTTGGGCTCCTGCAGAGATGCGTATACGTAGTAGATGACTCCGGGAGGTTTCTCGTGTTTTTACCGGAAGCACACGCTCCCCACTTGATTATAAGAAAACCCAGATCGAAATTAAGCGGCTGCACTAATCTAATACCTGCTCGCATACGATTTTCCAAGGCTATCTGGCAGAAGGCAATGTCTGAAAAGTGTCAAAGAAGGTGGTAGAGCATGCTACAGCCCACGTTAAAGGATTGACGATTGCGGACAGGCTGCTGTACTGTTGGGCTCTTGCGGAGATGCGTATACGTAGATGACACCGGGAGGCTTCTCGTGCTTTTACCGGAAGCACACGCTCCCCACTCGATTATGAGAAGAAAACCCAGCTCGAAATTATGCGGCTGCACTAGGCTAATACTTGCTCGCTTACGATTTTCCAAGGCTATCTGGCAGAAGGGAATGTCTGAAAAGTATCAAAGAAGGTGGTAGAGGATGCTACAGCCCACGTTAAAGGATTGACGATTGCGTATAGTCTGCTGTACTGTTGTGCTCGTGCGGAGATGCGTATATGTACTAGATGACTCCGGGAGGCATCTCTTGCTTTCAAAGTGAGCACACGGTCCCCTCTCGATGACAAGAAAACCCAGCTCGAAATTAAGCGCCTGCACTAGGCTAATACCTGATCGCTTACGATTTTCCAAGGCTATCTAGCAGAAGGCAATGTCTGAAAAGTGTCAAAGAAGGTGGTAGAGGATGCTACAGCCAACGTTAAAGGATTGACGATTGCGGACAGGCTGCTGTACTGTTGGGCTCGTGCGGAGATGCGTATATGTAGTAGACGACTCCGGGAGACATCTCGTGCTTTCACCGTGAGCACACGGTCCGCTCTCGATGATAAGAAACCCCAGATCGAAATTCAGCGGCTGCACTAGGCTAATACCTGCTCGCTTACGATTTTCCAAGGCTATCTGGTAGAAGGCAATGTCTGAAAAGTGTCAAAGATGGTTGAGGATGCTACAGCCCACTTTAAAGGATTGACGATTGCGGACAGGCTGCTATACTGTTGGGCTCCTGCGGAGGGCGCACCTTTCTAGAAGATGCCTCCGGGAGGCTCCTCGTGCTTTTACCGGAAGCAGACGCTCCCCACTCGATGATAAGAAAACCCATCTCGAAATTCAGCGGTTGCACTAGGCTAATACCTGCTCGCTTACGATTTTCCAAGGCTATCTGGCAGAAGGCAATGTCTGAAAAGCGTCAAAGAGGATGGTAGAGGATGCTACAGCCCACGTTAAATAATTGACGATTGCGGATAAGCTGCTGTACTGTTGGGCTCCTGCGGAGGTGCACCTTCCTAGTAGATGCCTTCGGGTGCATCTCGTGCTTTCACCGGGAGCACACGCTCCCCACTCGATGATAAGAAAACCCAGCTCAAAATTCAGCGGCTGCACTAGGCTAATACCTGCTCGCTTACGATTTTCCAAGGCTATCTGGTAGAAGGCAATGTCTGAAAAGTGTCAAAGAAGATGGTTGAGGATGCTACAGCCCACTTTAAAGGATTGACGATTGCGGACAGGCTGCTATACTGTTGGGCTCCTGCGGAGGTGCACCTTCCTAGTAGATGCCTTCGGGTGCATCTCGTGCTTTCACCGGGAGCACACGCTCCCCACTCGATGATAAGAAAACCCAGCTCAAAATTCAGCGGCTGCACTAGGCTAATACCTGCTCGCTTACGATTTTCCAAGGCTATCTGGTAGAAGGCAATGTCTGAAAAGCGTCAAAGAGGATGGTAGAGGATGCTACAGCCCACGTTAAAGGATTGACGATTGCGGATAGGCTGCTGTACTGTTGGGCTCCTGCGGAGGTGCACCATCCTAGTAGATGCCTTCGGGTGCATCTCGTGCTTTCACCGGGAGCACACGCACCCCACTCGATGATAAGAAAACCCAGCTAAAAATTCAGCGGCTGCACTAGGCTAACACCTGCTCGCTTACGATTTTCCAAGGCTATCTGATAGAAGGCAATGTCTGAAAAGCGTCAAAGAGGATGGTAGAGGATGCTACAGCCCACGTTAAAGGATTGACGATTGCGGACAGTTGCTGTACTGTTGGGCTCCTGCGGAGATGAGTATACGTAGTAGATGACTCCGGGAGGCTTCTCGTGCTTTTATCGGAAGCACACGCTCCCCACTCGATTATAAGAAAACCCAGCTCGAAATTAAGCGGCTGCACTAGGCTAATACCTGCTCGCTTACGATTTTCCCAGGCTATCTGGCAGAAAGCAATGTCTGAAAAGTGGCAAAGAAGGTGGTAGAGGATGCTACAGCCCACGTTAAAGGATTGACGATTGCGGACAGGTTGCTGTACTGTTGGGCTCCTGCGGAGATGCGTATACGTAGTAGATGACTCCGGGAGGCTTCTCGTGCTTTTATCGGAAGCACACGCTCCCCACTCGATTATGAGAAGAAAACCCAGCTCGAAATTATGCGGCTGCACCAGGCTAATACCTGCTCGCTTACGATTTTCCCAGGCTATCTGGCAGAAGGCAATGTCTGAAAACTGTCAAAGAAGATGATAGAGGATGCTACAGCCAACGTTAAAGCATTGACGATTGCGGACAGGCTGCTGTACTGTTGGGCTCCTGCGGAGGGCGCACCTTTCTAGAAGATGCCTCCGGGAGGCTCCTCGTGCTTTTACCGGAAGCAGACGCTCCCCACTCGATGATAAGAAAACCCAGCTCGAAATTCAGCGGTTGCACTAGGCTAATACCTGCTCGCTTACGATTTTCCAAGGCTATCTGGCAGAAGGCAATGTCTGAAAAGTGTCAAAGAAGGTGGTAGAGGATGCTACAGCCCACGTTAAAGGATTGACGATTGCGGACAGGCTGCTGTACTGTTGGGCTCCTGCGGAGATGCGTATACGTAGTAGATGACTCCGGGAGGCTTCTCGTGCTTTTATCGGAAGCACACGCTCCCCACTCGATTATGAGAAGAAAACCCAGCTCGAAATTATGCGGCTGCACCAGGCTAATACCTGCTCGCTTACGATTTTCCCAGGCTATCTGGCAGAAGGCAATGTCTGAAAACTGTCAAAGAAGATGATAGAGGATGCTACAGCCAACGTTAAAGCATTGACGATTGCGGACAGGCTGCTGTACTGTTGGGCTCCTGCGGAGGGCGCACCTTTCTAGAAGATGCCTCCGGGAGGCTCCTCGTGCTTTTACCGGAAGCAGACGCTCCCCACTCGATGATAAGAAAACCCAGCTCGAAATTCAGCGGTTGCACTAGGCTAATACCTGCTCGCTTAAGATTTTCCAAGGCTATCTGGTAGAAGGCAATGTCTGAAAAGCGTCAAAGAGGATGGTAGAGGATGCTACAGCCCACGTTAAAGGATTGACGATTGCGGATAGGCTTCTGTACTGTTGGGCTCCTGCGGAGGTGCACCTTCCTAGTAGATGCCTTCGGGTGCATCTCGTGCTTTCACCGGGAGCACACGCACCCCACTCGATGATAAGAAAACCCAGCTCAAAATTCAGCGGCTGCACTAGGCTAATACCTGCTCGCTTACGATTTTCCAAGGCTATCTGATAGAAGGCAATGTCTGAAAAGTGTCAAAGAAGATGATAGAGGATGCTACAGCCCACGTTAAAGGATTGACGATTGCGGACAGGCTGCTGTACTGTTGGGCTCCTGCGGAGGGCGCACCTTTCTAGAAGATGCCTCCGGGAGGCTCCTCGTGCTTTTACCGGAAGCAGACGCTCCCCACTCGATGATAAGAAAACCCAGCTCGAAATTCAGCGGTTGCACTAGGCTAATACCTGCTCGCTTACGATTTTCCAAGGCTATCTGGCAGAAGGCAATGTCTGAAAAGTGTCAAAGATGGTAGAGGATGCTAGAGCCCACGTTAAAGGATTGACGATTTGACGATTGCGGACAGGCTGCTGAACTGTTGGGCTCCTGCAGAGATGCGTATACGTAGTAGATGACTCCGGGAGGTTTCTCGTGTTTTTACCGGAAGCACACGCTCCCCACTTGATTATAAGAAAACCCAGATCGAAATTAAGCGGCTGCACTAATCTAATACCTGCTCGCATACGATTTTCCAAGGCTATCTGGCAGAAGGCAATGTCTGAAAAGTGTCAAAGAAGGTGGTAGAGCATGCTACAGCCCACGTTAAAGGATTGACGATTGCGGACAGGCTGCTGTACTGTTGGGCTCTTGCGGAGATGCGTATACGTAGATGACACCGGGAGGCTTCTCGTGCTTTTACCGGAAGCACACGCTCCCCACTCGATTATGAGAAGAAAACCCAGCTCGAAATTATGCGGCTGCACTAGGCTAATACTTGCTCGCTTACGATTTTCCAAGGCTATCTGGCAGAAGGGAATGTCTGAAAAGTATCAAAGAAGGTGGTAGAGGATGCTACAGCCCACGTTAAAGGATTGACGATTGCGTATAGTCTGCTGTACTGTTGTGCTCGTGCGGAGATGCGTATATGTACTAGATGACTCCGGGAGGCATCTCTTGCTTTCAAAGTGAGCACACGGTCACCTCTCGATGACAAGAAAACCCAGCTCGAAATTAAGCGCCTGCACTAGGCTAATACCTGATCGCTTACGATTTTCCAAGGCTATCTAGCAGAAGGCAATGTCTGAAAAGTGTCAAAGAAGGTGGTAGAGGATGCTACAGCCAACGTTAAAGGATTGACGATTGCGGACAGGCTGCTGTACTGTTGGGCTCGTGCGGAGATGCGTATATGTAGTAGACGACTCCGGGAGACATCTCGTGCTTTCACCGTGAGCACACGGTCCGCTCTCGATGATAAGAAACCCCAGATCGAAATTCAGCGGCTGCACTAGGCTAATACCTGCTCGCTTACGATTTTCCAAGGCTATCTGGCAGAAGGCAATGTCTGAAAAGTGTCAAAGAAGGTGGTAGAGGATGCTACAGCCCACGTTAAAGGATTGACGATTGCGGACAGGCTGCTGTACTGTTGGGCTCCTGCGTAGGAGCACCTTCCTAGAAGATGCCTCCGGGAGGCATCTCGTGCTTTCACCGGGAGCAAGCGCTCCCCACTCGATGATACGAAAACCCATCTCGAAATTCAGCGGCTGCACTCGGCTAATACCTGCTCGCTTACGATTTTCCAAGGCTATCTGTTAAAAGGCAATGTCTGAAAAGTGTCAAAGAAGGTGGTAGAGGATGCTACAGTCCACGTTAAAGGATTGACGATTTGACGATTGCGGACAGGCTGCTGAACTGTTGGGCTCCTGCAGAGATGCGTATACGTAGTAGATGACTCCGGGAGGCTTCTCGTGTTTTTACCGGAAGCACACGCTCCCCACTTGATGATTATAAGAAAACCCAGATCGAAATTAAGCGGCTGCACTAATCTAATACCTGCTTGCTTACGATTTTCCAAGGCTATCTGGTAGAAGGCAATGTCTGAAAAGTGTCAAAGAAGATGGTTGAGGATGCTACAGCCCACTTTAAAGGATTGACGATTGCGGACAGGCTGCTATACTGTTGGGCTCCTGCGGAGGGCGCACCTTTCTAGAAGATGCCTCCGGGAGGCTCCTCGTGCTTTTACCGGAAGCAGACGCTCCCCACTCGATGATAAGAAAACCCATCTCGAAATTCAGCGGTTGCACTAGGCTAATACCTGCTCGCTTACGATTTTCCAAGGCTATCTGGCAGAAGGCAATGTCTGAAAAGCGTCAAAGAGGATGGTAGAGGATGCTACAGCCCACGTTAAATAATTGACGATTGCGGATAAGCTGCTGTAATGTTGGGCTCCTGCGGAGGTGCACCTTCCTAGTAGATGCCTTCGGGTGCATCTCGTGCTTTCACCGGGAGCACACGCTCCCCACTCGATGATAAGAAAACCCAGCTCAAAATTCAGCGGCTGCACTAGGCTAATACCTGCTCGCTTACGATTTTCCAAGGCTATCTGGTAGAAGGCAATGTCTGAAAAGTGTCAAAGAAGATGGTTGAGGATGCTACAGCCCACTTTAAAGGATTGACGATTGCGGACAGGCTGCTATACTGTTGGGCTCCTGCGGAGGTGCACCTTCCTAGTAGATGCCTTCGGGTGCATCTCGTGCTTTCACCGGGAGCACACGCTCCCCACTCGATGATAAGAAAACCCAGCTCAAAATTCAGCGGCTGCACTAGGCTAATACCTGCTCGCTTACGATTTTCCAAGGCTATCTGGTAGAAGGCAATGTCTGAAAAGCGTCAAAGAGGATGGTAGAGGATGCTACAGCCCACGTTAAAGGATTGACGATTGCGGATAGGCTGCTGTACTGTTGGGCTCCTGCGGAGGTGCACCATCCTAGTAGATGCCTTCGGGTGCATCTCGTGCTTTCACCGGGAGCACACGCACCCCACTCGATGATAAGAAAACCCAGCTAAAAATTCAGCGGCTGCACTAGGCTAACACCTGCTCGCTTACGATTTTCCAAGGCTATCTGATAGAAGGCAATGTCTGAAAAGCGTCAAAGAGGATGGTAGAGGATGCTACAGCCCACGTTAAAGGATTGACGATTGCGGACAGGCTGCTGTACTGTTGGGCTCTTGCGGAGATGCGTATACGTAGTAGATGACACCGGGAGGCTTCTCGTGCTTTTACCGGAAGCACACGCTCCCCACTCGATTATGAGAAGAAAACCCAGCTCGAAATTATGCGGCTGCACTAGGCTAATACCTGCTCGCTTACGATTTTCCAAGGCTATCTAGCAGAAGGCAATGTCTGAAAAGTGTCAAAGAAGGTGGTAGAGGATGCTACAGCCCACGTTAAAGGATTGACGATTGCGGACAGGTTGCTGTACTGTTGGGCTCGTGCGGAGATGCGTATATGTAGTAGACGACTCCGGGAGGCATCTCGTGCTTTCACCGTGAGCACACGGTCCCCTCTCGATGATAAGAAACCCCAGATCGAAATTCAGCGGCTGCACTAGGCTAATACCTGCTCGCTTACGATTTTCCAAGGCTATCTGGCAGAAGGCAATGTCTGAAAAGTGTCAAAGAAGGTGGTAGAGGATGCTACAGCCCACGTTAAAGGATTGACGATTGCGGACAGGCTGCTGTACTGTTGGGCTCCTGCGTAGGAGCACCTTCCTAGAAGATGCCTCCGGGAGGCATCTCGTGCTTTCACCGGGAGCAAGCGCTCCCCACTCGATGATACGAAAACCCATCTCGAAATTCAGCGGCTGCACTCGGCTAATACCTGCTCGCTTACGATTTTCCAAGGCTATCTGTTAAAAGGCAATGTCTGAAAAGTGTCAAAGAAGGTGGTAGAGGATGCTACAGTCCACGTTAAAGGATTGACGATTTGACGATTGCGGACAGGCTGCTGAACTGTTGGGCTCCTGCAGAGATGCGTATACGTAGTAGATGACTCCGGGAGGCTTCTCGTGTTTTTACCGGAAGCACACGCTCCCCACTTGATGATTATAAGAAAACCCAGATCGAAATTAAGCGGCTGCACTAATCTAATACCTGCTCGCTTACGATTTTCCAAGGCTATCTGGCAGAAGGCAATGTATGAAAAGCGTCAAAGAAGGTGGTAGAGGATGCTACAGCCCACGTTAAAGGATTGACGATTGCGGACAGGTTGCTGTACTGTTGGGCTCGTGCGGAGATGCGTATATGTAGTAGACGACTCCGGGAGACATCTCGTGCTTTCACCGTGAGCACACGGTCCGCTCTCGATGATAAGAAACCCCAGATCGAAATTCAGCGGCTGCACTAGGCTAATACCTGCTCGCTTACGATTTTCCAAGGCTATCTGGTAGAAGGCAATGTCTGAAAAGTGTCAAAGAAGATGGTTGAGGATGCTACAGCCCACTTTAAAGGATTGACGATTGCGGACAGGCTGCTATACTGTTGGGCTCCTGCGGAGGGCGCACCTTTCTAGAAGATGCCTCCGGGAGGCTCCTCGTGCTTTTACCGGAAGCAGACGCTCCCCACTCGATGATAAGAAAACCCATCTCGAAATTCAGCGGTTGCACTAGGCTAATACCTGCTCGCTTACGATTTTCCAAGGCTATCTGGCAGAAGGCAATGTCTGAAAAGCGTCAAAGAGGATGGTAGAGGATGCTACAGCCCACGTTAAATAATTGACGATTGCGGATAAGCTGCTGTACTGTTGGGCTCCTGCGGAGGTGCACCTTCCTAGTAGATGCCTTCGGGTGCATCTCGTGCTTTCACCGGGAGCACACGCCCCCCACTCGATGATAAGAAAACCCAGCTCAAAATTCAGCGGCTGCACTAGGCTAATACCTGCTCGCTTACGATTTTCCAAGGCTATCTGGTAGAAGGCAATGTCTGAAAAGCGTCAAAGAAGATGGTTGAGGATGCTACAGCCCACTTTAAAGGATTGACGATTGCGGACAGTTGCTGTACTGTTGGGCTCCTGCGGAGATGAGTATACGTAGTAGATGACTCCGGGAGGCTTCTCGTGCTTTTATCGGAAGCACACGCTCCCCACTCGATTATAAGAAAACCCAGCTCGAAATTAAGCGGCTGCACTAGGCTAATACCTGCTCGCTTACGATTTTCCCAGGCTATCTGGCAGAAAGCAATGTCTGAAAAGTGGCAAAGAAGGTGGTAGAGGATGCTACAGCCCACGTTAAAGGATTGACGATTGCGGACAGGTTGCTGTACTGTTGGGCTCCTGCGGAGATGCGTATACGTAGTAGATGACTCCGGGAGGCTTCTCGTGCTTTTATCGGAAGCACACGCTCCCCACTCGATTATGAGAAGAAAACCCAGCTCGAAATTATGCGGCTGCACCAGGCTAATACCTGCTCGCTTACGATTTTCCCAGGCTACCTGGCAGAAGGCAATGTCTGAAAACTGTCAAAGAAGATGATAGAGGATGCTACAGCCAACGTTAAAGCATTGACGATTGCGGACAGGCTGTTGTACTGTTGGGCTCCTGCGGAGGGCGCACCTTTCTAGAAGATGCCTCCGGGAGGCTCCTCGTGCTTTTACCGGAAGCAGACGCTCCCCACTCGATGATAAGAAAACCCAGCTCGAAATTCAGCGGTTGCACTAGGCTAATACCTGCTCGCTTACGATTTTCCAAGGCTATCTGGCAGAAGGCAATGTCTGAAAAGTGTCAAAGAAGGTGGTAGAGGATGCTACAGCCCACGTTAACGGATTGACGATTGCGGACAGGCTGCTGTACTGTTGGGCTCCTGCGGAGATGCGTATACGTAGTAAATGACTCCGGGAGGCTTCTCGTGCTTTTACCGGAAGCACAAGCTCCCCACTCGATTATGAGAAGAAAACCCAGCTCGAAATTATGCGGCTGCACTAGGCTAATACCTGCTCGCTTACGATTTTCCAAGGCTATCTGGTAAAAGGCAATGTCTGAAAAGTGTCAAAGAAGGTGGTAGAGGATGCTACAGCCCACGTTAAAGGATTGACGATTTAACGATTGCGGACAGGCTGCTGAACTGTTGGGCTCCTGCAGAGATGCGTATACGTAGTAGATGACTCCGGGAGGCTTCTCGTGTTTTTACCGGAAGCACACGCTCCCCACTTGATGATTATAAGAAAACCCAGATCGAAATTAAGCGGCTGCACTAATCTAATACCTGCTCGCATACGATTTTCCAAGGCTATCTGGCAGAAGGCAACGTCTGAAAAGTGTCAAAGAAGGTGGTAGAGGATGCTAGAGCCCACGTTAAAGGATTGACGATTGCGGACAGGCTGCTGTACTGTTGGGCTCTTGCGGAGATGCGTATACGTAGTAGATGACACCGGGAGGCTTCTCGTGCTTTTACCGGAAGCACACGCTCCCCACTCGATTATGAGAAGAAAACCCAGCTCGAAATTATGCGGCTGCACTAGGCTAATACCTGCTCGCTTACGATTTTCCAAGGCTATCTAGCAGAAGGCAATGTCTGAAAAGTGTCAAAGAAGGTGGTAGAGGATGCTACAGCCCACGTTAAAGGATTGACGATTGCGGACAGGTTGCTGTACTGTTGGGCTCGTGCGGAGATGCGTATATGTAGTAGACGACTCCGGGAGGCATCTCGTGCTTTCACCGTGAGCACACGGTCCCCTCTCGATGATAAGAAACCCCAGATCGAAATTCAGCGGCTGCACTAGGCTAATACCTGCTCGCTTACGATTTTCCAAGGCTATCTGGCAGAAGGCAATGTCTGAAAAGTGTCAAAGAAGGTGGTAGAGGATGCTACAGCCCACGTTAAAGGATTGACGATTGCGGACAGGCTGCTGTACTGTTGGGCTCCTGCGTAGGAGCACCTTCCTAGAAGATGCCTCCGGGAGGCATCTCGTGCTTTCACCGGGAGCAAGCGCTCCCCACTCGATGATACGAAAACCCATCTCGAAATTCAGCGGCTGCACTCGGCTAATACCTGCTCGCTTACGATTTTCCAAGGCTATCTGTTAAAAGGCAATGTCTGAAAAGTGTCAAAGAAGGTGGTAGAGGATGCTACAGTCCACGTTAAAGGATTGACGATTTGACGATTGCGGACAGGCTGCTGAACTGTTGGGCTCCTGCAGAGATGCGTATACGTAGTAGATGACTCCGGGAGGCTTCTCGTGTTTTTACCGGAAGCACACGCTCCCCACTTGATGATTATAAGAAAACCCAGATCGAAATTAAGCGGCTGCACTAATCTAATACCTGCTCGCTTACGATTTTCCAAGGCTATCTGGCAGAAGGCAATGTCTGAAAAGTGTCAAAGAAGGTGGTAGAGCATGCTACAGCCCACGTTAAAGGATTGACGATTGCGGACAGGCTGCTGTACTGTTGGGCTCTTGCGGAGATGCGTATACGTAGTAGATGACACCGGGAGGCTTCTCGTGCTTTTACCGGAAGCACACGGTCCCCACTCGATTATGAGAAGAAAACCCAGCTCGAAATTATGCGGCTGCACTAGGCTAATACCTGCTCGCTTACGATTTTCCAAGGCTATCTGGCAGAAGGGAATGTCTGAAAAGTATCAAAGAAGGTGGTAGAGGATGCTACAGCCCACGTTAAAGGATTGACGATTGCGGACAGGCTGCTGTACTGTTGGGCTCGTGCGGAGATGCGTATATGTAGTAGACGACTCCGGGAGGCATCTCGTGCTTTCACCGTGAGCACACGGTCCGCTCTCGATGATAAGAAACCCCAGATCGAAATTCAGCGGCTGCACTAGGCTAATACCTGCTCGCTTACGATTTTCCAAGGCTATCTGGTAGAAGGCCATGTCTGATAAGAGTCAAAGAGGATGGTAGATGTTGCTGCAGCCCACGTTGAAGGATTATGGGACAGGCTGCTGTACTGTTGGGCTAATGCGGAAATGCTTCTTACTAGTAGATACCATTGGGAGGCTTATCGTGCTTTCACCGGGAGCACGTGCTCCCCACTCGATGCTAACAAAACCCAGCTCGAAATTAAGCGGCCGATGTAGGCTAATACGTTCTTGCTTACGATTTTCCAAGACTATCTGGTAGAAGGCAGTGTCAGAAATACGTCAAAGAGGATTGTAGATGTTGCTACTGCCCACGTTGAAGGATTGCGGGAGAGACTACTGTACTGTTGCTCTCCTGCCGAGATTCTCGTTCCTAGTATATGCCATTGGGAGGCTTCCTCCTGGAGCACGTGCTGCTCACTCGATGATAAGAACAGAACCCAGCAAAAAGTTCAGCGTTTGCACAAGGCTAATACCTGCTCGCTTACGATTTTCCAAGGCTATCTGGTAGAAGGTAATATCTGAAAAGCGTCAAGGAGGATGGTAGAGGATGCTACAGATCACGTTGAAGGATTGACAATTGCGTTACTGGCTGCTGTACTGTTGGGCTCCTGCAGATTAACATTGAAAAGGTAGTTCGTTGAATGTAAATTTTTTTAAAATTTGGGCATAACTTTTTTTAAATCATTTATCATTTTTAAATTTTGAAGGAAGGCGAATCAAAACCCTAGCTAGCATACCACTCTATAAACTTCCACAAAATAACAACATTCGTAGCCACTAAATATTTAACGTCCACCGGTCATTTTCACATTTGAGAACAAGGTCAAGTGAGGACAATGAGGTGGATGAGGAATCGATCCGGAGTAAAATTCTGCAATTTTAACATTGCGAAGGGAGTTCGTTGAATGTAATTTTTTTTATTTTTAATAAAAAAAAATTTCATGAATCATTAACATGATATGATAGCAGTAATTCAAGACTTTTAATATAATTTTTTCTATCACTAATTGTAAATTAAAATATTTTTGGTAAAATTGTTCCAGGGAACAATTCTTCCTAAGAAAGGGGGTTGTAGGGTACCATGTTAAGTACATTTTTTTCTCAATATTACACTCATTGGTTTGCTTTTAGTAAATCCCCTAGGAGTGCCCTTCAAAATGACTTTTAGAAAGAAAGGCTCATATGACTCTACTAGTGGTTATCTGGTTCTTATATTAGGTAAGTGCAAAAGTTCAACTGTTTGTTGTTACGATGAATAGCATAGAAAACAAACTGTGCATAACCACAGACTGCATATCCGCCATTACAATCTATTACCTATTGCCATCTTTCTGATTGGAGATGAATCCCACGTCGGTAAAAGTCCTGAGGTTGGGAGTGGAAAAGTCTCGGATGGCAGTTTTCATATAAAAATCAAAGATTTTTAGGTTGAAAAAGTTAGTCAACGCCGAAACCGGCGACAGACAGTAGGCGTTTAGTCCGAAGAATGGGGAAGATAGTAAAGTAGAACCTACCAATTAAACTCCATTGCGTTTTGAAGATTGATGATAGCAGCATGGGGCCTTGCGTTATCGTGATGGAGGAAAACATTTCCGAGTGACGACGCTAAGCTTCTTCGCGACCTATGTGGATTGCAGTCTGTCTAATTGAAGACAGTAGAATATTTTAATGATTGGGTTAGGTGTCAGGACCTCAGTGAATTATTCCATGCACATATCTACCACACTCCAAAATTTTTGGGATGAAATTCCGATTTCGAGGTCGATGCAGGCGGTTTCAGAAGGCCAAAACACAGTCCGAAGACGCTTTACGTTGCGGTACATAATCCACTTATCTCCAGTCACAATCAGTGTCAAGAACGGTTCATTCTTGAACTAGGAAAGCAAGGAAACACAAGGTAGCGATTGGAAGTCCCGTTGATCTGCAGTAAGCTGATGAGGAACTCAACGATCCAACTTTACGGTGAAACCCAACGCTTCCCGCTGTCTTTCGACTACTGTTGTCCAGTGAAAGTTTAGGCTAATTCTGGCACGGTTGGATTCGGGCTTCTTTATGTCTTGATCAAGTGCCTCTTCAACGAGTGAAGGATGTCCACGCCTTGACTGACCCTGACTGCTTCAGTCTCCTTCCCTGAATTTCCGAAGCCATCGACGACATGTGCTGTCGTCAACTGCATTCTCGTCATAAACGCGACATATACTACAGCTGCAGTACTGCCTTTGTCAAACTCGTACGACAAATAATGTCTCGCTTTATCACTTGTCATGTTGCAATCTGATGTTTTCACAAATGTTGTACTATCAGAAATGCAGTGCATTTACGTGCTGGATAGCTACACATTATATTGATCAACTATTCCGGTCATCGCAACGTCGTATGAAAAGTCATTTCAACTGGAAATATACATCTCCAAAAACAGTTAAAACTTTTGCACATACCCGATATTTCCAGCCGCTCAGGCTCCACCTGCTTGTTTGCTCTGTTATCCACTATAGTAACAAGGAAATGAAACGCAACCCTGTACTTCTAAACACTATGATCGCACGGAATATGGTATGGACAATCAAGTTTTTTGTAATTTTTTTTATCCATTAAAAACGAGGTTCCAGGGTTAGACTCGACTCAAAGGCATGGCAAATGCACGTGCACTCACCGGGAAATTTTTCCAACATTCAAATGCTTATTTACGTCTTTATTTATGTTTGAAAGTGCTTTAACACCTTAATTTGGAAGTTAAAGGGGATTAATTATCGGTCGATAGTTTCACTTCCGTCACAAATTAGATAGATTCCGATTCCCAGGAGTTGGAAGTATTGTTGAACACAAATTGTTCTACAGTAACCTATAAGATACACCCAATTGTTCTACCGTAACATAAATGAGATTTGCAATGTCTCGGGTAACAGTTTCTCTCAATCGGGTCTACAACTCTGCCAACCGGGCTACCGCGGTCCTTCAATTGAAGAGGAAAAATCCCCATTTACTAGAAGTTCGCAATTATCTTGAACTCGATAGAAGAACATCTAATGAGTGTCTTTGATGTGTGAGACAACAACTTGCTCTTCGTGCGGTCATGAAGTAAAATTCGGAAAAGACGTTGAATTTGTTCGCTTTGCAATTGTTCACGAGTTTAGGCACCTTTTCCTCGATTGAAAAAAAAAAGTGTACTTAGTAAGGCAATGGTTTCAATTCCCATACAGGACCACTTTTTTTTAAACACACCCTCCCAGCTCACCAAAGTGGTTCACATTAAAAGAGAATCTTTCTCTATAAATACATATTTACACAAAATTCTTTTTCATATTAAAGAAAACATTTCTCCATAAATTCATATTTACGTAAAAAGAATTTCAAATTAAAAGAGACCCTTTCTCTATAAATGCATAGTTACATAAAAAAAAATTTCAAATTAAAAGAGACTCTTTCTCTATAAATGCATATTTACATAAAAAAAAATTTCAAATTAAAAGAGACTCTTTCTCTATAAATGCATATTTACATTAAAAAAATTTCAAATTAAAAGAGAATCTTTCTCTATAAATGCATATTTACATAAACGTTTTTTTTCAAAACAAAAAGAATCTTTCTCTTTAAATGCATATTTGCATAATTTTTTTTTTTGATATTAAAACAAAATCTCTATGAATGCATATTCACATAAACGTTTTTTCAAAATAACAAGGAGGATCTTTCTGTATGAATGCATATTTACATAGAATTATTTTTCATCTTAAAAGAGAATCTCTTTCCATGAATGTATATTTACATAACATGATTTTTCAAATTAGAAAAGAATCTTTCTCCATCAATACATTTATATAAAAGAATTTGAAATTAAAATAAGAGAATCTTTCTCTAATAATTGAAATTACAGCCAATTTCATTATTTAAACTCTCGACATTAATTTCTCATTTTTAAATCTTTAACATCATTATCAAAACCTATATTTGAAGCCCTTTCGCAGTCACTTGGATTTTATAATTAAAAAATTATAAATGTTGCATTCGTAAAATAATTAGTTTAATTTGCATTATAATAGATAGCTTTCACACTTTACTAAGTGTGAGGGAAAATAAAAACAGTTATGAAATGGTGAGGGGAAAAGTAGAGGAAGGACAGAATCCTTACTGTACACTCCCATGTTTACTTCCACTAATAAACCCCTTTACTGCTACAATTGACAGTATAATTAAATGCCACACATCAGAGGGCTAGGGATGACATTCCACGATATATCTTGAAGTTATGATCCAAAATCCCTCTTTTGATATGACATCCATTCAAAATTTAATACGCTGAAGTGTAATGTAGCGAGGCTGAGGATTCGTATAGAATCTACAGAATTATTACAATTTTTCTCGAAGCTCACCACTCTTCTAAGAAAAGAAATAGTTGACGTTTTGGGGAGTTTTCTAGGATATTTTTCATACTTAAGACTACATTTGAATTTGCAATAGACCAATATTTTAGCGAACATTTACTCTCAGGTGCTATTAGAAATCCAAGGACACAGTGTAAGAATGAAATCACATTTTTAGCAAACCTATAAACAATGCTAGATTTTTTGGCGAATTTTAATCGATTTTTATTAATTTGAGCTTGCAGCAGAAAAATTAACTTTAATTATATCTTTTTTTGTTTCACAACTAGGTAAAGCCGATACTATAGAAGATTTCGATTCAAAAAATTGCCGTCTTTTACAAGAGGCTACTGGAAAAAATAGGATAGCGAAGACTTTAGTGTTTGTTCTAATAACTATCGAAACGTCTCTGCAATTATACAGGAGCTATAATGCTAAACCGTGCTCTTTCTATTAAACTTTAATGCACTATTAAACAATGTAAATTTAAGCAATCGAAGTTCTGTTTCATAGAACTACGAAGTATACATATTTGTCTAAAGAACTCATTTGTAGTGATGTAGTTTATACGTCAATTAACTATATGAAACATGTAATTAAATTTTGTCAAACATGTGCCACCAAGATACAGGAAACGACCTATTTTCTAAGATAAGGGAATGCTAGACAAATCACCCTAAAATTATTCGTTGTATACAGAAAATACTCACGCTTTACTTTTTCGACCACGTAGATATACTTCAAGTAAGTTTTTCAATGTGCGCAAATCATTTGCTATCGTACACCGATTGTCAACGACGTTAACAGCCCTTTCCATTACAACGTGTTTGCCTTTAAGAACACTAGTAGGCTATTTAAGTAGTAATTTTTTTATTTCAGATGAACCTAACTTACCTTTTCATTAGTACCCAATAGATGAAAATTCGGATGTTTTCAAGGATGTTAACATCACCATTCCCCTTAACAAGTGTTTTAAGGTTTTATCATATTCAAACATAAATCTATTCTATTGTAGTACTGACTTGAGTACATAATTGACTGATAGCATCATAAGTTATGAGCAGTACAAATAGGCAACTCTTAGTTTTCACCAAAACATAGGAAACCAATGCTGTATTCTCAAATGTTTGTCATTTTTAAGATTAAAATGATATATCCAGATGGAAGCATTACGCATTACTTGCAAACACGAGATTTTGGATGCATTAGAATTGGCAGGAGGACACAAGATTCATAAGGTGAATGTGCAGAGTTCATTTCCTCCTTAAGCTTCGGTGGAATAAAAGGGCGCGATGAACTGGGAGAGAAGAAAGTTATCAGACTCATTTTCCAGTGAATGCAACACTTATTGCAATCAGAATTAAACCTAACATCGGGGACCATTCAAAGAGGCATGAACAGTCACTTTCTAAAGGTCACTTTAGACTTGAGTAGAAACAAAGTTTCTACTCAAGTCTAAGATAGTGCGACGTCACAAAAGAGGGAAGAAACCTTACAGGAATAGGTCATGTGTACAAAGCCTTGATCCAAGTGTCATACAAAGCCTTGAGCAAGTTAACTCATTGAATTTCACATGGACTGTATTAAATTTAGCTAAAAAAGGATTATAAATCGATAAATCGTTGAAGAATTTCGGAACTTTTATAATCTGTCACGGATTGATTGCTCAGAGACTGGTAATTTTATCCATTGAAACAATTCTGTTCTCAACATAAATTTGTCACAACTCTTGAAATTTTTTTTTTAATTGCTACAATTCGGTGGTGGTTGTGCATTGAATAGGATTTTTTTTTTAGAAATACAGCAATGTATTGCGTAATTCAATATTTCAAGCAATTTTCATCAGTTTTATTACAGAAGGGAAATATTTTTCTAATTAACACGTCGGTGGGGGGTATAACGAAAACAGAACAAACGTATTCCAACTGAGCTTAATTTAAATTGTTCTGCTTATTATACATCATGTAACGGACATACAGTTTAACTACGACAGGAGACAGAAATACGAACAAGGTCAGTTGCAGGAATCCAAACTGCACATCCAAGGGCTCGCAACTCGCAAGTATGCATCATTTATATATTCTAATACGTTTTTTGCCTCCAGTTTCAAAACACAAGAATGGAGGTATCAAGCAACAGACGTTGTAAATAAGTCGTCGGATTCCGGAACT
Organism: Metellina segmentata; assembly: GCA_947359465.1. Lineage (NCBI taxonomy): Eukaryota > Metazoa > Arthropoda > Arachnida > Araneae > Tetragnathidae > Metellina > Metellina segmentata. The sequence continues at coordinate 10,162,294 of OX375876.1, read as the reverse complement.
TAACACTGATGGAGATATTGTCAATTTTGCAATTATATATTCTTCATAAAACGGCTTTATAGTAGAACAATCTGCAAATTTCTATCAATACGTATATTTTACGATTGTACTTAAATACCCAAAATTTTGCTAGGAAAGAGTGATTTGCGAATGCTAACTCTTACAGCATCCTGTGCATCTATTTCTAAAAAATGAGTAATAAATTAAATACATTTCTCAAACAGTACAAAACATCAAAATGATGTATTCTTTCTCGATATCTGCAACGACAGTGGTTTTAGAATACAAAATGTTATTTAATGTAGACTAATTTCTCTGTACTTTAATATCCCTCTGTCATATCAGCGTACTGTATTTCTGGCAAATGGCCAAGAAAAGTGTGTCTAGCCTATTTGTATCAACAGTGCCGACTTTTTCTTTACAGTTCTATATTGCGGGTTCAGCGAGATAGCATTTGAGTCGCGTGGTTTGGGACGAATGGATTCTTTAAATTAGAGGGAAGGCTAGAAGGTGGCATCTCAGCGTAGTTTATGGTTTCAAGTTTAGTTATGTCCCAAAGCGACAGCAGTGATTACAAGTTGATGGAACAAGCGATCACACCTGTCGCAGTCTGGGTCTCCTCACTCTTCGTTGACAATCCCTTTAGTACAAAATGTATGATCATTTACACTCACTGGAGCCGCACTATACGGAAATGGTTAGTTGTTTTGCAAGTTTCGTATTGGCGAGTTGACACTCAGCAATATAGCAATTAAAATATCAAGAGAAATCTATTGCTTTCATACCCAAAACACCAAATTCTTAATCAAAGAAAATAAATTTATAATTATAAGTTCATTAAAATATCAAGGTTTATCAAAAGATCAAAGTTCCGTAGGGATAATTATATCATTCGCTTCAAATTAACAATTTTGTTGACACTTTTAAGACGGGGAATAAAGAAGTGCAAAACCGTGTGGCGAGTTGGCTGCAGACAATGCAGAGATTTTAAGAAGTAAAGAAAAATTCAATTTCCGTTGGAAAAATGTGTTTTGAGTTGGTTTTATTGGTTTTCCATATTCGAATTTTTGAATATAGAATTAAAAATATGTTAAATTTGGCATCGAAAAGAAAATGGTCGGGGATTTAGAATCTCCTTTTCCTCTTGAACAATGTTTTCTGACACACGCGATTTGGTTGAGCGTTAAGGTCGAGTTCCAAACGCAAAGGCTTTCAAGAGATTTTTTAGCTGTAAATTTCAACTTCGGTCGCATTACGAGACAAAATACAAGAGTCTTTGGTTGGATGGAGTTGCAATATCGTAACCATACAAAGGATTGTTGAAACTAGTCCAATTGGGCTACGCGGAATTTTTTTTTTTTCATGCGGTCGTCAAAAGGCAGCGTGTTGCTCTTCATATAGCTCATCTGGAAGGGAACAACTACGCAACCGAAACGTAGCACGCGTTTCAAACGCCCATAGGCGGGGAAGTAATTGATGAATTGAAAGTCTCCATTATTAGTTTGCGTCCTCTGGTATAGAGGAAACATGCACCAGCCTCTTCAAAATACAAAAGTCTTTGGTTGGATAAAGCTGCAATATTGTAACCATACAAAGGATTGTTGAAACGAGTCGAACTGGGCTACGCTGAATTTTTTTTTTCATGCGGTCATCAAAAGGCAGCGTGTTGTTCTTCATATAGCTCTGCTGGAAGGGAACAACTACGCAACCGAAACGTAGCATGCGTTTCAAACGCCCATAGGCGGGGAAGTAATTGATGAATTGAAAGTCTCCATTATTAGTTTGCGTCCTCTGGTATAGAGGAAACATGCACCAGCCTCTTCAAAATACAAGAGTCTTTGGTTGGATAGAGTTGCAATATGGTAACCATACATAGGATTGTTGAAACGAGTCCAACTGGGCTACGCTGAATTTTTTTTTTTCATGCGGTCGTCAAAAGGCAGCGTGTTGCTCTTCATATAGCTCATCAGGAAGGGAACAACTACGCAACCGAAACGTAGCACGCGTTTCAAACGCCCATAGGCGGGGAAGTAATTGATGTGTTGAAAGTTTCCATTATTAGTTTGCGTCCTCTGGTATAGAGGAAACATGCACCAGCCTCTTCAAAATACAAAAGTCTTTGGTTGGATAAAGCTGCAATATTGTAACCATACAAAGGATTGTTGAAACGAGTCGAACTGGGCTACGCTGAATTTTTTTTTTCATGCGGTCGTCAAAAGGCAGCGTGTTGTTCTTCATATAGCTCATCTGGAAGGAATTAACTACGCAACCGAAACGTAGCATGCGTTTCAAACGCCCATAGGCGGGGAAGTAATTGATGAATTGAAAGTCTCCATTATTAGTTTGCGTCCTCTGGTATAGAGGAAACATGCACCAGCCTCTTCAAAATACAAAAGTCTTTGGTTGGATAGAGCTGCAATATTGTAACCATACAAAGGATTGTAGAAACGAGTCGAACTGGGCTACGCTGAATTTTTTTTTTCATGCGGTCATCAAAAGGCAGCGTGTTGTTCTTCATATAGCTCTGCTGGAAGGGAACAACTACGCAACCGAAACGTAGCATGCGTTTCAAACGCCCATAGGCGGGGAAATAATTGATGAATTGAAAGTCTCCATTATTAGTTTGCGTCCTCTGGTATAGAGGAAACATGCACAAGCCTCTTCAAAATACAAGAGTCTTTGGTTGGATAGAGTTGCAATATGGTAACCATACATAGGATTGTTGAAACGAGTCCAACTGGGCTACGCTGAATTTTTTTTCATGCGGTCGTCAAAAGGCAGCGTGTTGCTCTTCATATAGCTCATCTGGAAGGGAACAACTACGCAACCGAAACGTAGCATGCGTTTCAAACGCCCATAGGCGGGGAAGTAATTGATGAATTGAAAGTCTCCATTAGTTTGCGTCCTCTGGTATAGAGGAAACATGCACCAGCCTCTTCAAAATACAAAAGTCTTTGGTTGGATAGAGCTGCAATATTGTATCCATACAAAGGATTGTTGAAACGAGTCGAACTGGGCTACGCTGAATTTTTTTTTTCATGCGGTCGTCAAAAGGCAGCGTGTTGCTCTTCATATAGCTCATCTGGAAGGGAACAACTACGCAACCGAAACGTAGCACGCGTTTCAAACGCCCATAGGCGGGGAAGTAATTGACGAGTCGAAAGTCTCCATTATAAGTTTGCGTCCTCTGGTATAGAGGAAACATGCACCAGCCTCTTCAAAATACAAAAGTCTTTGGTTGGATAGAGCTGCAATATTGTATCCATACAAAGGATTGTTGAAACGAGTCGAACTGGGCTACGCTGAATTTTTTTTTTCATGCGGTCGTCAAAAGGCAGCGTGTTGCTCTTCATATAGCTCATCTGGAAGGGAACAACTACGCAACCGAAACGTAGCACGCGTTTCAAACGCCCATAGGCGGGGAAGTAATTGACGAGTCGAAAGTCTCCATTATAAGTTTGCGTCCTCTGGTATAGAGGAAACATGCACCAGCCTCTTCAAAATACAAAAGTCTTTGGTTGGATAGAGCTGCAATATTGTAACCATACAAAGGATTGTTGAAACGAGTCGAACTGGGCTACGCTGAATTTTTTTTTTCATGCGGTCATCAAAAGGCAGCGTGTTGTTCTTCATATAGCTCTGCTGGAAGGGAACAACTACGCAACCGAAACGTAGCATGCGTTTCAAACGCCCATAGGCGGGGAAATAATTGATGAATTGAAAGTCTCCATTATTAGTTTGCGTCCTCTGGTATAGAGGAAACATGCACCAGCCTCTTCAAAATACAAAAGTCTTTGGTTGGATAGAGCTGCAATATTGTATCCATACAAAGGATTGTTGAAACGAGTCGAACTGGGCTACGCTGAATTTTTTTTTCATGCGGTCGTCAAAAGGCAGCGTGTTGCTCTTCATATAGCTCATCTGGAAGGGAACAACTACGCAACCGAAACGTAGCACGCGTTTCAAACGCCCATAGGCGGGGAAGTAATTGACGAGTCGAAAGTCTCCATTATAAGTTTGCGTCCTCTGGTATAGAGGAAACATGCACCAGCCTCTTCAAAATACAAAAGTCTTTGGTTGGATAGAGCTGCAATATTGTATCCATACAAAGGATTGTTGAAACGAGTCGAACTGGGCTACGCTGAATTTTTTTTTTCATGCGGTCGTCAAAAGGCAGCGTGTTGCTCTTCATATAGCTCATCTGGAAGGGAACAACTACGCAACCGAAACGTAGCACGCGTTTCAAACGCCCATAGGCGGGGAAGTAATTGACGAGTCGAAAGTCTCCATTATAAGTTTGCGTCCTCTGGTATAGAGGAAACATGCACCAGCCTCTTCAAAATACAAAAGTCTTTGGTTGGATAGAACTGCAATATTGTATCCATACAAAGGATTGTTGAAACCAGTCGAACTGGGCTACGCTGAATTTTTTTTTTCATGCGGTCGTCAAAAGGCAGCGTGTTGCTCTTCATATAGCTCATCTGGAAGGGAACAACTACGCAACCGAAACGTAGCACGCGTTTCAAACGCCCATAGGCGGGGAAGTAATTGACGTGTCGAAAGTTTCCATTATTAGTTTGCGTCCTCTGGTATAGAGGAAACATGCACCAGCCTCTTCAAAATACAAAAGTCTTTGGTTGGATAGAGCTGCAATATTGTAACCATACAAAGGATTGTTGAAACGAGTCGAACTGGGCTACGCTGAATTTTTTTTTTCATGCGGTCGTCAAAAGGCAGCGTGTTGTTCTTCATATAGCTCATCTGGAAGGGAACAACTACGCAACCGAAACGTAGCATGCGTTTCAAACGCCCATAGGCGGGGAAGTAATTGATGAATTGAAAGTCTCCATTATTAGTTTGCGTCCTCTGGTATAGAGGAAACATGCACCAGCCTCTTCAAAATACAAAAGTCTTTGGTTGGATAGAGCTGCAATATTGTATCCATACAAAGGATTGTTGAAACGAGTCGAACTGGGCTACAATGAATTTTTTTTTTCATGCGGTCATCAAAAGGCAGCGTGTTGTTCTTCATATAGCTCTGCTGGAAGGGAACAACTACGCAACCGAAACGTAGCATGCGTTTCAAACGCCCATAGGCGGGGAAATAATTGATGAATTGAAAGTCTCCATTATTAGTTTGCGTCCTCTGGTATAGAGGAAACATGCACAAGCCTCTTCAAAATACAAGAGTCTTTGGTTGGATAGAGTTGCAATATGGTAACCATACATAGGATTGTTGAAACGAGTCCAACTGGGCTACGCTGAATTTTTTTTCATGCGGTCGTCAAAAGGCAGCGTGTTGCTCTTCATATAGCTCATCTGGAAGGGAACAACTACGCAACCGAAACGTAGCATGCGTTTCAAACGCCCATAGGCGGGGAAGTAATTGATGAATTGAAAGTCTCCATTATTAGTTTGCGTCCTCTGGTATAGAGGAAACATGCACCAGCCTCTTCAAAATACAAAAGTCTTTGGTTGGATAGAGCTGCAATATTGTATCCATACAAAGGATTGTTGAAACGAGTCGAACTGGGCTACGCTGAATTTTTTTTTTCATGCGGTCGTCAAAAGGCAGCGTGTTGCTCTTCATATAGCTCATCTGGAAGGGAACAACTACGCAACCGAAACGTAGCACGCGTTTCAAACGCCCATAGGCGGGGAAGTAATTGACGAGTCGAAAGTCTCCATTATAAGTTTGCGTCCTCTGGTATAGAGGAAACATGCACCAGCCTCTTCAAAATACAAAAGTCTTTGGTTGGATAGAACTGCAATATTGTATCCATACAAAGGATTGTTGAAACCAGTCGAACTGGGCTACGCTGAATTTTTTTTTTCATGCGGTCGTCAAAAGGCAGCGTGTTGCTCTTCATATAGCTCATCTGGAAGGGAACAACTACGCAACCGAAACGTAGCACGCGTTTCAAACGCCCATAGGCGGGGAAGTAATTGACGTGTCGAAAGTTTCCATTATTAGTTTGCGTCCTCTGGTATAGAGGAAACATGCACCAGCCTCTTCAAAATACAAAAGTCTTTGGTTGGATAGAGCTGCAATATTGTAACCATACAAAGGATTGTTGAAACGAGTCGAACTGGGCTACGCTGAATTTTTTTTTTCATGCGGTCGTCAAAAGGCAGCGTGTTGTTCTTCATATAGCTCATCTGGAAGGGAACAACTACGCAACCGAAACGTAGCATGCGTTTCAAACGCCCATAGGCGGGGAAGTAATTGATGAATTGAAAGTCTCCATTATTAGTTTGCGTCCTCTGGTATAGAGGAAACATGCACCAGCCTCTTCAAAATACAAAAGTCTTTGGTTGGATAGAGCTGCAATATTGTATCCATACAAAGGATTGTTGAAACGAGTCGAACTGGGCTACGCTGAATTTTTTTTTTCATGCGGTCATCAAAAGGCAGCGTGTTGTTCTTCATATAGCTCTGCTGGAAGGGAACAACTACGCAACCGAAACGTAGCATGCGTTTCAAACGCCCATAGGCGGGGAAATAATTGATGAATTGAAAGTCTCCATTATTAGTTTGCGTCCTCTGGTATAGAGGAAACATGCACAAGCCTCTTCAAAATACAAGAGTCTTTGGTTGGATAGAGTTGCAATATGGTAACCATACATAGGATTGTTGAAACGAGTCCAACTGGGCTACGCTGAATTTTTTTTCATGCGGTCGTCAAAAGGCAGCGTGTTGCTCTTCATATAGCTCATCTGGAAGGGAACAACTACGCAACCGAAACGTAGCATGCGTTTCAAACGCCCATAGGCGGGGAAGTAATTGATGAATTGAAAGTCTCCATTATTAGTTTGCGTCCTCTGGTATAGAGGAAACATGCACCAGCCTCTTCAAAATACAAAAGTCTTTGGTTGGATAGAGCTGCAATATTGTATCCATACAAAGGATTGTTGAAACGAGTCGAACTGGGCTACGCTGAATTTTTTTTTTCATGCGGTCGTCAAAAGGCAGCGTGTTGCTCTTCATATAGCTCATCTGGAAGGGAACAACTACGCAACCGAAACGTAGCACGCGTTTCAAACGCCCATAGGCGGGGATGTAATTGACGAGTCGAAAGTCTCCATTATAAGTTTGCGTCCTCTGGTATAGAGGAAACATGCACCAGCCTCTTCAAAATACCAAAGTCTTTGGTTGGATAGAGCTGCAATATTGTATCCATACAAAGGATTGTTGAAACGAGTCGAACTGGGCTACGCTGAATTTTTTTTTTCATGCGGTCGTCAAAAGGCAGCGTGTTGCTCTTCATATAGCTCATCTGGAAGGGAACAACTACGCAACCGAAACGTAGCACGCGTTTCAAACGCCCATAGGCGGGGAAGTAATTGACGAGTCGAAAGTCTCCATTATAAGTTTGCGTCCTCTGGTATAGAGGAAACATGCACCAGCCTCTTCAAAATACAAAAGTCTTTGGTTGGATAGAACTGCAATATTGTATCCATACAAAGGATTGTTGAAACGAGTCGAACTGGGCTACGCTGAATTTTTTTTTTCATGCGGTCGTCAAAAGGCAGCGTGTTGCTCTTCATATAGCTCATCTGGAAGGGAACAACTACGCAACCGAAACGTAGCACGCGTTTCAAACGCCTGTAGGCGGGGAAGTAATTGATGTGTTGAAAGTTTCCATTATTAGTTTGCGTCCTCTGGTATAGAGGAAACATGCACCAGCCTCTTCAAAATACAAAAGTCTTTGGTTGAATAAAGCTGCAATATTGTAACCATACAAAGGATTGTTGAAACGAGTCGAACTGGGCTACGCTGAATTTTTTTTTTCATGCGGTCGTCAAAAGGCAGCGTGTTGTTCTTCATATAGCTCATCTGGAAGGAATTAACTACGCAACCGAAACGTAGCATGCGTTTCAAACGCCCATAGGCGGGGAAGTAATTGATGAATTGAAAGTCTCCATTATTAGTTTGCGTCCTCTGGTATAGAGGAAACATGCACCAGCCTCTTCAAAATACAAAAGTCTTTGGTTGGATAGAGCTGCAATATTGTATCCATACAGAGGATTGTTGAAACGAGTCGAACTGGGCTACGCTGAATTTTTTTTTTCATGCGGTCGTCAAAAGGCAGCGTGTTGCTCTTCATATAGCTCCTCTGGAAGGGAACAACTACGCAACCGAAACGTAGCACGCGTTTCAACCGCCCATAGGCGGGGAAGTAATTGACGAGTCGAAAGTCTCCATTATAAGTTTGCGTCCTCTGGTATAGAGGAAACATGCACCAGCCTCTTCAAAATACAAAAGTCTTTGGTTGGATAGAGCTGCAATATTGTATCCATACAAAGGATTGTTGAAACGAGTCCAACTGGGCTACGCGGGATTTTTTTTTCATGCGGTCGTCAAAAGGCAGCGTGTTGCTCTTCATACAGCTCATCTGGAAGGGAACAACTACGCAACCGAAACGTAGCACGCGTTTCAAACGCTCATAGGCGGGGAAGTAATTGATGTGTCGAAAGTTTCCATTATTAGTTTGCGTCCTCTGGTATAGAGGAAACATGCACCAGCCTCTTCAAAATACAAAAGTCTTTGGTTGGATAGAGCTGCAATATTGTAACCATACAAAGGATTGTTGAAACGAGTCGAACTGGGCTACGCTGAATTTTTTTTTTCATGCGGTCATCAAAAGGCAGCGTGTTGTTCTTCATATAGCTCTGCTGGAAGGGAACAACTACGCAACCGAAACGTAGCATGCGTTTCAAACGCCCATAGGCGGGGAAATAATTGATGAATTGAAAGTCTCCATTATTAGTTTGCGTCCTCTGGTATAGAGGAAACATGCACAAGCCTCTTCAAAATACAAGAGTCTTTGGTTGGATAGAGTTGCAATATGGTAACCATACATAGGATTGTTGAAACGAGTCCAACTGGGCTACGCTGAATTTTTTTTCATGCGGTCGTCAAAAGGCAGCGTGTTGCTCTTCATATAGCTCATCTGGAAGGGAACAACTACGCAACCGAAACGTAGCATGCGTTTCAAACGCCCATAGGCGGGGAAGTAATTGATGAATTGAAAGTCTCCATTAGTTTGCGTCCTCTGGTATAGAGGAAACATGCACCAGCCTCTTCAAAATACAAAAGTCTTTGGTTGGATAGAGCTGCAATATTGTATCCATACAAAGGATTGTTGAAACGAGTCGAACTGGGCTACGCTGAATTTTTTTTTTCATGCGGTCGTCAAAAGGCAGCGTGTTGCTCTTCATATAGCTCATCTGGAAGGGAACAACTACGCAACCGAAACGTAGCACGCGTTTCAAACGCCCATAGGCGGGGAAGTAATTGACGAGTCGAAAGTCTCCATTATAAGTTTGCGTCCTCTGGTATAGAGGAAACATGCACCAGCCTCTTCAAAATACAAAAGTCTTTGGTTGGATAGAGCTGCAATATTGTAACCATACAAAGGATTGTTGAAACGAGTCGAACTGGGCTACGCTGAATTTTTTTTTTCATGCGGTCATCAAAAGGCAGCGTGTTGCTCTTCATATAGCTCATCTGGAAGGGAACAACTACGCAACCGAAACGTAGCATGCGTTTCAAACGCCCATAGGCGGGGAAGTAATTGATGAATTGAAAGTCTCCATTATTAGTTTGCGTCCTCTGGTATAGAGGAAACATGCACCAGCCTCTTCAAAATACAAAAGTCTTTGGTTGGATAGAGCTGCAATATTGTATCCATACAAAGGATTGTTGAAACGAGTCCAACTGGGCTACGCGGAATTTTTTTTTCATGCGGTCGTCAAAAGGCAGCGTGTTGCTCTTCATATAGCTCATCTGGAAGGCAACAACTACGCAACCGAAAGGTAGCATGCGTTTCAGACGCCCATAGGCGGGGAAGTAATTGATGTGTCGAAAGTCTCCATTATTAGTTTGCGTCCTCTGGTATAGAGGAAACATGCACCAGCCTCTTCAAAATACAAGTCTTTGGTTGGATAGAGTTGCAATATCGTAACCATACAAAGGATTGTTGAAACGGGTCCAACTGGGCTACGCGGAATTTTTTTTTTCATGCGGTCGTCAAAAGGCAGCGTGTTGCTCTTCATATAGCTCATCTGGAAGGCAACAACTACGCAACCGAAACGTAGCACGCGTTTCAAACGCCCATAGGCGGGGAAGTAATTGATGTGTCGAAAGTCTCCATTATTAGTTTGCATCCTCTGGTAGAGGAAACATGCACCAGCCTCTTCAAAATACAAGAGTCTTTGGTTGGATAGAGTTGCAATATCGTAACCATACAAAGGATTGTTGAAACGAGTCCAACTGGGCTACGCGGAATTTTTTTTTTTCATGCGGTCGTCAAAAGGCAGCGTGTTGCTCTTCATATAGCTCATCTGGAAGGCAACAACTACGCAACCGAAAGGTAGCATGCGTTTCAAACGCCCATAGGCGGGGAAGTAATTGATGTGTCGAAAGTCTCCATTATTAGTTTGCGTCCTCTGGTATAGAGGAAACATGCACCAGCTTCTTCAAAATACAAGTCTTTGGTTGGATAGAGTTGCAATATCGTAACCATACAAAGGATTGTTAAACGGGTCCAACTGGGCTACGCGGAATTTTTTTTTTCATGCGGTCGTCAAAAGGCAGCGTGTTGCTCTTCATATAGCTCATCTGGAAGGCAACAACTACGCAACCGAAACGTAGCACGCGTTTCAAACGCCCATAGCCGGGGACGTAATTGATGTGTCGAAAGTCTCCATTATTAGTTTGCATCCTCTGGTAGAGGAAACATGCACCAGCCTCTTCAAAATACAAGAGTCTTTGGTTGGATAGAGTTGCAATATCGTAACCATACAAAGGATTGTTGAAACGAGTCCAACTGGGCTACGCGGAATTTTTTTTTTTCATGCGGTCGTCAAAAGGCAGCATGTTGCTCTTCATATAGCTCATCTTGAAGGCAACAACTACGCAACCGAAACGTAGCACGCGTTTCAAACGCCCATAGGCGGGGAAGTAATTGATGTGTCGAAAGTCTCCATTATTAGTTTGCGTCCTCTGGTATAGAGGAAACCTGCACCAGCCTCTTCAAAATACAAGTCTTTGGTTGGATAGAGTTGCAATATCGTAACCATACAAAGGATTGTTGAAACGAGTCCAACTGGGCTACGCGGAATTTTTTTTTTTTCATGCGGTCGTCAAAAGGCAGCATGTTGCTCTTCATATAGCTCATCTTGAAGGCAACAACTACGCAACCGAAACGTAGCACGCGTTTCAAACGCCCATTGGCGGGGAAGTAATTGATGTGTCGAAAGTCTCCATTATTAGTTTGCATCCTCTGGTAGAGGAAACATGCTACAGCCTCTTCAAAATACAAGAGTCTTTGGTTGCATAGAGTTGCAATATCGTAACCATACAAAGGATTGTTGAAACGAGTCCAACTGGGCTACGCGGAATTTTTTTTTTTCATGCGGTCGTCAAAAGGCAGCGTGTTGCTCTTCATATAGCTAATCTGGAAGGCAACAACTACGCAACCGAAACGTCGAACGCGTTTCAAACGCCCATAGGCGGGGAAGTAATTGATGTGTCGAAAGTCTCCATTATTAGTTTGCGTCCTCTGGTATAGAGGAAACATGCACCAGCATCTTCAAAATACAAGTCTTTGGTTGGATAGAGTTGCAATATCGTAACCATACAAAGCATTGTTAAACGGGTCCAACTGGGCTACGCGGAATTTTTTTTTTTTCATGCGGTCGTCAAAAGGCAGCGTGTTGCTCTTCATATAGCTCATCTGGAAGGCAACAACTACGCAACCGAAACGTAGCACGCGTTTCAAACGCCCATAGCCGGGGACGTAATTGATGTGTCGAAAGTCTCCATTATTAGTTTGCATCCTCTGGTAGAGGAAACATGCACCAGCCTCTTCAAAATACAAGAGTCTTTAGTTGGATAGAGTTGCAATATCGTAACCATACAAAGGATTGTTGAAACGAGTCCAACTGGGCTACGCGGAATTTTTTTTTTTTTCATGCGGTCGTCAAAAGGCAGCATGTTGCTCTTCATATAGCTCATCTTGAAGGCAACAACTACGCAACCGAAACGTAGCACGCGTTTCAAACGCCCATAGGCGGGGAAGTAATTGATGTGTCGAAAGTCTCCATTATTAGTTTGCGTCCTCTGGTATAAAGGAAACATGCACCAGCCTCTTCAAAATACAAGTCTTTGGTTGGATAGAGTTGCACTATCGTAACCATGCAAAGGATTGTTGAAACGGGTCCAACTGGGCTACGCGGAATTTTTTTTTTCAGGCGGTCGTTAAAAGGCAGCGTGTTGCTTTTCATATAACTCATCTGGAAGGCAACAACTACGCAACCGAAACGTAGCACGCGTTTCAAACGCCCATAGGCGGGGAAGTAATTGATGTGTCGAAAGTCTCCATTATTAGTTTGCGTCCTCTGGTATAAAGGAAACATGCACCAGCCTCTTCAAAATACAAGAGTCTTTGGTTGGATAGAGTTGCAATATCGTAACCATGCAAAGGGTTGTTTAAACGAGTCCAACTGGGCTACGCGGAATTTTTTTTTTCATGCGGTCGTCATAAGGCAGCGTGTTGCTCTTCATATAGCTCATCTGGAAGGCAACAACTACGCAACCGAAACGTAGCACGCGTTTCAAACGCCCATAGGCGGGGAAGCAATTGGTGTGTCGAAAGTCTCCATTATTAGTTTGCGTCCTCTGGTATAGAGGAAACATGCTACAGCCTCTTCAAAATACAAGAGTCTTTGGTTGGATAGAGTTGCAATATTGTAACCATACAAAGGATTGTTGAAACGAGTCCAACTGGGCTACGCGGAATTTTTTTTTTCATGCGGTCGTCAAAAGGCAGCGTGTTGCTCTTCATATAGCTCATCTGGAAGGCAACAACTACGCAACCGAAACGTAGCACGCGTTTCAAACGCCCATAGGCGGGGAAGCAATTGGTGTGTCGAAAGTCTCCATTATTAGTTTGCGTCCTCTGGTATAGAGGAAACATGCTACAGCCTCTTCAAAATACAAGAGTCTTTGGTTGGATAGAGTTGCAATATCGTAACCATACAAAGGATTGTTGAAACGAGTCCAACTGGGCTACGCGGAATTTTTTTTTTCATGCGGTCGTCAAAAGGCAGCGTGTTGCTCTTCATATAGCTCATCTGGAAGGCAACAACTACGCAACCGAAACGTAGCACGCGTTTCAAACGCCCATAGGCGGGGAAGCAATTGGTGTGTCGAAAGTCTCCATTATTAGTTTGCGTCCTCTGGTATAGAGGAAACATGCTACAGCCTCTTCAAAATACAAGAGTCTTTGGTTGGATAGAGTTGCAATATCGTAACCATACAAAGGATTGTTGAAACGAGTCCAACTGGGCTACGCGGAATTTTTTTTTTTCATGCGGTCGTCAAAAGGCAGCGTGTTGCTCTTCATACAGCTCATCTGGAAGGCAACAACTACGCAACCGAAACGTAGCACGCGTTTCAAACGCCCATAAGCGGGGAAGTAATTGATGTGTCGTAAGTGTCAATTATTAGTTTGAGTCTTCTGGTATTGAGGAAAATTTTTCATGATGGAAGCCTCGACAACTAGTGGTGATTTTGATTAAAAAAACGCTAATTATTTTTTTGCTTTATATTTTTACTCTTGATAGTTTCACTTCTGTCACCTCTACTAATTGTAGTCGGATTCAGGTTCCCTGGAGTTGAGAAAATCTGGAGTAAATAGAATAGACGCAATTGTTCTACCGTAACGCAGAAAAGAGCCTTAACAATGTAGCAGATAACCGTTTATTTCTTAACCAGGTCTATCAAATCAACCAACCGGGCAACAGTGGGCTTCTATCCAAATGGAGCAGCACTTCCCTCCGCACCACACTATTGAAAGCGGGCTAGCGGCCCTACAACTGCAGTGGAAAATCAGCCAATTACCAAGTTCGTAAAGATTATAATAACCTTGATATACGAACATCTAATAACGGCAAAGGGTCTTCGATGGACAACATTTAACTCTTCAAGCGGTCATGAAGTAAAATTAGGAAAAGACGTTGAATTAGTTGATCGTTCTTGAGTTTAGGCCTCTTTTCCTCCATTCAAAAAAAAAAAGTATGTCATGAGGAAATGGTTTTAGTTGCCCATACAAGACCATTTTAACCTGCTCACCCAAAATGGTTGAGTGCCTTTACGGGAGGGAGTATTTTTTAAAAAATCATACCAAATAACAATATAAAAAGTAATAGAAACTTTATGTAAGCCACTTCAAAATAAATGAGCCATCTCATGGTTTCACGATAGAATCGATAACAAAACTGCCTTTGCATAGCGGGATTTAAAACCGTAGTTACAAAATTTGAATGAGATTTAATTTTTTTTTAGCATTTAAACGCACGTGTCAGAAAACAAAGTCTTAAGTTTTAGTCATTTCATATAAAATAGTGTTCAATCAACCTTTTTAAACCATCTCAAAGCACATTCTTCCAGAAGGTTACGAATTCTATCGAATCCATTTTTGAAATTTTCATTGTTACAGATGTCACAAATGTATACTTGCAGTTTGCTCGCCAACACATCTGAAGGCTGCCCTTATGCATATATAAGCATAATTTCATTTACTATTAAAGTGGTCAGTTATTGCTATCTGTATAAATAACCCGGATAGTAAATTAAATTATAAATGTCCAATGAATATTTTAGGTTAATTAAGGTGTTCGGCGTTTGGGTATGAAACTACTGGAGCCCCTTGCATAACATTGAATTGATATGCCCTGGTGTATTGTAAAACCCTGGGAATGTTGGTCAAATGCCATCTCGGCCGCATGACCAGAATTCCGAAATGGAAAGTCATTTGCAATATATCTACTACCAACCGAAGCTAGTAAATCCTCAACCGGTAGGAATCCGATATGGTGGTTAAAGAGGTCAAGATATGGCAATACATTAAAAATGGGGTCTACATTCCTAATTATTGATGGTAGAGCTAAAACGAAAGGAATCAAGTTAATGAAGGAAAACATTAAAATTATGTCATTGGGATTATAGAAAATTCGCGACCAAGGAAGAAATTGCATTCAATCAAATACCAAACTTTGTATTTAGACACCTCTGGTTCTAATAAAATTGAAAAATTAAAACTAAGATCTATCAAACGGAAGAAATGTTATTGAAAGGTTCGAAATATGATGTAAATAATTTAAAACATTACAAAATATAAATGCAAGAAAACCCGTACAAATAGTAATTTCAGAACGCAAGAACATTCTTGCTGATTTCCCGAGAGAAAGATTATTTGACAATTTTTTTTTAATAAGTAAAAATACCGTAAATGTAAAGTATAAATATAAATTACCAATCCCTTGTTTCTCTGAATCCTGTCGAGTAACTGCACAAAGTACCAAATAGTATAAAAAACCTCAACGAACCCGAAATAAAAAAAATCTTAGTTATTAAAATTTATAAAAATTTCACTTGAACGTTGCTTTAAAGCGTGAAATTAACATTCTTAAAAGGCATGAATTTTTAAGTTGGAAATCTTTGAGCAATCAACTGTAAAGAATCTAATATTTTCTTCTACAAATTCTATTTTAAAATAAGCAGTATTTAATCCTTTTTTGCTAAGCTATTTGCGTCACACTGCACACCACAGCAATTCTATACATATTAGATATATTTTAAATAGAGAATATACAGATGGGATTATTCAGTCGGATATTTGGTTTAAAGCTTAAGAAACTTTCTTTCAAAATAGCGCATATGTACAAAGACTGGCAACATTTTGATAATACACAATACTTTTTATAATACTCCAATGATTAAGCTATCAACTTTAAAAGTAATTTCAGTGAGTGGAAGATAATTCTCAAGACTTGTCGAAAATTGATTTAGGCTGTTCTATGAAAATAGTAGTATCTAATTTCTCCAGTTTTAAAATGAGAGTAAAAACACATCACAAGAGGTAGAAAGTTTCAAGTTTTCTCAAGTCCTTACAAATATCTCAGATTAGCCATCAGAAAATTGCCATCAGCATCTCTATATCAAAATACTTCAGAAATGTTTGAGATTTTAGTAGCTCAGAAAAACTAAGTACTTCTTAGAACACATCTCCAACTCAATAAAGTTTAAATATAATTTAATTTTTTCATAATATTTAGTTTTTAATTGATACTGCACTACAAATAAAACCAAATTAAATTGCTGGTTTATAGTTTAGATAAAATTATTTTTCTCGTTTTAATTTTTTGTAAATTATACCTTGGTGAGAATTTTTTTTTCTATTAATCTACGTAATTTGTTTGGGTCAACTCTCCTTGGGCTACACAGGAATTTTTAATGTTGCATTCATAAAAGAGCAAATTAGGTATTTTATGTATAGAATTGGTGCTGTTTCAAGCTACATGATTTCAGCATCATTTATCACCATATTTCATTTGAGAATCGGTTTTTAAATCTAATTTTTTATTTTAAACTACTTTGAAGGGCTTTAGAAGTTATTCTGCATTTGAGTAACACAAAAGGAAACAAGTTGTCAAGTAACGAAACGGTGCAACGCGAGGAGGACAAATTCAAACCCATGCTAAGATTGCAAGATTGTAAAGACATTGTACACGGATTGCTTTTTAAACTCAGATCCTTTGGACAAAAGGCAACCAAGTCTATTTTTAAATGGATTTATCGTTCTTTAACAGTTTTGTATTAAATTAAAACTTTTCAATAAAAAATATCTGCCAATCAAAAAGTGTTAAATGCAACTCTACCTCCATTCATTCCAGACATTAAACGCTTAACTGATCTTGTTACTTTTCTACAGCTAAACATTCTATCCAGATGGGAAAATATAAACAAACTGGATTTCATCTTTAGAATGTAGAATGTGTGAACCGTCTTAAGAAAATAGACATCACTGTACAGATTTATCAGCAAGCAGGATTCGTCGCCATTAACTTTTTTTTGGAAAATTATTCGAATATCCCATTAAGAATTTTGCTTAAATGCATGAATATAGGTCCATTAACTTATTGGCCCAGAAAACTAACCCAGTTGTCTCTCAATGATCTTTATTTGATACTGAATTAGTGCCTAATGGAAAACAAATAATGGTTTACGTTTTGAAATTTTTAACACTTAATTGTAACATTTGCAAAACCGGTTGTGTAAAAATATTGCATTTCAACTCTCGTATTTGATTACAGGAAAGAGCCGTTAGTCGTATTTCTAGTCATAGACAATCGGATTTTAACAAGCATAATTTTAAGTAATTTTGATCGATAAATAAAGCAGAAGTTGGAAATACAATGCATACAGTCACAAGTTCGTTTTATAAAAAGGATTTGAATCCAGAGCCTGTTGAAAAGCCAAATCACTAACTTTTTGACTACCAAGCCAAGCACATACAAAAGGACACGTCAATGACTGATTTATAATTTTGGTGGCAATTTTTTCGTTTTGATAATCCATGCCATTTTTTTTGGTGGCACATGTGAAGAGCGAAATGTATTGCGATTTTTACATTTAATAAAAAGCCTTTTGTAATATCTCAATCCACAATTCCGACTCCATTTTTATATTATTGCATCTGCAATTTAGAATTCAAAATATTTACAAGTCCAGAAACCTTATGGCACTCAAGACTAACTTTAGGCATGGGGTTTGAGTGCATTTATAGAAAAATTAATGAACTTGAGGGTGTGCATAAAGTATTTTATTTATAAGTGGGAATGGAACATTGTTTCCACTTGATTCAAGTCACTACTCGTGTCCAGAAATCACAGGTTCGTTTCGTAACCAGCAATCACAGGACCCTCGTGACCACCAATCCCACAACGTTACCATAACAAAACCGACACCTAAAAATTGGTGTTGAAAAATTATAGAATTTTTAAAACGGACAGTAAGTTAAATTTTGTAATGCATAGAACATCAAGATAATCATAATTTCAATAACACGTATCCCTTTACTTCATAGCTTTGTCTTAGGATTTTCGATTCAGCTTTTGCAATAAGTGGAAGATTTGCAGGCAAGAATTCATTTGAGATCGAATACCTTTTATAGGGTTGTAGAAGAATCACTGCACTTACAGATTGAGACATTCAGAAAGGAATCTTGGATTTATCTCTAGGTTCCATTTTCAACATGGGGTCGATATAACACAATGAATTTGAGTAACGTTTTAATAATAAAAGTGCAATCGGTTAAATGATAGCTTTTTGTTACAGAATTTACAGATAATCAATAAATTTATGGATGGTCTATATAATTTACAAATGGGGAAAAAATGAGCGTAATGAAAGAACGAAAAATCTTTTGTAGTCAAGCAGCTTAAATTTTGTTTGCATGATTTTTAAAAGGGGCAACTCGTTGAGAGCATTTATTTGTGAAAAAATTTATTTGATTAGCTTCACGAATCAAAGAAAAGATATCTCTGCTGCACAGGGAACATATTGTGGATTACTTGCTCCTTTTTACTTTTGATAAATGCTATAAATTCACAAACGCTCCGCGTATAAAATTTGAAAAGTTTGACAAATGCTTTAATAAGGTGCAATATTAACAATACACCAAAACAACTTTCACACCTAAATTGTAAATTTAAAAGATTTTTATCCAAGATGTTCAATTATTGCTTTTCTTTTATGTATTCTCTGCACAACTCTAGCAGAGTACATCTTATTTGGAGTCATCACTCTACTCTGCACCACCCGGAGAACGGAGATAACGAATTAGTCCATTGGTTTGGCTGGAAAGGTCCTCTATAAGAAATAAAGAGGAGTGATGTCCCGACGGCAAATGGGAGAATCAGTTTCTCTAAGACACTCATCATGCCAAGCATCACCCACGACTTCCTGAATCACTGCCCTGATCCTCCGCTGCCATCACCACTAACCATCCAAAGCTTCTCAAAAGGACATACTTTAGTAGTATTGAACGAAACCATCTTTGATTTTGGAGCTTGGGGAAATCGATTCGGCACAAAATTGTACCGCTCTCTCTACTACCTAAAACAAATCCACCGTTCAGCTCTCATTTCTATGACCAGATGCTACGGGATGGTGTCAACAAGAGCCTTGCAAGTTGTTGCCGGTACGAGCGCAAGTGTCAAAGAGTATACGCTGTGCCCAGATTTTCCTCCCAAAAGCCAAAACTTGGGTCATATTAGTGGCGAGAGATTTACACCTCGCTCTTCAACGAAAGATGTTTGGTGGGTATATTATAGGTTCCTAGGAGATGCCTGGGTGTGCGTCTTTGATCACCCCTCGGCACGAATCTATAAAGAAAATTTTTCCGGCTCAAAATGGACCTAAGATTGACTGATATCAATGAGCCGGACCACATATCTTCAGCGCACACATTCCAGGGTCGACCACGTCCACTCCCTATCGTGTTCATCCTGGGCAGATAAGGGTTTTTCGGACGGCGTGTCACTAGGCCCACTTCTAATATTTCTCATTAGAGGCTTTCACTAGCTTCGGCTAATCCGCTGTGGGTTTTCAATAACTCGGTACGGAGGGGTCTGCCTCCATTCGAAGGAAAGAAGGAAGGTGGGTATATTCACCCTGCAGATCGCATAACGATTCCCTATGGCAGTAAACTTCCACTGTGCAGAGGTTTACACCGATCGATTGGGAATCAGCGGCGAAATTGGAATGGCATTTGTGATGCAATACGGAACTATTGTTGCATAAATTACGTTTCTCCGACAACGGAAAGATTTACCTTGTAGAGCAATCCATAAGGCACTTATTAATCAATACGGCATATATTAGAGCAAAGATCGTGTTCGACTTTTATGCGACAAGCAATCAAAGTCCTCATGGATGACTGGGAACTAAAATGGAGACAAGCAAAGAAATTCAGGCATACCCATAAGTTCCTGCCAATACCTGACCTCGGAAGACACCCCCCTTGCTTCCCAACTGCTTTTATGTCGCGGTCTGTTCCCTGATCGTATTAAAAACCAACAGACAAACCTCTCTAAATGTGGAAAAGTGGGAGATCCTCTCCATATATCCTTGAAAGCAGACTTATCGGCCAACTCCGGAATGGACTGCACTTTCTTAGGAGTCGCCGACCCCTGGATTCACAAAACACAGAGTGTCTCCATGCTCTCACTCTTGGGCAGGCATGCGACTGAGACGATGACAACTCAATATCTTAAAGGGCATCTCTCTCTCTGTGCCAACACAGGTTAGCAAAGAGGTAAGAAATATATTCCATTACTCCAATTACTAATATATGAATCTGCCCATGTATAACGTGCTAACTACTGATCGCTGCTGGGCGACACTATTTTGACTGCCAGTGTGTACTCCGACAGGCAAAAATGCAAATCAGGAAACCAGACAAAAATGCAAACTCTCCTGAAAGTTACCGACCTATTGCCTTAACAAGCATTCCATGCAAAATTATGGAAAAATGATCCTCACCAGACTTACTTTTTATCTCACTTCCAAAAATCTTCTACCAAAAGAACAGTTTGCTTTCCGTAGAGGCCACAGTACCACCGATCATGTTTTATACCTTGGTCAAAAAATTAGATTCCCAAAACATCAAACTAACCAATCACACCGTAGCAGTATTCCTGGATCTCTCAAGGGCATTTGATAAAGTCTGGTGGAACTTACTCACTATAAAACATCATGACAAATTTAAAATCAAGGGCAGCACCCTTTCCTAGATTGCTGACTTTTTAAGACAAATTTTCGTGCCAAGTATAAAGAAACCCTTTCCAACTGGTATAGAACTCACCAGGGAGTCCCTCAGGGATCCATCCTTAGCCCAACATTGTTTTTGGCTGGGTTTGAAAAGATCATTCCCGAGGAGTGTGATGTCGGAATGTTCGCTGATGACATTGCGCAGTGGTGCTCTGGTTCTGATGTGAACAGTATAGAATTTTCTTAAATTCAACGTTAATTGATGTGTGGAACTTCGCAAACGACCACAAACTGATTTTTAATGTCTCAAAATCATATGTTGGATTATTTATCACCAATAAACACTTGTACTCGTATCACCCCCAGGTCCTCTTTCAGGACCATCCCCTTTCCTATGTTAAACACCCAAAGTACTTAGGCTTTGTCTTGGATCAGGAGATCACAAGTAACTCGCACATACTAAATATAGTTAACAAGAGCCGTAAGAGACTGAATATTCTCAAGTACATCTCGTAGAGACTGGGGCGCCGATGCTAATACACTCAGGGCTACATACATAGCGCTTATCAGGCCCATCCTTGAGTATGGGTTCCCAGTGTACTTCTGTGCCTCAACATCCAACCTCCTCAAATTAGAGAGAATGCAATTGAGTTAAGCTCGCATTATAACGGGCCTGAGAAACAGCTGCCCAAATGATATAGTACTTTACGAGGCCAATCTTCCACCCCTTAGTTTTGTTAGAAACTCGAATTTGGTAAAATATTCAACAAATTGAGAAGCTATGAAAATCAGAACAGAACCTCTGGTTATTGCTCCAGTTAGATAGATATTCAGAGACTCAAAAGGAATAGCCCATTTGGTCTTGCCGTTGAAATGAAGATTATTTTACAACCGGTGGAATACTCATCTCTAACACCTTGTGTTAGTCCGATTGAGGGTTTACCAGGAGTTCACTTCCACTCTGAACTTCTGTCCCACACAAACAAAAACTCAGATGTCCCTGAATACCTACGACAGCTGGCTCTCGAGGTTATTAATTGTATTCCTAGTGATGACACTTTGATATATACCGATGGCAGTAAAGACGAGTCAAATCACACCGGGAGCGATAACTATATCGACTCTCCAGACAAAACCCAGATAACTGCTCGGTCTTTAGGAGCGAATTGATTGCCATTAGGGAGGGATTTAAGACCATCCTCCACTCCACAGACTCTAGCGATATATGGATTCTTACAGATAGCCGCAGCTCGATCCAACACTCACCCCCTGCCCATCCCTGGTACGGTAGGAAAAGACCAGGAGGCGTATTGGATTTTGGCGAAGACAGACAGGACCAAATGGCTGTCTCGAGACTTATCAGTGGGCACCTAATATGCATGACCTTCGATTCTGGCCACAGGGTCTTCCCAACGTGTACCAAGTGCTAACTGTTACCGGCTTCCCCTGAACATATCTTCGATTGCTTGCGGCTCACTTTAGCGGATGTCCTTGATTGCCCACTACTGGTGCTTGACTTTGATAGAGTTCTTGGTCTCATGGATTTGATCTAGCTGCTGCTAGATCCTGAAGGATTGGTCTCAACAACAACTGACATGCATCAATGCATTTGGCAAGAGTAGGCCAAAAAGACTAAAGGAGAAAAGGTGAACCAAAAGTCTAGACTGGCCTGTCCAAAGAGATGTATAGGAAGAAGGAAACTCAATGCGTGTAAGAGATCAGTGATCCAGACAAAAGGATGGGGTCCTAGGGTGACTATATCTCAACCCAAGTAATGAGCTTTTGTGTTAATAAATGAAGAAATCGGGGCTCTCCAGTATTCTGAAAGGTGAAATCCAAGAATTCTGGTTGCCCTAGCAAACCGGACTATTTGTATCTACCAACAGTACAAAAAAAGCCTTGGGCCTGGAGACTATGAAATGCATGTGCTACAAAAGACCTATGCCTAATTGTCTTGTATTTCTGGTCTCGCGTATGTACCCTTCTTACTTGGAAGAAGCAAGACAATTATTGGTTCAATAACAAGTATATTCTTTTGAGAAACCATTCACATCAACGGCAGTTGCTATACAATTTCCTTATCAGTCTATTCTAACTATATAACCAGGTTTTTTTTACTCCACATTCCGTTTTCCTCCAGCAGAGTATAGCACCACTCTGAAATGCCTAAACTAACCTTCATGCGAAATGGCTTCGAAAATATAGGAAAAGACACTGACATACAAAATTTAAAAATGGAAACTCGAACCTGTCGCCAAGTAAGGTCACTACATGATGCTACAGTGATTCATCACAGTTGCTAGTTGTGGCTAGCAAATCTGGTTTCCTTTTCCAACCTGAAAAAGTGCAATGAAAATTTTCAAATACTAACGCAATGAAATACATTTTTCAGATTGCCATCCATGTAATAATAATAAAATGACTAAAAAATTCATCCATTTTAAAATGTCAATAATTCCATAACATCTAATATTCAAGAAACGCCTGATATAGCACATAACCCAATTGTTGACTTCATTACTACCCAAGCATAATATACCGCTTGAGGATAGGCTTTTTCAGAAACGTAATGGGGTGAAAGTAACCAGAAAGTGTGGTGATGCGAGGCAACATGTTTTATGAAAACTAAAATATGGACTAGAAACAGTCATGTAGATGGACCCAGTTGCCATTGCATGTTGAGGATGTCCATGATAACATCACTGTCATCAGCCATTTCCCTTGTAATGAAAAGGCATTGTGGAAAAATATTTCCAAGCTTCCTTTAAAGCAAAGGTAGCTGGATTGATTGATGAATTTTACATGACATTGGTTTTATCCATCACATATAATTTTATATAGTATCCATTCATTATGACTTGACTCATTTCACTTTATTATTACATTATATTGTTGATTTTTATCTCGTGTTTGGCATAATATGTCCCAAGAGGACTCGATGCCACAAAACCATATCCAATCCAATCCATATTTCCACACCAATGGGAGGACATTCGAAGCCATAGTAAATTTAACATGCCCCTCATTTACACAACGGTCTTTGGCTCGATCGAGTTTTTGAACGCGCAACCCTCCCTAATCGTCATTCTTCCAAACAGGCTCTCATGCTCCCCTTTAAAGGACATTTACATCAATTAAGGAATTGGAAGATAATATTTTCTTCACTTATGCTACTAGCATTCTCGTTAAAATATTTAGAATTTAAGTATTAACTTCATAAGCCGCTGATTTAGTCCATTTCAATATATTCTTGCGGATTTTATTACATCGAGCGACTGATTTTGCTGACAATATGCAGTGAATAGCATGAAATGAAACTTAAGATTACATTCATTGGTTGTGTATCGATGGAATCCCTTTCAAATTCTCACATTAAACCATCCGTTTGTCAACTAAAAGGAGAAAATAGAAATTCAGTTGAGGAAGTTTAACGCGAGAATGACAGTCGCGAAAAAAAAAAAAAAAAAACGACCTCCTTTATTTTGAGCACTATTCATACTAGAGGTACAACACTATTCATGCTCTCAGAGGTATCATTCAATAGGGAACAAGGTCCTCTATAAATTAAAAACAATTGCCTAAGGAGACGTCTTCATATCAAATTTTGCACAAACAACGTAATTTCTAATGGAACACCACTTTTGGATGCCATAATCAGATTCTGCATCGTTAAATAAGTCTAAATATGAAATTTCATGTCTATACTACCTTTATTATTCAGAGATATTCAATCCTAAAATTAGTGTCAATATCAGGGATCATCTCGACATAGAAAGTTGCTAATCGTAGATAGATTAATTTTAGTTAGTTACTCAAATTTCAAATTCGTACCGAGAATTATGATATTTATTATGCAAGTGCTTCCGATTTGATAATTGTATTGCTATATTTACCTATCGATCCAAGAATTATAAGCGGTTTGTCATGTTATTTTTAAACTTTTAGTTGCCCCCTAAAATTGCTATAATGACGAATAATTAATGTAGCGCAAAAACTAACAATCAGCATGAGCCGAAATTTTGTATGGCTATACCAGTCCTTTTGAAACGATTCCCATCAAAATAAAAAGTTCCAATTCACAATTTTTTAAACATTTTAATTATTATTACACACTAAAAACCATTTTCAAAATAAAATGAGGTGGATTTTGTTTACAGTAACGGTACAAAATATCAGCACTATAGAAATATTTAGGAAGACATTCATAAAAGTGTAAAAAACCGATTTAACACTAGGAGCTCGTCTTTCTGTACTCTAACTTCTAAACTGTATGACCTAATGACATGAAATTTGATACATGAAGTTGAATTTTGTTATAGATTCGAAATTGTGTCGAAATAGGGGTGCCAATGGAAATTATGAAGTTGCTGAATTTAATAATAAGACGGCCGCTTATGCAAATTTTATGCATTTGAATTGGTAGGAGACGATAGTTCCAACCAAAACACTTGTTCTTTTGTGGCGGTGAGAAACATTTATGCCATTATAATTTCTTGGTGAATTTCGATTGCCTCAGCAAACACCACATTATTTGTATTCTTTACAATCAGAAACTCGTTTCTTGTAGTCAATAAGCAAAATGGATTGCAAAGAAAAACAAAGTGGAATTTTCATTTAAAAATACTAGCTTCATTTTAATTCAGTCGGATTTTTCAATTTAATTGACATCACTTCAAGGAAATATAGATAACTAGACAAACTAAGCTTTCTCCACAGTACAAAGCATTAAAAACGCTATTGAACATATAAATTAGTTGACGTGATACAATACTCTTTTCAAACCATTTATTTGGAAGACTAAAGTAACTAAAATAAATCTTGGGAAAGTAAAATCAAATGTTTTCATTTTGACTGTTTGCATATTAAAGTCATTCGAAACGAAACAAGTTGAGCAAAGGAAGGGCGTGCAAGTTGTAAGTGTATTAAACGGTTGAAATACTTTATTGCTTTTTGAAAATATGGAAGTAGAGCAATAAGATGGTTTATAATGCTCAGACATTATCCTAAAAGCGACTCTTACGTAACCAGTTCTATTGAGAATGTTTTGTTAAACATAAAACGGTTATATTTTTACTGCATAGGTGGGCTAACACCAAAATAATCAGATTAAATTTGTTCAAGTCCTTACCGGTCGAAGTCGTCTGTGTTGAAAGGATTATCCTGAAAAATATAAAGTAAAATAGAATCAATCGTAAATCATCAATATTAAAAAGAATACATACATTAAAAACATACATAATACATACATTAAAATCTGTTCATTAGTCTCTTGGTGCAATAATCTTCACATTAAAGTGCTCAATATATTAGAACTACTCGACTAGATGTGTTTTTTACTCTAAAAAGTAGTATTTTAAGTATAAACTTAGATTCTTACGAGTGTATCAGCTACTCATATTAAACGTAAAAGATGCACATATTTTTTATATTTTATTGATTGATTTTATATTTTGTGATAAAATTGTACGTGATTAAAATTATATTTTCAGTAATTAGCACCCAAAAACTATTAAAACCGCTACTTATTTTAGAACAATTTTTTCGCAGACCTGTGTAATAGGTGGTAGGTTGAGTTTTTATGGCACAAAGGACATACTTGTCCATGCCGTGCTTGGCCATCACTTAATAGTATAAAGATACTATTGTGCATTCTGCAGAATATTTGATGAAGTTTGAATTGAACTTACTTTCCCTAGGAAACCGTATTTGGCGGCGGGGGCTGACAATCATGTTGGGCTGAAATGCAAGTGAAACAAATTGTCAGTAATCACACACAACATGAATAACATCCATAACACAGCATGTCAATAGAAAATCTTTTGCACGATCATGAAAACAAAATGGTCATCCATTTCGATGGAAGAGCAGGTCCAACATTATGGGAACAAAGTTTAACTTTATTTATCAATTCTGGAAGCTTTCATATTATTCACTATCAGTTTGGATATTGTTTTAATCTCTTACTACATACAGCTTGTTGATTTTATCCAATCTAATATTTATGCAATGCATTTGGATGTTGCGTGTACAAACTCTCCCAATAAGTATTTTACCTTACAAAATGGAATGTTTTAGGCAGCTTTTGTAACAGTTTTTTTTAACTTTTTAAACATGTGTACAATTTTCTTCAAATTTTTGAAGTATATTCGAGATAAAGTAGATGTAAAGTTAATTCTCATTTTACGAATGGATGTTGGACGAGCATGGAAGAACTTAATTGAAAGGCAACAGGAACACAGCTTTAGCACTGTTTATAGGGAAGGCGCCGAATGTATTACAGCATCTCTTTTAATTCTACATGTCCTAATACTTCAAACTGTCCGAAAAACTGGTGAATAATTACACTGTCGAGTTGATCGAATCAAGAAGAAGTTAGGTCAGACTTAATTTTTAAAGCGAAGGCAAATATAATGGATGCTATTCACCTAGGAAAATTTTTTGAATACTTCGATTCAGCAAAGGTATAACAATAAATTTTGTCTGTTCTTTAAATGGTCAAGTGTTGTGCATGGTACAAGAAATTAATTAACATTATAATGAAACAGGCTAGTGATGACAGTCAGATCATTCCCGTCACCACCCCACACTCCAATCTAACACAGCATGCCAAAGCGAGGACCTTCGAGGTCACGACAGATTCAAGATGCACAAGCCTTGTGCACACGAAGGTCTTCGGTTGGACCAGGTTACGAACTCCCAACCCTACTGTTGATCCTCGAACTGGGTTACTGTGGCCGAATAATTGAGGGAAAGCAGCAAATAAATGATTAAGCGAGTGAATTTTTTCTTCCAGTGGTGCGATGGTTGTCGACTAACGCATTAATGATGAGTGGAAAACTCCTCGTGCTTCAAGTCGAGTGGGAGCTGGCAACACTAAACACAAAGACTGAATACTGGAATGTACCTGAACATCTCAAACAGAGCTGCAAACAGTGTACAGTAAAAACATGCGTTTGCAGAACCTTAGATTGGCTGAACACAAATTAAAATTTAGATTTCTTATTTGGTCTATTTGACAATGACTGCCAAAATAGATAAGAGGTGGGCAGATTTGCTTTAAGACATCAGGGTTCAAGACGACAAGAGTTCACATTGACAGGAGAACCAGAGGCTCTCAATCGTTACTGACCTTGAAGATACAGAGCAGGGCTGTTTTCCAGAGCTTTTTGTGGCGAGGGTTATAAGTGTTCCTTAACAATTGATTATCGATAACCTTTTCAACTACACCTGGTTGGTGAAAAAACATTTCCGAGCTGCTATTTGCAAGTCACTTTTGACTGAATAGTCAGAAATTCAACGAGAAATAAACTTTTTGACTTTGATACGATTTGTCCTGTAACTAGTCATTAGCTGTCATCACTAAACATTTATTTTCCTGCCTCATTTCTTTGAATCATTTATGGGATTTTTTAACATTAAGATATCGACTTTATTGATAGCAAGCACTGTATAATGTATCAATATTAACGAAAGTTAGCATTACCCTGGATGGTGACGCAGCTTGTGGTATCCAATACCTAAAAATAAACAAAATATATGAAAAGTCACATCGAAATGATTATATCTGCACTTCCATTATAGTATGTCTAGGGCACAATATGCAAAGCTGAATAAAGAACAGGCAATGAAAACGAGTCAAAGCGATTATTTTTACTTTTTACGAAGCTATGCATATCAGGGTTAGCTATACATCGAACTAATTTTTTGCATTTCAAAACGTGTAAAAAACGAATTTTAACACTATTTAACTAAATTTTTTAAATTGAGGTAAATTAATATTCAAGCTCCAAAAGATTAAAAAATTGAAGTTAACCAGATCTTTAAATTGGTCAGATCTTGACAAAAAATGCTTCATTGAAACCAATTGGAGAAACCAATTTCGCCTGTATGACAAAAAAATCAAAAGTTCAGTTTTAACTTTAAAATATTTCAGAGGGATCAATTCCTATGTTCCCTTCCATTAGCTCTCCCATTAACACAGCATGTTGATTTTGTGTGCTTTAGAAACGAATTGCTCCAATAGAGCTTGCAAATTGTTAAATATTTTCTTCCTATAGGCCTGCATAATGATTCAATTTTATTTTGCGACATCAAACATGTTTGGGGTTGCCCCTCCTTCTAAATACCATCTCGGAGAAAAACAAAAATGAGTTAGGTTGGGATCACATGTTCACAATCCGTGAATTTAACATTTTAACAGCGTGCATGTAACTGCTAATAGCGCCTTTGTCAACTTAGTCCTTTATATAATATTTACCAAACACGAGCAATCTGTAATGCGACTAAATGCTATCAATATGCACGCTGAAACCGATACTTCTAATATATATATATTTGGAATTATGCAAGTAAAAACTAAATATGACATGGAATGTGTTGAATTAATTCGGAAATCAGAATTGGAATAGCGTTCTAAGTTTTTAAGGGTCTATTTCTTCCAATAAGGTTTCGTCTCTAAGTGTGCAACTGAAGAAAAAGCTCGTATTCAACTCTTTAATTCAATTTTTACCGATATGTCCCAATCATCCAAAAAGCAAATAAAACGAGTCTTCTTCAAATGAACAAGGAACAGACTCTGGTTACCACGTTACATCCCAACAGGGATCAACTTATTTTCAACTGCTATGGAAAAGCTGAAAAAAATTGAAAGGTTCTTACCTAGACGTTGGGTCTACCTCATCCTCTTCATTGTCTGAAGAAACTTGCATTAAACTTAAATCTGTCATCTGCAGAGAATAAGAAAACTCGTTTTAGAACTAATTGCTAGAACTGGGCTTTCAATGAACAAAGTGTTAGAAATAAAAATTCGATTTGAAGGTAAACTTTTTATCTCGTTCACACCTAAAGATATGGCACTGAGGGCCTTACATGGAATGATGCATATTTCAAGTACCAATGTACCAAATAGATATAAATATGAAAAATAATGAAAAACTACTTGAATCTCCAACAAATTATGAAGCAACACTTTCTCTTGCTAAGATTACAATTAACAATGATAGTATGCCAGAGTTCTTGCAAGAAATTTCCTCCAATTTATTGCACTTTAGAAATGAACGAGGTGATGAATTGATTCCCTTTCAAGAGATGAAGAACCAGAGCCCCTCAATCGCCACTGAATTTGAAGAAAGAGCAGGACTGTTTTCCAGAGCCTTTTTGCGGTCCGGGGTGGTTAGAAAAGTGTTTAATTTATTAGGTAGAGGCGAACCTTTACATGGATTATGAATTACTGCCCCTTACGAGTCTGAATCCCTTCCCTGGATTATAAAAGAGCATTTTTGAGCTGCTACTTGTAGTCACTTTTGACTGAAGGGTCAGAAATGCCATGAGAAATAAACTTTTGACCTTGATACGTTTTGTCCAATAACTAGTCATTAGCTGTCATCACTAAACATTTATTTTCATGCCTCATTTCTTTGAATCCTTTATGGGATTCTTTAACAGCAAGGTATCGACTTCATTGATAGCAGGCACTGTATAATGTATCAATGTTTATGAAAATTAGCATTACCGTTGATGGTGACGAGGCTTGTGGTGGTATGCGACACCTAAAAATAAACAAAATATATGAAAACGCACATCGCAATGATTATATCTGCACTTCCATTACAGAATGTCTAGGGCACGATAAGCAAAGCTGGATTGAAAACAGGGTATGAAAACAATAGTTGTTAATTAACAATACTCAAAATCAATTATTTTTGACATTCTACAAAACTATGTATACCAGGGTTAGCTATACAGTTAATTTAACATTATTTAACAAAACTAAATTTGTTAAATTGAAGTAAATTAATATTCAAGCTCCAAAAGGTTGAAACAGTTTAAGTTAGCCACATCTTTAAATTGGTCAGATCTAGACAAAAATACTGCATTGAATCCAATTGGAGGGTTAAGATCATTCAAGTTTTGTATAAAAGTGCATTTTAGATATATAGTAATTTTAGAGACAAGAAAAAAGAGTGACATACAAAAGGAAGTGATTCTACGATGATAGATTGGTTTGGTTGAAAAATTGAAAGGTTCTTACCTAGACGGTGTGACTACCTCATCCTCTTCATTGTCCGAGGATACAAGCATTAAGCTTAAATCATCTGTCATCTGCAGAGAATAGAAGAATTCATTTTAGAACTAATTTCTATAACAAGGTCTTTCAATGAATTGAAATGAAATCAGAAAATCAAAAATAATCAGAGCAATGGGGGGAAATATGTTTGTTTCTAACACACCTAAAGACATGGCCCTCAGGGCCATACATGGAAGTATACAGATATTCGGTACAATGATACTTGATAAGTGTAAATATGAAAAATGAAGACTACTCGACTCTGACGAATTATTTAGCAACACACTTTCTCTTGCTAAAATTACAATTAACAAAATATGCCAGAGAACTATCAAGAAATTTCCTCTAATTTATTGTACCCAAGAAATGAATGAGGCAATGCATCCATTCCCTTCCAAGAGGCAATGCATCCATTCCCTTCCAAGAGGCAATGCATCCATTCCCTTCCAAGAGGCAATGCATCCATTCCCTTCCAAGAGGCAATGCATCCATTCCCTTCCAAGAGGCAATGCATCCATTCCCTTCCAAGAGGCAATGCATCCATTCCCTTCCAAGAGGCAATGCATCCATTCCCTTCCAAGAGGCAATGCATCCATTCCCTTCCAAGAGGCAATGCATCCATTCCCTTCCAAGAGGCAATGCATCCATTCCCTTCCAAGAGGCAATGCATCCATTCCCTTCCAAGAGGCAATGCATCCATTCCCTTCCAAGAGGCAATGCATCCATTCCCTTCCAAGAGGCAATGCATCCATTCCCTTCCAAGAGGCAATGCATCCATTCCCTTCCAAGAGGCAATGCATCCATTCCCTTCCAAGAGGCAATGCATCCATTCCCTTCCAAGAGGCAATGCATCCATTCCCTTCCAAGAGGCAATGCATCCATTCCCTTCCAAGAGGCAATGCATCCATTCCCTTCCAAGAGGCAATGCATCCATTCCCTTACAAGAGGCAATGCATCCATTCCCTTACAAGAGGCAATGCATCCATTCCCTTACAAGAGGCAATGCATCCATTCCCTTACAAGAGGCAATGCATCCATTCCCTTACAAGAGGCAATGCATCCATTCCCTTACAAGAGGCAATGCATCCATTCCCTTACAAGAGGCAATGCATCCATTCCCTTACAAGAGGCATTGAATTGGATTTTGAAATTTTTGACACAAGGTCCCTAGTAGGTCAAGTTGAGCCAGAAAGACACATGCATGCATGGATACTAGTAAAAAGTGAAGTTTAGAGGATTGAATGAGAAAATATAACATTTGAAAATTAGATTAACGAATCCTTTTGAATTTGAAGACAAAAAGAAGAGATTTAAAAACCAATAGTACGTAATCGCGAAAAATCTGAAAGGGGATTTTCTCAGATTCTTAAATGTTTTGAAGTAGAATTTTGAAGCTGATGTATAACGACAGAACATACAATCAAAATAGGATTAAAAGGAAAATGAATTACAGCGTTTCAATTGGATAGTCTATCAAAAAGTTTGTAATTGCCTAGAAAGGAATCAGTGCAGTTCAAGGTTTGTTTTTAGTGTTACAAAGTAATGGTTGCCCTCCTTCAATTACTAGCTCATTCAATAGACATTTCTGAATAAAATTAGATCTTAGACCGAGCTTAAATTGAAGTTTCTCAAACCAAAAGTATTCATCATAACTAATTATGAAAATTCAAGCGAATAACACTGATCTGCATGAAAATAAGCCCGACACCATTCTCACCGATTGTTATGTAAAATGACCTCCTGAATCCGAATAAGACCCCCCCCCCTCATTTCCCCCAGCACCCATGTTCATCACTTTTCGATATACTTTTATGGACATAATAGATTTGGAGTGGGGAAAGGATAATTTTAACCATTAAATTTCTGAGGGCTACAGGTGAAAAGCTCTAAAACATGAAATTTGTAACAAGGAGGGAAATTCGAGGGGATGCGTCCCCTTAAAATGTAAAAAAAAAAAAAAATTCTAGGTTGTTTTCGCAATTTTTTCATTTATTTTCTACATATTCCAGCTCCCTCTTTTCCTCCCCAAACACACCCAAGTAATAAAAACACTTAGTATCAATTTTGGCTAAGAGCGGGTGAGGTCCCGAATCCCTCGCAAGAAAGTTTGGAAAATTCACTGTTCGACGGCGGTGCTCTCAAATACTCGCGAGCTTAGTGGTTTCCGCAGAAATTTTTATGCATTAACAATTTTAAACTTGCATTGCTTTTATCACTATAGTTGTCAACTGTAATCTTTATCTTCCCTCATAACTTTCATGATCGCAGAGTCAACTTTTCGGTATTCTAGGCGGGGATTCAGTGTTTCCAAGTTGTTTAGATTATGTAAAACGGTTCAATTTTTTTTGGCTCCGGCTTTTTCAAAGTGAATTGCAGTACGTGAGTGTAAGTTGTGATTGATACCGAGCATTGATTTAATTATGCCACGCGAGTGTAAAAATAATCTCGATAGCTACTGCTATGTTTGCGGTTAATTGACTTACAAAGCGCACCGAAAACTCATTTCTCTACTTCTTAAAACTGCTTACCAATTTTACTTTGATTACCAAGTTGGTGATCAGGACAAGGATTGGGCTCCAAAGTTTTGCTGCAATACTAGTTGCAGTAACTTGACCAAATGGCTGAGAGGTACCCGTAAATCAATGCCATTTGCTGTGCCCATATGCTTTGGCCCGAACCTCGCTGTCATCTCACAGATTGCTACTTTTGTAGAACTTCCACCGTTTGGAGCCCAATCCT
This sequence comes from Metellina segmentata, assembly GCA_947359465.1. NCBI lineage: Eukaryota > Metazoa > Arthropoda > Arachnida > Araneae > Tetragnathidae > Metellina > Metellina segmentata. The sequence goes on along the minus strand of OX375876.1, from coordinate 10,128,866 downwards.
TGTTCTGATCGCCAACTTGGTAATCAAAGTAAAATTGGTAAGCAGTTTTAAGAAGTGGAGAAAGGAGTTTTCGGTGCGCTTTGAACGTCAATTAACCGCAAACATAGCAGAAGCTATCGAGAAGATTTTGACACTCGCGTGGCATAATTAAATCAATGCTCGGCATCAATCACAACTTACACTCACTTTCTGTAATTCACTTTGAAATAGCCGGAGCAAAAAAAAATTGAACCGTTTTACATAATATAAACTTGGAAACGCTGAATCCCCGCCTAGAATACCGAAAAGTTGACTCTGCGATCATGAAAGTCGTTATGAGGGAAGATAACGATTACAGTTGACAACTAGTGATAAAAGCAATGCAAGTTCAAAATTGTTAATGCATAAAAATTCCTGCGCAAGCCACGAAGCGAGCGAGTTATTGAGAGCGCCACCATCGTACAGTGAAACTTCCAAACTTTCTTACGCGGGTTCCGGGAGTTTCTTGCGCGGGATTTATTAGTTACTGTCCTACTAGAGCAACACAACGGGCTATTGACGACGGTCCGGGATCAGTCCATTAAGGGAAGATCCGAGGACAACACATCGTAATTTTGAACCACGGTCAGGTGACGTAGCAACACCCGAGCTGGCACTCCACTCTCCAAACTTCCACACCAACCCAAAGTGAGGGCTTCCGGGCAGTATAGATTTAAGGTGCACCAACCGCCTTGACACTAGACACTTACAAATATCCATGCCCGGATCCAAATTCGAACCAGGAACCTTCCGATCTAGAGGCTAACACCTTACCACTAGACCGTTTGGTCGGCTGATTTAAGTTACCTACTTGCATCATTAAATAAAATTCAATAAAAAATGCTATAACAAAAATTTCCGTTTTTTGGATGTGTGTGTGTGTGTGTGTGTGTGTGTGTGTGTGTGTGTGTGTGTGTGTGTGTGTGTGTGTGTGTGTGTGTGTGTGTGTGTGTGTGTGTGTGTGTGTGTGTGTGTGTGTGTGTGTGTGTGTGTGTGTGTGTGTGTGTGTGTGTGTGTGTGTGTGTGTGTGTGTGTGTGTGTGTGTGTGTGTGTGTGTGTGTGTGTGTGTGTGTGTGTGTGTGTGTGTGTGTGTGTGTGTGTGTGTGTGTGTGTGTGTGTGTGTGTGTGTGTGTGTGTGTGTGTGTGTGTGTGTGTGTGTGTGTGTGTGTGTGTGTGTGTGTGTGTGTGTGTGTGTGTGTGTGTGTGTGTGTGTGTGTGTGTGTGTGTGTGTGTGTGTGTGTGTGTGTGTGTGTGTGTGTGTGTGTGTGTGTGTGTGTGTGTGTGTGTGTGTGTGTGTGTGTGTGTGTGTGTGTGTGTGTGTGTGTGTGTGTGTGTGTGTGTGTGTGTGTGTGTGTGTGTGTGTGTGTGTGTGTGTGTGTGTGTGTGTGTGTGTGTGTGTGTGTGTGTGTGTGTGTGTGTGTGTGTGTGTGTGTGTGTGTGTGTGTGTGTGTGTGTGTGTGTGTGTGTGTGTGTGTGTGTGTGTGTGTGTGTGTGTGTGTGTGTGTGTGTGTGTGTGTGTGTGTGTGTGTGTGTGTGTGTGTGTGTGTGTGTGTGTGTGTGTGTGTGTGTGTGTGTGTGTGTGTGTGTGTGTGTGTGTGTGTGTGTGTGTGTGTGTGTGTGTGTGTGTGTGTGTGTGTGTGTGTGTGTGTGTGTGTGTGTGTGTGTGTGTGTGTGTGTGTGTGTGTGTGTGTGTGTGTGTGTGTGTGTGTGTGTGTGTGTGTGTGTGTGTGTGTGTGTGTGTGTGTGTGTGTGTGTGTGTGTGTGTGTGTGTGTGTGTGTGTGTGTGTGTGTGTGTGTGTGTGTGTGTGTGTGTGTGTGTGTGTGTGTGTGTGTGTGTGTGTGTGTGTGTGTGTGTGTGTGTGTGTGTGTGTGTGTGTGTGTGTGTGTGTGTGTGTGTGTGTGTGTGTGTGTGTGTGTGTGTGTGTGTGTGTGTGTGTGTGTGTGTGTGTGTGTGTGTGTGTGTGTGTGTGTGTGTGTGTGTGTGTGTGTGTGTGTGTGTGTGTGTGTGTGTGTGTGTGTGTGTGTGTGTGTGTGTGTGTGTGTGTGTGTGTGTGTGTGTGTGTGTGTGTGTGTGTGTGTGTGTGTGTGTGTGTGTGTGTGTGTGTGTGTGTGTGTGTGTGTGTGTGTGTGTGTGTGTGTGTGTGTGTGTGTGTGTGTGTGTGTGTGTGTGTGTGTGTGTGTGTGTGTGTGTGTGTGTGTGTGTGTGTGTGTGTGTGTGTGTGTGTGTGTGTGTGTGTGTGTGTGTGTGTGTGTGTGTGTGTGTGTGTGTGTGTGTGTGTGTGTGTGTGTGTGTGTGTGTGTGTGTGTGTGTGTGTGTGTGTGTGTGTGTGTGTGTGTGTGTGTGTGTGTGTGTGTGTGTGTGTGTGTGTGTGTGTGTGTGTGTGTGTGTGTGTGTGTGTGTGTGACACCGACATTTCTCTCTGGAAAACATTATATTTCTATCCTAGAGATTGTATTTTATTGATACAAATTAACCAAAACCAATAAAATAGGAAAAGATGGGCCCTCAGTGAAACGCCACGAGAAATTTTCGTACTGAAAACCGAGTAGAATCCTTCGTCCCAAGCGACTAATTGCAGTTTAAGTGCTTAAAACTTAACGTGTTCACTGAATTAATTTTCAGATATTGATTCTGATGCACAAAAACCCAACACTTATAGCAAACTCATCCCACAAATATGAAATTTTAGCTTTAATTAAGCTTCAAGAAATTAGCTCAAGTTTATTTTTCTGTTAGCCTAACCAGAGGGTAGGCTCAGTCACTGGACACATTTTTTTAAACAAGACAAACAATAACGTGTTTTAACACGGCATTTACACATTTTCTTTGCTTATAAGAGCAGGGAATTCTTACCACTTCCCTCTGTAACATGATCTCCTGTTCCTTCTTTTTCAGAGATTTCACCATCTTATCGACCTCGATCTTTCTCTTCAACTCTTGCTATACAAAAATGCAAGATGAAAAGAAATGTAATAAGGTGTTACAACACAAGTGTATATTAACATCAACTGAAATTGCAGTGCATATAAAGACATACAGGTGATGCAACAGCATTTTCAACAAAAATATTCAGTTGGACAGAAACTAAATTAAACTTTGAATTCCATTCAAGAGCCATTTCTGTCATAAATGGATTGTTTGTATTCTCTTTTGCTTATGCAAATTTTTATATTGAAAACTGAGCAGAATCCTTCGTTACAAGTGATTAATGGCAGTTTACAAACACAATGGGCATCAGTTTAAGAGAGTGCTTAAAACTTAACTTATGCTCCAAGTGAATGAATTTACAGTTCTTGATTCTGATACACAAAAATCCAACACTTAGAAGCAAACTCATCTTATGAAAATGAAAGCCAAGATTTATGAAATTAGCTTAATGAAAGCTAAAGCTTATTTATCCGTTAGCCTAACCAGAGGGTAGGCTCAGAGACTGGCCCCATCTCTTAGAACAGGACAGAAACAATAACGTATTTTAACATGATTTATAACATAATATTTTCTTCGTCTATTGGGGCAGGGAATTCTTACCTCCTCTCTCTTTTTCATCTCTTCTTCCTTCTTTGTCAGGGATTCCACCATCTTGTCTACTTCTCTTGCTATACAAAAATACAAGATTAAAATAAATATAAGGTGTTACAACACACACAAGTATATATTTGCATCCATTTCTTCGTTCATGCACATTTTTATGCACAACTTTTCACAAGAAATGAACTTTCATATTGCACATTAAGTCACGGTATACATTTACGTAGAATTTTCCAAGAATGTTTTTCGTCATTTAACAAGAACACTTTCGTTGCGTAATTTTGATTTCGTGAACAAATAGTCGAGTTTCGTAATCATTTGTAAATTTCTTGAAATCACTAGAATATTTGTGTTCAGTTTACGTTCAGACTCTCGGGTTAATTACTGGAGGTCATGAAAGAAAGCTCTTTTAAAAGTAAAAAACAAAGATTTTACAATCGAATACCGCAAATTAAAAAAAAAATCCCAGTATGACAGCTATAAAACTGTTCTTCTCAGTCAAAAACTCAATTATTTTTCTGTTTTAGCTGCACAAGGAATAATTAGAGATCCTTCTGCCTTAAAATGAATTTCAAACACTTTTCCCCAACCAAATTTAGTTAACTTTCATGCTCCACGGCCATTGTATATTCGAGGACTACGTAGATTGGGACTTGTGTCTTAAAGTGAATTCTAAACATTCATGCCTAAACGAATATTTAAAACCCTCCTACAAGGGCTAAAACAGCAAACCATTCAGCAAGCAGACTGATATTCTCTAATCGGGATTAGAGCCCGGTAAAGGGGGAGATCAAATCAAATTCCAAGTTGTATGCAATTTTGGTGGATTTTATTTAGCATTGCTATGCTTTTTGTTAGTTTCAAGATTTAAGAGCCAGTGTAGACTATAATATTCTAAAACGAAACCTAAAAATGTTTAAAAGAAAACATTGATCCACTAGGGATGCATTGTAACAAGAATTACAAGCTGTAAAATGAAGGTTACACCAGATCGGTCAAAAGAGAAGGCAACGGGTCGTAAAAGGAAGATGTAGAGCCTCATGAATATATTCGAGTGTGCACTGACATGTTGTAATAATGGGAATAGTTATGTTTTATGTGTGTAAGTGGCAACAGTAGTTCTTGTCACGTTAAGAAACGGGTGAGATCCCGTGTGATATGAAGCTTTTGTTGAGTATGTAATAATTGTTACTTTATCTAATCTAGATGTTATTAAATTACTCAAGTTATAATGAACTAGGGTTCTATTAATGAATAACTTGCTACATGCACTTTCCTTACAAGCGTAGTGGCAGGAATCGGCATATATGTTCTATACTAGAGACTTCACCTATTCAACTCTGAATAATGAAGTTAACGACTGTAATGGTGCTAACACAGCGAAATCCAAGAGCAAAGGGTTAAATGACCATTCGTTTATTTCCGAATTGCATGGTGGCAAGTTTTAATTCTTCACTTCAAGTGGCAAATTTTAATCGAGTTTTTAAAAGTTTGTTATTTCTGATAAAGGGAGAGTCGGTGCTGTCCGAGATTTGCTTTCAGTGGTACAAAAAACTACGGTTGCCCTTCAGTTCCTAGTTTATTTAACAAACTCTTTAATAAATTCAATTGAGCTTATATTACAAAAGCTCTTAATTTTTTTTTCAAACCAAAATCCATTTTAAATTCAATAATTTTTTTCCAACTTTACAAAACATTGTATCCTAGCGAAATCTCCTTGGGAATGGGGAACTTATTTAGATTTAAATTTGTTTGTCGAAAACAAAGTCTTTCGTAAAGTCATCAGATTGATGAAAGGGCAGGGAAATTAATTCCAATTTATAATACGTTTTAATAAAACCTTTCCTCCTTGTAAAAATATTACTGATTTGTATCATAAAATATTATTAAATCAAATGAGGCTATCATAGCAAGAGTGACTTTATCCACCGACATACGCAGTGGAGAAGTACACGATTTTCATGCTCCCAATATTTGTGTTTTTATCTACAATACGATTTGATATTCTGAAAATGTATTTATCTGTGATCAATAAGTTATTTGGTAACTTTAGGAGACTCGTTTTATATGGAAGGCGGAGGTTCAAAGGATCTTAAGGGATAATGAAATTTTGGGGATTTTGTGGGTCAGGCCACTTTTGCTCAGATAGGCTCAAATAATAAATACAGTATCATGATCCACAAATTTTAATTGTTTGACCTTTCAAACATTTCCCCTTGTATGTTTTCTAAACCACGATTTCATTTATGTATAACACATTAAATTTAAATTAAACTTATATTAATCAAATAAACCCAATTTTGTATTTCTTAAATTATGATTTTTCACTTTGGTATAAAGAAAATTGTTTTTCGAATTGGAGGTTCGATACTATGCAAATGACATTTCCCTTTGAAAAACATTATTTCTTTCTTTCGAAGATGGATCAAAATTTGGATCACTCAAATACAATTCCAATCAAACAGGAAGAGATGGGCAAGAGAAATGTTTATCTTGTAAACACAAAACTTAACACGGACACTTATTACAGAAAAAAATGGAAAGCTTAAATTCATTTCCTTGATTGGAATAGCCACAGGGTAGGTTCTGAATTTGAACCTATATCTTCAAATAACAACTTGCAATGAAAGGAATAACGTAATCCGAAAACAAGAAATCCTTACCTCTTTTATCCAACGCCTCGATTCAAAAAGGCCGGAGTGATCTCTAACAATTATATTTCGCCATCGGGCCATGTTCTTTTGATTTATCTCCAGCTTCCTCTTTTCCTCCTTCAGCTTCTCCTCCTCCACCTTTAGGCTTTCTTCTCTAGATGTTACTAGCCTTTCTCGCACTGCTGTCCTCCTAGCAGTCTCCATCACCTGCCTCTTACTCGCCTCGAGCATCCGACGCTCGCCTTCAAACCTCCTCTTCTCTTCCTCCAACTTCATCCGATCATTCAAAACTTCCATCCTCATTTCCTCCAAATTCTATACGAATGCAAGAGATATAAGACACATGCATATGAAAATCCGTTGCAACAAGAGACATACAGGATGCAACAACTTTTTTTTACCTAAAAGTGTTCAGTTTGACAGAAACGCTGAAAAACATTTAAAGGACATTTTTGTTGTACAGATAAGTGGTTTATAACTGAACAAAAACAAACGTCTTTCATAAGATGTCACAAAATAGGTTTTTTTGTAGATTTTTAGGTAATAAAGGTTTAATTTAATAGAATTTTCCTACCAATTTTTCATCATCTGACGAGAACATTCTCAGAACATCAACAGCCAGTATGCAAACCCAGTCAACCAAGGTCTAGAATGCTAACCACTCGGCTAGAAGGCTGGCATTCCCAAAAGGATTTTAATCCCGATACGGCGAAATTGAGGTAAAATTCGGATGTCATTTTGTTGGATTTATCATTACGACTTTGCAATTTAAAGATTGCGCAAGACTTAAAAATATTTAATTATTAGATCTGGTGATCTGGCTGGCCAAGGAAGGGTTTGACAAGCTTGAAGACAGTTCATAGCAACTCGTGCCGAATGTGGTCTGGCATTGTCTTGCTGAAAAAAAAGCCCAGGGTACTGCGAAAGAAACGGTAGCAAAACAAGTCTCCGAATGCCGTCAACGTACCGCTGTGCAGTAAGTGTACCTCTAATGACTCAAAGAGATCCAGCAATCAAGGGAAATGGCACCCCAGACCATAACTCCTTGTTGATGGCCCGTGTGGTGGGCAATATTGAAAGAAGGATCGGCACGCTCCAGACACGTCTTCGATGATCGTCAGGACACAGTTGGTAACGCGATTCGTCGCTAAAGACTATACGTCCCTAGTCAGCATTATTCCAGCCTGATCGAGCCAAGCACCACTGTAATCTGGCTCGAAAGTGTGCAGGCGTGAGTGGCAGGTGGCGTAACGGTCGGTACGAGCGTAGATTTCGCTCTCTCAGCCGTCTATGAATGGTAATGGTGAACACTCGTGGGTGGGTCCCACGACTGATGGTTGATAGCGATGAATCAGGCGCTGTGACATCTGATCTGACAATCACTCTGTCCTCGCGGTCTTTTGTGGCCCTACGTCGACCGCTACAATCATGACGCCGAAATCTGCCATTGTCCACCCACTCTTGCCAGCATCTTCTAATCGCCGCATCGCTTCGACTGACATGATCGATTCTCCGATTTGCAAAAACCTGCCCCTTTCAATCCAATGATACGACCTCTTTTAAACTCTGAAAGTTGCTCGTAATGAGCTCGAATCCTGCGGCGAGGCATTTTTTCAGTCTTTGAAAGGTATCCTAAATCGCAATGCAGCAGAAATTTTTAACAACAGTTCAAGAACAACTCCTTATATACATCTGCTGGATGCGCAGTTCCGATGCTATGGAGTTCGCACTATTTATTCATTGGACACCAAATTTTAATCATTTGCATATTTGGTCAAAACATTTTTGCATACGAAATTTCAAAGCAATCGGACGATTCCTTCTTGGTGCGTCGATTTTTTTTCGTTATAGAGTGTACTTATTGGTAGGTAGTGTACTATATTGTGTGAAAAGGATCCGTGAACAAGTCCCTTGGGTTAAAGCTAGATCCTCCGAAACGGTTTAGTCTACGATTATTAAATTTAGGGCATTCTGTTAAAACAGAATGCCCTTTAGGGATAAAACAGTGCTACATAATAAGCACACCGGAGCAGGCTCTCAGTATAGTAAATGTCTACGTGTAAAATATGAATGTCCAATTCGAAGCCTAGTCAGTTTAACAGAGTAATCTCTAAAATATATATATTTTTAAAAATATCTTTACGGATCATTCAATGAAATGAAGTTTGTTTTGAATTTCCCACATATTCTGCCCCAATGTATCCAGCTTTTAAAACGGAATCTATATAATCTAAGGCTACATTCAAGTTAAGCTGCTTAGTTGCGCCTTTGGCCGCCACGTCTGCTCTCTCGTTTAACCGGATGCCCACGGATAAAACGAATTAATATCTCCAAGTTACCTTCTAAAAGAAAAAGGAGCCTTGTGCATTCAATGCATGTGGATAAGTGATTTGTATTAATGTTTCTAGGGCATCTGTGCAGCTTTTAGAATCCAAGTATATTATGCATTTTTTAATCCTTAGATGAAGTTATATTCGCTAAGGCTAAACGTATTGCGTATGTTTCTACTGTAAAAACTGAATAGCAACCATTCAGTTGCCTGGAAATGGTTGGAGTCTAGAACGGCCAACATGATTTCCCTTCTTAGATCCGTCTGTATAAACTGTATTGTATGATAAAAACTGGGTCTGAATATAAAAGGATTGTTGATAAATGTAGGCTGGTGTACGAGACTTAGTCAGTTGGTAAAATCATGAACAAGTTATATTTCTATCAGACCAAGGTTGAGGTGCGTTGTGCGAAATACTTAAAGGTCGTCAAAATTTAAAGATGTTAAAACATCACGAATTCTAAAACCAAATGAATGGATGGATGAACGATGGTTTAATTAGTTATTTAATTAAATAGATTTGATTGATTAGTTCTCATTTTTTAAAAGTATTTAACCTTTAGACTACGGCCGGTACAGCAGTTGTACCTTGAAAGTTATAAGAATCGCGCCAAGAAATAATAGGGCTTGTTATACGTATAGCCGTCGTCAAAAGGTAAAGACAGACGCCCAAGCTTAAATTTAGGCTCTCCGGTCATAATGTACAAACTCTGGACAGGTGATGTACGAAATGCCTCAGTTGAACTTCCGAGTCTTTGATGATGAATCGTGTCCAGAGCTTGGAGAGGAGACCTGGCAGCAGATGCAAACAACGAATCCACTCTCGCTTCGACCTGGCAAGTGTTTTAGAGATTTTTAAAAGTGAATAGGGGGTCAGCTCTCCCAGTAGTAGTTCCGTAAACTTAAAAATATTTAATTACCGTCTGCATGTTTGTTTAAATGAGATCGGAAGGCGAGCCTTAAGTCAAAAGTGATGTCAAAAATGTTAGTACGGGAATTTTAACTTTTAGTAAAATTTAGGGTGAGGAATAAGCCCCGTCGTCCACTGAAATGGACACTTGCCCAGAAAAGAAGAAACCATTTTGATTTGCCCTCTCACTTGTAAGTCCAATATCCGTTTGAAGCCGTTTTTCTATAAAAAAGTTTATTCCAGAGGAAAATATGTAGAAATAGTCTACGAATATAGTTCCATTAAATTTGTACTTTTTCCTATCTCCTAGATCGTTAAATATGGAGTAACAATTTCAACGGATTTGAAATCTGCGGAAAATTTCACATCAGATCGATAGAATAAATAATTTTTAAATTGAAACTTATATATTTTTCAATACGAACGCCACTGCGAAGAATGACCTTCGTTTAATTAGAGAAATCAGATTTCCTTTCCTGCGCTCAAATCATTCCATAAGGAATAAACGAAAAACATTTTGACTAGCATTGTTAGTTTTACGTAAAATCTAGATCGTTAAAGATAGATTGAAAATTTCAACGGATTTTAAATCTGCGGAAATTTTTAGACCAGTTAATACCACACATTTAATTTTTTTTAATACATAATTTTTAAATAAAAGTTTTATAATTCCCCAAGGGATTGTGACTTTATGCCGATTGGATCTCTTCGCAATTCGAATTTGCACGTGGTGTTGGTTTGCGAAGCAAATTATAGTTCATAATATTCATAATTTGGCTTGCGAAGCAAACCAGCACCACTGGCAACGCCATGATGGCTGTTATCCAATAGGCTACAAATTCCCATTTGGTTTTGCGAATAATTCGTTGCAATCACCGGGGTTAGCGAGTGTTCTAAATATTCAAATTCATAAAATGTGCATAAGGGGCTGTATTCATATTAAATTGAGCACCGACTTAATTTCCAATAACTCCTAAGTTTGAATCTACCAAAATTCAACTTCAGATATCAAAGTTCATGTCATTAGGTCTTACAGTTTTTAAGTTATAAGTACAGAAAGATCGGAGATCCTAATGTTAAATCAGTTTCTTACTCTTTTATGCATATCTGCCAAATATGTCTATAGCGCTGATATTCTGTACCATGTTCTGTACTGTTAAGCAACACAAACAAAATCCATCGAATATTTTAATTTAAAAATTGTTTTTAATACGCAATGAAAATTAATGTTTGAAAAAAATTATGAATTGGAACCTTATTACATTTTGAGGAGTCTTCACAATTTCTAGTATGGCCATGCAAAATTGCAACTCATTCCGATAAATAGGTTTTGCGCTACATTAATTGTCCTCTTTATTACAATTTTAGGGGGCTATCCAAAATTCTTGCAAAGTTTTGACAAACCTCAGACATTCTCAGTAATTCTCGATTCATTTGCACTTGCATAGTAAATATAAAAATGTAATTCTCAAATTGTTTGCACTTGCGTAATAAATGTAATTCTTGGATCACTGAAGAATAAGTTTGAAACAGTGTTCAAATTTGAAATTCGGATAGCTATAACTATATAAATATACAATTAATCTCGATCTACAAATAACTATTTTGAGACGATCGCCGAAATTTGCATTATCTCCGAGATTAAATAGTGTGGAATATATTAAGGTAAGAAAGTCATGACGTTTCATATTTAGACTAATTTAACGATCCAAAGTGTTTACGACATCAAAACATGGCGTTTCATTTGAAATTTCGTTAATTGTGCAAAATTTTATGATGTCGCGTGATGCAATTTTTTTTAAATTTGAATTTGTAGAGAACTTTATTTCAGATTGAATGATGCCTTTGAATTGGCTCTACCATGAATAGTGCTCGAAAAGTGAAGAAGGTGGTTCGTTTTTTCCTTGACAGTAAGGAAGTTGTCGAGTAATACCATTAATTAAAGCAACAAGAAAAACGCTAATGACACTCCCCTAAAGGAACTCCTTCCTCTTGCGGATAGTCATTGGATGAAATATTATTGATAAGGACCTTAAATGTCCTTGTCTGTAAAAATTTTGAAAAAAATTAGGAGATTACATCGCAAGTCAATTTTATATAAATCTCACATTATTCCGTAACACCATGTTCTGTCGTAGGTTCTCCATGCAGAAACATATCGAAACTAGATGTTTTTGTCCTCACGAAAGCATCTCCAATTGAGGTTTCGAGCAATCATACGTTGTCTATGGTTCTGCGGCCAAAACGAAATCCGATTCGAAAATTGAAAAGCCGTTTTTCTGATTTTAAGATTTAAATTCATCTGGAGTTAATCATACTTTCCCTTAGCTTGAAAATTGTCAAAGCTATTGGCCTGTAATTATCGAGATTCTCGGGGTACAAGTTCCCGAATGGGTATGATTATGGCCCTTTTCCAAGCAGTCGAAAAGACCTACTCCTATCAATTTCTATAAAAAAATCAGGAGGGAAAGAATTTTCATGCGATGCTCTGTCAAGTGCTTTTCCCCAGAGTCTAGTCTTTATGTGTGATACGACATCCATTCGATAAGCTTGGAATTTGTAAATTGAAACTTTCGTAGGTATCAATTCAACCAAGTTTGGTGTCGGATATCTGCGGAATTTACTCCAAGCTTTCCTTCGTAAGTTGATCTCTCGGGAACTCACGTTACCATGGCTTACAATGCCTCGGCATCTTTCCCGATGTTTTGGTTGGATATATTAGCCGCTTACATAATGTTGTTAGTAATAGTCAGTATTTAGTGTTTCGATCCTATCGTCAGAAATACCAGCTTTCTATTGAACTAGTGTCCGGTAAATGACTAAAATAAATCGCCGAGATCGCTTAGGAAGCTATGTCGTTAAAATTACAAGTTAAAACGATCGCTGTTGCACAGGTCTTCAACTTTATAATTCCACATGGAAACTAAACAGGTGGATATGAAAGATTAAGCGTATAAGAATGAGTCGGCTGATGAAAACACGCGACTCGAGTCGTTCAGGAGACAGTGGGCAATTAGTTTTTCTATTTGTGGTCATTTACGATTAAAATCGCCACTTTGCAAAGTGATTCATGTCCATTAAAATCCCCAATGATAAAATAGGCTCGAGAGATGAATAAGTAGGTTGTATCTTGCCCCGACTGATGCAATCGTTGGGAAGATAATTGGAACGATTCGTCCGCAAAAGTGAAACCAGGCAAGTCAAAATTGATTTCGGGTTCCGTAAAACATCCCTGATAAAATTATCTACATCCATCCAGTCAATTTTTAGTTTGTTCCATTAGATAGCATCCGTATTATAGCATCTAGCATATATAACATCTATTATCTTTAAGAAATCCGCCTACCGTCGACAACTTTAAAAAAAATTGTTTTAGCTTTTTGCTTTTTATGTTTTTATATAGTTAACAGATGTAAAACAAAGAAATGGTACCAAAAAAATTATTCTTTGTTGCCATTTGAAAAAATTGGTTATTCAAGGTAAATTTTAATAAAATTTTATGGAAACGGTTAGAGCTGTAGAAAAAAAATAATAATTTCTTAAAATCAATTTCCTTTGTTTACAATATAAATGTAACCACAATCTTCAAAATGGACTAAAATCTGAGAAATATTTTGTAAACATAAGATATGCCATGTAACGCACATATTCATGAAAAATGTCAAAATTTGTAGCAAATTATTCACAAAAGCAGCTATAAATCAAAGAATATACTATATTATTTAAAAATTTTAGTTGACATCATAGTTAATAGTATTTAAAATGCATATACAGAATTTCTAGTAAAAATATTAAAAATTGTGGAAGTTATTGAAAAAACGGTGGTAACTATTTTGTAAAATTATCATTTGCGGGAAAATGCATTTAAAGTTTTTGCTACAAAAGAAATTATATTTTTACAAAGTAATATACAGGGTAATTACATAGGTATCCTTATAAACGGTTAAAAGTAGCTAAGGTAATTTCTGCCATTGTGATATAATATACCATTGTGATATATATTGTGATATAATACAGAAGAATGAAACTCGATTTTTTCTTTAACGTCCGGTTTCGAATTGACACTTCCGGTTTTATTTGACTGCTATCACTTTGCGTTTAAATAACGATATCTTTGGTTCTAAATGTCGTATAACTAAAAATAAAACAGTTTTGGAAACGTTAAAATGCAGGCAATAATAGTACGTAATAAAAAAATTTTCGTCCAAATTCGCTATTTTAAGGTAGGCGGACCCCTTAATACATTATAGATTTTATATTTATGAAGAAACAAGAACTGAAAGTGAAATAAAATCTCATCTTACAATTTAATAAACAAAGTAATATTTTTTAAAGTTAGAAACAAGTACAAATTTAAGCATAAAATTTTAGGTCGAAATATTTGCATGGCGCCATTTCTAAACGCAAGTCTTGAAAGATTCGAAAAAAAGGGTGGATAGGATGATCGAGTAGTGGGATAGGATGGAGGAAAAGATCGCTTGAGTGTACCGGTCGTGATTCCAGTCGGGATAGTGAAACACCCATAGAAGATATACGCCGAAAGGGAAAAATTTTATAGGAATGCTGCAGGGAACGATTGTTGAAGTAAAATGCAAATTGTAACCGATTAATTTTAATAAGAGACTACCGTTGTAACAAGTGGGTGCTAGCATGTATGCACTGGTACGCTTACGAAGGCAAGAGTGATGACGGTAAACTGCATTTCTATGGTTTATGGCTGGGTGGGCACGGATTAGGTCAAAGATCAGCATTCCGGTTTCTCGTGTTCATAGAGCCGCACCAGTTACATGTGCTATTAAATTCAAATTCAATTAATATGGTTACATATTTTACACAAGTCTGAAATGCTATGCACACGTACAAGAAAATAGTTTTTTTTAAATACAAAATAATTTCAAAATTTTAATAAAAATAATATAATAAAAATGTATTAATGGAAAGATAGCACTTAAAGGTCTTGGTATTATTCACTTATTCAATTTAACACGATTCGTGAAAAGAGAAATAAAAAATAACGTATTTAAATTTTCAATGGGAGCCCCACTTAAAGAGCTGCTTTTGACCACCCTTGGTCTATGCTATAGATTAAACATTTTTAAACTCAAAACATTGAAATTTGCTATTGTAATGCTGCCAATACAGCGACATCTAAATGCAAAGGGTTCAATCAGTACTCATTTATTGCTCAATTGCGTAAAGAGTAGTTGTCGGTTGGGCACACTGCAGGTGGTGGGTTGAATTTCGGTCGAAAATTTTCCTAGAAGGTAGGTACCGAAAAAGGGTTTTTAATTGAGACAATTTCGTTTAACTGCTGCGCTAATAAAACAATTTCACGGAACTAAATTCAAGAAGTTTCACTAATACTATACATCCATTCACAATCGTTAAGTTAATGCAAATTACTACATTACCTGAAGAAGTGTTGAGGCAGGATCTTGATGATCGGAGTTGGGGCTGCAATGAATAGAAAAAACGATGCAATACAGCTCTGCATGTCCATAAGACACTTTAGCTTTTGAAATCTATATAAATAATGGAGTGTTTGTACATTCATTATTTTCGACCATTTCAAGTTTTCTATCAGTTTTCAACTTTTCCGATGCAAAATCAGTCTCTTGCGCGTTTGGTGTCTGTCCAATCTGTGTGTGTACCAAATTCACGTCAAAACGGTTTAATACATTTTCACGAAACTTGCATACTGCGAGTACTTGCATTTGATACAACTTCTAATTCGCACGATTCTAAAATGAATTTCAAAATGTTCTCTTACCTGTCAGACGAGAAAGACAATCTAGGCTTTATCCATTTTAACCTTTATTTGACACAAACGCAACGTCACGAACAACATCAACGAAACACGGAATACTAATCAAGCGTCACATTTTTCACTCAAGCAGTACGTACTGCTTGACGTTGTGTTTGTGTCAAATAAAGGTTAAAATTGATAAAGCCTAGATTGTATTTCTCGTCTGACAGGTAAGAGAACATTTTGAAATTCATTTTAGAACCGTGCGAATTAGAAGTTGTATCAGCATTCATTTAGTGACCGAACTTAGTTGCTCAAGTCCTTCTTTCCGTTCAATGTTTGATGTTTGATCTTCTGTTTGTGTGTTTGTATATGCATGACATGAATTTTATTCCATATATTTGGTTACAATGTGCTCTATTTTATATACATCATATATTAGTTTAGTGTGAATGCAATATTAAACTTTTTTTAATTTATATTTAGATAAGCTTTATGCTAAAACATCCAAGTAAGTATACTAAAATCAACCATAATTTGAAAATTTCGGAAAATCTGGAATGTATGTTGAGTATTACGACTGCTTTGATTGTTTTGCCATTTCTACCGAAAAGAAATTAATTTAAACAAATGATTTTTATAGAATTTCAATTGTTTTTTTTACTTCATTTATTTCGAGTATTATTTGTTTGTAACGAAATATAAAGGATTTGCAAATACTTGGGAGAGTATTTTTCAACGAACGGGAACGGAAACTCGTGTTGGTTGTTCACGTGCAGATATATTTTCTGTTTCTTTTCCTCTGAACTAATTTCGTATTTCGAAATGTTGTGCACTTTTATTTGTAAGTTGTAGCAAATGCCAGATCAAGAGAAAGAGGAATGATGAATATCTTTAGAACAACGTTATTCGCGACAAGTTTTATTGCTTTCTTTCGTCATTTACTGCCGTTTTTTCGGTTTTAAATATTGACTATTTTAATAAATTGTTATCAAACGCAACACCACTACAAAGTATACGATTTAAAGTGATAGATAAGTCGGAATAAATCAAATTTTAAGTGTAGTTTTGCCGTTATTGAAAATATAACATTTTGCTACATTAAATATGAATTTGTGAAGTATTAAAAAAATTCTTTGTCTTATTGACTGTTTTAGGTGGATAATTTTACGTGTTGAAGCTTCATTAAAGCAACTTATGTTTTAAAAGTTCATTGAAGACAATGATTTTCTTTTAAAAAAGCAAACAAAACATTGGCTTGCCTTTTTTAAGTGGTAGGAAGTTACTTTTGTAGTTCTGTACTGAAATCATTCTATATTAAAATAAGTTCTTTTATGAGATGTGTCATTAAAAATGGTGAAATTTGACAATGCCTGGTGCAAGGGTGCCTTCAAGTAAAAAAAAAATACCGTTTTATTCACTATGCCACACTCTCCATATATTAGTCATTTTTATGAATTAAGTTCTCTTCATATAAAATTGTTCAACTCAAGAAAGGGAATTCCAAATCCTCAAAAACGTGTTTGCTAGGAGTAGTAACCTGCGTCAACTTGAAACATTCACCAAGCACGTGATACACGGATAGGGATTGAAATCTGATCCGGCATCATTTGGCCATATACCGGATCCAGCAACAGCAAACGAATTCGGTCCGGATCCGCTTGGTCTCTTAGACCCCTTCACGGCATTTACGCTACCGTTCTTGTTGAATGAAATTGTCGAAGTTGGAGTAGGGAATTTCGGCATAGAGCCTAAAATGGCAACAAACTTTACTAAAAACGACATGTGTATCTTACACAAAAAGAAATCCAGGATAGTGTTGATAATTGATCGGAAATACAGTACTGGACAGTGAAATTTCAGATAATATTACTGAAAGCTAACACGAAACGGATTCTGAAATTTAGGCAGACGAAGACGACTTTTCAAGTTCGTCTTCACAAGAAGAATGTTTCTACGGAAAAAAGAACTTCAGATGGGATGCCCGGGGGGGACACATAATCGTACTGTTAAAACACCAAAACACAACATAGTTTTACAGTTTCCAGGGTTGAAACGTCCTGCAAAATTAGGTCCGAAAGCTGAGCCTGAAGAGACATGAATATGAAATGCATTTCATGTTAAGAATTAAATTTATCTGAATTTAAAATGTATAAATAATTATCTAAATATTCTTTCATTAAAATATTATATTAATCAACTTTATACGCACTTTAGTAAGCGAGGTCTGAGAAACCACTCCACGCTAGCTACGAGACTGTGACACAGCAGTTAAGGGTTAGTATGCGTTTCACCCGAGAATACAATCTTGATCGAGACAAGAAAACCTTAAAGGTTCCCGAGCACCGTCGGTAGCGATATTTTTCATAACTGGGCTCTGATCGCTTCCAACGGTAAAAATAACAAACAATTACAAAGCTAATATTAGAAACAATCTGTACCTGCAAAATAAAAAAGTTACGAAAAACTGTGAAGTGGTTTTTAATTTTCTAAACACCCCATCCAAACTCTGCACATCTGCTTCAAACAAGTTCTTACACCCTTGCCCAGATCAGTGGCAATGATTGGGGTGGTTAGAACACCACAATATTGGCGAGGGATCGACAATGAGGGATTCCAGGACAACTAGTTTTGAGGCATGCTCAGATGATGGAATTGGGAGAAAATCAGATTTGTGGACATTACCTAGCTGAAGAGAGGCTTGGAGCGCCGATTCCGAGCTGCTGAGGCGGTGATGGTAGCGGTGGTGGTGGTGGTATGGTGGCAGGCGGGTTCACCTTTCTTACCCTCTTTGTCCTTTCCAGGGACAAGAAGGTGTAGGGCTGCAAAGTCAAAGGAACAACTTAATATAGAAGGCATTTCAAGAACGCTCAACACAAGAAATTAAAGACGATATTAAATGCTGTCACAACACATAAATTAACATCAACAATCATAACAGTTAGTGATAACTTATAAATATAAGTAATCAGATGTCCACATATCGACAAATTCTCTATGCAACGCAGACATTCGTTCCCATGACTTCTTACCAGTTTCCACCCACGTGACCGATGCAATCTTACCTAGGATTCTTTTAACCAATAAATGTGGCGTATTGGGTCATTGCCTTGGTTATGGGGCAGGTAAGCATTTAATTAACGTCACACTGGAGCAAGACAACGGGTTAGTGGTGACGGGAACGAACCCGAAGAGAAATATCCCAGGACAACACCACACAATTCTGAACCACGTTTAGGTGACGATGTCACACTTCTCTCCAGACTTTCACATCATGCCAACACGAGTACATTCGAGGCAAAAACAGATTTAACGTGCACCAGTTTCTCATGTTCACGGCGTTAGTTGGCTTGATTCACCTCGCAACCCGCTGGATTATAATACGTTACACTATACGTCCGTATCAGAGCCAGTTATGTGGGCGATTCTATTTAGGACTGTAGGTAGATCGGTAGATATTAAACTCGCGAAAAGTGAATAGATTCTTCAATTCGATTACTTTCGTAACTTGTTGTTAGGAGATATTAATGCGTGTATGAACTAAGATAGCTTCGTGAGTGACGATGCATCAGAAATTCGTACAAGTATCATTTTTTTGTGTTTTGAGTGAGCGTTTGTTTAAGATCAATTTTATAATTATATTGTTATAATTATTTGATGCCTTCATTTGTACTCCTACTTGATCAATTTCTTTGTTCTACTTCTGTATATATCTATATTGGCATTATTGTAGTAAATTTAAATTACAATTTTGTATCAAACGCGAGTAAACCGAATAAATTTGCTGACGGTTTTTAATGTTGACGGATAACTACGTTAGGGAATAAAATTTGCTTAAAATATTAACAGGACTGGATCCGAGCATGAAAGTTATTCCACACTGATATAAATCTAATTGATCCAATACAAATTTCATAAGGATACCTCAGATAAAGGTACTTTTTACCCCCTCAAATTGTGGTTCAACTGTTATTCCATATAGCGCTTTTAGATATAACACCTCAGAGGTCTGTAGGAAAACATTGCGTACATCCATTTCAGTTTTTACCCTCATTTTGTTTCCTTCAATTACTTATAACTCTTAATTGATCATTTTATTCCAATTTTCTGTTCTGATTTAATAGTTTCTTGGGGAAACTTCAATAGTTCTTGTGCATCTCTTATAACTTAGCTGTTAGTTTTCATCTTCGAGTTTTTCCCGCTCATGCTTATTCTTGTACCCATTTTTTTATCTTGAAAGAAAACTGAAGCCTATTCTAGACAACAAAGTTCATTTTTACTAGTTATCTGGACTTTAGCCAAACCATATCGTAAAATGTTTTGCTTTTCAAAACCTATGGTCTCCTATTTAAGATATACAGCTCTATATTAGTTCTTTCGGCACAGAACTTCTCCAGATCATCGGAACCGAGTACGGTTCTTACTGCTTCTAAAACAGTTTTATTGTCACGATTCGCTCTTACGTTTTGCTGTGGTGTGAATGGAACAGTTGATTGTTGATGCACACCTTGTTCCGTAAAACTTTTTACTTTTTCCTTGTACCGATGTCTACTTTATTCGTGTAGCATGCAACACTTAAACCTTTTCTTGAAGCTCGTCTTTCGACCATTTTAACGGTACCTTCACATATTTCCCACTTCAGATTAATTTTCCTCTTTTAGAAGTAAAAATTTCTCCTCTCCAATCGATTAAGTCTATAAATTAGTATACTAGCTGTTAAGGCTTTACTTTTGCTGCGTTTGAGTTGCAGTCTGCTGCCGTTGTCCTTTGACTACCCCATCCTGCTAGATATTTTCTTCTATTTAAAATGGGATATTGTTTGATTTCAAGAATGACGTATCAAAATGTTAATACGGTAGGATCAGTCTCTTGTCAATGAAACATCAATATCGATTACTTCTGTTTAAGCAGCAGTTTTGTTTCCACGAGATTTAATTTTTACCTAGAACTTTTTCCCATGTATTTCTTGCAGCTACTGCTTTAATTACACGTTTGGTTATTTTATAGTTGTTCGATTTTTATATCCATTCAGCTGATAACAAAATTTAAAGGCTACAAGAGAAAATAAATATACCTGGAATTTGAGTACACACAGCACATTCCATAATTCAGCCCTAGACCATTTTCTCCTATCTAGCACTCAACAATCTCCACTCCTTCAACTTCCGTAAGTCCCCATTTCAGTTTTTACAGTCATTTTTATTTCTGTGTAAGGCATTATCTTGTATCTCCTGTACATGTACCAACTTGCACACTGTCCAAAGTATTAGGTTTCATGATAAGTCATGCATCCTAACCATATTTCTTTATTGATCCCGTTCTTGGGGAGTGTTTATTCATTACTCGAGATTGTACGTCTTGTATCTGGCTCAGCATGACCAAATAAGACTCTTGTGCCATAAAACCAACACTCTTTGGATTTCTTATACCAAGTCTTTCTGAAGATGTCCCCATATGTTTCAAGATTAACACTATATAGATGCGTGTACACACTGCACTAGCAACCTTAAATTCCTCGGTTTGTATTATGTCTTGTGTTAGTAAAAGTGTCATTGTGTGTGTATTACTTGACGTATAGCATGACAAAATGTAGCCGTCCATAGAAACACAACCCACCAGAGCTGTGTTGTTGAAATGTGGATAATCTTCACGGGATTAATTTTTGTGTTCAAAGGATGCGATTCACATTTAATGTTTCAGAATTACATGAAAGAAAAAGAGAAACTTCAGTATTTTAAAGCAGAATTTAATTCTTTCACGAGTTACCCTTTCCTGTGTATATTGTAAGTTTCACGAGTCACTCGCATTTTAAGAAACTGGCTATGTATTAGGGAAGCGACATAAATATCTATGTTTTCTAAACATCGATGTTTTATAAAAATATTTAAGTATTTAACATCGATGTATTTTAGCCGATGATCGACAAACATTGTCTCCAATAAATCGATGGTAAATACAACTGTTTAACATCGATGTGTTATTGTATATACACTGAAGTGCCAAAAGTCATGAGATAGCATTACGCAAATATACAGATCGATTTATACATTTAATACGCAATGCTCGACATACGTAGCATTGCGTATTAAATGTATAAATGGGCAGTGCATTGTCAGGACTTTCATTTGTACTCAAGTGATTCATGTGAAAAGTTTTTTTGTGTGATTATAGCCGCACGACGGGAACAAACAGAATTTTGAACGCGGAATGCTATTTGGAGCTAGACGCATTGGGCCTTCCATTTCGGGTATTGTTAGGGAATTCAACATTCTTCGATCCAGTGTCAAGAGTGACGAGAAAATGTAATTTTAGACGTTACCTCTCACCATGGACAACGCAGTGGCCGACCGCGTCTACTTAAAAACCGACAGCGACGTGTGCGTAGAGCAGTCAGTGTTAACAGACAAGCAATACTGCGTCAAATAACAGCAATAATCAATTTGGATCGTACGATAAACGTGGACAGAGAAGCAAAATTGTGCATTGATGGGATATGGCAGCAGAAGACCGAAGTGCTCTTACTAACAACACGCCATCGGCTGCAAGGTCTGCTGGGCTCGTGAACATATCGATTGGACCCTAAATGACTAAAAAGCGTTGGTCAGATGATTCACGATTCCAGTTGTCAAGAGCTGATGAAGGTTCGAGTGTGGCGCAGACCACACGAGGCCATGGACCCAAGATAACAAGGCACTATGCAAGCTGGTGGTGGCTCCATAATGGCGTGGATTGGGTCCTCTGGTCAAACTGAACCAATCATTGATTGGAAATTATTATGTTCAGTTACTTAGACACCATTTGTAGTCATTCATTGACATGTCCCCAAACAACGATGCAATTTTCCAGGATGACTATGCGCCATGTCACCGGTCCAAAATCGTTCGCGTTTGAGGAACATTCTGGACAACTCCATTGAATGATTTGGCCATCTAGATGACCAGACATGAATCCCATCGAACATATGGGACAATATCGAGAAGTCAATTCGCGCACAAAATCGTGATTTGCAAAACTTTCGAAATTATGGACGGTTGTAGAGCCAGCAAGGCTGACCATTTCTTCAGGGGACTTCTGACTTGAGTCAATACCACGTCAGGTTACTACACTTCACCGGGCAAAAGATCCATGACATTAGGAGGTATCCTATGACTTTTGACTCTTCAGTGTGTATATTTGTTTCACAAATTCAGTAAACCTGAATCTTAAGTGCTTTTTTTTACACATTTTCCAATGCTGCTAATAGCTTTATTGAGCTTTTGAATTGATTACATTCAATATTTGTAGTACTGCATCTTTTTTTAAGCTTAAAAAAATGCAAGACGCTTTACCTGCATAACAGATTGAAACAAGACAAAAATGTAAACACTCCGTGAGCCTTGCAGTGAAGTTTGTTGTGCAAATTGTAGCTAGTTTTCTAGCAATTGGATTGAAAGTGATCTTTGTTCGGAAATGCAAAATAGGTTACCACCTAACCTTGTATTGCATTTTGTTTCAAGCTATGTATTAATTTTGCTCACTTGTGTTCTGATAACCTAGTTTATGGAATTGGAGGAGAGTAAAAGGAGGAGAGTGCCGCAAGTAAATAAAGATTGAAATATTTCAACAGGGTCACATTTAAAAAATTTTTCTCAATAAATGATGTTGTGCATTATTGGCTTAAAATGGTAACAGATTTGTATTGTTTTCATTATTAAGATACCATTTACATTTTTAGCTATATTACATCTCTGAATCAAGGTTTTCCATCTGAATATGAAGATGAAAATAGGTCAAGTTATATGATGACAGAAACATGCAATATTCAGCAATATACGACTGCATGAAGTTTGTTCTTGAAGACTCTTTTTCATATGGCATCAATACTAAATTCAATTTAGTTATGATTAATAAAAGATAACTGAAGGAATACATTGAAAAACCTCACCTGCCTCTGCAGTCTCGTAAGTAAGGGGTCCAATACACAAAGCCGTGGAATATTTTTAAAATGCTAGTCTTGTTTCTATTGCAAAAATATGAGCGTTTTAGTCTTGTTTTCAGAGCAGTTTTACTGTGTTAGTTACACATGTTTGTATTATTAGGCCGTTTTCATTACAACTATAAGCAAGATGTACTGATTGATATCAAATGGTTTTTATTAAAAATCTGATTTTAATTACTTAAATTTTTTCTAAAGTTTAATATTTAAAATATATTAACCTGGGACAGTTCAAATCAGTTTAAAAGATATAATTTTAAGGCATAGGCCTAGTTGGACTTGTTTAGTTAAACTAACATTTTTCTCCGACATGTTAAAACTAAACTTTGGTTTGTAGAGGCAAATCTAGACCCGGAAAATAACTCAAACCTCCAAAGTAGAACAAACATGCCGTAACGTCATATTTTATTATTTGTAATAGTTTCCAAATCGACAACCAAAGGCAACTTGTCTAACGTGTGTGCGCGTGTAACTAAAATAATCACTAATGTCTAAACATTTACCAAAAAGCAAAACAGTTCAAAAAAATGTTTACTTTATTGGTTTCCATCGGTTTACCAATACTTTAAGCCAATATATCAAAATTAGGAAAAGACTTCCTAATATGCAGTAAAAATGTATGCAACCTTACGATATCACTGAAAAATATTTCAGATAACTAATACATATAGAAAAAGTACAAAATCTTGAAATGTTAGAGAATCTAAGGGGATAAACGCGTTTTTAGGCCTGTACTACAATGCGCCCAGGTGTTTTAACTCCTTAAAAAAATTCCGAAATGGAAAATTTCATTTCGCTATTTGAAGAATTTTCTAACAATTAATATATTTTTATCCCTTCTTTAGGACTGAGAAATTACCGCCTTTTATTAACTCAATTCAAGTTTCAGTATCATTGACATTACGCCAAAGACGCGAATCTGCATTCTTTCGTTTTTACCTTAACGCATTGCTTTAAAATTATTCGTCGTTTCACATTACGCCAAAAATCACGAACTTTAAAAAATTGAATACAATCTAAACACTATATTTGAACCCACTTTCAATGCGATTAATTTTTTTATTAATGCCAAACTTATAAATTGCGTTTTCTAGAAACTGATTTCACAGATGGTCTGCATCACGCCAAAAGAGCCATCAGAAAACAGCCAACACCTAGCCCCTTGCAGAAAATCTCAAAATTTATCAAAATATAAGAACATTTTAAAAAGCGAGTAATTAATCAAGCACAAGAATTTTCAGGCAAGTCAAATTTGCCATTTAAAATTTTTTGTCGTATGAATTTAGATGGTATAAAATACCTCCTATATTTAAGAAAACAAGTACTAAATAAAATTGAACTAAATTAAAACTTCAAAATAAACTTCATTAAACAATTATAAAATTGGGTTCGATTTTATTCAACTGTTTCACCCTAAGCCACTTCGAGTCAAGTACATAACAAGTAATAATCAATTTCTACTCAAGCAATTCGAAAATAACTACACACAAAGTTTAAAATAAAAAATTTGCTAATAGGGAAGTATAGACAAGACCAATATCCAGCTATCTGGAAGAATTTTTCCTCCCAATGAGATACGCAAAACTAGATTTAACTTAATATGCAAACCTCTATTATTAGACTAGGAGTCTCTGTAAATGCTCTCGTACGTTACAATACAATCAAGTCTATTCTTTCGCAGCCATTTTTCAAGCAGCAGCAATCACCCAATTTAACGGAGACTAGTCAAGAGAAGTTACATCGACCAAATTAAGCCTTTAACGTCCATAGTAAAGCTATCGCAAACCGAACTAAAGACATAAGCGAAAACTAGAATATGGTATAGCGGGTCTAAGTGCACGCGAAGACAACCTAGAATACAATTTTAAAGTAAATATAAAAAAGAAAACTTACCATTGACCTCGCCATGCTCCTTGTAACCCTAGTGACCGATGGACTTGGCACAGGGATGGTCTTCAAAGACTTTTGCGATTGCATATTAATATTTTCAACAAATTTTAGCTAACTCAATATATTCCAAAAAAGATTGGAACGCACAGAGCCTGAGCTGCTGATTATATAGGAAGAAAGTGACGTCATGGGAAGAGGTGCCTAATACCTGAGAACGCAAATTTCTAATCGAGACATTCAACGAATCAAAAATTACTTCCTGACCTTTCGGCGTTTGAAAGCAAGCCCAGTTTCGGTTGCGCAGTCGTTACCTAAAAGATCAGCACCACGAAGAGCACGTGGTTCATAATTATGTGGTAATGGTAATTTTATTAACGTCGTACTAGAGCAACACAACGGGCTATTGACGACGGTCCGGGATCAGTCCCTTAAGGGAAAGATCCGAGGACAACACCTCGTCATTTTGAACCAGGGTCAGATGACGAAGCAACACCTGAGCTGGCACCCCACTCTCCAAATTTCCACGCCAACCCAACGTGATGACTTTCAGCCACGACAGGTTTAAGGTGCATCAGCCGCCTCTACACCATACGCTTACAAACATCCATGCCCTAACCCGGATTCAAACCAGGAATCTTCCGATCCAGAGGCTAACACCTTAACCACTATACCGGTTGGTCGGCCCTAATTATGTGGCGTTATGGGATTTTTCCATTCATGTTTTGATATCGGCAGTGACTAATTGCCCGTTGTGTTGCTCCGGTGCGACATTAATTAAATACCTACCTGCCATGTCTGTGCCGACCAACCGGTATAGTGGTTAAGGTGTTAGCCTCTAGATCGGAAGGTTCCTGGTTCGAATCCGGGTGCGGGCGTGGATGTTTGTAAGCGTATGGTGTAGAGGCGGCTGGTGCACCTTAAATCTGTCGTGGCTGAAAGTCCTCATGTTGGTAGGGTGTGGAAGTTTGGAGAGTGGGGTGCCAGCTCAGGTGTCGCTTCGTCATCTGACCGTGGTTCAAAATTACGAGGTGTTGTCCTCGAATCTTTCCCTTAAGGGACTGATCCTGGACCGTCGTCAATAGCCCGTTGTGTTGCTCTAGTACGACGTAAACAAAAAATTACCATTGCCATGTCTGTAGTTCTCATGTAGTACGAAATAACCGACAAACCAATCAACGCATAACAGGTGCAACAGAAACTGTTCAAATACCTTCAAACCTACCTACCTAAAAGAATGATGTCCGTGGTAGCCCACAGTTCACCGTACTCTTCCAACCGGGTTACCATGGCTACGTTATCGGATGAGAAACTGGAGGGAAAGGAGTTCGAAACTCAATGCAACCAGACTTTCGCGTACTCCAAGGTTCGAAATGACGTGTGTTCCATTCGGGTTTGATCCTAAACCGTCGCAAATGCGATTGAGTTGCTCCAGTGTGTGAAATTTGGAATTTCTTAATTAACGTCGTACTTGAGCCCCCCCCCCCAAAGGAATGAACCGAGGACAACTCCACGTAATTCAGATCAACGGTCAGATGACGAGGCGACACCTCAGCTGGCACTCCACTCTCCATACTTCCACACCCACCCAACGAGAAGACTTTGGGCCACGACAGTTTTAAGGTGCACCAGCCGCCTCTACACCATACGTTTATAAACATTCATGCACAGCCCTGGATTCGAACCAGGAACCTTCCTATCTAGAGGCCAACACCTTCACCACCAGATCGGTTGGTCGACTGATCCAGTGTGACATTAATTAATTAATTACCTATCTATATCCATGTATGTAGGGCCGACCAAGCGGTATACTTGTTAATGCGTTAGCCTCTAGATCGAAAGATCCGGATCCTGGTTCGAATCCGGGTCCGAGCATGGATGTTTGTAATCGTAAGGTGTAGAGGTGGTTGGTGCACGTTAAATCTGTCGTGGCAAAAAAATTGCTCATGTTGGTGGGGTGTGGAAGTTTGGAGAGTTGGGTGCCAGCTCAGATGTTGCCTCGTCATCTGACCGTGGTTCAAAATTTCGTGCTGTTGTCCTCGGATCTTTCCCACTGGAAATTATCCCGGACCATCGTCAATAGCCCGTTGTGTTGCTCCAGTGCGACTTTAGTTAAAAAATACCTACCTCCTATCTTCTGTGTCAGTAAACCTTCCCCGTGTGTTTGTCGATTACTTGACGACGGTTTGCAGGTGGATTCCTTACATCACACACCAGACGAAGGTACGTGTCAAGCATCAGCCTGCTTGTTCATTGTAGGAACTGAGTTTTTCAACAGACTCTCTCTCTCTCTCACTCACTCTCTCTAATCTTGACTAGGGCATAGTTATTCGCAGTGGTTCGGTGTCCACTTTAAGGCTTAGGACCCAGTCAATTTGTCTTTATTTGACGATAAGGGGCCGTAGCAAGACACCCCCTTCAACCATGAAAACCTGGACCGTGGGTTGTAGGATGTTCAGTTCGATTCTTGAAACTTACCATGGGTGTCTTTCTATTTTCATTTCAATTAAAGTTATGTAGTTGAAATTACGTCACACCGGGACAACACAACGAGTTGTTGGCAACGGTCTTGGATCAGTCCCGAAGAGACGGTTCCGAGGACAACACTTTGTCATTCTAAACCGCTGAGACAACAACTGAACGGGCACCAAATTCTATGAACGTGATTGAAATTGATATCACGACAGTTTTAACTTATACACACCCCATCCCTCACATGTCAATCATTGGTTGGATCGAGTCTTCAACTGACAGCCCTTCAATTTGCTAATCCGCTAATCCTCTATCATCCCGGCTACCGTGTCAGTTCAATTGTGTGCATGGACATTAGAGCATCACGACAGTGCCAACCAATTGGGGTCGCTGATTTATAAATCCAAACGTTCCTTGTTCGAATCGGTACGGATGTCCAATGGGTCGGGAAAAGACAAAAAACTTCCCGACGAATGCGGGATATACAAGCGGATATATACTTCACATCAAACACGCATGTCCGATTATACGCAGAACGGTTTTAGTCACTTTGTTTAAATCCGAAAACTAAAGTAATCGACAGTTGAAAACAGTATTGCATCTGAAGTATTTGAGACTGTGATCAACGTATTTTTTGTCTTCAATCCTTTTAGAGAACATCCAGGTAAGTGTTTCCAAATCATAATTTATTTTAGATGACTTAAAATTACATTCAATACTAAAGGTAGTAGGTATGTATGTTCTACTAGAAACTCGTTTAGAAGAGTAGCTCCTCATTTCGCCTGGTGGGTGGTAATAGGAACAGGGGTAGGCGATATTAGGATGCCACTTATAAAAATTCTGTGTGGAAACTTTTTGAACTTTTACTAGTTAACTTAATCTGACATAAGTAAAGAAGATAAAGGATCTCTGGAAACCTAAAGAGAATAGTTCCTGTAACGTCACAGCCTACGTCATCATGAGCGCCCAGAATCCTTTGCGAAAGCAGAAAAAAGAACACCGAGTGAGGTTGGTGCGGATGGGACGGCTGATGACGTTATATCAACTAAATTTAAAATGTCCTTCTTTTAAATTAATGTCATGTTTGTCCGTCCAAGATGTGCACGTTCCTGCATTGTGTGTTTGTATCGTCCATGTCAATAATAGACTTGACAGTCTAATCCAGCTACCTTATTCCGTCTATGAAACACCTTGGATATTCATTTAGTTTCCAGCTTGATTTCTCAACCCAGGAGGCTGAGATACAGATAAATAGTTAAAGAAGACGATATTTAGAACATCTACCCGATTTCATTTTTATGGAATTTTGTAACTTTTTGTTTGGCGTTTTCTTAAACATTGGTTTTTATGCAGCCGAAAATCTTCCCAATTTTCTTACTTGGCAGACATGAAGTGTATTAGAGTCATTGAATGTTGAGCAGGAAAAATCTATGGCCATAGGGTGACGAATTTACATGAAATTTGGTACAAAGCAATTCTGCGTTTCTCAAAAATTTCGTGATGCTCGGTGGGTTAAATGTTGAGGTCTTTGGATACTTCAGAGAGGTACTGGTGTACACGTGCAGTTTATTTGAGTTGGTCCTGGGTACTGACTGGTCTGCGAATACTTCTGTAAACAAAAAGCTCACTGACTTCATTTTTAATTACCTTGTTTGAACGACATACCGATAGAGGTAATGGTAATTTTTTAGTTAACGTCGTACTAGAGCAACACAACGGGCTATTGACGACGGTCCGGAATCAGTCCCTTAAGGGAAAGATTCGAGGACAACACCTCGTAATTTTGAACCACGGTCAGATGACGAAGCAACACCTGAGCTGGCACCCCACTCTCCAAACTTCCACGCCAACCCAACGTGAGACATACCGATAGAGAGAAATATGCCATGCTGTTTTTAAAAACACGCGGTACTTTTTATTGAATTTCAGTTACTGGTCCATGTTAGTCAATACGAAAACATAATCCTCCATGAGGGTGACTCGACGAGTTATCTCGACAAAACTGACCAGAGCAAACCATTAGCAAAACTGACCAGATCTTGATGGACGAGATACATCACCATTAGAAGAAAACGAACCAGATCATCTTTGCGTTATCGTAAAATTAATCTGCAGTATCTTGATGACGAGATACCTCTTCATTCGCAATATGGAATTCAGATCAACCCCGACGCGGTTAACAACACGCGCGCTTTGGGACTTGGTAAGAAAACGGAAGGCGAGCCCAAGGTTTCTACCATGTGAACTCCACCTAGTCGGAAAGCAAGGGAAACTTCAAAAACTTTTCTTGCAAATGTGATGTCACAGAGTTCAAACTGAAAACCTCCTCCACAGGTGTTTGGATTCGCAATTGAGTGGGTGCTCTGACAAAGTTTTCGAGAGATGAAATTTGACTTTTGAGAGGAGCGGACATATCCTCCATGTCATAATAGGGAATACGCACTATGTCACAAAACGTCCGGAAATGGTACTAATTTTACAAATTCAATCACGAACAATCCGAAAATCCACTTTAAAAATCACAAAAAGTTTTAATTTAAGCGTTATAGGCGACTAAAAAAACGCGTCAAAGTCACGTGACTGAAAACGGGGTGGAGCTTGGTGTGACGTCATAGTACATGAAATCTCTTGCTACATTCGCCGGCTGCATGTTATTTCAGGTTGCTTTCATTGATTTTACGCTAATTTTATTTTTTAAGTAATTGTGTTGAATTATAGTCTTTACATTATTATTATTATGCAGATTTCTTCTTTAAAAATGACGACTGTAGAACAAGTCTTTGTAAAAGGACAGTTTGATCATCTACCTAAATTGGATGGTATATCCATGTTTTCTTTCCTGGGAAACCATCCAAATTTTATGGGAGTAGAAATGAAAGGCGTAAAAGCGAAGGGTAAGATAATATTTTGCACAACATATTTATTTTAAAAAAGTGTATTTTTATATTGCTTTTAAAGAGTAGTGCTATCATTAAAAAGTTTAGAATATTAATAGTTGTTCTCTTTTCCTTAATAAGTAACACAATTCATTCTGAAATAGATTTTTTTGTATAGATAATTAGAATGGTATATCAAATAAGAGCTTTATATTAGGAAAATAATTTCAAAGTAGATTAAAATTGCAGGGGTATCAAAATAGTGAATTTCGAAAGCCAACTTAAAATTAATTTTCTACGTTAATTTTTTAGCAAATTTATTTTTGTTAGTTAATGAACAATAATTTTTAAAATATGTAAGCCGTAAAAAACGTAATGTACTAAAGGGTGGTCCAAAAATAACATGTGTAGAGAAACTTGTTGCGAGAATTGCAACTGCATTAAATATTGAACACATCATTTGGTAGTCCAACATTTTAAACCATGAAGAAGGTAGTGTGATAATTGGATTGAAATTGCAAGAATTTGAAGCCTTGCAATTTTATAAAATTATGCAAATTTAAAACAAAATTCGTAATTGTTTAAAAATATTAGTTTTAATGCTAAATAAATGAGGTGAAAGCTATGTTGCTTCGTACTGCAAGAGAGACGATACTCCCAGTAGTTTTCCATGTCATTCTCCAACTATAAAATAAAGTAATATATAAATTAAAAATTTTCACTTGTACCACTATTTATCAAAATTTGTTAACACTAGTTTTTAACTTCAATTTCTTATTTTTAATAGAAATATTTGTACAATGCTTTTTTTTAATAAATTAATTTTGCGTTTATTCTAACTTTTCACTTTAAAAATAATTATATTGATATACAATTATGTAATGTAAAAAAACATTAAAGTTTTAAATTTCAAATTTAGAAGATTTTTTTAAATTGTAAATTTTAATTCTAATGACACTTATTCCATAATACTTATTATTCAGTTTAAAGAAGAAATCTGACACAGTTTTACCAAGTGTATGAATAACTGCAAATTAATTATCATCAGTATAATAATTCAATGTTTACTGATGTTGGCTCTCTCTATATTTTTTAACCAGTTTTGATTTATAAATATATAGCATTCCTATATTTATTTATTAAATTCTTTTCATGAAACAATAAATTCTGCATTATGAGTGACTTGATACAGAAATAATGTTTACGTTTTCGCAAAAACGCTAGTAGTTATCCACAAGATTAAATCACACAATTTTTATTTAAAAACAATTAAAAATACAAATAATTTTTGGTATTTTAAACTTACCGAAAAATTATCTTCACAGCAATGCAAGCAAGAAGTAGAAGACAGCTTTTTATTTTTATTTTCATCTCTTTTCATAACGCTGCACCATCTTCTACAAACTTGTTCATATTTTGGTACAACAAAAAATACTTTTTGGTGTTTTAATCGTTGAATTATGAACACAAACGGAACAATAAAAAGTTTGTAATTCTTCTTTTTAACTATTTTTGAATCTTTCATTACTGAATTAATCAAAAATCTGTAAAAATAAGACTACTAAAAAGATACCCATAGGGATAACATAGTTCAAGGAACGCTCGATGGGAAAATCTTGTACGATGACGTCACAGGCAAGAATCGTCAGCGACTGCAGTTTTTCGTTGAAAGTGACGTCAGAGCAATTTAAAAATCGTTTTAAATATAATTAATGTCGTCAGATTGCAGTTTAAGTGGCATTTTTCTACATAGTTTTTCGTGCTCTTTCATTTTAAAATGAATTTGAAAAACATGCATATTGTCCATTATCCTCCATGTTATTCTCCATCCAATGTTAAATTTTGGAGCCACTCTCCTGGCTCCTAGCGAAGTCGTGTGCGAAAGCTACCATTAGGCCTGAAGGTTCGATTTGTGACGCCACAGTCGACAGCCTCTCCGTAGTTAACATGCTGATACGATTTACGGCAGATGCTCATTACTGAGTCAGTTTTTAAAGTTGAAAATGAGCTAGTAACAAAAGCATTGTGTGAAAAAATAATCCATGTAGCACATTGAAAACAAACATGCATAGCAACTTATATCTCATAAACTTTAGACCAATCTTTTTGTATTTAAATTGAGTCAAAGCATGTGTTTTGATTTTGACAATGGACTTAGCTAGTGTTTGGTTATTTCAGCAGTCACAACGAGAAAAAATTGTTTTAGAAACATTTAAAATAAAATAAAGAACTTCCCTTTCCTCTGAAGGAAAAAGAAAAACTGAATTTAAATTTAATTCTTATAAATTTCTATCAGCATTATGAAATGTAATATATTTATATTTCATTATTAGAAAATTTAGTACTTAAAACAGCTTTTCACATCACCCTAGTGATACTGTTTTAGGTTTAGGATGCTCTACCCTTTTTTAAAAATTTTGAAGGCGGGTTCTCAAATAGGCATATTTTCTTCAACTGCTAAATGATTAATCAGTTAATGTTGTTAGTTTTCGTTTCAAAATTTTAGCATTAAATTGTTCTTTTTAACTTTTGTGTAATTGCTTAAAAACACGTTCGCTGAAACAAAAATACGTTGCTTAACAATTGCGACTATACTATTTCCAGACACATGAGACATCTAGAATAAAACGTATCAATTCCATTTTATCAAACACCAGGTATTCTAAGAGCTGCTTTTCATTCTTTGCTTTTAAAAATGTGTCTTCAAATTCTTTTGGAATCAGTTTTCTAAATATTTGGAAAGTTTTTTTACAAGTATTTCCAGAGCATATTCAGTAGGCCATTTTAAACCTACTCGGTCTAGAAGTGATACATATTTGCAAACAGTTTCAGTTTCATATTCTAACTTTTTAGTAATGATAACTTTTGATTTAGAAATATCACAACCTAGTTTTTTGCTAACTTGCTTGCAAACACATCCTGATACATATATAAATGCTAGAATTTCCTCTGACGATATTTGTACATCAGTATGAGTGTCATAAACTTCATATAGTTTTTCATCAATTTCAAAATCATCTGAAGTTTCTGCAATTGCTTCAAAGACTTCTAAAGATCTTATTTGAAACTAGCAAAATACCCGACCGTACTCGGTTTGAATTGGTTTACTCTAAATTGGAGAGATAATCAAAATATATAAAGACACGTTTTTTGTAGAATAAAAATTTATTTGAATACCTTACCCCATCTTTATAGTTTCTATAACTTACTTTGGACACAAATCCTACACATGCATATCCATTCATGTAATGAATTTCACTTACATTGCACACTTGCTGTATGACAAAGCTACAAAATGACGAAAGGTGACACTAAGGTTACTACTACAAAAGACGATTTTGAGGGAGATTTGTAATTCCCTTTCTTAAGTTTTTTCATGTTCCACTCAATTAATAAAAATTATGATTTACGGCAAGTGCTCTCGCACTCGAAGTCAACAAAACAATATTTTTTTTTACTTGTGGCATTCTTGCATCCGGTATGTGCATCCGCATTATTCTTTCAATAACTAGATTATTCTTTCAATAACTAGATTATTCTTAAAATAACGGCATTATTCTTTAAATAACGACATTTTTCTTTAAATAACGGCATTATTTTTTCAATAACGGTATTATTCTTTCAGTAATGGAATAACTACACTTAAATTTATGAAAATTCATGAAAAAAAATTTTTTTTTCTGACTTACCTGCCATTTTTATGTCGAACACTTTGTAGCGGTGTTGCGTGTGATCAGACGGAAAACACATTTATTAAAATATATTTAAAACAGAAAACAGCAAAATAAAACAAAATAAAAGATGTCGGAAAAAATTGTTCTAAGATATTAATTTGTGATTCATTTTTATCCCTTAATCTCGCACAGTTGCTACAACTTACAACTAAAATTGCACAAAATTTATAAATGCGAAATTAATTCAGAGCGAAAGAAACAGAAAATATCACTGCTCGCGCGATCTTGTTCATTCCCCGTTCGTTGAAAAATATCGTCTGTCCCAAACATTCAAAAATCGTTTTCATTGCGCAAAGAACAAAACTAAGACTCGAAATAAATGAAATATCAAAGCTGAAATTCCATTAAAAAAAAAATTTTGAAGAATAATTACTTTTTTAACAGTATTGATAAATCAATCGAAGTAATCGTAATATTCAATATACATTCCAATTTTTCCAAAACTACCAAATTATGGTTGATTTACGAATCCTTACTCGGGTGTTTTAGCATGAAACTCAACTAAATATAATTTTAAAGAAATGTTTAATATTTCATTCACTAATCTAATAAATAATGTATAAAATAAAATACATTGCAATGAAATATCTGGAATAAAATTCATGTGATGCCCACACAAACACAAAATCGAACATAGAATAGAAAGACGGACAGACAGACTTTCGCAACCAATTCCACTCACTAAATGAAGATAAGTACTCACTATATGCAAATTTCCATGAAAATATATTAAAACGCGTGTACGTGTATTGGCCACATACATACATACAGACAGACAGATGGACAGACAGACAGACACCAAACGAGAAAAAGGCGGATTTGGCAACAGAAGGGTCCAAAACGGATAGAAAACTTGAAATGGGTCGAAAATATTGAATGTACAAACAAACACTCCATTCTTATTTGTATAGATTAAACATAATAATTTCTCCCAGACATTTGTCGATATTGCCTAAATCTCCAGACTCTCTGTTTTTGGGAGTGGACGACGGAAGGTGACGTCAGCGCGCGATGATAGACACCTGGTTCACATGGCGGTGAATAACCGTACAGCTTCCTCCAGGCAGTTGGCAGCACTTTGGTCTACTGCTACAAGTGTACTAATGTCGACTTCGTCAGTTCGCCGATCAATTCTGCTGCACCGTGGACTGCGTGCAAGGATTCCTTTATACAGGATCCCCCTCACGCAAAACCATTTTTTCATTTTAATAAGTAGCTTTATAATTTGTGTCCAAAGTTTTGTTTTCTTTCGCAACTAGCTAACTAGATTAAGACACATGGTTAAACAATTATTTCGATGAAATTAAAATCTTATAATCACATCTATATTTAGATTAGTTGGGATAATTTTTCAGTGTGAGGTAGGGCAATGAAAATTTAAAAAAAAATGGTGAAGATCCAAACAAGATTAACACATTACTCTTTCAGATTAACACGGATGCTTTTTGAAATACTTGTGTAAAGCTGATTCGGAGATTGAGATAATTTTCCAATGTTTCTGAAGGTTTTATAAACAGAAAAAGTTTGGAATAATTTCTAATTAGGATTGTAATGACTAAAATTTTTAACATATTTCGAAAAAATTGCTGAAGAAACAATTACATGCCGTACTTACCTTAAGATTTTCGCGTGACTTTGTGGCGAAATGATCACATACAACTCTCTGAAAAAAAAACATTGATATAAAATGAACCATTAAACCCACTCCAATTTTTTTAAAGAATTTTATGTCAAGAATGTTCCTGAATCGAAAAAATTTTTTGATTGAAAAGACAATGTGTATATATTTCACTAACAAACGTGGCTGAGAAATGGGCACTGTTTGTATATTCGCGAATGGTGACGATCGGTAGGTAGTTAATTAACGTTGCAATTTAGAAACACAACGGGATATTGGTGACAATATCCAAGGTCAGGACCTCATAATTTTGTATCTGTCAGATAAAGAGGGTGACGATCGTATAAAAACAATGTAAAGTTAACTGCTAAGAGACCCATTCCTCAATACAGTATAACCTCATTCTAACGGACTAATAAGGGCTGAAGGTTTTCCGTTTTAATGAAAGTGCGGCGTTTTCTGCGATATAGTTCCTTTTCGTGTCCTTACTGGTACTGAAATCTTCAGTTAATTACTAACGGAGTTGCCGTAAGTGTTGATAATATGCAAACATATTTTCATTTACCGATTGTTCAACCGTTGTGTTGCTCTAGTACGGCGTTATTCAAATTACCTACCGATTTCATTTCGCTCACTGTCGGTTAAGCTACGGTTTCCTAAGAAAGCGGGGTCGTTATTTAGCAGTCATAATGTAGCTGTGGATGACGTCACTAAAACATTGTTTTTACAAACAGATGGCGTTGGTTTCCTAGAGAGCGTTGTTTGTGAGCGTAACGAAAATGAGCGGAGCCGCCATTTGTATGACGATCGTCATAGCGGTCTCAAGCAGTTGGTGAAACTTTTTCTCTTGTAGCGGCAACATTTTATTTCCGAGCGGAGCGAAGCAAAAAAAATTTTTTGACTGGCATTGTTTAGTTTGTTTTTGTAAAATCGGGATCGTTAAAAATTAAAAATTTCAACGGATTTGAAATCTGCGGAAAATTTTTCACCTGATGGATACCTTATATGCGATTTTCCTTAACTAAACAATTGATTATTTAATAAATAATTAGATATTTTAATGTAAAAAAGTTGAACAATAAATCAGTTTTTGGTATTGTTCTGACGTAAAATTTTACGTTGACTTGAAATCCGTTGACATTTTCACTCTATCTTCAACGATCCCGAAGATAGAAACTTGGGACTGGAGAGTAAGAAACCACTTTGTTTTGTTTCACGAATACAATAAACCACGACAGCCGTCTGTGTTAGCCATTCTCTACCGTATTCTGTCCGTCTAAGTCAGGGGTGCCCAACCTGTGCGCATGCGCCAGACGTGGCGCATTAAATTATTACAAGGGGCGCATTGCATCCTTGCGTCTACTTATTCTTTTGTAGGCTCCATAACTGAAACCATCTTCGTATTTTCCACACCGGAGTGCCTCTCAGTTCAATTCATACAACCTTCTCACTCATCAGTTCGCCGCAATTTTTTGAGTTTATCATTGATACTTTGTGTGATACAACGTACGTACTTATGATCTGTTTGTTCTACTTTTCTGTTTTTTTACATTCCTTATGTCCACCCCAGTGCCAAAGAAAATGAGCAAAAGAAGCACAGAAAGTGATAGTAAGCGTGAATTTAATGAACTGTGGGAAAATGAGTTGCTATTTATAGAAAGTCCATCAGGAAAACCGTTTTGCATTGTTTGTGAATGTACTCTTTCACATAAAAGGAGGCATGATCTTAATAGATACTATAAACCACAGCATCAGGACTAACAGTAACACAGAAGGGAAAATGAAACTCGTTTTGGGGTCTGAGTTGCGAAAAGAATATGTGACAAAGAAAAGGGAAGGAACCAGAAGACAAAATATTTTTGCTAAAGTATGTTATGAAGACTTGGCGATGACAAAAGTGTCCTATGAAATTGCTTTAGCATTGGCGAAAAAAAAAAAAAACTTTTTTTCTGACCAAGAAGAAATCGTTAAGGCGTTGACTCCAAATATTTACATGCCATCTTAGTAATAAAGGTATTGAAAGGAATGTAGACGAAATTGCTATATCAAGGCAGACAGTTACGAAACGTATCGAGGAACTCTCTCAGAATGTATCTCAGCAACTGGAAGACATTGTCCATTAATGTACTTTCTTTTCTCTAGTTTTGGATGAATCCGAAAACATATGTGATGTAGCCAAATTAAGCATTTTTATGAGGATAATTGATGACAATTTTAATGTATTTGAAGAATGATTATAACAAATAATGATTTATAACAAATCACTTTATTTTTACATTAATTATCTTCTTAAAGTTCATACTATAAACTATTTCCTTGATTTTTAGTTAAAACAATTAGAAAAAATTTAAAAAAATATATTTTGTTCAAAAACTACATAAAACACATAGTATACAAAGTTCGAAAAATTATAGAAAAATAATCTCTACTATTTTAAAAGGAAGTGTTTGTTTGTCTGTCTGTTTCTTGCTGCAAAATCCTGACAATTCTATGGCACTTACAGCAATGAGATTTGGCACACAGGTAGTCCGAATTTAAAAATTCGATCTAGAAGATTTTCAAATGAATTTAATAGTTTTATTCTCCATCGGTTTTTCAGCGCGTTTCTTCCGGAAGAAGAAACACCCGAATCTGGACTTTTTCTACCCACGTGACCTTGCAATCAGCCTTTGGAACCATGCCAAGTTTTTTTCATCGCGTGGAACTCGGAGAAAATTATTGTTTTCGTTTCCGCTTTGATTTTACGCGGAGGAATAATTTTCCAGCCAGACGATAAATCTTTTAACTGGACTCACTTAATTCTTTTTTCTATCTCCTAGACTGTCTGAATATAAATAGCGATATTTATCTTAAAGACAAAAAAATTTTAAGGGGATAATGGAATTTCAAAATCACCAAAATTCATTTCTTAATATTAGCGCTAAAATTTAATTGATATCAAAGTCTGGATTGCAAAAAGAATGTTTACATCGCGACCCATTTTGTGAATTACAAAAACATGAGCATCAAAGATATAGTAAACAGTATAGTATATCAACCACAAAAACGCGTTTGTCTCCGATGAGTAGAGTATATGTTTCAAATGTCGCCCCTGTGATTAATATTGCCTACTCGTGTTTGTAATCTACTATGAGCGACATATATGAGTTTATGTAGTTACCTTAACGGTCTAAGTTTTTGCCACGCCTAGCGCCATCTGCAAGTTTCCTATCAGCTATTTCTTGATAAGGTATGGATCAAGGGTTTAATTTACAAACTTATCAAGCCAAACTTTCCCTACTGTATCATCCTTCTCATCACATCATACCTTGCAGACACTTCGTCGTGAAGATTAACATCTCCAAATCCACCACAGGAAAAATTATCTCAGGAGTCTCACAAGGTTCCAAACTCGGACCATTCTTATTTAATTTATTCATGAATGATATTCCCCAGTCTGGCTCCTCTATGCTTAGCATGTTTGCGGACGACACTGCCATCCTTGTGCAACAAAAACAAATCAAAACACTTGTATTCCTTCTCAACAAACACATACAAAAAATTGAACACTGGCTCATCCAGTGGAAAATCAAGTTAAATGCTGATAAAATTGCAGCCATTATTTTCGGAGTCACTCCACCCACGCACCGAATCAAAGTCTATGGACAAACTATCAAATGGGTCACCCAAACTAAATATCTAGGAGTTACACTCGACAACTACCTAAACTGCGACAGGGTGGCCTGGTCGGTAGGGCATCGAGCTCGTGACTGACTGATCATGAGTTCGAGCCCAGCTGACCGAAAACTCCCGTGTACGCTGAAGGTGACTGGTGCACGAAAAATCTGTCGTGGTCACAAAGTCCTCCATGTTCCCATAGTTAATCAATACCTCGGATGGTGCCGAACCAGGGATTAGTTGGTCTCTGGTTTGGATCAAAATTACAACCGTGTGCCTGACGGTTAAGTTTCCTAAACGTACGTCATCTGAGCGTACAGGCCAAAAACGTGTCCTGAGCGTCCAGGACTTCTTACCCCCTATTCAGGGCGTGTTCGGAACGCGTTCTCGCCAATTTTCCGAGGGAACGGGGAGGTGTCAAAAAAGAAAGGGGGAATCTCACTAGAGACAAGTGGCCTAAAAGTAGATTTCATTTTAAAGTTTCCTTTCTTTTTGTTTCTCACTTCTTCAAGAATATACTTATGTTAATTTCTAGAACTTTCCAATTTTCGAATGTTCGATTCATTTTCGGTAAAGGTATAAAAGTAGATGTATCACTCAATTCAGGTAAATAATAAAGTCTCGAGTTGAGATCAGTAATACTTGTCCTCGCTTGCCTTTTGCAAATATACACGAAGAGGTTAGCTTACCTACAATAAATCTACACGACATTTTGGTGGAGGGGCCGGGTAAAATAAATACGGCGGAAGAACTTCGCAGAAGTCTACGTCTTCCAGGACTTCCTAAGTAAGTTTGGCTCTTTACCAAATCCAAGTAGAGGTCCGAGGAAAATGTCTGACCATGAAGACATCGAGCAAAAGCTCCCAGTTTCCAGCTCCGATCCAGTCACCATCGCACCAGTGCCGTTCCTAACCTACCAGCCACCCAGAAGTCCATGCATATTCTCTGGAGACGACCAACCAGATGTTCGCCGGTGGCTCAAGGACTTTCAACGAATCGCCAGCTACAACCGTTGGGACGAACATATGTGTCTGGCAAACGTCATATTCTACCTCGCCGGAACAGCCCGACAATGGTTTGATAACAATGAGGACACTTTTGCTGATTGGACTTCGTTCAGGAATTCCCTGAACAACACGTTTTGCCAAACAGATGACATAAAGCGTCAAGCTGAGAGACTATTGGTTACACGTGCTCAACAAATTGGCGATACATCTGAATCATACATCCAAGACGTACTCGCTCTATGTCGAAAAGTTGATCCTTCCATGCCAGATGTTGAGAAAGTAGCCCATCTCATGAAGGGGATTGCAGAGGACTTGCACCAGATCCTGTTGGTTCAGGACTATGAGACCGTCGATGCTTTGTGAAACGCTGCCGTCAAATAGAAAGCCTCCGACGAAGACGTATCACCCGACCAAGATTCCAGAGGTTGCCAAATGTTCTACAGTTTCGGTCAAAACAGACATTGGTGATATAAGATCGCTGGCACGAACAATTGTCAGGGAAGAGCTTCAAAAGCTCTTGCCAGAAGTGCAAAACTACACGAACGACGACTCTGCATCACCAACGGACGTCGCATCTCTGGTCCGGGAAGAAGTTATGGAAGCTCTAGCGCCACTCACAGGTCCAAGAAGACGCAACGCCCCTCCCCGATTTTCAGTTCCAGTTAGGTCACAGCCCAGACGTGAGGCCAGAAACAGCGCCGTTTCACAGCGTAAGACAGACCTGTGGAGAGCTGCCAATAATGTGCCTATCTGCTACCATTGCGGATGCCCAGGACACGTGCTGAGGTACTGTAGGGAGAGACGACAAATATTTGCAGATACAAGAGCCCTCAGAACATCTAACCCTCGACGAGAAATTGACACTGAGTCCCTACACAGCTTTGACGACAGCTATGTAGAGCATGCACAGCCTACTTCTTACAGTTTCAGAAGTAGCTCACCATACCCTCACCGCTCCTTCAACCGCCGACAGTCACAGTCGCCTGTTCGCCGCTCCAGCCGTTCTCCACGCCGACCAAATGAGGAAAACTAACTCAAGCGACCTGTCCAGGAGGTAAGGCCGCAGTTGAAGAAAATTCTCCGACGTATACTACAACCAAGTTAAAGACAAATTCCACCTATATCACAGTGAATGGACAATGTGTAAAAGCCCTTGTTGATTCGGGTGCCGATTACTCCGTCATATCTGAAGAATTACGCGTACAATTGAATACTTCTATGTTTACTGATGATGGACCTGTACTGAAAACTGCCTGTGGAAAATCTGTAGCCGCCTCAGGACGCTGTGTATTAAAAGTCAACTTGAATGGGACTGTGAAACCGTTTGAATTTCTGGTATTTCCACAGTGTAGCCACCAAATGATACTTGGATGGGACTTTTTCCGTGCCACTGATGCTGTCACAGATTGCGGAAATGAAGAACTTCAACTTGCAGAAATCCTTCCAGACAACCAAGTGTCAAGTAAATCAGATTGGTCTTGCTCCTTGTTTGCCGCAACAGATTACGTAGTTAAAGCCAATTCGACAAAGCAAATATGAAATCTTAATCCCGAAATTCCAGAAGCAGATAAAGCTATGATTATTGTAAATACACTTATCACGTGTGAAAGAGAGCTGTCTATACCAGCCTCAATCTTTAACGTTGAAATTGGCTGTTGTAAAGTATGGGTTACAAATTTCTCTCGACGAACCCAACTGATACCAAAGGGAATGAACATAGCTTGCTTAACGACAGTAACAAACGATGCAATTTGGTCTTTAAATGAGGAAGATAGAGAAGGTTCTAAGAGACACAATTCCAGAAGGCGATTAAAACGAGAAAAATCTAAAGAACTTTTAGATACTAAGTTGAATACTTTTGAAGAAGACGAGTTATTGAATCTGCTGGAAGAATTTAGTGACATTTTCGACTTAAACAGGCAATTGAAGATATCCAGTGGTAATTCTGTGAAACACAAGATCGACACAGGTGACAGCGTCCCATTCAAGCAGAGACCTTACCGTATATCAGCCACTGAAAGACGTGTGATTGGAGACGAAGTACAACGGATGCTAAAAGAAGACGTGATACAGCCATCAACCAGTCCATGGTCATCTCCAGTCGTACTTGTGAAAAAGAAAAATGGTGAATGGCGCTTTTGTGTAGATTACAGAAGATTGAACAAGGTCACTAAAAAAGACGTCTATCCACTACCACGCATCGATGACCCTTTGGATTGCCTAGCTGGTGCAAAAATTTTCTCTATGATGGATTTAAAGTCCGGCTACTGGCAAATAGAGGTTGATGATAAAGATAGAGAAAAGACAGCCTCTGTAACGTCAGATGGTCTTTATGAATTTAAAGTCATGCCATTCGGCTTATGTAACGCCCCTTCTACATTTGAACGGATGATGGACACGGTACTACGAGGCCTGAAGAGGAATATCTGTCTTTGCTACATAGATGACATCATTGTGTATGCACCGAATTTACAAGAACATCAAATACGCTTGAGGAAAGTTTTGAAATGTATCCAAGAGGCCAGACTGACGCTAAATTCAGCCAAATGTTCATTTGGCAAAAATAAACTGACGATACTGGGACACCTTGTTGATCAACATGGAATCTATCCCGATCCACAAAAGATAGCCGCTGTAAAGAATTTTCCTGTTTCAGAAAATATCGCAGATATTCGAAGTTTTCTGGGCCTGTGCTCGTATTACCGACGATTTGTCAAAAAATTCGCTGATATTGCAAAAACCCCTGCATGATTTATTGAAGAAAGATGTGAATTTTTTTTTGGAGTACTTCATAGAAGGAATCTTTTTCAACTCTAAAAAAATTACTAACAAGGTAACAAGTGAACCTGTTTTTAGGAATTTCCTTCCAAATGCAGAAACGAAGATACATTCAGACGCTAGTGGTTAAGGCATCGGTGCAGTACTAAAACTTATCCAAGATGATAAGGAAAGACCAATCGCCTACGCCTCCAGGTCCCTGGCACAGTCGCTGAAAAGAACTATTCTACAACCAAAAAGGAGTGCCTTGCTGTCGTCTGGTCGATCAGTAAATTCAGACCGTATATCTTCGGAAAACCCTTTACCGTAGTAACGGATCACCACTCTTTGTGCTGGCTAGCCAATGTTAAGGGCCCATCTGGAATACTTGCACGATGGGCTTTAA
The DNA here is from genome assembly GCA_947359465.1 of Metellina segmentata. Taxonomy (NCBI): domain Eukaryota; kingdom Metazoa; phylum Arthropoda; class Arachnida; order Araneae; family Tetragnathidae; genus Metellina; species Metellina segmentata. The sequence goes on along the minus strand of OX375876.1, from coordinate 10,085,291 downwards.
GGTTGCAGTACGACATCACCATAGTCTACAAGAGCGGTCACAAACATTCCGATGCCGATTTGCTGTCGAGAAAGCCTCTTCTCGAAACAGTAAACTAAAACGGCGATGAAATCCCCTTCCTTTCAGCCATCACAGATTACAGAAAAGAGCAGCTAAAAGATAAGCAGCTGAAGCCCATAATTAAAATTATTAAAAGAGTTGACGGATACCGAAGTTATCAACTGAGAAACGGTGTGGTTTACAAAATAAACTATGATCCTATGGGACAGCAATGGCTCTTGGTCGTACCGAAACAACTCCGAAGCGTAATTTTAAAGAGTCTTCATGATGCCCCAACCGCCGGTCACCTCGGATTCGCCAAAACCTACGACCGAATTAGGAGGAAATATTGGCCAGGACTATATGGGAGCACACGCCGATATGTGTCACATTGCCGAGAATGTCAAAGACGAAAATCTCCATCTCAATTACCACCGGGGCAACTTCATCCGATAAAACCCCCTGACATACCATTTGCTAAAATTGGGATTGATCTACTTGGACGCTTTCCAGTTACCCGAAACGGAAACCGCTGGATCATGTTCGTACCCACAAAATTTGTTCCGTTTGTCTGAATAGATTAAGGATGACCTTACCCTTCTAGCTATGAAGCGTCGGAGGGTCTGCAAGGAGGCCTGAGTCGACAATGATTTCACACACTCCAAATGTACTGCATGGGACACAGCACATGTGTAAAGTACAATCCACGCTTTTTGACCCCCCCCCTTAATATAAAGAGGGCCGGGTAGATCAATTCCTATTATTTGAAATATAGCTGCATCTTTCACTCGATCCTCGGGTAATGATACAGGAATCGACTCTGTCTTCTTTGCACTGAATCGTTTACATCGAACGCAACGAATAATTACAGAACGTATGGTTTTTCTAGCCTTTAAAATCAAATAATCCTCTCTCAATTTTGTCGTTAATTGAGATACACCTATGTGTAGAAACTCCCTGTGTTTACAAGAAATTAAATAATTGACAATAGGGTTATCTGAAGGCAAAATAATTGGTTATCTAAAGTTATCTACATCATGTCGATAATCAACCATACATTTTACTCGTAAAATACCGTATTCATCAATAACTGATCTCAACCCGCGTATTCTATGATCAGAGTGACCATCGAAAACTCTCTGAATTAAAACCAATTATTCTTTCACCCTTTTCAATTTCCGAATATAAAAGATCACACTCTTTACTAATTTTCTTAGAATTGTTGATGAAACGAAGAATCTATCCAATCATACGTCCAATTTTTAAATATGACGAAAAAAACCTGTAGTACCAATCAGAGTTCTCGGGAGTTTTAATTACAGCCGTTATAATTGTTTTTCGTCTCTCAGAATTAACCAAATCCTCATTTGGGTTTTCCTCTAAATTTGGCCAATTTTCCTTACCTTCATACAACCACTCTGGCCCCTCCCACCAACGCCTATGAACCAATTGCGCAGCAGAACATCCTCTAGAAGCAACATCGGCAGGATTTAATGCTACTAGGACTTGATGCCACTGCGTGGATAAGGTCATGAATCTTATTTCTTTCACTCAGTTATGTACAAAAATGCCCCAATTTTGGTTATTGCGTATCCAACATAATGCGGTGGATGAATCAGTCGCCCAGCAATAAATACTTAAATGAGCCAGATCCAAATCCTTCAAAACAGGTGACAAAAGTCTAGCCCCAATACAACAAGCAAGAAGTCCAAGACGAGGAATCGTCATAAGTTTCAATGGAGCTACTCTACTTCTTGCATGTATCAAGTTAACAAAAATACTGTCATTGTGTTCAACCCGTATATAGACGCATGCAGCATATGCCACTTGGCTTGCGTCACAAAAGAGGTGTGAGCTAATACAATCACTAGCTGATCTAAGATTAAACCATCTGGGGACCTGCACTTCGAAAAGCAAATGAAGTTATTTATACCAGGATTCAAGATTTTTTAAAAGGTCATCTGCAAGTACATCATCCCACTTAAGTTTTCGATTCCAGGTTTCCTGAAAAATCAGTTTAGGTATGAGCATTACAGGCGCTGTAAAACCTATTGTATCAAAACACTGATGTGCCATAGCCAAAACTATTTTCTTCGCAACTAATTCACTTGGATTAATTATTCCAATTTGCATTATAATGTATCACTTTCTATATTCGATAAAAGCCCTAAAACAGGTACAATTTTGTTTCCATGGGAGACTTCCTCGACCATTTGGTTTGGCAAATTGGATTGCCATTCTCGTAAATTGAAGTGACAAGAAGACATTATCATTTGAGATTTAACTACAAATTCTTCAATTTCTTCGACAGAATTTAAACTTGTTAAACAATTGTCCATGTAAAAAGATTTCATGAGAATCTCAGCCGTTTCACTTAAATTCTTAGGCAGATGTCTTAAATGAACTCTCAGTATTGCAACTAATAAAACGGACTCTGCGTAATCTCAAACGCTACCCTTCGATGTCGGTAAATTTTAATTTCCTCCGAATCATCATTGCTGCACCACATAAACCTTAAAAAAAAATATCCGTCCTTGTCTCTGATAGAAATTTGTAGGAAAGCCTTTTCTATATCCGCTATTAAACCTACATAATGTTTACAATATCGGTTGAGGACAGACGGTATAATTTCGATAAGATTTGGTCCGGTAGCTAAACAATCATTTAAAGATGGGGATCCTGTCACATGTGCTGACGCGTTAAACACTGGTCTAATTTGTGATGTACTGTTTTCTTTTATTACTGGCCTGTGAGGCAAATAGTGGACGCCTTATGTTCATCATCATCAACATGTTCAATTATTCCAAAGCGTATCCAGTCCTTAAAAACATCACAATAAGCTTTAAAATTTCCTGCCGAAGCTAACTTCTGTTTTGTACTCCGAAGGCATTTTTCTGCTAAACTCCTATTGTCTGGCAAGAGCGAATTATCCACGACCCAAGGCAAAATCACTTCGTACCTCTCCTCGGCATCGACACTTATTGTTTCATGAAAATGGTTTACAGTTTCGGTTTCCAATTCTGTTTTGGTTTGACTCAGTGTAGGGTCACGAATTCCCGAAACATCTAATTTCCAGAGTTCAGAAATGCAACGTTCTTTTACCAACAAAGACGAAACAATAAAGAGGCAATTGATTCATTCGGCCTTGTACCAGACATTTTTCCCATAAGGGTCCAACCCAATAAAGTCTCGACGGCCACAGGCAACACCTCCTATAGATAAGATATCTTATCATTAGGACATTAATAAATTACCTTCAACATCACTAATCTTAATACCGTGAGTTTTGAGCGCTTTAATCCAAATGCAAGAAGGGACCCGATCTATTTTAGAGCAAATTTGTTTTTGACTTAGTGCTTCAAATTTACACTTATAACTTTTATCAATATCACTTAATTGTACGAGATACTTTTTATGAACACTTTCACTAGTTTCTATACAACTAAAAAGTTATTGCTTGAGTTTAACTTCACTTAGACTAGTGTAACTCATGTAGTCTGCTACATCATTTCAAATATAAGATTGCATACAGCTCGTGCCATGCGTGCTTGATTACAGCACGTACTACTAGTTCCTGATTCTTATTATCTAATCGTAATACCAGTGTTTGTAATAACACATTTCAAAAGCTTATTTGGTTATTTAACGTACTAGTTTTGATTTCATCAGTTTGTACCTGTGCCTTTGAAGAAGGTAAATCAGAACATAAAACTGCAAAATGTCGGTTCTTACAAATAATACACTAATGTTGAATCTTCTCAATTCAGATGTCTGGGGTAGAAATAAAACGCTGAGGATAAAACAAATCTAACGTTTATTAACAGAAACATAATGAGGGAACATAAAGTGAGACGGCAGGTGAGAGAAAGCGTAACGTAATCGCCACCGCGTACAATATTCAGTTCTCAATCTGAGACTTCCAGAAATGCGGAAGTACAGACATTAAATACAAAATTGGTGCATGAGCGCTTTAAGCCATACGTCATTGCTGTTCAAGACTGCTCTGCATATTCAACAGGAAGATTAATCAAAGCAACATCTCCATTTGAAAGATTAAATTTTGATTTCAAAGATCCTCTACCAACGGTTTCTAGAAATCGTTAACATCTGATGGAGCAAAGCCTGTGTTTCTGCAGCATTCTTAAACTATCATCGGTAGAAATTAAATTTCCCAAGAAACGTACGGAGCTCATGGATGGTTACTGGTAACTTATAATCACTGATAGCTTGGATTTTTTGCAGGTAATAGACCTGAACCTTTTTCTGTAACAAGGTATCCCAGGTATTCCACTTCGTTAACACCCATCGCAGATTTGGCGATATTAATGCGAAGTCCATATGTGAAGTCTGTCGAAAACTTGTGCAAGGTGTTGCTTGTGCTCTTCCTCTGAAGTTGAAGCCACTAACACCATCGTCTAAATATGGGAATACAAAATCCAGTTCACTTAGAACCTCTGTGATGAAGCGTTGGAAGGTGGATGGTGTATTCTTCAATCCAAAATTCAGCACGTTGAATTCGTAAAGTCCAAATTGTGTAGTTATTGCCGTTTTACACTTGTCCTCTTCTGCAATTGGAATCTGGAAATAAGTTTTCACTAGGTCAATCTTTGAAAACATCTTGATGTCTTGTAATATGTAATGAAAATCATCTAATCGCGGAATAGGATATCTGTCTGGTACTGTTTGGGTGTTAAGCCCTCTGTAATCACCGCAAGGTCTAATCGTTCCACCTTTCTTGTTCACCAGATGTAAGGGACTAGCCCACTGTGATTTGGAAGGACGAATTAAGTCATTGTTCAGCATGAATTCAAATTCTTGCTTGGGCAGTTTAAGTTTCCCAGTTGCCGTACTCTTGAGTAAGTCAGTTGACCAGTTGTCACAATGTGATGTTTGACATCATGCTTGGTAACCTTGCTGAGTAAATTGGGTTTTGTCACTTGTAACAATACGAGAAGTACTTAGTTTATTTGTTTACCGCGTATAAATTGCTATTTTCTTGAATGGATGTAACTTCCCCTGTGATTGAAAGGTCGATTACACCTTCAATTAGTTTTTTGTTGTGAATGTCTATCAACAATTTGAATTTGTTTAGAAAATCAGCACCAAGTTTGCCTTTTGACACTTTTGCTGTGACAAATGGCCATTGAAACTGGCGACGAAGGCCCAGATCTAAGGTTAAGATTTTTAAACCATAAGAAGGGATCTCTGTCCCGTTTGCTGCATACAGTTTGAATTCAGTTTTTTTGTGTCGAACTTGGAAGGTGCGATCATTGAGACATCTGTCCCACTGTCCACAAGAAATTGTTATCTTGTCGTATGGTCTTGCACAAATAATATGTACTTGCGGCCATCCAAACCCTTCGCAGCATGATTTGCCGCTTAGTCTACTGCTGTGAAAAGTTTTCCGACGGATCCTTCCAGCGACATCGCTGTATAAACTTTTCCGGCAAGCAGTTCTTTCGAAATCGGTGATGGTAGAAACAGTACTTCCATTTCGGATAGAATTGCTTCCTGAATTACTGCGATTCCTATTGGCTCTGTAGTTTCCTCTGTTGAGGCTCCTGAAATTTTGCGTCTGCAGTGCTTCGATTTTCATCTCCAACGCAGCAAGCCTTTTGGAAATCAGGTCTTCGACTAGAGCTGGGGGCTTCTGAACAGCCGATAATTCTGACACTATTGGGGAAATCTCGATGCTCTTGTCCGCCATCGTCGCTAGTTTCTCCAGTGAGAGTGATTCGTCACAGACAATCAGTATACTTTTCACTCCGACCGGTATCTTGTCTAACCATAAAATTCGCAGACCTTTGTCCGAAACCACGTCGGTTCCGCCGCCGAGAGATCTCATATTCCTCAGGAACTGGCTGGGCAGCATGTCTCCGAGCTCAAGTCCCGTCAAAAGGTGCTTTATCTTCTTATTTTTGCTTTCGGTGAAAATATCCAACAGACGTTCTTTTGCAGCTGTATATTTGGTGTTGGAATCCTCTTTTATTATGTCCCAGATATTTTCCATATATTTAGGTTCTAGCTGTGCAAAATTGAATTGTAGTTGAATTTGGTCTCATCTTGGGTGATTCCGCATATTTTGAACTGTGCCTCTACTTTGTAAAACCGGATTTCCGGTTTGTCGCTCCAAAACGGTGGAAGTTTTATACTGACTGCACTCGCTTGGGCGTCGTTAAATATCGTGGGCACCGATTCGTCCACCAGTTCGCCGTCCGATTTATGTTCTGTCCGATTCACCAATTTATGGGTGTTCTTTTGACTCCAGTTGGTTTAGGTGATTTGCTTAAATCATTCCTTCTGATGATTCATGAATTTTCAAATCATGAGCTCAAGGTCTTCATTAGCTCCGCTTAGGCTGTGGTGGGCTGCCTGCTTAATAACGAAGCATTTGTAGTTACTACTCTGCAGTTTGGACCGCTTGCCAATAGTTGTTGATAGCAACGGCGTTACCAGCACATTTTGTCATCCTAGCTTTCTCCCGAGACTTTGAGAAAACTTTTGCTCACAAAAGTAGAAGCCTTTTCTGTGGTTTCGAAGTTAAGAACGCCATTTTGATTTAACCTCGCTTAGCTTCCGTCTGTTGAGTCTAGTTCTAAATTCCTCAGGTTTTCTACATTCCATTCCATTATCTCTAATGGAATGAATGTCCTCAATATCCCTAATCAGGAAGTTTTTTCTCCAGGCGTTCTTGTCGAATGCGGGAATCGGTTCTTCAACAAAATACCGTTTTACTTCGACCTCATGGGAGAAATAAACCTTTTGCGGTAACTCGTCATATTCGGTTTGCACTTGAACGCTTTTCGTGCGCACCTTCTGTTTCCTATCCCATGGCTTTGGTTTCACGACGAAATCACGTTCCAGTGCGACCGCAAATACGTGTTCCGGATACTTCTCTTCTGGCATCTCGTCGCTTTCACTTGGGTTCTCTACATTTTCTGCGCAAGTCTCTTTAAGGAGCTTGTCTACGACGCAAACCTCTTCGAGGACTTCGACACATGACATCGAGTCTTCTTTTGTCGGTTGCGTTGGTGATGGCAGAGTATATCGAGCGCCAGGAATTCGCGACCTCGTGCGGATATGTTGCCACAATCTTGCGAGGAATAATATGCTATATAGGAATGCGAGGAATATAGCCACACGCTACAAAGAGATCCACCATTCCCCACTTTTCCGCGTAGACAATCTTATCGTCGTTCTCCAGTGTGAGGCTGCGTGCATGTTTCCCATCGCTGTCGACTGACTTATCATTGAATATGAAACCACTGTCGGGTTGAGTGTCGTTTTCTTTATATTCAACGATCACCCAGTCGTGTGATGCTTCTTCAGACTGATCTGTGGTGTTTTCTGTGGCTAATTTTACGACCAGACTGGCATGCGTTGGGGAGTGTCTGACATCTTTACGGCGTTTCGGGTGACGTGGCAGGAGCATTTCCACAAACATCATAAGACTGCCGTTGTCAGACACTTGATGGTCCGTTTCCGTCCATTCAACAGGTTGTTTTTGCGGGTTTCCTCCGAACATCTGATGGTGAATCTGCAAATTCATTTCACACGAATACATTATTTCTACCAATGGAGATGCGTACAGAATAATTAATTGGCAATACATTTTCAACTATTGCATTGTGTGTGGAGATAAAGATGTGCGGGAAAAATCAATATGCGAAATAAATGAATGTTTCTTCACGGAGAAATTTTACACACTTTTAAACACGTTTTTTCTCAAAAACCGACTTTTTTTTAAATCTTCTTTATACTTTTAAAAGATTTCAATACTTAAATTGTTTAGTACACTTGAAATACTTAATTTTTAAAACATTTAAAAAACTTTTTCCAATAATCTATTGAATTTTTTTAATTATTTAAATTCGGTTAGTTAGATTCCCTCTTAATACTTAGTTATTACAAAAATTAACCAATTTGCAACTTATTGGTACAACCGCTTCTCACTCTTAAGGTATACGTATACGTTTATTTATCGATTTTCAGTCAAATAACTGATTTTTTTATTTTGATGCAGAAATATAGTTTGAACTTTTAGCTTTCTAAATCACTTTGAATTTTGTCTCTAGGTCAATTAGAACGCCAGTTATGACGTTTTTAGAAATGCATGTCAGCTATATTTTAAACCGGAAGTTGCCTTCTGCATACCGGAAATTCTTTCTCGATTTCGAAACTTGTCAAAAAAACACCTATAAATATTTTTTTAATGCTTCAAAATATGCCAAAACATTTATTTTAGCATTTTGAGATATTTTAAAATTAATATTTTTAAATTAAAGCGTCTGGCAATGATTTTATTTGTGTTTTAAGTAAGCCAAAATTGGCTTCATGTTGTGTATTTACATTTGAATTTTGTTTTGCGCGTATGCTTTTCGTTCTTGAAATCTTGCATTTAAAACAGTTTCTTATTTTATTCTACCTATTTTTTAATCAACTTTGGTAGTTTGTCAGCTTATTTACAAACTATGGGGAAAACTCCAGCTCGTAAACGCAAGAGACACTTTCATGGAAATCGCTTTTCGAAAGCGACTCAGTTGCCCACGGCAAGTGAAAAGAAACTTGAATTGTTTCCAAATGCATCTGTAAAAGCCTGTGCAGAACTATCAGGAAACAGGATATGTGATTCTGAGATATTGGCGGACGTTTTTTCTACAGTTTGTTGCCCTTCTTGTTTGAATGCTGGACTGTTGTTGAAGGAAGATAGCAGATTTGGTTTGTGCTCACATTTTTCCCTTCAATGTCAAAATTGTGCATTTGTAAAAGGGTTTTCTTCTTCTAAAAAAATAGGACACTTGCCAGAAATTAATACTCGTTTGGTTTACGCGTTGCGACAACTTGGAAAAGGTATGAATGGCGCTGAAAAACTTTGTTCTACGTTAAATCTGCCACCTCCACCAAGCAGAAACTCTTATACGGCTCACGAAAAGAAGCTTTTAGATGCAGTTCAAGAAGTCTCCCAAGCCTCGATGATAAATGCCGCAGAAGAAGTGAAGTTGTTAAAAGGGAATGCTTCTCATCAAACACAGGAATGCGGTGTATCTGTTGACGGCACTTGGCAGCGCAGGGGCTATTCTTCGCTGAATGGTTGCGTCTCGGCAATAAGCATCGACACCGGGAAAGTTTTAGATGTTGCAGTGCTGTCTGCATATTGTCCAACTTGCAAAAAACTTCAAAAACTCCCCAAAAAGGAAGAATATGAACAAAAAAAGGCAGATCATGTTTGCCAGTGTAATTATGTAGGATCTGCACATCACATGGAGACTGTCGGTGCATCGCAAATATTCAAAAGGTCAGAAATTTCACGAGGCCTTAAATATATACACTATTATGGTGATGGGGATTCGAAAGGTTTCACTGAAGTCAAAGACACGTATGGCAAGGACAGTGTCACCAAACTTGAATGCATTGGTCACATACAAAAAAGAGTGGGCACACACCTTCGACAACTGAAAAAGAAAACTAAAGGACTTTCTGGAAAGGGAAAACTGACCAATACTTTTATCGACCGTCTTCAGAATTACTACGGCATAGCTATTCGTGACAATGTGGGGAACATAGATAAGATGCAACAAAGTGTTATTGCTGTACTCTTTCACTGTGCATCAACTACAGCGAATCCTATGCATGGACAGTGTCCGACTGGGGAAAAAAGCTGGTGTTTTCATCAAAGAGCTATTGCTCAAGGTAAAACTCCAGAGCAAAAGTACACAGGCCTCCCCAAATACATATTAGCTGCTGTGAAACCTGTATACATGAAGCTTTGTTCTCGTGAATTGCTCAGCAAATGTCTTCATGGAAAGACACAAAACGCCAATGAATGTTTTAACGCTTCCATATGGCAGAGGGTATCTAAAAATGTGTTTGCGGTGTTGAAAACAGTTCGTTTGGGTGCATTTGACGCAGTAATCCAATTTAATGATGGGTATCGTGGTTGCCTCAAAGTGCTAGAACAACTTGGGTTTGAAAGTTTGGGACGATACACTGAGGAACGTTACAATTACTTAGACAAACTCCGCGTGAACGAATCTGTACGACACTCTACCCCTATGGCAAAACGGCGAAGAAAAATTCTGAAAGCTACCAGAAAGAAAAAATCTACACAATCTGAAAAGACAGAAGGTGTCTCTTACCAATCAGGTGGATTTTAACTGGGTATTAATCCTTTTTTTAAAGGAATTCTGTGATTATATTACATTTTTGGCTTTTTCTCAAAACCACTATTTTCAAATATGTTACTTTCCATTTTACACAATATATCCAAAAGTTTACATTCAATTGCTTAGAAACTTTCTGTGTATGTTCGTAACTAACAAATGTAAGTGTTGAACTATTATTATGAAATTAGATTGGTAATTTAAGATTTTCTGGGATTTTAAAGTATGAAATTGACAGTTTTTTTTAATTTTTTGAACAATTGTGGGAATTATGAAACACGTAGGCACATATCTTCACCAAATTTAAAGATAATGCTTAGATAATCTTCCAAGTCTAGCAATACTGTCCTTCAAGTGTTTTTAAGTGTCATTTTTTGGAAAATAGTATTTTGTTTTTGTAATTTCACGTTAAGCGTGACTATCACTTTTTGAGTTTTTTTTGACAGTTTTATGCCATTTATTCAAAATATTAAGAAAAATTTTGTCTTCTGTTGTGTTACACTGTTGTTATAACTTATAATGAAATGAAAAACACAAAAAAAATTGGGAAAATATAATTATTTTGAAAATTTGTCTCCGAACGTATACGTATACCTTAATTGAAAACTCAGGAACTTCTGTTACTATTGGGCTGAAATTAATTACTTTTGAAAAGTTGGAGCTGTATCCGGATAACTTTCTGATATTTATTAAGTAAAATGCGCCAACCCATGAAAAATATTAAAAGAAAAAAAAAAACACCGACTCCAAAGAGGAAGGCACCCAGACCTTGATGGAGACCCAATCTTCAGGACCAGGCCCTGCAACCCCACAGACAGACCTTGAAGAAGATCATCTCCAAAAGATAGTCTCGTGGCTTGACAGGATCGATCTACAGAAGAAAAAAAATCTCTGGGGCTGCCAAAAAACGGCTGACCAAAGAAAGAAAGCTAGCTGAGGGCACATGGGTAGAAAACAGACCCAAACCAAAAGCTCAAACCACTCCCAGGGGAAAGGAGTTACAGAACCCGATCAGGCCTTTTACCAAGAGGCCAAGGTCGGATGGTAGTACTCCCCACTCTCAGTCCACAAAGTCCACATGTCCACAAAGATGGCTAAACCCGGAGACGGGACAAACCCTAGCTGCAGTGACACCTTATCAGCTGTGAAGATGGCAGTTGTCGTGGAAGGATATCCAGACCAGAAACTGTCAGAAGAACAGATGATGACCTTCCAACTAGACGCAATGTCTAAGATTGAGGGCGTTCCTCCGGGAACCGGACCTTAATTCAAATATTGTAGATATTGTAGAAATAATTCAAATATTGGTAGATATTGTAAATTTTGGATAGGCTTTACCCAAGTGCAGGCTAGTGTTCTGGAAAAACCTGCTGCTGCTTCCGCTGATAATGTCACTAAAGCTCCTGCAGGCCACCCTACAGCATAAAAGACTTGCTGCTGCCAACCTCAGTGGGGTTTTCTGGTCTGAGGGAATCCACATTATCCTAATTCAAGAACCTTGGCTGCATAAAAAAGGCATCAGGGGATTAAAGGACATTGGAGGTAAGTTAATTTATGATTTTGAAAGCTCTTCTCCAAGAGCTTGCTTACTTATTAACAACAACATAGATGCAATGCCGATCCATGAACTTTGTTCTAGGGACTTGGCAATAGCAAAGATAACACTTCATAATGGTGGGAGAACCAGAGAAATCTTGATAGGCTCTGGGTACCTGCCATATGAAAAAAAAGATCCTGTGAGTGGAGAGCTGAAGAGATTGCTGACAGTGTGTGCAGAACAGAAATCGGGATTGATCCTTGGTTGTGATGCGAATGTACACCACACAATCTGGGGCAGCTCCAACATCAATGACAGAGGTGAGGCTCTTTTAGACTTTGTACTTGAAAATAACCCAGATATCTTAAATGTAGGAAACAAACCGACCTTTATAACTAGTGTAAGAAAGGAAGTACTTGATATAACCTTAGCCAGCCCTGAACTAAGTAGTTATATTGACAAATGGCATGTTGATGAGAAGCCTTCAATGGCAGACCATCAATTTATCCACTTCTCACTGAAATCTGAATATCACTGGGAGAAGACGTTCAGAGATCCCAAAAGGAGAACTGGACCTCATTTAACAATGAACTCCAGAATTACCTGGAGGACTTCTCTCAGAAAATCTATGATACTTATGATCTAGAACTGTTCGCAGACGGTCTGCAGCAGGCAATCTATATCTCATATACAAATAACTGTCTTCTGCTTCTAAGGAAAGGCAAACGACCAACTCATGGTGGAGCCAAGACCTTATGAGGCAGAGAAAGGCAGTAAGAAAACTTTTTAGGAAAGCAAAGAAATTTGGCAAGTGGGAAGAATACAAGTGCCTACTTTCAGAATACAACAAAGCTGTTAGAATGGCCAAAGTTCTGTGATTCGGTTGAAAGTACCACTGAAGGTGCTAGACTCCACAAAATTCTTAAAAGAGCTACACCAATATTGGTGGGGACCCTTAAGAATAATTCCGGTGGATATACCAAAACTGGCAGAGAAGTTATAGAAACTCTGGTCGAGACACATTTTCCAAACTCCAACTTGGTACCTAATGAGTTAAACCCTTCTCCTCTGAGATATCCAATAAGGGTGAGAAGGGAAAACTGGATAGTTGCAAAGAAAATTTTTACTGTTAAACAGGTATTATGGGCTATCAACTCATTTGAACCATATAAAACTCCAGGACCAGATGGGATAATACCGATTACGCTCCAGAAATCGGCCAAACTCATCTTACGGGTCTTGTGTAAAATGTTCAGAGCCAGTCTAGCTCTTGAATATATCTCCAGACCATGGAGAAAGGCAAGGGTAGTCTTTCTGCCCAAACCTGGAAGAAGCCAATACGACCATGCGAAGAACTTTCGTCCTATCAGTCTATCGTCTTTCATACTTAAGTGTATGGAAAAAATAATTGACAGACACATTAGGGATGTAATGAGGAGCACCATACCTCTTCACAAAAACCAATTTGCCTATCAACTCGGTAAATCTACAGAGGTGGCTTTGCAACACCTGGTTGTAAAGATTGAGAAGACACTGGAGAACAAGGAAATGGCTTTGGTAGCTTTTCTTGATATTGAGGGTGCTTTCGATAATACCTCTTATAACTCAAGCGCTGCTGCTGCTGCTAGCAGAGCTATTGAACCACTAGTCTGCAAATGGATAAACTCCTTGCTAGCAGACAGAGTTATTACAACCGAGTTGTTTGTGGCAACACTTCAGGCTAGACCCTCTAGAGGTTGCCCTCAGGGAAGACTTCTCTCCCCTCTGTTGTGGAATCTGGTGGTTGATGACCTAATTGCAGACCTCAATCAAAGCGGAATTTATGCCCAGGGATATGCAGATGACATTGTCGTCTACATATCGAGCATGGATAAGAAAACGGTGATAAATATCATGCAGGGGACCCTGAACAGAATCGCAAGATGGTGCTGTGAAAAGAATTTGAGAGTAAATCCTCAAAAGACTACTCTTGTCCAATTTACACGAAGATAACCTGCATTGACAAAGGTGATATACCTACCCTACTAGGGGAAAAAGTAAATATGCTGAGCGAGGTTAAATATCTGGGAGTTATTCTGGCCACTAAATTAACCTGGAATCAGCATTTGAAAAGTAAAACTAAACAAGCAAAAGTTGGACTTCTACGATGTAGAAGAGTTCTTGGTAAATCATGGGGTCTAATGCCAAGGATGACCAATTGGCTTTACACTATGGCTATTAGACCCATTGTGACCTATGCGGCTGTGGTCTGGTGGAAAAAGACGGAACAATTGACTGTTAAGACCAAGCTAGACTGTCTTCAAAGAGCTGCCAGCCTATAACAGGTGCTATGTCCTCCACTCCCACCAGAGCCATAGAAATTATTCTATCCGTCTTCCCACTTGATATCTTTATCAGCGGTGCTGCCAGAAGAAGTTCCTACAGACTGGAAAATGCTGGACTGTGGATGAATTTTGCCAGCCAAAAGTCCCTCACCAGTATTAACCAAAAATTCTTTGACCCTATACTTTTGATGCCCTTTGACATCATGGAGACAAGATTCCTCTTTCAAAGATCCTTTGAGGTACTTATTGACCTAAGAGAGGAATGGAAAGAGGAAAACTACAAGCTCACAAATGGAGACATTGTGTGTTACACAGATGGCTCCAGACAAAACGAAAAAGCAGGTGCTGGAATCTGTGGGGTCAGACCTAAGGTAAGAATTGCCCGAAAATTAGGAAAACATGCCACAGTATTTCAAGCGGAACTGCTTGCTATCATCTACTGTCTACTTGAATGTTCTAGAAGATCCTACTCAAATAGGAAAGTCTACATATTTAGTGATAGTCAAGCAGCCTTAAAGGCGATAACCTCATTTCAAATAAGCTCCAAACTTGTTTGGAAATGTAGGAACCTTCTACAAGACTTGGGGACCCATAATAGGATCTTTCTTACTTGCGTGCCAGGGCATACTGGTGTAGAAGGAAACTGAAATGCAGATAAGCTAGCCAAACTGGGGACTGCAGACCTACCTTTAAGCCCTGAACCTTTTTGCGGGATCTCTAAGACTACCGCAAAAAAGGGTGATAGGAGAAAAATGCTTAAAGAAACTACAAAACAGTGGAAGCAAACCACCGATCAAAAACATGCGAGGCTTATGATTCAAGAACCTTCCATGAAAATATCATCTCAGATCCTTCGTCTTAGCAGGGATAAGATGAGGGTGATAGTTGGATTTCTCACAGGCCACTATCACCTAAGAAAACACCTTCATAGGTTAGGAATCTTTAAAGATGAACCTCTATGCAGGAAATGCAATATGGTGGAGGAAACAGCCCACCATATACTTTTTGAATGCGAAGCTCTGCTTCACATAAGGCACTCAAGTCTAGGTCTTGGAACAGAACTTGATAAAATTCACGAAGAACCTGTCAAAAGCCTTTTGGCCTTTCTTAAGGAATCTGGCTTTCTTTGACAGGAGTGTCGAAAAACAATAGGCTTTGGTTCAATATTCCCTAGTAGAATCAGCACCTAGGGCTTTCCTGACCTCCTCTCAATATGACTATGACTATGACTATAAGTAAAAAATGCGAGGTGACATTCTGCTAAAGACGGACTTCACAAGTTAAATATTAAATCGCAAATATTAAGAAATGAAGAAAAATACGTAGAATTAACAAAATCACATCGACAATTCAGATAGAGACTGTGTTTATATAAGTTTACGAGTACTTAAACACACGACAGTACGCATAAAATTACAAGTAAGTTCTTATATATCAATATCTTTCACCAATTTAAAATTGAATCATAGTATAGAAAATGTTCTACAGGGTGTCCTAAAAGTTCCCGTACTCCAATTTAAAAAACTTTCGTTGAAAATTTCATTTTCTCGAAAAGTTGAAGTTACTCATAGTCATACAGTTTAATATTTTATTTGAAGTACACTCTATAACAAAAAAAATCGACACACCAAGAAGGAGTTGTCCGATGGAGAAAAAAAGTGGTGGATAGGAAAATTATGTACAGAATAGAAAATGATTAAAATTACAGAACAATTGAAAGATTTATATTTCAGAAAGTTACAGTAACGCGTTCAATAAGGTGTTGACCCGCCTCTAGTCTGGATGCAAGCTGCCACACGGTGTGGCATAGACCGATAAAGTTCCCGGATGGTCTCCTGCGGTATTTCTTGCCAAATTTGCTCCAATTGTCGGACTACGTCATCAACATTCCCTACCGGATGCAGTCGCCTTCCCATCATATCCCAGACATGCTCGATGGGAGAGAGATCTAGTGATCTGGCTGGCCAAAAAAGTTTTTGACAAGCTTGAAGACAGTTCATAGCAACACGTGCCGTATGTGGTCTGTCATTGTCTTGCTGAAAAATAAGCCCAGGGTACTGCGAAAGGAACGGTAGCAAAACAGGTCTTAGAATGTCGTCAACGTACCGCTGTGCAGTAAGTGTACCTCTAATGACGACCAAAGGGGTGCGGCTATCAAGGGAAATGGCACCCCAGACCATAACTCCTTGTTGTGTTGCGTACAATAGTGAAAGCAGGATTGGCACGCTGCCTTGGGCGTCTCCGGACACGTCTTCGATGATCGTCAGGACACAGTTGGAAGCGGGATTCGTCGTTAAAGACTATACGTCCCCAGTCAGCATCATTCCAGCCTGATAGAGCCAAGCACCTCTGTAATCTGGCTCGACAGTGTGTAGGCGTGAGTGGCAGGTGGCGTAACGGTCGGTACGAGCGTTGATTTCGCTCTCTCGGCCGTCTGTTAATGGTCATGGTGGACACTCGTGTGTGGGTCGCACGACTGATGGTTGATGCATAGCGATGAATCAGGCGTTGTGACAGCTGATCTGACAATCACTCTGTCCTCGCGATCTGTTGTGGCCCTACGTCGACCGCTACCATCACGACGCTGAAATCTGCCATTGTCCACCCACTCCTTGCCAGCATCTTCTATTCGCCGCATCGCTTCGACTCACATGGCGAGCGGTTCTCCGATTTGCCCAACCTGTCTCTTTCAATCCAATGATACGACCTCTTTCAAACTCTGAAAATTGCTCGTAATGAGCTCGAATCCTGCGGCGAGGCATTTTTTCAGTCGTTAAAAGGTATCCTAAATCGCAATGCAGCAGAAATCTTTAACAACAGTTCGAGATCGCACTATTCATTCATTGGACACCAAATTTTAATCATTTGCATATTTGGTCAAAACATTTTTGCATACGTATTTCAAAGCAATCGGATGATTCCTTCTTGGTGCGTCGATTTTTTTTTGTTATATTGTGTGAGTGTATTTCATTCAGTTTGGCAGTCTTATGAACCAACAGTAAATGCGTAAATAAGTGAAAACAAAAGTTGATGCAAATCAAAACGCATTAGTAAGTTGTTGACACTGTTGTGATTAGGTTTGACGAATTGTGTGATGCAGTGGATTTTAGTCTTTCATAACGGTATATGTTGTTTCTTTTCTTAAAATTAATTATGAGTGAAGAAATTAAAAAAAAAATATGTTATTTGATGTTTTGTAATAATTTTTAAGCTGAATAAGTGATGGAATTGTATGTATCCCACCATGCAAGTTATTAAAAATAATAATTTACAAACATATACATAAATGCATTATGTACCGAAGTAGCAAAACATGGTGGCACCTCATACTGTTCTATTTTTTGGGTGCAGCTGTTGTTAGTGCATCTATGGTTTATAAACAATTGGGTCAAAACAGAGAGCTGAAACATTTCAAAGGGCAATGCGCTGCACGGTTTGTTGCCCAGACTTCAATTGATAAAATGCACCATCAACCATCTGAACTTCCACTACAGATAAAAAATCTAAACCTACTGTTTCATGGGAAATACGAGGAAAAGACTCGAAACATTTACCAAAACGTACTACTCGGAGAAGATGTGCGTTCTGCAGCAGCACAAAAAAAGAAGTTCCCACTTCCTGGTGCTGTACTGTCTGCAAAGTTCCACTTTGGTTTGGAAAAAAAGTTGTGTTTCAATGACTTTCATTGGAAACGTTAGTTGCATGGTGGGATTCTGTATGTCCCACTCTGTAATAAAGGACTTATTGAAGTGTTATTGTTATTATTTTTATTTTGAGTAATGTTTTATGTTAAATAATTAAATAAATGTTTTTTCACACTTTTTTAAAATGAAATTTTTTTATGGAACCTGGGATTTTATTTTCTTTAAAATAGTGTGCCTTAAAGAGTTAATGGAACACTATGGTATCGAACTTCCTGGTTCCACGGGATTTCGGTGTCGTTTGTTTTTAGTTTGCAGGATGGATGTTTGGAGGTAGCCACGGTTTTATCAACATTCAATTTGATTTTCCACTTGTGGAGCCAAAATTCAAGAGTGCGTTTCTGAAACTTTGTGAAGGTATTTAAAATTGTGGTTTTGCGCGATAATTGCTGTGTCGTCTGTAAACAGCAAAAAGAGCGTTGTTGCGGGATGTTGTTCATGTGCAAGCTGAAAAGGTATGATCCTAATTTGGATCCTTGAGGAACTGAAGCTAGTACTTTTCCGGGCGTTGAGTAGGTGTTATTTACATGAACAACGAATGTACCATTTGTGAAATGTTTTTTTAAATGGAGTCGGTAGTGTCAATTTCAATTAAATGTAGGAGAAAATACAATGAACGAAGTACTAAATACCATGTCGATCATTATATTTTATAGCAAACAAAATTGTATTAAATCCTATCGTAGGATCTCAAAAAGTAAAAATCGTGGAAAGGAGGTGATTCATTTCTTACGGCTCAAGGGCGCCTAACTATTGGAAATTAAGTCATATATATCAGGATTTAACATAAATTTAAAACAAATAATAAAAATTGGAAAGGGGATAATCCCAAAACTTTAAAGATTCGGGGAAATAAAAAAATCAAAAGCGTTACAATAGTCGAATTTGCTACAGTTTGATGATGAGTTGTCGAAGACTAGAAAAATTAGGACAATTTGGTAGATCAAATACGAAAATAGAGAAAAAGTGAACGAAGAAATATAAATGGTTGTGTAAATTAGGTCAGGCGAGATATCAGGGGTAGAATTAGGGAAAGTAAAATTGAGATGACATTAGTGGGACATCCTTTTTAACTTCACACTCGCTTCAGATAAAATGACTGATGTTTATTCTTGAAACCCCGAAAGAGAATATCTACTCGCCTGAGCTGGACTATAGTATTAAATTCCTTCGATGGGGTCGACTAAAGAGAGTAAGAACGACAAACTGGTTGGATAATTAGGTTCTTCATGGAAAACAAAATTTATTTGCATTTTCTGAATTCATGAAATTGATTTTTATTTACTGTATACATTTCCTTAAGAGATTAATTTCAAAAAATCTCAAGTTCCCAAGTCACTGGAAAACGTAAAAATTGGAAATAATACACATAATATTATTTATATTTATAATACTAATAAGTACCTATAGTATATTTATATGTATTAGAAGGACAACAATGATGATGAATCTGAAAAAAAGACCACGTATTGTTAGTAAAGATGGTAAGATACACTGTTCAAATCCGATTTTCCATTTCAATATAAAATGCCATTGTTTCCTTTTTCACCAACAATGAAATCCTAACAGTGAGGATTAGGTAACAAAGAGCTCGATGATGCGTTCCACACAACTTATTTTATCTTACGAGTGCTAGTTTGTATATGCGATTAACTTGTATGCTAACTTGAATTCTTGAGACAAAAGCGATTTATCTGCATCCAGAGCGATGAAGATCTTTATTATTACTACATTTTGCATTATTTTCATGCAAAACGCGTTATCAGCTCCGTTTCGAGGGCTCTCGACCGAACAGGTAACTAAGCCTTCCCTAGCTATATTCAAAACGAAGTTTGTGTTGCAGAAATTTCTAGATTTTGATATTTAAAGCTTAATGAGCTTATTAAAAACTTATTACTTAGGATTATTAAAGCTTAATTACAGGGTGTCCTAAAAGTTCACGAACTGACTTTTCGTGAATTTATCATACAAAAACAACAAACTTTGAAACAATTATTTTTAGGCCAATGGTATAAGCACTTACCCTATTGTGAGAAAAAAAATTTAAACTTACATTTGTAATAAATGCTCAAAATTTCCGCCTTTTCATGGAGGCAAGAATGAAGTCGTTTGCTCATGTTTTTAGAAACCTGTTTCAAGATGCTGGGAGTGACTTCTTGTATTCTTCGAGTAACGGAAATTTTCAGATCACCTATTGTTTGGTGATTATCTTCATAAACTTTGTTTTTTAAATATCCCCACGAACTTTTCAACTTTACGAAGCTCCAACTTTTCAAAAAATTTTAATTTCAGCCCAATAGTAACAGAAGTTCCTGAGTTTTCAATTAAGAGTGAGAAGCGGTTGTACCAATAAGTTGCAAATTGGTTAATTTTTGTAGTAACTAAGTATTAAGAGGGAATCTAACTAACCGAATTTAAATAATTAAAAAAATTCAATAGATTATTGGAAAAAGTTTTTTAAATGTTTTAAAAATTAAGTATTTCAAGTGTACTAAACAATTTAAGTATTGAAATCTTTTAAAAGTATAAAGAAGATTTAAAAAAAAGTCGGTTTTTGAGAAAAAACGTGTTTAAAAGTGTAAAATTTCTCCGTGAAGAAACATTCATTTATTTCGCATATTGATTTTTCCCGCACATCTTTATCTCCACATACAATGCAATAGTTGAAAATGTATTGCCAATTAATTATTCTGTACGCATCTCCATTGGTAGAAATAATGTATTCGTGTGAAATGAATTTGCAGATTCACCATCAGATGTTCGGAGGAAACCCGCAAAAACAACCTGTTGAATGGACGGAAACGGACCATCAAGTGTCTGACAACGGCAGCCTTATGATGTTTGTGGAAATGCTCCTGCCACGTCACCCGAAACGCCGTAAAGATGTCAGACACTCCCCAACGCATGCCAGTCTGGTCGTAAAATTAGCCACAGAAAACACCACAGATCAGTCTGAAGAAGCATCACACGACTGGGTGATCGTTGAATATAAAGAAAACGACACTCAACCCGACAGTGGTTTCACATTCAATGATAAGTCAGTCGACAGCGATGGGAAACATGCACGCAACCTCACACTGGAGAACGACGATAAGATTGTCTACGCGGAAAAGTGGGGCATGGTGGCCCTCTGTGTAGCGTGTGGCTCAGTGGTGTGCATAATATTCCTCGCACGATTGTGGCAACATCTCCGCACGAGGTCGCGAATACCTGGCGCTCGATGTACTCTGCCATCACCAAAGCAACCGACAAAAGAAGACTCGATGTCATGTGTCGAAGTCCTCGAAGAGGTTTGCGTCGTAGACAAGCTCCTTAAAGAGACTTGCGCAGAAAATGTAGAGAACCCAAGTGAAAGCGACGAGATGCCAGAAGAGAAGTATCCGGAACACGTATTTGCGGTCGCACTGGAACGTGATTTCGTCGTGAAACCAAAGCCATGGGATAGGAAACAGAAGGTGCGCACGAAAAGCGTTCAAGTGCAAACCGAATATGACGAGTTACCGCAAAAGGTTTATTTCTCCCATGAGGTCGAAGTAAAACGGTATTTTGTTGGAGAACCGATTCCCGCATTCGACAAGAACGCCTGGAGAAAAAAATGGAGAAAAAACTTCCTGATTAGGGACATTGAGGACATTCATTCCATTAGAGATAATGGAATGGAATGTAGAAAACCTGAGGAATTTAGAACTAGACTCAACAGTCGGTAGCCAAGCGAGGTTAAAACAAAATGGCGTTCTTAACTTCGAAGGCACAGAAAAGGCTTCTACTTTTGTGAGCAAAAGTTCTCAAAGTCTCGGGAGAAAGCTAGGATGACAAAATGTGCTGGTAACGCCGTTGCTATCGACAACTATTGGCAATCGGTCCAAACTGCAGAGTAGTCACTACAAATACTTCGGTATCAAGCAGGCAGCCCACCTCAGCCTAGGCGGAGCTAATGAAGATCTTGAGCACATGAATTGAAAGTTTATGAACCATCAGAATATATGATTTAAACAAATCACCGAAACAAACTGGAGTCAAAAGAACACCCATAAATTGGTGAAACGGACAGAACATAAATCGGACAGTGAAATGGTGGACTAATCGGTGCCCACTATATTTAACGACGCCCAAGCGAGTGCAGTCAGTTTAAAACTTCCACCGTTTTGGAGCGACAAACCGGAAATGTGGTTTTACCAGGTAGAGGCACAGTTCAAAATATGTGGAATCACCCAAGATGAGATCAAATTCAACTACCTCGTTGCGCAGCAGGAACCTAGATATATGGAAAATATCTGGGACATAATAAAAGAGGACTCTATCACCAAATATACAGATGCAAAAGAACGTCTGTTGGATATTTTCAACGAAAGCAAAAATAAGATCAAGCACCTTTTGACGGGACTTGAGCTCGGAGACATGCTGCCCAGCCAGTTCCTGAGGAATATGAGATCTCTCGGCGGCGGAACCGACGTGGCTTCGGACAAAGGTCTGCGAATTTTATGGTTAGACAAGATACCAGTCGGAGTGAAAAGTATACTGATTGTCAGTGACGAATCACTCTCACTGGAGAAACTAGCGACAGTGGCGGACAAGAGCATCGAGATTTACCCACAAGTGTCAGAATTGTCGGCTGTTCAGAAGCACCCAGCTCTAGTCGAAGACCCGATTTCCAAAAGGCTTGCTGCGTTGGAGATGAAAATAGAAGCACTGGAGACGCGAAATTTCAGGAGCCGCAACAGAGGAAACTACAGAGCCAATAGGAATCGCAGTAATTCAGGAAGCATTTCTACCCGAAATGGAAGTACTGTTTCTACCATCACCGATTTCGAAAGAACTGCTTGCCGGAAAAGTTTATACAGCGATGTCGCTGGAAGGATCCGACGGAAAACTTTTCACAGCAGTAGACTAAGCGGCAAATCATGCTGCGGAGGGCTTGGATGGCCGGAAGTACATATTATTTGTACAAGACCATACGACAAGAAAACAATTTCTTGTGGACAGTGGGACAGATGTCTCAATGATCGCACCTTCCAAGTTCGACACAAAAAAACTGAGTTCAAACTGTATGCAGCAAAGGTGACAGATATCTCTACTTATGGTATAAAAATCCTAACCCCAGATCTGGGCCTTCGTCGCCAGTTTCAATGGTCATTTGTCATAGCAAAAGTGTCAAAAGGCATGCTTGCTGCTGATATTCTAAACAAATTCAAATTGTTGATAGACATTCACAACAAAAAACTAATTGAAGGTGTAATCGACCTTTCAATCACAGGGGAAGTTACATCCATTCAAGAAAATAGCAATTTATACGCGGTAAACAAATAAACTAAGTACTTCTCGTATTGTTACAAGTGACAAAACCCAATTTACTCAGCAAGGTTACCAAGCATGATGTCAAACATCACATAGTGACAACTGGTCAACCGATTTACTCAAGAGCACGGCAACTGGGAAACTTAAACTGCAAAAGCAAGAATTTTAATTCATGCTGAACAATGACTTCATTCGTCCTTCCAAATCACAGTGGGCTAGTCCCTTACATCTGGTGAACAAGAAAGGTGGAACGATTAGACCTTGCGGTGATTACAGAAGGCGAAACGCCCAAACAGTGCCAGACAGATATCCTATTCCCCGAATAGAAGATTTCCATTACATATTACAAGACATCAAGATATTTTCAAAGATTGACCTATAGTGAAAGCTTATTTCCAGATTCCAATTGCAGAAGAGGACAAGTGTAAAACGGCAATAACTACACAATTTGGAGTTTACGAATTGAACGTGATGAGTTTTGGATTGAAGAATACACCATCCAACTTTCAACGCTTCATCACAGAGGTTCTACGTGGACTGGATTTTGTGTTCACATATTTAGACGATGCGTTAGTGGCTTCAACTTCGGAAGAAGAGCACAAGCAACACCTTGCACACGTTTTCGACAGACTTCAAATATGGACTTAGCATTAATATCGCCAAATCTGTGATGGGTGTTAACCAAGTGGAATACCTAAGATACCTTATTACAGAAAAAGGTTCATGTCCATTACCAGAAAAAATCCAAGCTATCACAGATTATAAGTTACCAGTAACCATCCATGAGCTTCGTACGTTTCTTGGTATATTAAATTTCTACCGACGATATTTTAAGAATGCTGCAGAAACACAGGCACTGCTTCATGAGATGTTAAAAGGTGCGAAGAAAAAAAGATCGACGGAAAGTTCCATGGACTGAAGAAGCCAACCAGCAATATGAGAAATGCAAATATTACCTAGCACATGCTGTCCTGTTAAATTTTCCAAAGTCAGCGTTACCTCTGTCCTTATCCACAGATGCCTCTAATTTTTCAATTGGGTCAGTATTACAACAATTGGAGGATGACAGCTGGAAGCCAATTGCTTTCTACTCAAAAAAGCTGAATAAGGCACAAAAAGGCTACTCCACCTATGATCGAGAATTGCTAGATATCTGCCTTTCTGTAAAGAATTTCAAACATCTTCTAGAAGGAGGATAATTCACTATCTATACCGATCATAAGCCCATTACTTTTGCTTCTAGGCAAAAGTGACTTTTGCTCGACAACTGCGCCAGCTTCAATACATTTCTGAGTTCTCCACTGACATCCATCATGTAGATGGAAAAGAAAACGCGGTTGCTGATGCTTTGTCGCGGATTAAAGAGCTGGCAGTGGCAGCAATCGACTATCATGCCATGGAAGATGCCGAAGTCAAGTCGGACGATTTCAATCTATACGTTAAACAACTGGAACATATCGAAGACGGCAAGAACGTGTCTGTATTTATATCAGCCATTGGATCAAATACCTACAAACTTCTACGGAATTTCCTTCTTCCGAAGTCGCCGAGAGAATGCTCGTATCCTGAATTGACGGACATATTGAAGCAACATTTCAAACCTGCTCCAAACATCATTGCGGAGCGCTTTCGTTTCCATCGGTGGAACCAGACAGTTGGGGAATCAGTTTCTCAATATTTAGTGGAACTTAGAAAGTTGTAGTCCACATGAGAGTTCGGTGCGTTTCTCGATGAAGCACCGAGGGATCGTTTCGTCTGTGGACTGTGCAACGAAAATATTCATAAGCGACTCCTGGCAAAGAAAGCTCTAAAGCTATCGGATGCAGTAGAAACGGCTGTCGCCATAGAAATAACTGAAAGCGACACTGCAAATATGAAGACACTTACACCGGCCGTCAACAAAATCCGTCAGAGCTCATAAGATGTGTCCAAGAAATATCATCAGCCATCAAGAAACGCTTCTTCGAATAAACAGTGTAAGAAGTTTTCCAAATGCTATCGATGTGGGGTTGATCATGACCTTGCCAATTGGAAGTACTGCGACCTGTCATGCTTGTGGAAAAAGTGGACATATCTCACCTGTCTGCATGAGGAAACACAAAGGCTCATCTACAAAAAAGGTAGAAAGGGTTGAATATGACTACGAGGCTTCCCTTTATGTCGTGAACTCCATAAATCAAGTTTCAGGCAAGAAAAAATACATTGTTAATGTAATTGCTAATCGCAAACAGTTAGACATGGAACTGGACAATGCAGCTGATGTTTTCATATTATCTGAAGTGTGTGTGACAAAAAATTTACCCGGAACTGAAATTGTGCCAACCAGATTGAAAGACTACAACGAAAATGAAATACCAGAGGTTGGAGAATTCTTTGTTAAAGTGCAGTGCAACAACCAAAGTCATTCGTTACTACTAATTATTGTAAAAGGTAATCCACCTGCTCTCTTTGGAAAGAATTGACTATCAGTAGGGCAACTTTTTGCAACAAATACAACTATTTTTCACACATTCTACGCTGCACGTAAAGTGCTAAAACCAAAATTCCTCCTGCATGGGGTGTATTGTAAGTGAGTTATAATCGCAACATAAATGCGACTTTTTCCATAAATGCATCTTTTTCTATAAATGCAACCACCTGCAACTTTTTAAAATTTAGTTCAAAATTAAATAGGCAACTATTTAATTTTGCAAATTTTGCTCAAAATAAAATAGGCCACTATCTAATAACAATTTTGCAGGGTAATATTTCAGAATATACTCGTATATATACATAAAACAATGCAGATGATTGGAAAGCAAAACTTCGTTCACCCACAGCTGCCAAAACGTTTGCTGAAAATCAGAAACAGCTACGAACGTTTGATTCGTCTCGTAGAAAAATCGGAATCGAAAGCGTACAACATCTAGACAGCGAATGAAGATATCAAATCGAAGGATTTTATGGAAGTTCCTTAAAGCGTATCTGAAAAAAGATTGGAAACAAATAACGACCTGACGGTTATTGTTACACTTTCCCGAGACGATATTCCTCTAAGTGATTATTTGCTACTGCAACAAAGCAGGCAACATCAGTCTCTGTTGAGTGCAATTTTTCAATGTTAAAGAGATAACTGGCCAAGGATCAGCCATTCTCTACGATGTTAATGTTCTTCAGTATTTAATTATGTATAAAAATACTTTTTATGCCACTAAAATTGTCAATAAATTCTGATTTTTCTTCTTCTTTTTTACGACTAATTTATTTTAGATTTTAGTGTATAAAAAATAAATGCAACTTTATTCCCATAAATGTAACTTTAGGGAAAGTGCAACTTTTTCCAATTTTACTGCAACAAAAAAGTTGCCCTAATGATGATAAACATAAGGGCGTCCACTATTTGCCTCACAGGCCAGTAATAAAAGAAAATAGTACACCACAAATGTTTATCACGCGACACGTGGATGACCATCTTTTCCAGGAATCAGTTCCTTAACTCGAACCAAGAACCAAAGAGTTCTTTTCTTGTTTTCATTCTCCAGAAGAACTACATCACCTTGAGTCAGAGGCTTGTTTTTCCTAAGGCGAGTGCTTTGCTGGCGTAACTGTCCTAAGTATTTGTTAGTGGTTATATTATAAGGTTGCGTGTAGTTTCACTTTCACTCAGCTAACACAATAAAACGATAAAGCCTGATAAAACAAATCCTTATATTTATTAAGCATTTCAGAGTCAGCAGTTAAGCCTATCATTAGCACACTAGCGGCGGCAAGGCAAGCCAAGAAGTAACAACAACCAACGCTGTTGCCAAGTATTGTCAGTTGAATAATTACATTTTATATTTTCTTATCTTGCCACAACATTACTCCATTACCAGTAACTAAGTTACGAAGTATAGGAAGCATGCAACAGAAAATACCTAGTAACATTAATGCACATTATAACCATAACAAGAACTCATTGCCTATAACAATAGATTTTCTACCTAAGCAACCTATGTATGAATTAGAATCATAACAACACATATTTTAAAGTTAGGTGCTTGGTAACACACAACAAATAAGATCATAGTATATTTTTCAGAGTGTTATATCTAGTTTGATCTTTTGCAATTTATATACAATTCAAATTCAGCACTTCTGCTTACATTGTGATTACTTGTACCTACCACAAGACCAACACAAGTGATAAGCAAATTGAAATTAATAATGCAAATGCCATTATATTAATATGCTACTGTATACACAATTACACACTATAATAGTTGTTCAAAAATAAGTAACACATGAATTCAAGGGTTATTAAAACAAGAAAAATTACACAAAAGTAAACAAATACAAAACACTATAATAGTAATAAACATTAGATAAGAAAACAAACATTCAATACCAATATACCAAATATTCCAGCAATATAGTTTAATATTACAATGGATTCAGATTTAAGTTTGGAATCTAACTGGAAGTTTTATTTTTATACCACAACGAGAGTTTGTTGGGGGTTTAATTTTATCAGTTGTTTCTGGCAAAGGCTGATCAGCAATATTATCAAATGGTAAATCACCAGACACAACTGGCATGTCATTTTTAATAAGATACGCAGGTTTGAGCCTATCAATGGAAATTTTGACATCTTTACCTTTAATTTGCACTGAAAAATATTTATCATGCCTTTCCATAACACAAAAGGGGCCATCGTATGCTGGCTCCAGTGGTTTTTTCACTCGATCCACTCTCACAAAAACATGGGAACAGGATGTTAAATCCTTATGTACAAATATTTTGTGTTGTGTATGTTGAGTCTTTATTGGCTTTAACATAGCCATATGCTGTTGTAACTTATATGCAAAGTTGTCAGGTTCTATATTAATACTAGGGTTGTCAAAAAACTCACCCGGTAGCCTGATATTAGCGCCATATATCATTTGGGCTATCGACTGATTGGAATCTTCACGAATAGCTGCTCTACACCCTAACAGAACAGTAGGAAGTACATCAGTCCATTTAATATTATTGTGTGCTTTTATAGCTGTCTTTAGGGTACGATGAAAACGTTCAATCTTTCCATTGCATTGAGGATGGTACGGTGTGGTATGCAGTATTTTAGCACCACAAATTATAGCCAAGCTTTTAAAGACTTGCGAAGTAAACTGTCTACCTTGATCAGTAATTATAGTATGAGGTGTTCCAAATCTGCACACCCAGTTTTCATAGAAAGCTCGACTCACTGACTCAGCTGTGATATTCTCAAGTGGAATTGCTTCCATCCAACCTGAGAATCTATCTATGCCTGTCAGGCAATAAACCTTGCCGTTAGAGGGTGGCAAGGGTCCAATGAGGTCAATATTTACAACACCAAAACGAGCATAAGGTTCTAAGAATTCACCAAACTTTGATTTGGTATGTCTGGTTACGTTAACCTTTTGACAGTTCACACAGGTTCGTGCTCACTCACTTGTTTGCTTCTTCATTTCTGGCCATATAAACGTGGCAGTCATCTGCTTGACAGTGGATCGAATGCCAGGATGGGATAAACCATGTATTTGTTCAAAAATTTTCTTCCGAAAAGGTTGTGGTATGTAAGGCCTTATATTATTCTGTGATGTATCACACCATAAAGGTTTTCCTGATGTCAGTACATATTGCTTGAAATTGAGTTAGTTGTTACTATTGATTAGTTCTTTCAATTCTTGATCATCATGTTGTTCTGTTGCCAGTTGATCAAAATCAATTACAGATATCTCCTCAATTCTGGAGAGAGCATCTGCAACAATATTGTCTGTCCCACTAATATGATTTATGTTTGTTGAAAATTGAGATATATATTGCAATTGTCGCAGCTGTCTTGGCAAGGCTTTCTCATTTTTTTGCTTAAATGCATAAATTAAAGGCTTATGATCTGTAAAAATTTGGAATTCTCGTCCTTCAAGCATGTACTTAAATTGCTTTACACACAAGTAAATCCCTAACAATTCACGGTCATAAGTACTATATCTTATCTGTGTTTCATTTAACTTTTTGGAGTAGAATGCTATTGGTGCCCAGTGTCCTTCTTCATACTGTTGTAACACAGACCCTATTGCCCAATCTTGAGGCATCAGTGCACAAAGATAATGGACATTCAGGTTTAGGAAAACATAACAGAGCAGAATTTGCCAAATCCACCTTACACTTCTCAAATTGTGTTATTGCTTCTTCAGTCCATGGGACCTTCCTTCCATCTTTTTTCTTGGCACCCTTCAGCATTTCATGTAAAATGGCTTGAGTTTGTGCAGCGTTTTTTAAATATCTACGAAAAAAATTGATCATACCTAAAAAGGTTCTCAGGTCATGAAGTGTGGACGGCAACTTATAGTCCAAAATTGCTTGAACTTTGACTGGCAGAGGACGCGAACCAGCAGGGGTAATAAGATGTCCTAGGAACTCTATTTCTTGCACTCCAAAAACTGATTTTGAGATGTTAATACAAAGGCCATATTTATCAAGCTTGTCAAACACTTCTCTGAGATGGGTCTTATGTTCCTCTTTAGAGGAGGAGGCAATTAAGACATCATCCCAAATATGGAAACACAAAAGGCAAACCTTGAAACACTTCATTCACAAAACGTTGGAATGTAGAAGGGGCATTGCAAAGTCCAAAACTCATAACATTGAATTCATACAATCCAAATGGAGTGATTACAGCAGTCTTGGGTTTATCCTCTTCGGCAATTGGGATTTGGTAATATGCTTTCAAAAGGTCAAGTTTGGAAAAAATTTTCTTTCCACTTAAAATTAAATGAAAATCCTCAATTCTAGGAATTGGATACCTATCTGGAATTGTCTGCTCGTTTAGGCGTCTGTAATCACCACAAGGTCTTAAAGTTCCATCTTTTTTAGTCACTAAATGCAGTGGACTGGCCCACTGTGACTTAGATGGCTTAATGATGTCATTTTCAAGCATGAATTGAAACTCTTGCTTAGCCATATTCAGTTTCTTTGCGTCAAGCTGCCTTGCACGGGAGTATACAGGCTGTCCTTTAGTGGAAATATAATGTAACACGTTATGTTTAACTATTTTGTTTCACAGGTTTGGTTTAGTAATATTTGGATATAACGATAACAAATTTAAGTACTTGCAGGATTTATTTAAGGTGCTAATGTTGTCTTGATCTTGAATGGCTGCAATTTGCCCACATGTGGAAAGGTTTGTTATTCCATCAATCAGCTTTCTGTTGTGTATATCTATGAAGAGTTGAAATGTATTTAAAAAGTCTGCACCAAGGATTCCTTTGAAACTTTTGCTACGACAAAAGGCCATTGGAATGGGCGACGCAAACCCAAATATAGTGTAAGCATATGAATTCCATATGTAGGGATTTCAGTCCCATTTGCAGCATACAGTTTATAGTTGCAATCACTGCTTCTATTCGTTGAGGGTGGGATTATCGAGACATCGGCCCCGCTGTCCACCAGGAACTGACGACCTGTGTTCCTGTCTTTTACAAACAGACGGTACTTGCGGTTAACAGGTTCATTCGCAGTAGGCCTAACCGCAGACTCTACTGCATTGAGCGGTTTTTAGGCATTTTCCAGCTACATGGAGGCTTGCATTTTTCAGGAAGGCAATTCTTACCAAATCTGTAATGGTAGTAACAGAATTTTCCATTTGGCTCGTAGCGTTTCCTGGATCGGCTCCGGCTCTGTTGTCTATAATGTGAACGATGGTGGTCTCGAGAATTCCTTTGGTTACTCAAGCCGGCTACTTGTAACTCTAGGGAAGAGATCTTCGCCATCAGTTCCTCCACGATATTAGGAGTCTGCTGTTGGACAGCAGCCAGGTCTGAAGCTCTAGGGTTCATTTCAATAATTTTGTCAGCCATAGTGGCTAACTTCTCCAAAGCTTCTTCGCTCACGATCAGGATATTTCTTACTGATGTTGGCATCTTCTCCAGCCATAAGGTACGGAGGGACTTGTCGGAGAATTCACTTCCTCCGAGGGATCGCATTTTTCTTAGCAGTCGACTTGGCAGCGAATCGCCTAGTTCCAAACCAGTGAGGAGTCTCTTAATCTTCTTATTTTCGCTCTCTTGGAACGTGTTGAGTAGTCTTTCTTTGGCCGCAGAGTATTTTTCAGTTGTCGGGTCTTTAACGATGTCCCAAATGTTTTCAACAAAATGTGGATCAAGTTGGGCAACGAGGTAGTTGAATTTTGTTTCCTCGGCCTTAATGCCACTGATCTGGAACTGTGCTTCGACTTGATAGAACCACATTTCGGGTCTATCAACCCAGAAAGGTGGGATTTTAATGCTCACGGCACTCGCTTCCATATTACTTGTTGCTGAATCTTGCGGATTGTTCGGCGACATAACTGGTAAAGTGAAGTCCGAAGTTACCAATGTTAGTGGTTATATTATAAGGTTGCGTGTAGTTTCACTTTCACTCAGCTAACACAATAAAACGATAAAGCCTGATAAAACAAATCCTTATAGTTATTAAGCATTTCAGAGTCAGCAGTTAAGCCTATCATTAGCACACTAGCGGCGGCAAGGCAAGCCAAGAAGTGACAACAACCAACGCTGTTGCCAAGTATTGTCAGTTGAATAATTACATTTTATATTTTCTTATCTTGCCACAACATATTCAATACGAAAACGTTGTCGTAGAACATCCCCCAATTTTTGTCGATATCGTGACCGTTTATTTAACTCGCTATGATCTATGGCATCAATATAAGGGACATTTGATGATCCCAACTCTTGGAGGAATGTAGAGGGTGACAAGGGTACTATATCATCAACGTCTTCCTTATCGTACGTTAAGGGTCTTGCATTGAGCTCACAGTCGTAAAGTGTTAAGTTCTTCGTAAGATAAAGAAGCTCTGTCTAGAACGTTCCTTAACATTCGCTTAACCATTTGAATTAATCTCTCCCATCATCCGCCCCACCATGCGGCGGAAGGGGGATAGAATCTCCATCGTATTTACTGGACAGCGACTTTAGCAGAAATACCATTCCAATCAACACTGGATACGGCTTTGTTTGTACCCACAAAATTTGTTCCATTGTCTGAATAGATTACGGATTGTCTTCCCCTTCTAGCTATCAAGAGTCGAAGGGTCTGCAAAAAGGCCTCAGTCGACAATGATGTCACACACTCCAAATGTACTGCACGGTACACAGCACATGTCTAAAGTACAATCCATGCCCTTTTACCCCCCTTAAGACAAAGAGGGTCGGCTAGATCAATCCTTATTATTTGAAATATAGCTGCATCTTTCACTCGATCCTCGGGTAATGATACAGGAATCGTTTACATCGAACACAACGAATAATTACAGAATGTATGGTTTTTCTAGCCTTTAATATCCAATAATCCTTTCCCAATTTTGTCATTGATAGAGATACACCTGCGTGTATAAATTCCCTGTGTTTCCAAGAAATTAATGAATTAACAATAGGGTGACCTGAAGGCAAAATAATTGGGTATCTAAAGTTATCTACATCATGTCGATAAGCAACCATAGATTTTACTCGTAAAATACCATATTCATCGATAACTGGTCTCAACCCGCGTATTCTATGATCAGAGTGACCATCGAAAACTTCTCTGTGAATTAAAACCATAAGAGTTCGTTCAGCCTTTTCAATTTCCGAATATGAAAGATCACACGTTTTAACAATACTAATTTTCTTAGAATTGTTGATAAAACGAAGAATCCATCAAATCATACGTACAATTTTTAAATTTGAAAAAAAATACCTGTAGTACCAATCAGAGTTCTCGAGAGTTTTAATTAGAGCCGTTATAATTGTTTTTCGTCTCTCAGAATTAATCAAATCCTCATTTGGGTTTTCCTCTAAATTTGGCCAATTTTCCTTACCTTCATACAATTACTCAGGTCCCTCCCACCAATGCCTATGAACCAATTGCGCGGCAGAACATCCTCTAGAAGCAACATCAGCAGGATTTATTGCTCCTGGGACGTGATGCCACTGCGTGGGAGAAGTCACGAATCTTATTTCTTTCACGCGGTTATGTACAAAAATGACCCAATTTTGGTTATTGCGTATCCAACACAATGCGTTGTATGAATCAGTCCAGCAATAAATACTGAAATGAGCCAGATCCAAATCCTTCAAAACAGATGACAAAAGTCTAGCCCCAATACAACAAGGAAGAAGTTGAAGACGAGGAATCGTCATAAGTTTCAATGGAGCTACTCTACTTCTTGCATGTATCAAGTTAACAAAATTACTGTCATTGTGTTCAATCTGTATATAGACACATGCAGCATATGCCACTTGGCTTGCGTCACAAAAGAGGTGCAAGCTAATACAATCACTAGCTGATCGAAGATTAAACTATCTGAGGACCAGCACTGCGGAAAGCAAATGAAGTTTATACCAGGATTCAAACTTTTTCAAAAGGTTATCTGGAAATACATCATCTCACTTAGGTTTTAGATTCCAGGTTTCCTGAAAAATCAGTTTAGGTATGAGCATTACAGGCGCTGTAAAGCCTATTGTATCAAAAACCTGATGGGCCATAGCCAAAACTAGTTTATTCGCAACTAATTCACCTGGATTAATTATTCCATCTAATTTGCTTGATAATGTATCACTTTCCGTATTCCATAAAAACCCTAAAACAGGACAGTTTTGTTTTCATGGGAGACTTCCTCGACCATTTGGTTTGGCAAATTGGATTGCCATCCTCGTAAATTGAAGTGACCCGAAGACATTATCATTTGAGATTTAATTATAAATTCTTCAATTTCTTCGACAGTATTTAAACTTGTTACACAATTGTCCACGTAAAATGATTTCAGGAAAATCTCAGCCGTTTCACTTAAATTCTTAGGCACATGTCTTAAATGAAACCTCAGGGTTGCAGCCAATAAAAATTGACTCGACGTAATCCTAAACACTATCCTTCGATGTCGGTAAATTTTAATTTCCTCCAACTCATCATTGCTGCACCACAGAAACATAAAAAAAATCTCTGTCCTTGTCTCTGATAGAAATTGGTAGAAAAGCCTTTTCTATATCCGCTATTAAACCTACATAATGTTTACGAAATCGGTTGAGGACAGACGGTATAATTTCGATTAGATTTGGATCGGTAGCTAAACAATCATTTAAAGATGGGGATCCTGTCACATGTGCTGACGCGTTAAACACTTTTTCATTATTTTGTTTCTTAACAAAGGAATAGAAACACAATCTTTAAATTATACCCAACTTTTAGATGGAAGAAGTGCTTTGTTAAGAATAATTTTTGATAGGTCTTTCTCCGTTTTTAGAGGTACTAGAGCAATTTGAAATTTGTATCAAATAGGAAAAATCTCTATTTTCGCTGATCCCAGAGAATGATCAGTAACGGATATAAAACTTTTTTCTGACTTTTTCTAAAAGACCTTTTATTGAAGAATGTAACGATATAAAATTTTTTGTGTCAATAACTTATTGAAATATAGGGTCTCAACGGGGACCAAATAGCAGAAAAATCTGAAAAAATTACATTTTTGCAAAATATCGACTTTTGCAATTACGGTAAATCAGTTTTTTCTGCTATTTGGCCCCCGTTGGGAGGCAGAAGATATGTACTGATCTAAACAATTTTTTTTTACTGTTAATATATTGAATGTATTAGCTTGGGAAGGCAAAAATATCAATAAATCGGAATGAAATTTTTTGCTGTTACCCTACTGTCTATACCAGCAAACTCATTGTTCGGGTTTTTTCCCACGTACCTCGCGCCAAACCCAAGTCGAGGAGCCCCCCCCCCCCCCATGAAGGTTTTGCTATCATGTTCCCCTTAAGCCCCGTCCACACCGGAGAAGCCGAGCTAAACATGGATGATTGATTAATCCCGGAGACAGGTTTGATTGACAGCTCGTTCAGTGTAGACGGTGAATTGAACAGTTTGAGCACGAGCAATCCGCTTCTTGTCGGTACATCAAAGGAAAGCAAGTGTTTGTGCTCGCTCTATTTGGACGGCGTTTTTTTGTTTCACTTGCTCGACGTTCAATCAATCACCAGGGCCATCGTTAAGAAACGGGTCGGGGATCGGAACATAGAAATAATTTATTTTTCTTCGGATTTTAAAATGATGCTTTTATTTAAGTAGTCTATTTGTTTTGCTACATCGTTGACGATTAAAACTTAGTTGTGAAAAAGTAATCTGCCCCAAACTAATGTCAAAATTGATGTGTCCATCCATGTGTATTTAGATGAAATAGTGGTCATGGGGAACGTTGCACGTCTAGATCTCTGCTGTCATAAAATGAAGTGTCCGACCTCCACTACACAATGTCCTGACGAATCTATGGCACTTACAATAATAAAATTCAAAGTTTTTGCAATTTGCGTGTCCAGCCCGAATTTTAAAATTCAATCTAGAACATTTTTTAATTAATTTATTGGAATTTAATTATTTATGTTTTCTTTGGAATGACAACTGCATAAAGAGTTGGCAGATTCTAAATTTATTTTTTTCCGCTTCCGTTTTCATTTTGCGGAGAAAGATTCGTCAGCAGACTAAAAAAACAAATAAAGTTTTAACTTTAGTTATGTAGTTCTTTTTCTATCTCCTAGATCGTTAAAGATAGAGTAAAGTTTTCAACGGTTTTGAAATCTGCGGAAAATTTCCCATTATATCTATACCTAAAAACATGATTTTCGATAAATAAATAATTTTTAAATTGAAACTCATATTTTTTCCAATACGAACACCACTTTCTGTGGAGAAGGACTTCGTTTGATTCGAGATATTACATATTTAATTTCCTACCCTCAAACCATTTCACAGCGAAGAAAAGCAAAACAAATAAAAAAAAAACATTCTGACTGGCATTATTTAGTACTTTTTTTTTTGTAAAATCGGGATCGTTAAAGATAGATTGAAAAGTTCAAGAGATTTGAAAACTGTGGAAAATCTCTAATCTAAACCCCTAAATCTCTATCTTACATTTGTTTTTCTTTTAATAAATAATTTTTCAACTAAATATTTATATTTTCGCAAGAGATTGTGACGTCACGCCGATTGGATCTCTTCGCAATTCGAATTTGGTCGAATTTGACAATGACGAGGTCATTACGGCGTTGCCCGTGGTGTTTGTTTGCGAAGCAAACCATAGTTCATAATATTCATAATTTGGTTTGGGAAGCAAATCAAATTGGAATTAGAAGGGAATCCATTCCAATAGGCTACGAATTTCCATTTGGTTTGTTAGGCAAACCAACGCCATGATTGCTGTTATACAATTGGCTTCGCAAACCAAATGGGAATTAGTAGCAATCACCACGCAGTGGCTAGTTTAATATAAATAAGAGGTATATATTTAAAATGTATTTAAACTTTTTTGCAATTGAAGGAAAGTTAAAATTGTCACACTGCAATATTAATATGTTTTGCCGAAAAATGCCGAATTGAAAGAAACATTCAATATGATGTACGAGGGTTGTCCCAAAAGTATCCGACCTGACGTATAGATGGCGGTTGTTGTTTGAAAAGAATGACTATGGTAGAAAGTTCCATCCTTGTAAAACCTGAGTTTGAAGTTGGCTACGCTACGTTGTTTAGTATTTGTTTGACAGTCATCAATAATGAACGCTCTCAGTCCATTTGCAAACATCGAAAAAATTGGTCACAGTTATGCGATACAATACTTCTATTTGAAAGGCCTTAGTCCAACCAATATCAAAGCCAGATACTACTCAGGAGAGGACTGCTCCTTCGTTTACAACAGTAAAATATTGGATGTCAGAGTTTAAACGAGGCCGTACGAGCTGGCGAGAACATCGCACTGGTCGACCCAATGAGGTGACCACGCCAGAAATGGTGAAGAAAATCCATAAAATGGTATTGGATGACCGTCAACTGAATGTGCGCGATCTAGCAGATATGGTAGGCATTTCTAAAAGTGCTGTACATCGAATATTGACAGAAAATTTGGACATGAGAACGCTGTGCGCAAGATGGGTGCCGCGATTACCCACAAAGGAACAAAAAGAGTGTCGTGAGGTTGTTTCAATCGTGTGTTTGGCGAAGTTTCACAGCAATAACACCGGATTTTTGCGTCGATTCATAACCATGGATGTAACATGGGTCCATCATTTCACATCTGAGATGAAGGAACAATCAAAACAATGGATTGAAAGGGGAGAATTTGCATCAAAGAAGGCAAAGACAGTTCCATCTGCAAACAAGGTCATGGCGTCAGTTTTTTGGGATGCTCGTTTGATAATTTTCATTGATTGTCTTCAGAAAGGCTAAATAATCAACGGTGAGTATTGTGCAAACTTATTGCAGCGTTTGAGTGACTAAATCAAGAAAAAACGGCCGCATTTAGCGAATGAGAAATTTTTGTTTCATCAAGACAATGCACCAGCTCACACATCCGTTATCACGATGGACAAAATCAATGAATTAAAGTTCGAATTACTTCCTCATGGGCCTTTCACCAGATTTAGCCTCCTTAGATAAATTTGTGTTTCCAAACTTGAAAAAATGGCTAGGTGGTAAAAGATTTTCCAACAACGAAGAGGTGGAGTCTACAGTCGATGGCTATTTTGAGGAGTTCGACGATTCTCACTATAAACAGGGTATCGAAGTTTTTGGATATCGCTGTGAAAAGTGTATAGAGCTAAAAGGAAACTAAGTAGAGAAATAGAGATAATTTTGCCCAAGTATTTTGTGTTTTCTTTGTTAGGTCGGGTACTTCTGGGACTACCATTTTGCAAGTACGTATGTATGCATATATATATATATATATATATATATATATATATATATATATATATATATATATATATATATATATATATATATATATATATATATATATATATATATATATATATATATATATATATATATATATATATATATATATATACATACATATATACATATATATACATATACATTAGGGTGGAGCGAAAAACCCGAATTTCGGAAATTGAAAACGCCTATGATGGGAATAGTTGGAGGCTACCATGCTTAATAATAATACAAAATATGAGCTAAATCAATTAATATCTTCAAATGCCAAAATCACTTCGAAATTTCGAAAATTTGGCAATTTCTTCACAAAAACAATAATAACGCATTTAAAAAATTTCATGCATCTTATTTAAGGCCATTGGTGGGTGAAATGAACTTCCCTGCAAAAAAAAGTGTTACACCTTACATTTTCCCGGAAATTTTAAAATTTCCCCTTTTTTAGAGCGCTATATCACGAACGTCTCCACTACTCTCAATAGACTCGTCATTGCGTTCCTCGCTACTAGGGTACACGGACGCTTCCCTTTCTTCGCTTGTTTATAAGGGGTAAATAACTCGTATTTCACCACATGGAGAGGAAGCGTCTGGGTTTATTTAAATATTAGATCAATTTTTTTGTAAATATCAAGTAGGTGTATGCTCCTGCAATTGCCCTACCGATCTAGTCTATCGAGGAAAACTAAGTCCTTTGTTCAAATTGATTCGCTTTCTTTTCTTGGTGCGTATTTTACTGTTTATTTTTACTTATTTTAGATATTTTTTACACAGAATTTTAATCGTTAAGTTCAGTTTTGTTTGGGTTTGCTTTGTTTAGTTTGTTAAGGACACACGGTTCTGTGAATTAGTCGAAACGCCTAGGACACGATCAGTGGATGGATGTCCCGTGTTTGGAATGGTTGAAATAATGAAGCCTAACTTGCTTCCAACATATGCAGATGTTATGAAGCATTATCTTTACATACAGAAAGATTGTAAAAGATATGCTAGTGTGTGGCTGATGTATGTTCAATTTTAATTAAAGAGCTTAAAGGATTATTGGGAAAAAGTTCTATTCGAACTGTAACAAACCAACTAATAATAGATATGCTGAAAAAATACCACAACGCATATAGAAATATCAAGAAACTATTAAAAAATACTGGCAAACTATATTTCTCGAAAAAGGTTGTGTCCTACAGGGAATCAGCAGGAAAAAAAATCTATTTGATATTAGCATATGTAAATGTAAGAACTTTCTCAGTTGTACTACTTTCAAAATGAAAGTACCTATTGAGGAAAGAGCTTTTTTAACAGATCAAAGGACATTTCAAAAAATGGTCATTAGAAATGTTGACATTAAAACCAGCAGAATGATTGAAGAAAAGATTGCAGCGCAAAGAAAGAGAAGCAGTGAGCCAAAATGTTCAGCTCAAAGATTGTAAAGGAAAACAATCCGAAATACTCTTGC
Source organism: Metellina segmentata (assembly GCA_947359465.1). Classification (NCBI taxonomy): domain Eukaryota; kingdom Metazoa; phylum Arthropoda; class Arachnida; order Araneae; family Tetragnathidae; genus Metellina; species Metellina segmentata. The sequence goes on along the minus strand of OX375876.1, from coordinate 10,046,043 downwards.
CCTCGATTACGTTAGCTACTTTGAGATTTAATGTGCTTAAGCATTCTAATGACACTATAAACACAATCATTGATAATAATTCTTCTTCAACTTCAAAAACGAGAACTAAACTTCCAAATGTAGCTCAGGCTTCCGATGGATCGGCAGCAATTCTAATAAATGCTGCTTTGAAGGATATGGGAAATATTTTCAAGGATGATTCTTCAAATATAGTTGATCGTAGTAAAATTAGAAGAGAAAGGACATAGACACGCAGCTACCAGAAAAGGAAAAATAAGGAAATAACTACCTCTTTATCAGAATATGGAATATACTTTGATGAGCGAAAGGATTAAACTTTAGTACTGATTAAAGAAAGAGAAAGGATTTCTAGAAAGACAGTAACAGAAGAACATTCGTTCTAATACTAGAACCAGGATCAAAATATATGGGACATGTCACTCCTACGAATGGCTCTTCTCAAAATATTAAAGCAAGTATTTTAACTTTTTTGGAGAAAAATATCGATTTTTCTAAGATGCAAGTGGTTGGTTGTGATGGTACAGTGGTTTGTTTAAAAATGTAGTCATTTGACATATCGAGCTCTTTTTAAGACGTCCTGTGCATTGGTTTATTTATTTATTACATACAAATAAGCTACCTTTACGTCATTTGTTGAAACATTTAGAAGGGAAAACCACCAGACCAAAAGGATACAGCGGAAAAATTGAAAAAATGTTAGAATCTTGTGAAAAATTGCCTTTACAAACTTTGAAAAGATAGAAGTAACTTTGCCAGATATTGTCCTAGAGGATATTAGCACTGATCAAAGATACCTTTACGAAATGTGCACAGTGATATCAAATAAATATATTCCATTAAGCTTGTCACAAAAAGATCCAGGAAAATTGAATCATTCTAGATGGTTAACAAATATAATTTTAAGGTTATATGTTTCAACAGAAGATCCAACCCATAACTTGAAAATATTAACAGAGTATGCTGTGAAGGTACACTCATAATGTGTGGTTTAATATTAAAAGCCAGTCATCATGTTGGTACGGGATCCCTCCTTTTTACCATATTTTAAATAAATCGAGATTTTTGCCTGAGGATTTAAAAATTGTAGTAGATATAACTTTGCAAAGAAATGCTTACTATGCCCCTCCAGAAAATATTATTTTGGCAATGTTAGCTGATGATCGAAAACACGTCAGATAATTGAGCCTTAGAATAATTTAAAATTAAGAAAAAAAAATGAAGTTGAAATGAATATTCGAGAGTTTAAAATTCCCAAGTTAAACTTCGAAGCAGACGATTACATAAATCTAATTGAATGGCAATCAGATTCCGTTACAGAGCCACCACTTACAGTATCTCTTTCTGATGATCAACTCAAGTCTATAATTCTAGACGTTCCAACCAATACTAACATGTTTAACTTTCCATGCCATTCACAAGCAGTAGAACGTTGCGTTAAATTAGTAACTGAAACATATAGTACAGTATGTGGTACAGAGGCACGAGATGGATTTATTCGGTCAAGAATTGCTTCTAGACTTGCTTTATCCAGATTTGAAACCAAAAGCCAATATCGACCACTTTTAAGCTAAACCACTTGCCAGTAACTTCAACTTAATTTTTTAGGGTAAGCTAGCAACTTAAATTGAAATTTTTAGGGCTCGATATGCAGCCACCTCCTCGTGCTGAGTTCTGGGTTGTTTTCATAATGCAAAAAACAGCGAAGAGCTGCAAGGGGAAGCGCTCGTGTAAAAGCGTGGTCACAATGATGAGTCTGTTAAGAGAAGTGGAGACTCGCGTGATAGCGATCTAAAAAAAGTGGAAATTTTTTATTTTCCGGTATAATGTTATGTGTAAAACTTTTTTTTACACGCAGGGAAGTTCATTCCCCCTACCCATGGCCTTAAATAAGATGTATTAAATTTTTTAAATGCGTTATTATTATTTTTGTGAAAAAATTGGCAAAATTTCGAAATTTAAAAGTGATTTTGGCACTTGAAGATATTAATTGATTTAGCTCATATTTTGTATTATTTATAAGCATGGTAGTCCCCAACTATTCCCACCATAGGAGTTTTCATTTGCCTAGGATTCCCACCATAGGAGTTTTCGCGTAACCGTAATTATAAATCACAACTTCAGTATATTTGAAAGAACAACATCTACATTAATTTTCTAACGACTACTACATAAAAGTGTTGCCATGCAGAGACAACTAAGTTATTTTATTTAATCTCGTACCGGCGTGCAACATCCTCCCCGCCCTGGTCGACCTCCAGGGGAATGACCAGCTGCACGGGCCGGGAAATTGTCCGTCCATTTACTCGCAGTTTGCATGTACGGGCTTTGCTGTCACGGCCTAAGATTACTGACTCGACGCGTGCTTTCCTCCAGGTGTGCCGAGGTCTGACGTCCTCTTGCAACAAGACCACATCTCCGACCCGGATTTCAGTTCCTTTAGGTGGGTTCTTCACATGGTGAAATGTTCTCAAGTCCATCAAATACTCTCTCTGCCATCTTTTCCAAAATGAGTCCATTAAATGTTGACGACTTCTCCATATACGTGTTAAATCAGAGTCTCAACTCGATGGGCCATAAGGGATAGTTGTGAGTCGTTTTCCTATTAGAAAGTGAGAGGGTGTCAGTGCTTCGTCCTTATCGTCTGCAATACCATATTCATGGACAATTGGTCTGCTGTTCACGGCAGCTTCGATATCGCATAGAACCGTGACCAGACCGGTAGTGTCTAAGCAAGTGTGACGCTGCTATCGTCACAGTTTGAATCGTTAAATCTTAAACCTAATCTTTACCAAGTACATTCACCCTTTGAGTACGTGACCACACTAAGAAAGGCAAGCATATCATCCATACATTAGATTAACCCTTTAATTGTTTACTTGTTGTACAGCTTGTACATGTGGTCATGAGTTCTTACCCTTGGACCTTCGAAAGGTTCTATCAGAGCGTGACTGTTAATTAAGCATCACAATACCTCATAATCAGATTAGGGATCACGAGTTAGTACTTTCTAGAACATTCTTTTCGGGTCTTATAAAACTACAGGGCGCCACGAGCAAAACAAGGAGAAATTGGAAGATATCCTAATTGCTTCCATCAGCCACCACTACAGCAAGTCAATATGAGTTTAAAAGAGTTCCGTTTGGATTATGTAATTCTCCATCTGTATTTCAAAAGTTTATTCAGTCTATTTTTAAGGAACTTCTAGCTGATGGAACAGTAATTATTTACATGGATGATATCATCATTCCTTTCAAAAACGAAATTGAAGGGGTTGCAAAACTCAAAAAAGTTTTCAAAGTCGCTTCGGACTACGGACTTGAATTTAATTTAAAAAAATGCAATTTCCTGCAACGAAAAATAACTTTTCTAGGACACATACTAGAAAAAGGTACAATACGTCCCTCTGAAGCCAAACAAAAGCGGTACTGAATTTTCCTGAGCCCAAAACGATTAAACATGTCCAATCCTTTTTAGGGCTAAGTTCATATTTTCGAAAATTCATCACAGATTTTGCAATAATAGCCAGAGCTCTTAGTGACCTTTTACGGGACAAAGTGCCATTTCACTTTGATCACGAGCAGAAACGGGCTTTCCTTGCTTTGAAGCAAGCCCTGTCATCAGAGCCCATACTTAAACTTTACGAACAAAGAGCACCATTACAACTGCATTGCGATGCAAGCTCGAAAGGCTTTGGGGCTATACTTTTACAAATGGATTCGGATAAAAATTTTCATCCAATACACTATATGAGTCGTAAAACTTCCCCCCAAGAGGAAAAAAATTCAAGTTACGAATTAGAAGTTTTAGCGATAGTCGAAGCCCTTAAAAAGTTCCGACATTATTTAGTAGGAACAAAATTTCAAATTTTTACTGATTGTCAGGCGTTTCAAAAAACAATGTCTAAAAAGGATATCCCACCGAAAATAGCGAGATGGGTCCTTTTCTTAGCAGATTTTGACAACGAAATACTCCATAGACCAGCTAAACAAATGTGTCACGTCGATGCCCTAAGTCGTTACCCAGTTTTGGTAATACAACATGATGAGCTAACACAAAAAATCAAAGATGCACAAACAAAAGACGAGTTTACACAAAGTATCAAACAACTGCTTAAACAGTCTTCAATTTCAGAGTACACATTAAAACATGATGTGCTGTATAAAATGGTCAATGACCAAGAATTTTTAGTAGTTCCACAAGACATGCAGAAACACTTTGTTCAGCTTGAACACTCAAAATTCCATTTTGGTTTAAACAAAACTGAAAATTTGGTGAAACAACAATTCTTTTTTCCCAACATAAGGAAAGTGGTTGAGACTGTCATTTCCAATTGTGTGCAATGCATACTATCATCTAAAAAATCAGGCAAACAAGAAGGGTTACTACATCCTATCCCAAAGGAGATGTACCACTTGACACTTATCACATTGATTTTCTAGAACCACTGCCATCAACACATAAAAAACTACAAATACATATTCACTGTCGTTGATGCCTTTACCAAATTTCTTTGGATATATCCGGTTAAATCTACTTCATCACATGACGCGTTAGAAAAAGTAAGACAACAGCAAAACACATTTGGGAACCCATCGAGAATTATTTATGATAAAGGCTCAGCTTTTACATCAGCAGATTTTCAAAAATTTTGCAAAGAAGAAAATATCACACACATTCCAATAACAATAGGTGCATTTAGAGGTAATGGACAGGTGGAAAAGCTTCATGCGCCAATAATCTCAGTTTTAACGAAACTTTCAATTGAAGACCCCACCAAATGGTTCAAGCACATATCCGCAGTGCAACGAGTCATCAACAGTACGATATCAGCATCAACCAAATACACCCCATTTGAACTTTTGACGGGAATTAAAATGAAAAACAAGGATGACATTAAAATTAAGGAGGCACTTCAAGATGAATACATACAGATATGGCTACAAAATGTTCAACAACTACGTGAGGAAGCTAAGGCTAACATTTTGAAAGTGCAGCAACAAATTAAACTACAATACAACAAGCGACGAAAACCAGCACAAACATATTGTGTAGGCAACAAAGTTGCTATCAAGCGAACCCAATTTGGAGTCGGACTAAAGCCTTGACCACGATTCTTCGGACCATACCAAGTGGTGAAAGTTAGACCTAATGACAGGTATGATGTGGAAAAGTGGGAATCCACGAAGGTCCACGTGTTACTTCAATCAGTGCAGAGTTTATGAAACCTTGGGAGAAGACTTAGTTGTTTTTGTGTTTTTTTCTCTCTCATTTCAAGTGAACTTTCCATGAATGAACAATTTCAGAAAACGTTTTGTGTCTGTAAGAGAGATTTTGTAAATATTTGTTTTTCCTTTTCCTGTTTCTTTTGATTATTTTTCAGATCCTCAATTCACAGCAAAGGTCGGCGGACCGACCAGTCAGGATGGACGAGTGTTGCATACTCGAAACCCCATCCACCAAACCACTTGCACAGTGGCGACACTCGTAGCGATGCCAGCGCCACGGAGTATATAACACGGAGCGCAGGTGCAAAGAGCAAGAGCAGAGTAGAAAAGAGCGAAGTCACCAGCTGCAAAGCTCTCATCGACGCGTTCGTTAAATGTATCTTTTAGTCAGGCTTAAAAGCCTAAAGCTGTATGCTCAATCACAGAATACAGTTATTGTTTTAATTATTGTTCTTGTCTTCATCCATCAACCTACACCCTAGACAACCCGAACCAGAACATTAATAATATCTGTTACCCAAACCTTTACAAATTCTTCCTCGTATGATTGTGATCCTAGTATTATTTTCCTTAAATCCGCGACTTTCGCATTCGGCGGTACCTCCTCCCCTAATTCGATTGCCAAATATCTCATCTCCTCCATCCTAGCTCTCCCAAAAATGCCATGGTGATCATCGTGTAAACACAATCAACTTTAAGCAAAAACAACCATCTTCAATAATTACTCAAGCAAATACACAAATATTTTTCAAACAAGCACTTTGATGTTCCATATAATTCCCCTAGTTACTCTATTAAATATTCAAACACTTTCAATAAGCAACCAATTATATTATATACATCTGCGTAATCTGCCACTTAAATTTACCCAAAGTAATTCCTACAAACTATTGATTAGTTGCCATTCATTACACATTAAATCCTACCATTCTTAGCCCATTAAATAAATACACATCATAGCAGAAATATATAAAATAATCACACAACACTGTTTCTCATTCATATATGTGTTATCCCCCCCTGTGTATTTAATGGCTCACTGGATCAATTCAGGACTTACCCCAGTACCCTTCAAGGTATATGAGTTGACTGCCGAAAGCGCATTTCCATCTCTTCTCCCTTGCGACGCACAGTCCTCGGACATCTTTCAAGTTGCACACTGGATCACTCATCAGACGTAACCCCTTCAGATCTGTATCTCATCATTTCCACTGCACGACGCTCGAACCAGCATTTTCCTTCCATCGCCCCTTGTCGACAAAAAGTGCATCGCCAGGATCCCTCTTCCAATGCGGACGCCCCTCGGTCCAGGATCGCTCCTATTCCATCACATCCGGTCTCGTCGATCGCTTCTTCCAACGCTCCTGGTACGCAACCAACCAATACTCCAAGTTGCGAAAAGGGATCCCTCTTCCTACGTAAGTCCAATTCCGTTCAGGCTCGATGTCTTTCCATCACGCTGACGCCCGATCGCGTCCCTCGCTCATTCCAGCGTCCCTCTCCGCCATAGATCCTACGGACTGCGTCAGTTTATCACACCTCACCCTTTCGTTCTATCTATAACTCTGGTGAGTGTGAGTGGTTCGTTTTATCTACTGGAGAGGGCAACACTTCCTAGATATTTTCATCTATTTATTTTGACATTTCTTGGTTACATAGGAATAAATTACAAGTTAGTTTAAGACAGCAGCAGAGAGCCCCTCACGTCCTTTCGCTCCGGTCTCCGTGGGTCGAATCTCTTCTTCCTTTTTCCTCTCCCCTTTTTCTCCTCCTGACCCGGGTGACCTTTTACAGACACCCCAGCCAACGTCCCTAGAAGATGTCTCGTCCTCCCTGCCAGACATTCCTCCCTGTGTTGGCCGGAGAACCTCACACCTCCCCACCGGTTTAAAATTGTTAGACCATTTGTCTTGCATTTAAACACCTTAATTAAAGGTGGCAGGTATATTGGTGCCCTTCTAATCGTTGTCACCAACGAGCCAAATTGGAGTCTGTATATGAATGTCTGTGTCCCTAGTTGGCAAACATGCCTCAACAATACTCTCATGGATGAGTTTACAAACTAGGTTCTATCGACACCAATCACTACACAAAATAGAAGTAGGGGAAAGGAATATATACAAAAATCTAAATCAACATAAATACTCTTACCAAATTATAACAAATTACTTCCTTCAAACCCAATATAAATGCAGTACACAAAAATAACCATTGGTAAGAGTAAAATACTGCACATCACAACAATATTTTTAATAGAAAATTGTACTGCCCCTTACAACACTAACTTAATCAGCATAACTCTACTGTACATCATAACTTTAAAAAAAAATCTCAATTTCCCGACAGTACAATTTCATCAGTGGAAGCACTTAAAAATCATAACTCTTCCTGGTAATATAATTTCATTAACGGTCAACACTTTTAAATGTTCATTTCATATACGTACTATAATGAAAATGACCAAATACATAAACACAGGAACTTAAACAAATTGAAAACTTAATTATATACAGCATAATCCTCATTTCAAACAGTCATTTATTAGTGGTTATCCATGCCCCTAAGGACCGCCTTTTGCAAACGTATCAATTTCCGTAAAATCCAAAGCCAAAACTGATAAATGAACTTTTTTTTTCGATAGTGCCACCACAGGAATGACAGTCGCCTATTCCATCCCCTTTCTTGGGTACCTATCAAATGATATGACTTGTTACTCTTCCCCCAATAAAAGGTAACCCCATACATTTTAGATTGAGAGTAAGTATTCCATGGTCTTTCGAGCCACCCCTACTCGCACTGAACTTCCGTGTAAACTCTGATTTACCCGCATAGCTAACCTCACTTCTCCTCTGCCATTCCTCTTCATACTTTTCCTCCCACCTTATCTAATTACCCATCTTCGTGTTTCCGCTACCACCGCCTGATTATCACGCCATTTGACGAGGGAATTTGTCGTCACCTATACGCATATCACCCATACATTAGATTAACCCTTTAATTGTTTACTCCAGCTTGTACATGTGGTCATGAGTTCTTACCCTTGGACCTTCGAAAGGTTCTATCAGAGCGTGACTGTTAATTAAGCATCACAATACCTCATAATCAGATTAGGGATCACGAGTTAGTACTTTCTAGAACATTCTTTTCGGGTCTTATAAAACTACAGGGCGCCACGAGCAAAACAAGGAGAAATTGGAAGATATCCTAATTGCTTCCATCAGCCACCACTACAGCAAGTCAATATGAGTTTAAAAGAGTTCCGTTTGGATTATGTAATTCTCCATCTGTATTTCAAAAGTTTATTCAGTCTATTTTTAAGGAACTTCTAGCTGATGGAACAGTAATTATTTACATGGATGATATCATCATTCCTTTCAAAAACGAAATTGAAGGGGTTGCAAAACTCAAAAAAGTTTTCAAAGTCGCTTCGGACTACGGACTTGAATTTAATTTAAAAAAATGCAATTTCCTGCAACGAAAAATAACTTTTCTAGGACACATACTAGAAAAAGGTACAATACGTCCCTCTGAAGCCAAACAAAAGCGGTACTGAATTTTCCTGAGCCCAAAACGATTAAACATGTCCAATCCTTTTTAGGGCTAAGTTCATATTTTCGAAAATTCATCACAGATTTTGCAATAATAGCCAGAGCTCTTAGTGACCTTTTACGGGACAAAGTGCCATTTCACTTTGATCACGAGCAGAAACGGGCTTTCCTTGCTTTGAAGCAAGCCCTGTCATCAGAGCCCATACTTAAACTTTACGAACAAAGAGCACCATTACAACTGCATTGCGATGCAAGCTCGAAAGGCTTTGGGGCTATACTTTTACAAATGGATTCGGATAAAAATTTTCATCCAATACACTATATGAGTCGTAAAACTTCCCCCCAAGAGGAAAAAAATTCAAGTTACGAATTAGAAGTTTTAGCGATAGTCGAAGCCCTTAAAAAGTTCCGACATTATTTAGTAGGAACAAAATTTCAAATTTTTACTGATTGTCAGGCGTTTCAAAAAACAATGTCTAAAAAGGATATCCCACCGAAAATAGCGAGATGGTTCCTTTTCTTAGCAGATTTTGACAACGAAATACTCCATAGACCAGCTAAACAAATGTGTCACGTCGATGCCCTAAGTCGTTACCCAGTTTTGGTAATACAACATGATGAGCTAACACAAAAAATCAAAGATGCACAAACAAAAGACGAGTTTACACAAAGTATCAAACAACTGCTTAAACAGTCTTCAATTTCAGAGTACACATTAAAACATTATGTGCTGTATAAAATGGTCAATGACCAAGAATTTTTAGTAGTTCCACAAGACATGCAGAAACACTTTGTTCAGCTTGAACACTCAAAATTCCATTTTGGTTTAAACAAAACTGAAAATTTGGTGAAACAACAATTCTTTTTTCCCAACATAAGGAAAGTGGTTGAGACTGTCATTTCCAATTGTGTGCAATGCATACTATCATCTAAAAAATCAGGCAAACAAGAAGGGTTACTACATCCTATCCCAAAGGAGATGTACCACTTGACACTTATCACATTGATTTTCTAGAACCACTGCCATCAACACATAAAAAACTACAAATACATATTCACTGTCGTTGATGCCTTTACCAAATTTCTTTGGATATATCCGTTTAAATCTACTTCATCACATGACGCGTTAGAAAAAGTAAGACAACAGCAAGACACATTTGGGAACCCATCGAGAATTATTTATGATAAAGGCTCAGCTTTTACATCAGCAGATTTTCAAAAATTTTGCAAAGAAGAAAATATCACACACATTCCAATAACAATAGGTGCATTTAGAGGTAATGGACAGGTGGAAAAGCTTCATGCGCCAATAATCTCAGTTTTAACGAAACTTTCAATTGAAGACCCCACCAAATGGTTCAAGCACATATCCGCAGTGCAACGAGTCATCAACAGTACGATATCAGCATCAACCAAATACACCCCATTTGAACTTTTGACGGGAATTAAAATGAAAAACAAGGATGACATTAAAATTAAGGAGGCACTTCAAGATGAATACATACAGATATGGCTACAAAATGTTCAACAACTACGTGAGGAAGCTAAGGCTAACATTTTGAAAGTGCAGCAACAAAGTAAACTACAATACAACAAGCGACGAAAACCAGCACAAACATATTGTGTAGGCAACAAAGTTGCTATCAAGCGAACCCAATTTGGAGTCGGACTAAAGCCTTGACCACGATTCTTCGGACCATACCAAGTGGTGAAAGTTAGACCTAATGACAGGTATGATGTGGAAAAGTGGGAATCCACGAAGGTCCACGTGTTACTTCAATCAGTGCAGAGTTTATGAAACCTTGGGAGAAGACTTAGTTGTTTTTGTGTTTTTTTCTCTCTCATTTCAAGTGAACTTTCCATGAATGAACAATTTCAGAAAACGTTTTGTGTCTGTAAGAGAGATTTTGTAACTATTTGTTTTTCCTTTTCCTGTTTCTTTTGATTATTTTTCAGATCCTCAATTCACAGCAAAGGTCGGCGGACCGACCAGTCAGGATGGACGAGTGTTGCATACTCGAAACCCCATCCACCAAACCACTTGCACAGTGGCGACACTCGTAGCGATGCCAGCGCCACGGAGTATATAACACGGAGCGCAGGTGCAAAGAGCAAGAGCAGAGTAGAAAAGAGCGAAGTCACCAGCTGCAAAGCTCTCATCGACGCGTTCGTTAAATGTATCTTTTAGTCAGGCTTAAAAGCCTAAAGCTGTATGCTCAATCACAGAATACAGTTATTGTTTTAATTATTGTTCTTGTCTTCATCCATCAACCAACACCCTAGACAACCCGAACCAGAACATTAATAATATCTCTGTTACCCAAACCTTTACAAATTCTTCCTCGTATGATTGTGATCCTAGTATTATTTTCCTTAAATCCGCGACTTTCGCATTCGGCGGTACCTCCTCCCCTAATTCGATTGCCAAATATCTCATCTCCTCCATCCTAGCTCTCCCAAAAATGCCATGGTGATCCCCGTGTAAACACAATCAACTTTAAGCAAAAACAACCAGCTTCAATAATTACTCAAGCAAATACACAAATATTTTTCAAACAAGCACTTTGATGTTCCATATAATTCCCCTAGTTACTCTATTAAATATTCAAACACTTTCAATAAGCAACCAATTATATTATATACATCTGCGTAATCTGCCACTTAAATTTACTCAAAGTAATTCCTACAAACTATTGATTAGTTGCCATTCATTACACATTAAATCCTACCATTCTTAGCCCATTAAATAAATACACATCATAGCAGAAATATATAAAATAATCACACAACACTGTTTCTCATTCATATATGTGTTATCCCCCCCTGTGTATTTAATGGCTCACTGGATCAATTCAGGACTTACCCCAGTACCCTTCAAGGTATATGAGTTGACTGCCGAAAGCGCATTTCCATCTCTTCTCCCTTGCGACGCACAGTCCTCGGACATCTTTCAAGTTGCACACTGGATCACTCATCAGACGTAACCCCTTCAGATCTGTATCTCATCATTTCCACTGCACGACGCTCGAACCAGCATTTTCCTTCCATCGCCCCTTGTCGACAAAAAGTGCATCGCCAGGATCCCTCTTCCAATGCGGACGCCCCTCGGTCCAGGATCGCTCCTATTCCATCACATCCGGTCTCGTCGATCGCTTCTTCCAACGCTCCTGGTACGCAACCAACCAATACTCCAAGTTGCGAAAAGGGATCCCTCTTCCTACGTAAGTCCAATTCCGTTCAGGCTCGATGTCTTTCCATCACGCTGACGCCCGATCGCGTCCCTCGCTCATTCCAGCGTCCCTCTCCGCCATAGATCCTACGGACTGCGTCAGTTTATCACACCTCACCCTTTCGTTCTATCTATAACTCTGGTGAGTGTGAGTGGTTCGTTTTATCTACTGGAGAGGGCAACACTTCCTAGATATTTTCATCCATTTATTTTGACATTTCTTGGTTACATAGGAATAAATTACAAGTTAGTTTAAGACAGCAGCAGAGAGCCCCTCACGTCCTTTCGCTCCGGTCTCCGTGGGTCGAATCTCTTCTTCCTTTTTCCTCTCCCCTTTTTCTCCTCCTGACCCGGGTGACCTTTTACAGACACCCCAGCCAACGTCCCTAGAAGATGTCTCGTCCTCCCTGCCAGACATTCCTCCCTGTGTTGGCCGGAGAACCTCACACCTCCCCACCGGTTTAAAATTGTTAGACCATTTGTCTTGCATTTAAACACCTTAATTAAAGGTGGCAGGTATATTGGTGCCCTTCTAATCGTTGTCACCAACGAGCCAAATTGGAGTCTGTATATGAATGTCTGTGTCCCTAGTTGGCAAACATGCCTCAACAATACTCTCATGGATGAGTTTACAAACTAGGTTCTATCGACACCAATCACTACACAAAATAGAAGTAGGGGAAAGGAATATATACAAAAATCTAAATCAACATAAATACTCTTACCAAATTATAACAAATTACTTCCTTCAAACCCAATATAAATGCAGTACACAAAAATAACCATTGGTAAGAGTAAAATACTGCACATCACAACAATATTTTTAATAGAAAATTGTACTGCCCCTTACAACACTAACTTAATCAGCATAACTACTGTACATCATAACTTTAAAAAAAAATCTCAATTTCCCGACAGTACAATTTCATCAGTGGAAGCACTTAAAAATCATAACTCTTCCTGGTAATATAATTTCATTAACGGTCAACACTTTTAAATGTTCATTTCATATACGTACTATAATGAAAATGACCAAATACATAAACACAGGAACTTAAACAAATTGAAAACTTAATTATATACAGCATAATCCTCATTTCAAACAGTCATTTATTAGTGGTTATCCATGCCCCTAAGGACCGCCTTTTGCAAACGTATCAATTTCCGTAAAATCCAAAGCCAAAACTGATAAATGAACTTTTTTTTTCGATAGTGCCACCACAGGAATGACAGTCGCCTATTCCATCCCCTTTCTTGGGTACCTATCAAATGATATGACTTGTTACTCTTCCCCCAATAAAAGGTAACCCCATACATTTTAGATTGAGAGTAAGTATTCCATGGTCTTTCGAGCCACCCCTACTCGCACTGAACTTCCGTGTAAACTCTGATTTACCCGCATAGCTAACCTCACTTCTCCTCTGCCATTCCTCTTCATACTTTTCCTCCCACCTTATCTAATTACCCATCTTCGTGTTTCCGCTACCACCGCCTGATTATCACGCCATTTGACGAGGGAATTTGTCGTCACCTATACGCATATCACCCATACATTAGATTAACCCTTTAATTGTTTACTCCAGCTTGTACATGTGGTCATGAGTTCTTACCCTTGGACCTTCGAAAGGTTCTATCAGAGCGTGACTGTTAATTAAGCATCACAATACCTCATAATCAGATTAGGGATCACGATTTAGTACTTTCTAGAACATTCTTTTCGGGTCTTATAAAACTACAGGGCGCCACGAGCAAAACAAGGAGAAATTGGAAGATATCCTAATTGCTTCCATCAGCCACCACTACAGCAAGTCAATATGAGTTTAAAAGAGTTCCGTTTGGATTATGTAATTCTCCATCTGTATTTCAAAAGTTTATTCAGTCTATTTTTAAGGAACTTCTAGCTGATGGAACAGTAATTATTTACATGGATGATATCATCATTCCTTTCAAAAACGAAATTGAAGGGGTTGCAAAACTCAAAAAAGTTTTCAAAGTCGCTTCGGACTACGGACTTGAATTTAATTTAAAAAAATGCAATTTCCTGCAACGAAAAATAACTTTTCTAGGACACATACTAGAAAAAGGTACAATACGTCCCTCTGAAGCCAAACAAAAGCGGTACTGAATTTTCCTGAGCCCAAAACGATTAAACATGTCCAATCCTTTTTAGGGCTAAGTTCATATTTTCGAAAATTCATCACAGATTTTGCAATAATAGCCAGAGCTCTTAGTGACCTTTTACGGGACAAAGTGCCATTTCACTTTGATCACGAGCAGAAACGGGCTTTCCTTGCTTTGAAGCAAGCCCTGTCATCAGAGCCCATACTTAAACTTTACGAACAAAGAGCACCATTACAACTGCATTGCGGTGCAAGCTCGAAAGGCTTTGGGGCTATACTTTTACAAATGGATTCGGATAAAAATTTTCATCCAATACACTATATGAGTCGTAAAACTTCCCCCCAAGAGGAAAAAAATTCAAGTTACGAATTAGAAGTTTTAGCGATAGTCGAAGCCCTTAAAAAGTTCCGACATTATTTAGTAGGAACAAAATTTCAAATTTTTACTGATTGTCAGGCGTTTCAAAAAACAATGTCTAAAAAGGATATCCCACCGAAAATAGCGAGATGGGTCCTTTTCTTAGCAGATTTTGACAACGAAATACTCCATAGACCAGCTAAACAAATGTGTCACGTCGATGCCCTAAGTCGTTACCCAGTTTTGGTAATACAACATGATGAGCTAACACAAAAAATCAAAGATGCACAAACAAAAGACGAGTTTACACAAAGTATCAAACAACTGCTTAAACAGTCTTCAATTTCAGAGTACACATTAAAACATGATGTGCTGTATAAAATGGTCAATGACCAAGAATTTTTAGTAGTTCCACAAGACATGCAGAAACACTTTGTTCAGCTTGAACACTCAAAATTCCATTTTGGTTTAAACAAAACTGAAAATTTGGTGAAACAACAATTCTTTTTTCCCAACATAAGGAAAGTGGTTGAGACTGTCATTTCCAATTGTGTGCAATGCATACTATCATCTAAAAAATCAGGCAAACAAGAAGGGTTACTACATCCTATCCCAAAGGAGATGTACCACTTGACACTTATCACATTGATTTTCTAGAACCACTGCCATCAACACATAAAAAACTACAAATACATATTCACTGTCGTTGATGCCTTTACCAAATTTCTTTGGATATATCCGTTTAAATCTACTTCATCACATGACGCGTTAGAAAAAGTAAGACAACAGCAAGACACATTTGGGAACCCATCGAGAATTATTTATGATAAAGGCTCAGCTTTTACATCAGCAGATTTTCAAAAATTTTGCAAAGAAGAAAATATCACACACATTCCAATAACAATAGGTGCATTTAGAGGTAATGGACAGGTGGAAAAGCTTCATGCGCCAATAATCTCAGTTTTAACGAAACTTTCAATTGAAGACTCCACCAAATGGTTCAAGCACATATCCGCAGTGCAACGAGTCATCAACAGTACGATATCAGCATCAACCAAATACACCCCATTTGAACTTTTGACGGGAATTAAAATGAAAAACAAGGATGACATTAAAATTAAGGAGGCACTTCAAGATGAATACATACAGATATGGCTACAAAATGTTCAACAACTACGTGAGGAAGCTAAGGCTAACATTTTGAAAGTGCAGCAACAAAGTAAACTACAATACAACAAGCGACGAAAACCAGCACAAACATATTGTGTAGGCAACAAAGTTGCTATCAAGCGAACCCAATTTGGAGTCGGACTAAAGCCTTGACCACGATTCTTCGGACCATACCAAGTGGTGAAAGTTAGACCTAATGACAGGTATGATGTGGAAAAGTGGGAATCCACGAAGGTCCACGTGTTACTTCAATCAGTGCAGAGTTTATGAAACCTTGGGAGAAGACTTAGTTGTTTTTGTGTTTTTTTCTCTCTCATTTCAAGTGAACTTTCCATGAATGAACAATTTCAGAAAACGTTTTGTGTCTGTAAGAGAGATTTTGTAACTATTTGTTTTTCCTTTTCCTGTTTCTTTTGATTATTTTTCAGATCCTCAATTCACAGCAAAGGTCGGCGGACCGACCAGTCAGGATGGACGAGTGTTGCATACTCGAAACCCCATCCACCAAACCACTTGCACAGTGGCGACACTCGTAGCGATGCCAGCGCCACGGAGTATATAACACGGAGCGCAGGTGCAAAGAGCAAGAGCAGAGTAGAAAAGAGCGAAGTCACCAGCTGCAAAGCTCTCATCGACGCGTTCGTTAAATGTATCTTTTAGTCAGGCTTAAAAGCCTAAAGCTGTATGCTCAATCACAGAATACAGTTATTGTTTTAATTATTGTTCTTGTCTTCATCCATCAACCAACACCCTAGACAACCCGAACCAGAACATTAATAATATCTGTTACCCAAACCTTTACAAATTCTTCCTCGTATGATTGTGATCCTAGTATTATTTTCCTTAAATCCGCGACTTTCGCATTCGGCGGTACCTCCTCCCCTAATTCGATTGCCAAATATCTCATCTCCTCCATCCTAGCTCTCCCAAAAATGCCATCGTGATCCCCGTGTAAACACAATCAACTTTAAGCAAAAACAACCAGCTTCAATAATTACTCAAGCAAATACACAAATATTTTTCAAACAAGCACTTTGATGTTCCATATAATTCCCCTAGTTACTCTATTAAATATTCAAACACTTTCAATAAGCAACCAATTATATTATATACATCTGCGTAATCTGCCACTTAAATTTACTCAAAGTAATTCCTACAAACTATTGATTAGTTGCCATTCATTACACATTAAATCCTACCATTCTTAGCCCATTAAATAAATACACATCATAGCAGAAATATATAAAATAATCACACAACACTGTTTCTCATTCATATATGTGTTATCCCCCCCTGTGTATTTAATGGCTCACTGGATCAATTCAGGACTTACCCCAGTACCCTTCAAGGTATATGAGTTGACTGCCGAAAGCGCATTTCCATCTCTTCTCCCTTGCGACGCACAGTCCTCGGACATCTTTCAAGTTGCACACTGGATCACTCATCAGACGTAACCCCTTCAGATCTGTATCTCATCATTTCCACTGCACGACGCTCGAACCAGCATTTTCCTTCCATCGCCCCTTGTCGACAAAAAGTGCATCGCCAGGATCCCTCTTCCAATGCGGACGCCCCTCGGTCCAGGATCGCTCCTATTCCATCACATCCGGTCTCGTCGATCGCTTCTTCCAACGCTCCTGGTACGCAACCAACCAATACTCCAAGTTGCGAAAAGGGATCCCTCTTCCTACGTAAGTCCAATTCCGTTCAGGCTCGATGTCTTTCCATCACGCTGACGCCCGATCGCGTCCCTCGCTCATTCCAGCGTCCCTCTCCGCCATAGATCCTACGGACTGCGTCAGTTTATCACACCTCACCCTTTCGTTCTATCTATAACTCTGGTGAGTGTGAGTGGTTCGTTTTATCTACTGGAGAGGGCAACACTTCCTAGATATTTTCATCTATTTATTTTGACATTTCTTGGTTACATAGGAATAAATTACAAGTTAGTTTAAGACAGCAGCAGAGAGCCCCTCACGTCCTTTCGCTCCGGTCTCCGTGGGTCGAATCTCTTCTTCCTTTTTCCTCTCCCCTTTTTCTCCTCCTGACCCGGGTGACCTTTTACAGACACCCCAGCCAACGTCCCTAGAAGATGTCTCGTCCTCCCTGCCAGACATTCCTCCCTGTGTTGGCCGGAGAACCTCACACCTCCCCACCGGTTTAAAATTGTTAGACCATTTGTCTTGCATTTAAACACCTTAATTAAAGGTGGCAGGTATATTGGTGCCCTTCTAATCGTTGTCACCAACGAGCCAAATTGGAGTCTGTATATGAATGTCTGTGTCCCTAGTTGGCAAACATGCCTCAACAATACTCTCATGGATGAGTTTACAAACTAGGTTCTATCGACACCAATCACTACACAAAATAGAAGTAGGGGAAAGGAATATATAAAAAATCTAAATCAACATAAATACTCTTACCAAATTATAACAAATTACTTCCTTCAAACCCAATATAAATGCAGTACACAAAAATAACCATTGGTAAGAGTAAAATACTGCACATCACAACAATATTTTTAATAGAAAATTGTACTGCCCCTTACAACACTAACTTAATCAGCATAACTACTGTACATCATAACTTTAAAAAAAAATCTCAATTTCCCGACAGTACAATTTCATCAGTGGAAGCACTTAAAAATCATAACTCTTCCTGGTAATATAATTTCATTAACGGTCAACACTTTTAAATGTTCATTTCATATACGTACTATAATGAAAATGACCAAATACATAAACACAGGAACTTAAACAAATTGAAAACTTAATTATATACAGCATAATCCTCATTTCAAACAGTCATTTATTAGTGGTTATCCATGCCCCTAAGGACCGCCTTTTGCAAACGTATCAATTTCCGTAAAATCCAAAGCCAAAACTGATAAATGAACTTTTTTTTTCGATAGTGCCACCACAGGAATGACAGTCGCCTATTCCATCCCCTTTCTTGGGTACCTATCAAATGATATGACTTGTTACTCTTCCCCCAATAAAAGGTAACCCCATACATTTTAGATTGAGAGTAAGTATTCCATGGTCTTTCGAGCCACCCCTACTCGCACTGAACTTCCGTGTAAACTCTGATTTACCCGCATAGCTAACCTCACTTCTCCTCTGCCATTCCTCTTCATACTTTTCCTCCCACCTTATCTAATTACCCATCTTCGTGTTTCCGCTACCACCGCCTGATTATCACGCCATTTGACGAGGGAATTTGTCGTCACCTATACGCATATCACCCATACATTAGATTAACCCTTTAATTGTTTACTCCAGCTTGTACATGTGGTCATGAGTTCTTACCCTTGGACCTTCGAAAGGTTCTATCAGAGCGTGACTGTTAATTAAGCATCACAATACCTCATAATCAGATTAGGGATCACGAGTTAGTACTTTCTAGAACATTCTTTTCGGGTCTTATAAAACTACAGGGCGCCACGAGCAAAACAAGGAGAAATTGGAAGATATCCTAATTGCTTCCATCAGCCACCACTACAGCAAGTCAATATGAGTTTAAAAGAGTTCCGTTTGGATTATGTAATTCTCCATCTGTATTTCAAAAGTTTATTCAGTCTATTTTTAAGGAACTTCTAGCTGATGGAACAGTAATTATTTACATGGATGATATCATCATTCCTTTCAAAAACGAAATTGAAGGGGTTGCAAAACTCAAAAAAGTTTTCAAAGTCGCTTCGGACTACGGACTTGAATTTAATTTAAAAAAATGCAATTTCCTGCAACGAAAAATAACTTTTCTAGGACACATACTAGAAAAAGGTACAATACGTCCCTCTGAAGCCAAACAAAAGCGGTACTGAATTTTCCTGAGCCCAAAACGATTAAACATGTCCAATCCTTTTTAGGGCTAAGTTCATATTTTCGAAAATTCATCACAGATTTTGCAATAATAGCCAGAGCTCTTAGTGACCTTTTACGGGACAAAGTGCCATTTCACTTTGATCACGAGCAGAAACGGGCTTTCCTTGCTTTGAAGCAAGCCCTGTCATCAGAGCCCATACTTAAACTTTACGAACAAAGAGCACCATTACAACTGCATTGCGATGCAAGCTCGAAAGGCTTTGGGGCTATACTTTTACAAATGGATTCGGATAAAAATTTTCATCCAATACACTATATGAGTCGTAAAACTTCCCCCCAAGAGGAAAAAAATTCAAGTTACGAATTAGAAGTTTTAGCGATAGTCGAAGCCCTTAAAAAGTTCCGACATTATTTAGTAGGAACAAAATTTCAAATTTTTACTGATTGTCAGGCGTTTCAAAAAACAATGTCTAAAAAGGATATCCCACCGAAAATAGCGAGATGGTTCCTTTTCTTAGCAGATTTTGACAACGAAATACTCCATAGACCAGCTAAACAAATGTGTCACGTCGATGCCCTAAGTCGTTACCCAGTTTTGGTAATACAACATGATGAGCTAACACAAAAAATCAAAGATGCACAAACAAAAGACGAGTTTACACAAAGTATCAAACAACTGCTTAAACAGTCTTCAATTTCAGAGTACACATTAAAACATTATGTGCTGTATAAAATGGTCAATGACCAAGAATTTTTAGTAGTTCCACAAGACATGCAGAAACACTTTGTTCAGCTTGAACACTCAAAATTCCATTTTGGTTTAAACAAAACTGAAAATTTGGTGAAACAACAATTCTTTTTTCCCAACATAAGGAAAGTGGTTGAGACTGTCATTTCCAATTGTGTGCAATGCATACTATCATCTAAAAAATCAGGCAAACAAGAAGGGTTACTACATCCTATCCCAAAGGAGATGTACCACTTGACACTTATCACATTGATTTTCTAGAACCACTGCCATCAACACATAAAAAACTACAAATACATATTCACTGTCGTTGATGCCTTTACCAAATTTCTTTGGATATATCCGTTTAAATCTACTTCATCACATGACGCGTTAGAAAAAGTAAGACAACAGCAAGACACATTTGGGAACCCATCGAGAATTATTTATGATAAAGGCTCAGCTTTTACATCAGCAGATTTTCAAAAATTTTGCAAAGAAGAAAATATCACACACATTCCAATAACAATAGGTGCATTTAGAGGTAATGGACAGGTGGAAAAGCTTCATGCGCCAATAATCTCAGTTTTAACGAAACTTTCAATTGAAGACCCCACCAAATGGTTCAAGCACATATCCGCAGTGCAACGAGTCATCAACAGTACGATATCAGCATCAACCAAATACACCCCATTTGAACTTTTGACGGGAATTAAAATGAAAAACAAGGATGACATTAAAATTAAGGAGGCACTTCAAGATGAATACATACAGATATGGCTACAAAATGTTCAACAACTACGTGAGGAAGCTAAGGCTAACATTTTGAAAGTGCAGCAACAAAGTAAACTACAATACAACAAGCGACGAAAACCAGCACAAACATATTGTGTAGGCAACAAAGTTGCTATCAAGCGAACCCAATTTGGAGTCGGACTAAAGCCTTGACCACGATTCTTCGGACCATACCAAGTGGTGAAAGTTAGACCTAATGACAGGTATGATGTGGAAAAGTGGGAATCCACGAAGGTCCACGTGTTACTTCAATCAGTGCAGAGTTTATGAAACCTTGGGAGAAGACTTAGTTGTTTTTGTGTTTTTTTCTCTCTCATTTCAAGTGAACTTTCCATGAATGAACAATTTCAGAAAACGTTTTGTGTCTGTAAGAGAGATTTTGTAACTATTTGTTTTTCCTTTTCCTGTTTCTTTTGATTATTTTTCAGATCCTCAATTCACAGCAAAGGTCGGCGGACCGACCAGTCAGGATGGACGAGTGTTGCATACTCGAAACCCCATCCACCAAACCACTTGCACAGTGGCGACACTCGTAGCGATGCCAGCGCCACGGAGTATATAACACGGAGCGCAGGTGCAAAGAGCAAGAGCAGAGTAGAAAAGAGCGAAGTCACCAGCTGCAAAGCTCTCATCGACGCGTTCGTTAAATGTATCTTTTAGTCAGGCTTAAAAGCCTAAAGCTGTATGCTCAATCACAGAATACAGTTATTGTTTTAATTATTGTTCTTGTCTTCATCCATCAACCAACACCCTAGACAACCCGAACCAGAACATTAATAATATCTCTGTTACCCAAACCTTTACAAATTCTTCCTCGTATGATTGTGATCCTAGTATTATTTTCCTTAAATCCGCGACTTTCGCATTCGGCGGTACCTCCTCCCCTAATTCGATTGCCAAATATCTCATCTCCTCCATCCTAGCTCTCCCAAAAATGCCATGGTGATCCCCGTGTAAACACAATCAACTTTAAGCAAAAACAACCAGCTTCAATAATTACTCAAGCAAATACACAAATATTTTTCAAACAAGCACTTTGATGTTCCATATAATTCCCCTAGTTACTCTATTAAATATTCAAACACTTTCAATAAGCAACCAATTATATTATATACATCTGCGTAATCTGCCACTTAAATTTACTCAAAGTAATTCCTACAAACTATTGATTAGTTGCCATTCATTACACATTAAATCCTACCATTCTTAGCCCATTAAATAAATACACATCATAGCAGAAATATATAAAATAATCACACAACACTGTTTCTCATTCATATATGTGTTATCCCCCCCTGTGTATTTAATGGCTCACTGGATCAATTCAGGACTTACCCCAGTACCCTTCAAGGTATATGAGTTGACTGCCGAAAGCGCATTTCCATCTCTTCTCCCTTGCGACGCACAGTCCTCGGACATCTTTCAAGTTGCACACTGGATCACTCATCAGACGTAACCCCTTCAGATCTGTATCTCATCATTTCCACTGCACGACGCTCGAACCAGCATTTTCCTTCCATCGCCCCTTGTCGACAAAAAGTGCATCGCCAGGATCCCTCTTCCAATGCGGACGCCCCTCGGTCCAGGATCGCTCCTATTCCATCACATCCGGTCTCGTCGATCGCTTCTTCCAACGCTCCTGGTACGCAACCAACCAATACTCCAAGTTGCGAAAAGGGATCCCTCTTCCTACGTAAGTCCAATTCCGTTCAGGCTCGATGTCTTTCCATCACGCTGACGCCCGATCGCGTCCCTCGCTCATTCCAGCGTCCCTCTCCGCCATAGATCCTACGGACTGCGTCAGTTTATCACACCTCACCCTTTCGTTCTATCTATAACTCTGGTGAGTGTGAGTGGTTCGTTTTATCTACTGGAGAGGGCAACACTTCCTAGATATTTTCATCCATTTATTTTGACATTTCTTGGTTACATAGGAATAAATTACAAGTTAGTTTAAGACAGCAGCAGAGAGCCCCTCACGTCCTTTCGCTCCGGTCTCCGTGGGTCGAATCTCTTCTTCCTTTTTCCTCTCCCCTTTTTCTCCTCCTGACCCGGGTGACCTTTTACAGACACCCCAGCCAACGTCCCTAGAAGATGTCTCGTCCTCCCTGCCAGACATTCCTCCCTGTGTTGGCCGGAGAACCTCACACCTCCCCACCGGTTTAAAATTGTTAGACCATTTGTCTTGCATTTAAACACCTTAATTAAAGGTGGCAGGTATATTGGTGCCCTTCTAATCGTTGTCACCAACGAGCCAAATTGGAGTCTGTATATGAATGTCTGTGTCCCTAGTTGGCAAACATGCCTCAACAATACTCTCATGGATGAGTTTACAAACTAGGTTCTATCGACACCAATCACTACACAAAATAGAAGTAGGGGAAAGGAATATATACAAAAATCTAAATCAACATAAATACTCTTACCAAATTATAACAAATTACTTCCTTCAAACCCAATATAAATGCAGTACACAAAAATAACCATTGGTAAGAGTAAAATACTGCACATCACAACAATATTTTTAATAGAAAATTGTACTGCCCCTTACAACACTAACTTAATCAGCATAACTACTGTACATCATAACTTTAAAAAAAAATCTCAATTTCCCGACAGTACAATTTCATCAGTGGAAGCACTTAAAAATCATTACTCTTCCTGGTAATATAATTTCATTAACGGTCAACACTTTTAAATGTTCATTTCATATACGTACTATAATGAAAATGACCAAATACATAAACACAGGAACTTAAACAAATTGAAAACTTAATTATATACAGCATAATCCTCATTTCAAACAGTCATTTATTAGTGGTTATCCATGCCCCTAAGGACCGCCTTTTGCAAACGTATCAATTTCCGTAAAATCCAAAGCCAAAACTGATAAATGAACTTTTTTTTTCGATAGTGCCACCACAGGAATGACAGTCGCCTATTCCATCCCCTTTCTTGGGTACCTATCAAATGATATGACTTGTTACTCTTCCCCCAATAAAAGGTAACCCCATACATTTTAGATTGAGAGTAAGTATTCCATGGTCTTTCGAGCCACCCCTACTCGCACTGAACTTCCGTGTAAACTCTGATTTACCCGCATAGCTAACCTCACTTCTCCTCTGCCATTCCTCTTCATACTTTTCCTCCCACCTTATCTAATTACCCATCTTCGTGTTTCCGCTACCACCGCCTGATTATCACGCCATTTGACGAGGGAATTTGTCGTCACCTATACGCATATCACCCA
Organism: Metellina segmentata; assembly: GCA_947359465.1. Lineage (NCBI taxonomy): Eukaryota > Metazoa > Arthropoda > Arachnida > Araneae > Tetragnathidae > Metellina > Metellina segmentata. Next base: position 10,021,776 of record OX375876.1, on the reverse strand, counting down.
TACATTAGATTAACCCTTTAATTGTTTACTCCAGCTTGTACATGTGGTCATGAGTTCTTACCCTTGGACCTTCGAAAGGTTCTATCAGAGCGTGACTGTTAATTAAGCATCACAATACCTCATAATCAGATTAGGGATCACGAGTTAGTACTTTCTAGAACATTCTTTTCGGGTCTTATAAAACTACAGGGCGCCACGAGCAAAACAAGGAGAAATTGGAAGATATCCTAATTGCTTCCATCAGCCACCACTACAGCAAGTCAATATGAGTTTAAAAGAGTTCCGTTTGGATTATGTAATTCTCCATCTGTATTTCAAAAGTTTATTCAGTCTATTTTTAAGGAACTTCTAGCTGATGGAACAGTAATTATTTACATGGATGATATCATCATTCCTTTCAAAAACGAAATTGAAGGGGTTGCAAAACTCAAAAAAGTTTTCAAAGTCGCTTCGGACTACGGACTTGAATTTAATTTAAAAAAATGCAATTTCCTGCAACGAAAAATAACTTTTCTAGGACACATACTAGAAAAAGGTACAATACGTCCCTCTGAAGCCAAACAAAAGCGGTACTGAATTTTCCTGAGCCCAAAACGATTAAACATGTCCAATCCTTTTTAGGGCTAAGTTCATATTTTCGAAAATTCATCACAGATTTTGCAATAATAGCCAGAGCTCTTAGTGACCTTTTACGGGACAAAGTGCCATTTCACTTTGATCACGAGCAGAAACGGGCTTTCCTTGCTTTGAAGCAAGCCCTGTCATCAGAGCCCATACTTAAACTTTACGAACAAAGAGCACCATTACAACTGCATTGCGGTGCAAGCTCGAAAGGCTTTGGGGCTATACTTTTACAAATGGATTCGGATAAAAATTTTCATCCAATACACTATATGAGTCGTAAAACTTCCCCCCAAGAGGAAAAAAATTCAAGTTACGAATTAGAAGTTTTAGCGATAGTCGAAGCCCTTAAAAAGTTCCGACATTATTTAGTAGGAACAAAATTTCAAATTTTTACTGATTGTCAGGCGTTTCAAAAAACAATGTCTAAAAAGGATATCCCACCGAAAATAGCGAGATGGGTCCTTTTCTTAGCAGATTTTGACAACGAAATACTCCATAGACCAGCTAAACAAATGTGTCACGTCGATGCCCTAAGTCGTTACCCAGTTTTGGTAATACAACATGATGAGCTAACACAAAAAATCAAAGATGCACAAACAAAAGACGAGTTTACACAAAGTATCAAACAACTGCTTAAACAGTCTTCAATTTCAGAGTACACATTAAAACATTATGTGCTGTATAAAATGGTCAATGACCAAGAATTTTTAGTAGTTCCACAAGACATGCAGAAACACTTTGTTCAGCTTGAACACTCAAAATTCCATTTTGGTTTAAACAAAACTGAAAATTTGGTGAAACAACAATTCTTTTTTCCCAACATAAGGAAAGTGGTTGAGACTGTCATTTCCAATTGTGTGCAATGCATACTATCATCTAAAAAATCAGGCAAACAAGAAGGGTTACTACATCCTATCCCAAAGGAGATGTACCACTTGACACTTATCACATTGATTTTCTAGAACCACTGCCATCAACACATAAAAAACTACAAATACATATTCACTGTCGTTGATGCCTTTACCAAATTTCTTTGGATATATCCGTTTAAATCTACTTCATCACATGACGCGTTAGAAAAAGTAAGACAACAGCAAGACACATTTGGGAACCCATCGAGAATTATTTATGATAAAGGCTCAGCTTTTACATCAGCAGATTTTCAAAAATTTTGCAAAGAAGAAAATATCACACACATTCCAATAACAATAGGTGCATTTAGAGGTAATGGACAGGTGGAAAAGCTTCATGCGCCAATAATCTCAGTTTTAACGAAACTTTCAATTGAAGACCCCACCAAATGGTTCAAGCACATATCCGCAGTGCAACGAGTCATCAACAGTACGATATCAGCATCAACCAAATACACCCCATTTGAACTTTTGACGGGAATTAAAATGAAAAACAAGGATGACATTAAAATTAAGGAGGCACTTCAAGATGAATACATACAGATATGGCTACAAAATGTTCAACAACTACGTGAGGAAGCTAAGGCTAACATTTTGAAAGTGCAGCAACAAAGTAAACTACAATACAACAAGCGACGAAAACCAGCACAAACATATTGTGTAGGCAACAAAGTTGCTATCAAGCGAACCCAATTTGGAGTCGGACTAAAGCCTTGACCACGATTCTTCGGACCATACCAAGTGGTGAAAGTTAGACCTAATGACAGGTATGATGTGGAAAAGTGGGAATCCACGAAGGTCCACGTGTTACTTCAATCAGTGCAGAGTTTATGAAACCTTGGGAGAAGACTTAGTTGTTTTTGTGTTTTTTTCTCTCTCATTTCAAGTGAACTTTCCATGAATGAACAATTTCAGAAAACGTTTTGTGTCTGTAAGAGAGATTTTGTAACTATTTGTTTTTCCTTTTCCTGTTTCTTTTGATTATTTTTCAGATCCTCAATTCACAGCAAAGGTCGGCGGACCGACCAGTCAGGATGGACGAGTGTTGCATACTCGAAACCCCATCCACCAAACCACTTGCACAGTGGCGACACTCGTAGCGATGCCAGCGCCACGGAGTATATAACACGGAGCGCAGGTGCAAAGAGCAAGAGCAGAGTAGAAAAGAGCGAAGTCACCAGCTGCAAAGCTCTCATCGACGCGTTCGTTAAATGTATCTTTTAGTCAGGCTTAAAAGCCTAAAGCTGTATGCTCAATCACAGAATACAGTTATTGTTTTAATTATTGTTCTTGTCTTCATCCATCAACCAACACCCTAGACAACCCGAACCAGAACATTAATAATATCTCTGTTACCCAAACCTTTACAAATTCTTCCTCGTATGATTGTGATCCTAGTATTATTTTCCTTAAATCCGCGACTTTCGCATTCGGCGGTACCTCCTCCCCTAATTCGATTGCCAAATATCTCATCTCCTCCATCCTAGCTCTCCCAAAAATGCCATGGTGATCCCCGTGTAAACACAATCAACTTTAAGCAAAAACAACCAGCTTCAATAATTACTCAAGCAAATACACAAATATTTTTCAAACAAGCACTTTGATGTTCCATATAATTCCCCTAGTTACTCTATTAAATATTCAAACACTTTCAATAAGCAACCAATTATATTATATACATCTGCGTAATCTGCCACTTAAATTTACTCAAAGTAATTCCTACAAACTATTGATTAGTTGCCATTCATTACACATTAAATCCTACCATTCTTAGCCCATTAAATAAATACACATCATAGCAGAAATATATAAAATAATCACACAACACTGTTTCTCATTCATATATGTGTTATCCCCCCCTGTGTATTTAATGGCTCACTGGATCAATTCAGGACTTACCCCAGTACCCTTCAAGGTATATGAGTTGACTGCCGAAAGCGCATTTCCATCTCTTCTCCCTTGCGACGCACAGTCCTCGGACATCTTTCAAGTTGCACACTGGATCACTCATCAGACGTAACCCCTTCAGATCTGTATCTCATCATTTCCACTGCACGACGCTCGAACCAGCATTTTCCTTCCATCGCCCCTTGTCGACAAAAAGTGCATCGCCAGGATCCCTCTTCCAATGCGGACGCCCCTCGGTCCAGGATCGCTCCTATTCCATCACATCCGGTCTCGTCGATCGCTTCTTCCAACGCTCCTGGTACGCAACCAACCAATACTCCAAGTTGCGAAAAGGGATCCCTCTTCCTACGTAAGTCCAATTCCGTTCAGGCTCGATGTCTTTCCATCACGCTGACGCCCGATCGCGTCCCTCGCTCATTCCAGCGTCCCTCTCCGCCATAGATCCTACGGACTGCGTCAGTTTATCACACCTCACCCTTTCGTTCTATCTATAACTCTGGTGAGTGTGAGTGGTTCGTTTTATCTACTGGAGAGGGCAACACTTCCTAGATATTTTCATCCATTTATTTTGACATTTCTTGGTTACATAGGAATAAATTACAAGTTAGTTTAAGACAGCAGCAGAGAGCCCCTCACGTCCTTTCGCTCCGGTCTCCGTGGGTCGAATCTCTTCTTCCTTTTTCCTCTCCCCTTTTTCTCCTCCTGACCCGGGTGACCTTTTACAGACACCCCAGCCAACGTCCCTAGAAGATGTCTCGTCCTCCCTGCCAGACATTCCTCCCTGTGTTGGCCGGAGAACCTCACACCTCCCCACCGGTTTAAAATTGTTAGACCATTTGTCTTGCATTTAAACACCTTAATTAAAGGTGGCAGGTATATTGGTGCCCTTCTAATCGTTGTCACCAACGAGCCAAATTGGAGTCTGTATATGAATGTCTGTGTCCCTAGTTGGCAAACATGCCTCAACAATACTCTCATGGATGAGTTTACAAACTAGGTTCTATCGACACCAATCACTACACAAAATAGAAGTAGGGGAAAGGAATATATACAAAAATCTAAATCAACATAAATACTCTTACCAAATTATAACAAATTACTTCCTTCAAACCCAATATAAATGCAGTACACAAAAATAACCATTGGTAAGAGTAAAATACTGCACATCACAACAATATTTTTAATAGAAAATTGTACTGCCCCTTACAACACTAACTTAATCAGCATAACTACTGTACATCATAACTTTAAAAAAAAATCTCAATTTCCCGACAGTACAATTTCATCAGTGGAAGCACTTAAAAATCATAACTCTTCCTGGTAATATAATTTCATTAACGGTCAACACTTTTAAATGTTCATTTCATATACGTACTATAATGAAAATGACCAAATACATAAACACAGGAACTTAAACAAATTGAAAACTTAATTATATACAGCATAATCCTCATTTCAAACAGTCATTTATTAGTGGTTATCCATGCCCCTAAGGACCGCCTTTTGCAAACGTATCAATTTCCGTAAAATCCAAAGCCAAAACTGATAAATGAACTTTTTTTTTCGATAGTGCCACCACAGGAATGACAGTCGCCTATTCCATCCCCTTTCTTGGGTACCTATCAAATGATATGACTTGTTACTCTTCCCCCAATAAAAGGTAACCCCATACATTTTAGATTGAGAGTAAGTATTCCATGGTCTTTCGAGCCACCCCTACTCGCACTGAACTTCCGTGTAAACTCTGATTTACCCGCATAGCTAACCTCACTTCTCCTCTGCCATTCCTCTTCATACTTTTCCTCCCACCTTATCTAATTACCCATCTTCGTGTTTCCGCTACCACCGCCTGATTATCACGCCATTTGACGAGGGAATTTGTCGTCACCTATACGCATATCACCCATACATTAGATTAACCCTTTAATTGTTTACTCCAGCTTGTACATGTGGTCATGAGTTCTTACCCTTGGACCTTCGAAAGGTTCTATCAGAGCGTGACTGTTAATTAAGCATCACAATACCTCATAATCAGATTAGGGATCACGAGTTAGTACTTTCTAGAACATTCTTTTCGGGTCTTATAAAACTACAGGGCGCCACGAGCAAAACAAGGAGAAATTGGAAGATATCCTAATTGCTTCCATCAGCCACCACTACAGCAAGTCAATATGAGTTTAAAAGAGTTCCGTTTGGATTATGTAATTCTCCATCTGTATTTCAAAAGTTTATTCAGTCTATTTTTAAGGAACTTCTAGCTGATGGAACAGTAATTATTTACATGGATGATATCATCATTCCTTTCAAAAACGAAATTGAAGGGGTTGCAAAACTCAAAAAAGTTTTCAAAGTCGCTTCGGACTACGGACTTGAATTTAATTTAAAAAAATGCAATTTCCTGCAACGAAAAATAACTTTTCTAGGACACATACTAGAAAAAGGTACAATACGTCCCTCTGAAGCCAAACAAAAGCGGTACTGAATTTTCCTGAGCCCAAAACGATTAAACATGTCCAATCCTTTTTAGGGCTAAGTTCATATTTTCGAAAATTCATCACAGATTTTGCAATAATAGCCAGAGCTCTTAGTGACCTTTTACGGGACAAAGTGCCATTTCACTTTGATCACGAGCAGAAACGGGCTTTCCTTGCTTTGAAGCAAGCCCTGTCATCAGAGCCCATACTTAAACTTTACGAACAAAGAGCACCATTACAACTGCATTGCGGTGCAAGCTCGAAAGGCTTTGGGGCTATACTTTTACAAATGGATTCGGATAAAAATTTTCATCCAATACACTATATGAGTCGTAAAACTTCCCCCCAAGAGGAAAAAAATTCAAGTTACGAATTAGAAGTTTTAGCGATAGTCGAAGCCCTTAAAAAGTTCCGACATTATTTAGTAGGAACAAAATTTCAAATTTTTACTGATTGTCAGGCGTTTCAAAAAACAATGTCTAAAAAGGATATCCCACCGAAAATAGCGAGATGGGTCCTTTTCTTAGCAGATTTTGACAACGAAATACTCCATAGACCAGCTAAACAAATGTGTCACGTCGATGCCCTAAGTCGTTACCCAGTTTTGGTAATACAACATGATGAGCTAACACAAAAAATCAAAGATGCACAAACAAAAGACGAGTTTACACAAAGTATCAAACAACTGCTTAAACAGTCTTCAATTTCAGAGTACACATTAAAACATTATGTGCTGTATAAAATGGTCAATGACCAAGAATTTTTAGTAGTTCCACAAGACATGCAGAAACACTTTGTTCAGCTTGAACACTCAAAATTCCATTTTGGTTTAAACAAAACTGAAAATTTGGTGAAACAACAATTCTTTTTTCCCAACATAAGGAAAGTGGTTGAGACTGTCATTTCCAATTGTGTGCAATGCATACTATCATCTAAAAAATCAGGCAAACAAGAAGGGTTACTACATCCTATCCCAAAGGAGATGTACCACTTGACACTTATCACATTGATTTTCTAGAACCACTGCCATCAACACATAAAAAACTACAAATACATATTCACTGTCGTTGATGCCTTTACCAAATTTCTTTGGATATATCCGTTTAAATCTACTTCATCACATGACGCGTTAGAAAAAGTAAGACAACAGCAAGACACATTTGGGAACCCATCGAGAATTATTTATGATAAAGGCTCAGCTTTTACATCAGCAGATTTTCAAAAATTTTGCAAAGAAGAAAATATCACACACATTCCAATAACAATAGGTGCATTTAGAGGTAATGGACAGGTGGAAAAGCTTCATGCGCCAATAATCTCAGTTTTAACGAAACTTTCAATTGAAGACCCCACCAAATGGTTCAAGCACATATCCGCAGTGCAACGAGTCATCAACAGTACGATATCAGCATCAACCAAATACACCCCATTTGAACTTTTGACGGGAATTAAAATGAAAAACAAGGATGACATTAAAATTAAGGAGGCACTTCAAGATGAATACATACAGATATGGCTACAAAATGTTCAACAACTACGTGAGGAAGCTAAGGCTAACATTTTGAAAGTGCAGCAACAAAGTAAACTACAATACAACAAGCGACGAAAACCAGCACAAACATATTGTGTAGGCAACAAAGTTGCTATCAAGCGAACCCAATTTGGAGTCGGACTAAAGCCTTGACCACGATTCTTCGGACCATACCAAGTGGTGAAAGTTAGACCTAATGACAGGTATGATGTGGAAAAGTGGGAATCCACGAAGGTCCACGTGTTACTTCAATCAGTGCAGAGTTTATGAAACCTTGGGAGAAGACTTAGTTGTTTTTGTGTTTTTTTCTCTCTCATTTCAAGTGAACTTTCCATGAATGAACAATTTCAGAAAACGTTTTGTGTCTGTAAGAGAGATTTTGTAACTATTTGTTTTTCCTTTTCCTGTTTCTTTTGATTATTTTTCAGATCCTCAATTCACAGCAAAGGTCGGCGGACCGACCAGTCAGGATGGACGAGTGTTGCATACTCGAAACCCCATCCACCAAACCACTTGCACAGTGGCGACACTCGTAGCGATGCCAGCGCCACGGAGTATATAACACGGAGCGCAGGTGCAAAGAGCAAGAGCAGAGTAGAAAAGAGCGAAGTCACCAGCTGCAAAGCTCTCATCGACGCGTTCGTTAAATGTATCTTTTAGTCAGGCTTAAAAGCCTAAAGCTGTATGCTCAATCACAGAATACAGTTATTGTTTTAATTATTGTTCTTGTCTTCATCCATCAACCAACACCCTAGACAACCCGAACCAGAACATTAATAATATCTCTGTTACCCAAACCTTTACAAATTCTTCCTCGTATGATTGTGATCCTAGTATTATTTTCCTTAAATCCGCGACTTTCGCATTCGGCGGTACCTCCTCCCCTAATTCGATTGCCAAATATCTCATCTCCTCCATCCTAGCTCTCCCAAAAATGCCATGGTGATCCCCGTGTAAACACAATCAACTTTAAGCAAAAACAACCAGCTTCAATAATTACTCAAGCAAATACACAAATATTTTTCAAACAAGCACTTTGATGTTCCATATAATTCCCCTAGTTACTCTATTAAATATTCAAACACTTTCAATAAGCAACCAATTATATTATATACATCTGCGTAATCTGCCACTTAAATTTACTCAAAGTAATTCCTACAAACTATTGATTAGTTGCCATTCATTACACATTAAATCCTACCATTCTTAGCCCATTAAATAAATACACATCATAGCAGAAATATATAAAATAATCACACAACACTGTTTCTCATTCATATATGTGTTATCCCCCCCTGTGTATTTAATGGCTCACTGGATCAATTCAGGACTTACCCCAGTACCCTTCAAGGTATATGAGTTGACTGCCGAAAGCGCATTTCCATCTCTTCTCCCTTGCGACGCACAGTCCTCGGACATCTTTCAAGTTGCACACTGGATCACTCATCAGACGTAACCCCTTCAGATCTGTATCTCATCATTTCCACTGCACGACGCTCGAACCAGCATTTTCCTTCCATCGCCCCTTGTCGACAAAAAGTGCATCGCCAGGATCCCTCTTCCAATGCGGACGCCCCTCGGTCCAGGATCGCTCCTATTCCATCACATCCGGTCTCGTCGATCGCTTCTTCCAACGCTCCTGGTACGCAACCAACCAATACTCCAAGTTGCGAAAAGGGATCCCTCTTCCTACGTAAGTCCAATTCCGTTCAGGCTCGATGTCTTTCCATCACGCTGACGCCCGATCGCGTCCCTCGCTCATTCCAGCGTCCCTCTCCGCCATAGATCCTACGGACTGCGTCAGTTTATCACACCTCACCCTTTCGTTCTATCTATAACTCTGGTGAGTGTGAGTGGTTCGTTTTATCTACTGGAGAGGGCAACACTTCCTAGATATTTTCATCCATTTATTTTGACATTTCTTGGTTACATAGGAATAAATTACAAGTTAGTTTAAGACAGCAGCAGAGAGCCCCTCACGTCCTTTCGCTCCGGTCTCCGTGGGTCGAATCTCTTCTTCCTTTTTCCTCTCCCCTTTTTCTCCTCCTGACCCGGGTGACCTTTTACAGACACCCCAGCCAACGTCCCTAGAAGATGTCTCGTCCTCCCTGCCAGACATTCCTCCCTGTGTTGGCCGGAGAACCTCACACCTCCCCACCGGTTTAAAATTGTTAGACCATTTGTCTTGCATTTAAACACCTTAATTAAAGGTGGCAGGTATATTGGTGCCCTTCTAATCGTTGTCACCAACGAGCCAAATTGGAGTCTGTATATGAATGTCTGTGTCCCTAGTTGGCAAACATGCCTCAACAATACTCTCATGGATGAGTTTACAAACTAGGTTCTATCGACACCAATCACTACACAAAATAGAAGTAGGGGAAAGGAATATATACAAAAATCTAAATCAACATAAATACTCTTACCAAATTATAACAAATTACTTCCTTCAAACCCAATATAAATGCAGTACACAAAAATAACCATTGGTAAGAGTAAAATACTGCACATCACAACAATATTTTTAATAGAAAATTGTACTGCCCCTTACAACACTAACTTAATCAGCATAACTACTGTACATCATAACTTTAAAAAAAAATCTCAATTTCCCGACAGTACAATTTCATCAGTGGAAGCACTTAAAAATCATAACTCTTCCTGGTAATATAATTTCATTAACGGTCAACACTTTTAAATGTTCATTTCATATACGTACTATAATGAAAATGACCAAATACATAAACACAGGAACTTAAACAAATTGAAAACTTAATTATATACAGCATAATCCTCATTTCAAACAGTCATTTATTAGTGGTTATCCATGCCCCTAAGGACCGCCTTTTGCAAACGTATCAATTTCCGTAAAATCCAAAGCCAAAACTGATAAATGAACTTTTTTTTTCGATAGTGCCACCACAGGAATGACAGTCGCCTATTCCATCCCCTTTCTTGGGTACCTATCAAATGATATGACTTGTTACTCTTCCCCCAATAAAAGGTAACCCCATACATTTTAGATTGAGAGTAAGTATTCCATGGTCTTTCGAGCCACCCCTACTCGCACTGAACTTCCGTGTAAACTCTGATTTACCCGCATAGCTAACCTCACTTCTCCTCTGCCATTCCTCTTCATACTTTTCCTCCCACCTTATCTAATTACCCATCTTCGTGTTTCCGCTACCACCGCCTGATTATCACGCCATTTGACGAGGGAATTTGTCGTCACCTATACGCATATCACCCATACATTAGATTAACCCTTTAATTGTTTACTCCAGCTTGTACATGTGGTCATGAGTTCTTACCCTTGGACCTTCGAAAGGTTCTATCAGAGCGTGACTGTTAATTAAGCATCACAATACCTCATAATCAGATTAGGGATCACGAGTTAGTACTTTCTAGAACATTCTTTTCGGGTCTTATAAAACTACAGGGCGCCACGAGCAAAACAAGGAGAAATTGGAAGATATCCTAATTGCTTCCATCAGCCACCACTACAGCAAGTCAATATGAGTTTAAAAGAGTTCCGTTTGGATTATGTAATTCTCCATCTGTATTTCAAAAGTTTATTCAGTCTATTTTTAAGGAACTTCTAGCTGATGGAACAGTAATTATTTACATGGATGATATCATCATTCCTTTCAAAAACGAAATTGAAGGGGTTGCAAAACTCAAAAAAGTTTTCAAAGTCGCTTCGGACTACGGACTTGAATTTAATTTTAAAAAATGCAATTTCCTGCAACGAAAAATAACTTTTCTAGGACACATACTAGAAAAAGGTACAATACGTCCCTCTGAAGCCAAACAAAAGCGGTACTGAATTTTCCTGAGCCCAAAACGATTAAACATGTCCAATCCTTTTTAGGGCTAAGTTCATATTTTCGAAAATTCATCACAGATTTTGCAATAATAGCCAGAGCTCTTAGTGACCTTTTACGGGACAAAGTGCCATTTCACTTTGATCACGAGCAGAAACGGGCTTTCCTTGCTTTGAAGCAAGCCCTGTCATCAGAGCCCATACTTAAACTTTACGAACAAAGAGCACCATTACAACTGCATTGCGGTGCAAGCTCGAAAGGCTTTGGGGCTATACTTTTACAAATGGATTCGGATAAAAATTTTCATCCAATACACTATATGAGTCGTAAAACTTCCCCCCAAGAGGAAAAAAATTCAAGTTACGAATTAGAAGTTTTAGCGATAGTCGAAGCCCTTAAAAAGTTCCGACATTATTTAGTAGGAACAAAATTTCAAATTTTTACTGATTGTCAGGCGTTTCAAAAAACAATGTCTAAAAAGGATATCCCACCGAAAATAGCGAGATGGGTCCTTTTCTTAGCAGATTTTGACAACGAAATACTCCATAGACCAGCTAAACAAATGTGTCACGTCGATGCCCTAAGTCGTTACCCAGTTTTGGTAATACAACATGATGAGCTAACACAAAAAATCAAAGATGCACAAACAAAAGACGAGTTTACACAAAGTATCAAACAACTGCTTAAACAGTCTTCAATTTCAGAGTACACATTAAAACATGATGTGCTGTATAAAATGGTCAATGACCAAGAATTTTTAGTAGTTCCACAAGACATGCAGAAACACTTTGTTCAGCTTGAACACTCAAAATTCCATTTTGGTTTAAACAAAACTGAAAATTTGGTGAAACAACAATTCTTTTTTCCCAACATAAGGAAAGTGGTTGAGACTGTCATTTCCAATTGTGTGCAATGCATACTATCATCTAAAAAATCAGGCAAACAAGAAGGGTTTCTACATCCTATCCCAAAGGAGATGTACCACTTGACACTTATCACATTGATTTTCTAGAACCACTGCCATCAACACATAAAAAACTACAAATACATATTCACTGTCGTTGATGCCTTTACCAAATTTCTTTGGATATATCCGTTTAAATCTACTTCATCACATGACGCGTTAGAAAAAGTAAGACAACAGCAAGACACATTTGGGAACCCATCGAGAATTATTTATGATAAAGGCTCAGCTTTTACATCAGCAGATTTTCAAAAATTTTGCAAAGAAGAAAATATCACACACATTCCAATAACAATAGGTGCATTTAGAGGTAATGGACAGGTGGAAAAGCTTCATGCGCCAATAATCTCAGTTTTAACGAAACTTTCAATTGAAGACTCCACCAAATGGTTCAAGCACATATCCGCAGTGCAACGAGTCATCAACAGTACGATATCAGCATCAACCAAATACACCCCATTTGAACTTTTGACGGGAATTAAAATGAAAAACAAGGATGACATTAAAATTAAGGAGGCACTTCAAGATGAATACATACAGATATGGCTACAAAATGTTCAACAACTACGTGAGGAATCTAAGGCTAACATTTTGAAAGTGCAGCAACAAAGTAAACTACAATACAACAAGCGACGAAAACCAGCACAAACATATTGTGTAGGCAACAAAGTTGCTATCAAGCGAACCCAATTTGGAGTCGGACTAAAGCCTTGACCACGATTCTTCGGACCATACCAAGTGGTGAAAGTTAGACCTAATGACAGGTATGATGTGGAAAAGTGGGAATCCACGAAGGTCCACGTGTTACTTCAATCAGTGCAGAGTTTATGAAACCTTGGGAGAAGACTTAGTTGTTTTTGTGTTTTTTTCTCTCTCATTTCAAGTGAACTTTCCATGAATGAACAATTTCAGAAAACGTTTTGTGTCTGTAAGAGAGATTTTGTAACTATTTGTTTTTCCTTTTCCTGTTTCTTTTGATTATTTTTCAGATCCTCAATTCACAGCAAAGGTCGGCGGACCGACCAGTCAGGATGGACGAGTGTTGCATACTCGAAACCCCATCCACCAAACCACTTGCACAGTGGCGACACTCGTAGCGATGCCAGCGCCACGGAGTATATAACACGGAGCGCAGGTGCAAAGAGCAAGAGCAGAGTAGAAAAGAGCGAAGTCACCAGCTGCAAAGCTCTCATCGACGCGTTCGTTAAATGTATCTTTTAGTCAGGCTTAAAAGCCTAAAGCTGTATGCTCAATCACAGAATACAGTTATTGTTTTAATTATTGTTCTTGTCTTCATCCATCAACCAACACCCTAGACAACCCGAACCAGAACATTAATAATATCTCTGTTACCCAAACCTTTACAAATTCTTCCTCGTATGATTGTGATCCTAGTATTATTTTCCTTAAATCCGCGACTTTCGCATTCGGCGGTACCTCCTCCCCTAATTCGATTGCCAAATATCTCATCTCCTCCATCCTAGCTCTCCCAAAAATGCCATGGTGATCCCCGTGTAAACACAATCAACTTTAAGCAAAAACAACCAGCTTCAATAATTACTCAAGCAAATACACAAATATTTTTCAAACAAGCACTTTGATGTTCCATATAATTCCCCTAGTTACTCTATTAAATATTCAAACACTTTCAATAAGCAACCAATTATATTATATACATCTGCGTAATCTGCCACTTAAATTTACTCAAAGTAATTCCTACAAACTATTGATTAGTTGCCATTCATTACACATTAAATCCTACCATTCTTAGCCCATTAAATAAATACACATCATAGCAGAAATATATAAAATAATCACACAACACTGTTTCTCATTCATATATGTGTTATCCCCCCCTGTGTATTTAATGGCTCACTGGATCAATTCAGGACTTACCCCAGTACCCTTCAAGGTATATGAGTTGACTGCCGAAAGCGCATTTCCATCTCTTCTCCCTTGCGACGCACAGTCCTCGGACATCTTTCAAGTTGCACACTGGATCACTCATCAGACGTAACCCCTTCAGATCTGTATCTCATCATTTCCACTGCACGACGCTCGAACCAGCATTTTCCTTCCATCGCCCCTTGTCGACAAAAAGTGCATCGCCAGGATCCCTCTTCCAATGCGGACGCCCCTCGGTCCAGGATCGCTCCTATTCCATCACATCCGGTCTCGTCGATCGCTTCTTCCAACGCTCCTGGTACGCAACCAACCAATACTCCAAGTTGCGAAAAGGGATCCCTCTTCCTACGTAAGTCCAATTCCGTTCAGGCTCGATGTCTTTCCATCACGCTGACGCCCGATCGCGTCCCTCGCTCATTCCAGCGTCCCTCTCCGCCATAGATCCTACGGACTGCGTCAGTTTATCACACCTCACCCTTTCGTTCTATCTATAACTCTGGTGAGTGTGAGTGGTTCGTTTTATCTACTGGAGAGGGCAACACTTCCTAGATATTTTCATCCATTTATTTTGACATTTCTTGGTTACATAGGAATAAATTACAAGTTAGTTTAAGACAGCAGCAGAGAGCCCCTCACGTCCTTTCGCTCCGGTCTCCGTGGGTCGAATCTCTTCTTCCTTTTTCCTCTCCCCTTTTTCTCCTCCTGACCCGGGTGACCTTTTACAGACACCCCAGCCAACGTCCCTAGAAGATGTCTCGTCCTCCCTGCCAGACATTCCTCCCTGTGTTGGCCGGAGAACCTCACACCTCCCCACCGGTTTAAAATTGTTAGACCATTTGTCTTGCATTTAAACACCTTAATTAAAGGTGGCAGGTATATTGGTGCCCTTCTAATCGTTGTCACCAACGAGCCAAATTGGAGTCTGTATATGAATGTCTGTGTCCCTAGTTGGCAAACATGCCTCAACAATACTCTCATGGATGAGTTTACAAACTAGGTTCTATCGACACCAATCACTACACAAAATAGAAGTAGGGGAAAGGAATATATACAAAAATCTAAATCAACATAAATACTCTTACCAAATTATAACAAATTACTTCCTTCAAACCCAATATAAATGCAGTACACAAAAATAACCATTGGTAAGAGTAAAATACTGCACATCACAACAATATTTTTAATAGAAAATTGTACTGCCCCTTACAACACTAACTTAATCAGCATAACTACTGTACATAATAACTTTAAAAAAAAATCTCAATTTCCCGACAGTACAATTTCATCAGTGGAAGCACTTAAAAATCATAACTCTTCCTGGTAATATAATTTCATTAACGGTCAACACTTTTAAATGTTCATTTCATATACGTACTATAATGAAAATGACCAAATACATAAACACAGGAACTTAAACAAATTGAAAACTTAATTATATACAGCATAATCCTCATTTCAAACAGTCATTTATTAGTGGTTATCCATGCCCCTAAGGACCGCCTTTTGCAAACGTATCAATTTCCGTAAAATCCAAAGCCAAAACTGATAAATGAACTTTTTTTTTCGATAGTGCCACCACAGGAATGACAGTCGCCTATTCCATCCCCTTTCTTGGGTACCTATCAAATGATATGACTTGTTACTCTTCCCCCAATAAAAGGTAACCCCATACATTTTAGATTGAGAGTAAGTATTCCATGGTCTTTCGAGCCACCCCTACTCGCACTGAACTTCCGTGTAAACTCTGATTTACCCGCATAGCTAACCTCACTTCTCCTCTGCCATTCCTCTTCATACTTTTCCTCCCACCTTATCTAATTACCCATCTTCGTGTTTCCGCTACCACCGCCTGATTATCACGCCATTTGACGAGGGAATTTGTCGTCACCTATACGCATATCACCCATACATTAGATTAACCCTTTAATTGTTTACTCCAGCTTGTACATGTGGTCATGAGTTCTTACCCTTGGACCTTCGAAAGGTTCTATCAGAGCGTGACTGTTAATTAAGCATCACAATACCTCATAATCAGATTAGGGATCACGAGTTAGTACTTTCTAGAACATTCTTTTCGGGTCTTATAAAACTACAGGGCGCCACGAGCAAAACAAGGAGAAATTGGAAGATATCCTAATTGCTTCCATCAGCCACCACTACAGCAAGTCAATATGAGTTTAAAAGAGTTCCGTTTGGATTATGTAATTCTCCATCTGTATTTCAAAAGTTTATTCAGTCTATTTTTAAGGAACTTCTAGCTGATGGAACAGTAATTATTTACATGGATGATATCATCATTCCTTTCAAAAACGAAATTGAAGGGGTTGCAAAACTCAAAAAAGTTTTCAAAGTCGCTTCGGACTACGGACTTGAATTTAATTTAAAAAAATGCAATTTCCTGCAACGAAAAATAACTTTTCTAGGACACATACTAGAAAAAGGTACAATACGTCCCTCTGAAGCCAAACAAAAGCGGTACTGAATTTTCCTGAGCCCAAAACGATTAAACATGTCCAATCCTTTTTAGGGCTAAGTTCATATTTTCGAAAATTCATCACAGATTTTGCAATAATAGCCAGAGCTCTTAGTGACCTTTTACGGGACAAAGTGCCATTTCACTTTGATCACGAGCAGAAACGGGCTTTCCTTGCTTTGAAGCAAGCCCTGTCATCAGAGCCCATACTTAAACTTTACGAACAAAGAGCACCATTACAACTGCATTGCGGTGCAAGCTCGAAAGGCTTTGGGGCTATACTTTTACAAATGGATTCGGATAAAAATTTTCATCCAATACACTATATGAGTCGTAAAACTTCCCCCCAAGAGGAAAAAAATTCAAGTTACGAATTAGAAGTTTTAGCGATAGTCGAAGCCCTTAAAAAGTTCCGACATTATTTAGTAGGAACAAAATTTCAAATTTTTACTGATTGTCAGGCGTTTCAAAAAACAATGTCTAAAAAGGATATCCCACCGAAAATAGCGAGATGGTTCCTTTTCTTAGCAGATTTTGACAACGAAATACTCCATAGACCAGCTAAACAAATGTGTCACGTCGATGCCCTAAGTCGTTACCCAGTTTTGGTAATACAACATGATGAGCTAACACAAAAAATCAAAGATGCACAAACAAAAGACGAGTTTACACAAAGTATCAAACAACTGCTTAAACAGTCTTCAATTTCAGAGTACACATTAAAACATTATGTGCTGTATAAAATGGTCAATGACCAAGAATTTTTAGTAGTTCCACAAGACATGCAGAAACACTTTGTTCAGCTTGAACACTCAAAATTCCATTTTGGTTTAAACAAAACTGAAAATTTGGTGAAACAACAATTCTTTTTTCCCAACATAAGGAAAGTGGTTGAGACTGTCATTTCCAATTGTGTGCAATGCATACTATCATCTAAAAAATCAGGCAAACAAGAAGGGTTACTACATCCTATCCCAAAGGAGATGTACCACTTGACACTTATCACATTGATTTTCTAGAACCACTGCCATCAACACATAAAAAACTACAAATACATATTCACTGTCGTTGATGCCTTTACCAAATTTCTTTGGATATATCCGTTTAAATCTACTTCATCACATGACGCGTTAGAAAAAGTAAGACAACAGCAAGACACATTTGGGAACCCATCGAGAATTATTTATGATAAAGGCTCAGCTTTTACATCAGCAGATTTTCAAAAATTTTGCAAAGAAGAAAATATCACACACATTCCAATAACAATAGGTGCATTTAGAGGTAATGGACAGGTGGAAAAGCTTCATGCGCCAATAATCTCAGTTTTAACGAAACTTTCAATTGAAGACCCCACCAAATGGTTCAAGCACATATCCGCAGTGTAACGAGTCATCAACAGTACGATATCAGCATCAACCAAATACACCCCATTTGAACTTTTGACGGGAATTAAAATGAAAAACAAGGATGACATTAAAATTAAGGAGGCACTTCAAGATGAATACATACAGATATGGCTACAAAATGTTCAACAACTACGTGAGGAAGCTAAGGCTAACATTTTGAAAGTGCAGCAACAAAGTAAACTACAATACAACAAGCGACGAAAACCAGCACAAACATATTGTGTAGGCAACAAAGTTGCTATCAAGCGAACCCAATTTGGAGTCGGACTAAAGCCTTGACCACGATTCTTCGGACCATACCAAGTGGTGAAAGTTAGACCTAATGACAGGTATGATGTGGAAAAGTGGGAATCCACGAAGGTCCACGTGTTACTTCAATCAGTGCAGAGTTTATGAAACCTTGGGAGAAGACTTAGTTGTTTTTGTGTTTTTTTCTCTCTCATTTCAAGTGAACTTTCCATGAATGAACAATTTCAGAAAACGTTTTGTGTCTGTAAGAGAGATTTTGTAACTATTTGTTTTTCCTTTTCCTGTTTCTTTTGATTATTTTTCAGATCCTCAATTCACAGCAAAGGTCGGCGGACCGACCAGTCAGGATGGACGAGTGTTGCATACTCGAAACCCCATCCACCAAACCACTTGCACAGTGGCGACACTCGTAGCGATGCCAGCGCCACGGAGTATATAACACGGAGCGCAGGTGCAAAGAGCAAGAGCAGAGTAGAAAAGAGCGAAGTCACCAGCTGCAAAGCTCTCATCGACGCGTTCGTTAAATGTATCTTTTAGTCAGGCTTAAAAGCCTAAAGCTGTATGCTCAATCACAGAATACAGTTATTGTTTTAATTATTGTTCTTGTCTTCATCCATCAACCAACACCCTAGACAACCCGAACCAGAACATTAATAATATCTCTGTTACCCAAACCTTTACAAATTCTTCCTCGTATGATTGTGATCCTAGTATTATTTTCCTTAAATCCGCGACTTTCGCATTCGGCGGTACCTCCTCCCCTAATTCGATTGCCAAATATCTCATCTCCTCCATCCTAGCTCTCCCAAAAATGCCATGGTGATCCCCGTGTAAACACAATCAACTTTAAGCAAAAACAACCAGCTTCAATAATTACTCAAGCAAATACACAAATATTTTTCAAACAAGCACTTTGATGTTCCATATAATTCCCCTAGTTACTCTATTAAATATTCAAACACTTTCAATAAGCAACCAATTATATTATATACATCTGCGTAATCTGCCACTTAAATTTACTCAAAGTAATTCCTACAAACTATTGATTAGTTGCCATTCATTACACATTAAATCCTACCATTCTTAGCCCATTAAATAAATACACATCATAGCAGAAATATATAAAATAATCACACAACACTGTTTCTCATTCATATATGTGTTATCCCCCCCTGTGTATTTAATGGCTCACTGGATCAATTCAGGACTTACCCCAGTACCCTTCAAGGTATATGAGTTGACTGCCGAAAGCGCATTTCCATCTCTTCTCCCTTGCGACGCACAGTCCTCGGACATCTTTCAAGTTGCACACTGGATCACTCATCAGACGTAACCCCTTCAGATCTGTATCTCATCATTTCCACTGCACGACGCTCGAACCAGCATTTTCCTTCCATCGCCCCTTGTCGACAAAAAGTGCATCGCCAGGATCCCTCTTCCAATGCGGACGCCCCTCGGTCCAGGATCGCTCCTATTCCATCACATCCGGTCTCGTCGATCGCTTCTTCCAACGCTCCTGGTACGCAACCAACCAATACTCCAAGTTGCGAAAAGGGATCCCTCTTCCTACGTAAGTCCAATTCCGTTCAGGCTCGATGTCTTTCCATCACGCTGACGCCCGATCGCGTCCCTCGCTCATTCCAGCGTCCCTCTCCGCCATAGATCCTACGGACTGCGTCAGTTTATCACACCTCACCCTTTCGTTCTATCTATAACTCTGGTGAGTGTGAGTGGTTCGTTTTATCTACTGGAGAGGGCAACACTTCCTAGATATTTTCATCCATTTATTTTGACATTTCTTGGTTACATAGGAATAAATTACAAGTTAGTTTAAGACAGCAGCAGAGAGCCCCTCACGTCCTTTCGCTCCGGTCTCCGTGGGTCGAATCTCTTCTTCCTTTTTCCTCTCCCCTTTTTCTCCTCCTGACCCGGGTGACCTTTTACAGACACCCCAGCCAACGTCCCTAGAAGATGTCTCGTCCTCCCTGCCAGACATTCCTCCCTGTGTTGGCCGGAGAACCTCACACCTCCCCACCGGTTTAAAATTGTTAGACCATTTGTCTTGCATTTAAACACCTTAATTAAAGGTGGCAGGTATATTGGTGCCCTTCTAATCGTTGTCACCAACGAGCCAAATTGGAGTCTGTATATGAATGTCTGTGTCCCTAGTTGGCAAACATGCCTCAACAATACTCTCATGGATGAGTTTACAAACTAGGTTCTATCGACACCAATCACTACACAAAATAGAAGTAGGGGAAAGGAATATATACAAAAATCTAAATCAACATAAATACTCTTACCAAATTATAACAAATTACTTCCTTCAAACCCAATATAAATGCAGTACACAAAAATAACCATTGGTAAGAGTAAAATACTGCACATCACAACAATATTTTTAATAGAAAATTGTACTGCCCCTTACAACACTAACTTAATCAGCATAACTACTGTACATCATAACTTTAAAAAAAAATCTCAATTTCCCGACAGTACAATTTCATCAGTGGAAGCACTTAAAAATCATAACTCTTCCTGGTAATATAATTTCATTAACGGTCAACACTTTTAAATGTTCATTTCATATACGTACTATAATGAAAATGACCAAATACATAAACACAGGAACTTAAACAAATTGAAAACTTAATTATATACAGCATAATCCTCATTTCAAACAGTCATTTATTAGTGGTTATCCATGCCCCTAAGGACCGCCTTTTGCAAACGTATCAATTTCCGTAAAATCCAAAGCCAAAACTGATAAATGAACTTTTTTTTTCGATAGTGCCACCACAGGAATGACAGTCGCCTATTCCATCCCCTTTCTTGGGTACCTATCAAATGATATGACTTGTTACTCTTCCCCCAATAAAAGGTAACCCCATACATTTTAGATTGAGAGTAAGTATTCCATGGTCTTTCGAGCCACCCCTACTCGCACTGAACTTCCGTGTAAACTCTGATTTACCCGCATAGCTAACCTCACTTCTCCTCTGCCATTCCTCTTCATACTTTTCCTCCCACCTTATCTAATTACCCATCTTCGTGTTTCCGCTACCACCGCCTGATTATCACGCCATTTGACGAGGGAATTTGTCGTCACCTATACGCATATCACCCATACATTAGATTAACCCTTTAATTGTTTACTCCAGCTTGTACATGTGGTCATGAGTTCTTACCCTTGGACCTTCGAAAGGTTCTATCAGAGCGTGACTGTTAATTAAGCATCACAATACCTCATAATCAGATTAGGGATCACGAGTTAGTACTTTCTAGAACATTCTTTTCGGGTCTTATAAAACTACAGGGCGCCACGAGCAAAACAAGGAGAAATTGGAAGATATCCTAATTGCTTCCATCAGCCACCACTACAGCAAGTCAATATGAGTTTAAAAGAGTTCCGTTTGGATTATGTAATTCTCCATCTGTATTTCAAAAGTTTATTCAGTCTATTTTTAAGGAACTTCTAGCTGATGGAACAGTAATTATTTACATGGATGATATCATCATTCCTTTCAAAAACGAAATTGAAGGGGTTGCAAAACTCAAAAAAGTTTTCAAAGTCGCTTCGGACTACGGACTTGAATTTAATTTAAAAAAATGCAATTTCCTGCAACGAAAAATAACTTTTCTAGGACACATACTAGAAAAAGGTACAATACGTCCCTCTGAAGCCAAACAAAAGCGGTACTGAATTTTCCTGAGCCCAAAACGATTAAACATGTCCAATCCTTTTTAGGGCTAAGTTCATATTTTCGAAAATTCATCACAGATTTTGCAATAATAGCCAGAGCTCTTAGTGACCTTTTACGGGACAAAGTGCCATTTCACTTTGATCACGAGCAGAAACGGGCTTTCCTTGCTTTGAAGCAAGCCCTGTCATCAGAGCCCATACTTAAACTTTACGAACAAAGAGCACCATTACAACTGCATTGCGATGCAAGCTCGAAAGGCTTTGGGGCTATACTTTTACAAATGGATTCGGATAAAAATTTTCATCCAATACACTATATGAGTCGTAAAACTTCCCCCCAAGAGGAAAAAAATTCAAGTTACGAATTAGAAGTTTTAGCGATAGTCGAAGCCCTTAAAAAGTTCCGACATTATTTAGTAGGAACAAAATTTCAAATTTTTACTGATTGTCAGGCGTTTCAAAAAACAATGTCTAAAAAGGATATCCCACCGAAAATAGCGAGATGGTTCCTTTTCTTAGCAGATTTTGACAACGAAATACTCCATAGACCAGCTAAACAAATGTGTCACGTCGATGCCCTAAGTCGTTACCCAGTTTTGGTAATACAACATGATGAGCTAACACAAAAAATCAAAGATGCACAAACAAAAGACGAGTTTACACAAAGTATCAAACAACTGCTTAAACAGTCTTCAATTTCAGAGTACACATTAAAACATTATGTGCTGTATAAAATGGTCAATGACCAAGAATTTTTAGTAGTTCCACAAGACATGCAGAAACACTTTGTTCAGCTTGAACACTCAAAATTCCATTTTGGTTTAAACAAAACTGAAAATTTGGTGAAACAACAATTCTTTTTTCCCAACATAAGGAAAGTGGTTGAGACTGTCATTTCCAATTGTGTGCAATGCATACTATCATCTAAAAAATCAGGCAAACAAGAAGGGTTACTACATCCTATCCCAAAGGAGATGTACCACTTGACACTTATCACATTGATTTTCTAGAACCACTGCCATCAACACATAAAAAACTACAAATACATATTCACTGTCGTTGATGCCTTTACCAAATTTCTTTGGATATATCCGTTTAAATCTACTTCATCACATGACGCGTTAGAAAAAGTAAGACAACAGCAAGACACATTTGGGAACCCATCGAGAATTATTTATGATAAAGGCTCAGCTTTTACATCAGCAGATTTTCAAAAATTTTGCAAAGAAAATATCACACACATTCCAATAACAATAGGTGCATTTAGAGGTAATGGACAGGTGGAAAAGCTTCATGCGCCAATAATCTCAGTTTTAACGAAACTTTCAATTGAAGACCCCACCAAATGGTTCAAGCACATATCCGCAGTGCAACGAGTCATCAACAGTACGATATCAGCATCAACCAAATACACCCCATTTGAACTTTTGACGGGAATTAAAATGAAAAACAAGGATGACATTAAAATTAAGGAGGCACTTCAAGATGAATACATACAGATATGGCTACAAAATGTTCAACAACTACGTGAGGAAGCTAAGGCTAACATTTTGAAAGTGCAGCAACAAAGTAAACTACAATACAACAAGCGACGAAAACCAGCACAAACATATTGTGTAGGCAACAAAGTTGCTATCAAGCGAACCCAATTTGGAGTCGGACTAAAGCCTTGACCACGATTCTTCGGACCATACCAAGTGGTGAAAGTTAGACCTAATGACAGGTATGATGTGGAAAAGTGGGAATCCACGAAGGTCCACGTGTTACTTCAATCAGTGCAGAGTTTATGAAACCTTGGGAGAAGACTTAGTTGTTTTTGTGTTTTTTTCTCTCTCATTTCAAGTGAACTTTCCATGAATGAACAATTTCAGAAAACGTTTTGTGTCTGTAAGAGAGATTTTGTAACTATTTGTTTTTCCTTTTCCTGTTTCTTTTGATTATTTTTCAGATCCTCAATTCACAGCAAAGGTCGGCGGACCGACCAGTCAGGATGGACGAGTGTTGCATACTCGAAACCCCATCCACCAAACCACTTGCACAGTGGCGACACTCGTAGCGATGCCAGCGCCACGGAGTATATAACACGGAGCGCAGGTGCAAAGAGCAAGAGCAGAGTAGAAAAGAGCGAAGTCACCAGCTGCAAAGCTCTCATCGACGCGTTCGTTAAATGTATCTTTTAGTCAGGCTTAAAAGCCTAAAGCTGTATGCTCAATCACAGAATACAGTTATTGTTTTAATTATTGTTCTTGTCTTCATCCATCAACCAACACCCTAGACAACCCGAACCAGAACATTAATAATATCTCTGTTACCCAAACCTTTACAAATTCTTCCTCGTATGATTGTGATCCTAGTATTATTTTCCTTAAATCCGCGACTTTCGCATTCGGCGGTACCTCCTCCCCTAATTCGATTGCCAAATATCTCATCTCCTCCATCCTAGCTCTCCCAAAAATGCCATGGTGATCCCCGTGTAAACACAATCAACTTTAAGCAAAAACAACCAGCTTCAATAATTACTCAAGCAAATACACAAATATTTTTCAAACAAGCACTTTGATGTTCCATATAATTCCCCTAGTTACTCTATTAAATATTCAAACACTTTCAATAAGCAACCAATTATATTATATACATCTGCGTAATCTGCCACTTAAATTTACTCAAAGTAATTCCTACAAACTATTGATTAGTTGCCATTCATTACACATTAAATCCTACCATTCTTAGCCCATTAAATAAATACACATCATAGCAGAAATATATAAAATAATCACACAACACTGTTTCTCATTCATATATGTGTTATCCCCCCCTGTGTATTTAATGGCTCACTGGATCAATTCAGGACTTACCCCAGTACCCTTCAAGGTATATGAGTTGACTGCCGAAAGCGCATTTCCATCTCTTCTCCCTTGCGACGCACAGTCCTCGGACATCTTTCAAGTTGCACACTGGATCACTCATCAGACGTAACCCCTTCAGATCTGTATCTCATCATTTCCACTGCACGACGCTCGAACCAGCATTTTCCTTCCATCGCCCCTTGTCGACAAAAAGTGCATCGCCAGGATCCCTCTTCCAATGCGGACGCCCCTCGGTCCAGGATCGCTCCTATTCCATCACATCCGGTCTCGTCGATCGCTTCTTCCAACGCTCCTGGTACGCAACCAACCAATACTCCAAGTTGCGAAAAGGGATCCCTCTTCCTACGTAAGTCCAATTCCGTTCAGGCTCGATGTCTTTCCATCACGCTGACGCCCGATCGCGTCCCTCGCTCATTCCAGCGTCCCTCTCCGCCATAGATCCTACGGACTGCGTCAGTTTATCACACCTCACCCTTTCGTTCTATCTATAACTCTGGTGAGTGTGAGTGGTTCGTTTTATCTACTGGAGAGGGCAACACTTCCTAGATATTTTCATCCATTTATTTTGACATTTCTTGGTTACATAGGAATAAATTACAAGTTAGTTTAAGACAGCAGCAGAGAGCCCCTCACGTCCTTTCGCTCCGGTCTCCGTGGGTCGAATCTCTTCTTCCTTTTTCCTCTCCCCTTTTTCTCCTCCTGACCCGGGTGACCTTTTACAGACACCCCAGCCAACGTCCCTAGAAGATGTCTCGTCCTCCCTGCCAGACATTCCTCCCTGTGTTGGCCGGAGAACCTCACACCTCCCCACCGGTTTAAAATTGTTAGACCATTTGTCTTGCATTTAAACACCTTAATTAAAGGTGGCAGGTATATTGGTGCCCTTCTAATCGTTGTCACCAACGAGCCAAATTGGAGTCTGTATATGAATGTCTGTGTCCCTAGTTGGCAAACATGCCTCAACAATACTCTCATGGATGAGTTTACAAACTAGGTTCTATCGACACCAATCACTACACAAAATAGAAGTAGGGGAAAGGAATATATACAAAAATCTAAATCAACATAAATACTCTTACCAAATTATAACAAATTACTTCCTTCAAACCCAATATAAATGCAGTACACAAAAATAACCATTGGTAAGAGTAAAATACTGCACATCACAACAATATTTTTAATAGAAAATTGTACTGCCCCTTACAACACTAACTTAATCAGCATAACTACTGTACATCATAACTTTAAAAAAAAATCTCAATTTCCCGACAGTACAATTTCATCAGTGGAAGCACTTAAAAATCATAACTCTTCCTGGTAATATAATTTCATTAACGGTCAACACTTTTAAATGTTCATTTCATATACGTACTATAATGAAAATGACCAAATACATAAACACAGGAACTTAAACAAATTGAAAACTTAATTATATACAGCATAATCCTCATTTCAAACAGTCATTTATTAGTGGTTATCCATGCCCCTAAGGACCGCCTTTTGCAAACGTATCAATTTCCGTAAAATCCAAAGCCAAAACTGATAAATGAACTTTTTTTTTCGATAGTGCCACCACAGGAATGACAGTCGCCTATTCCATCCCCTTTCTTGGGTACCTATCAAATGATATGACTTGTTACTCTTCCCCCAATAAAAGGTAACCCCATACATTTTAGATTGAGAGTAAGTATTCCATGGTCTTTCGAGCCACCCCTACTCGCACTGAACTTCCGTGTAAACTCTGATTTACCCGCATAGCTAACCTCACTTCTCCTCTGCCATTCCTCTTCATACTTTTCCTCCCACCTTATCTAATTACCCATCTTCGTGTTTCCGCTACCACCGCCTGATTATCACGCCATTTGACGAGGGAATTTGTCGTCACCTATACGCATATCACCCATACATTAGATTAACCCTTTAATTGTTTACTCCAGCTTGTACATGTGGTCATGAGTTCTTACCCTTGGACCTTCGAAAGGTTCTATCAGAGCGTGACTGTTAATTAAGCATCACAATACCTCATAATCAGATTAGGGATCACGAGTTAGTACTTTCTAGAACATTCTTTTCGGGTCTTATAAAACTACAGGGCGCCACGAGCAAAACAAGGAGAAATTGGAAGATATCCTAATTGCTTCCATCAGCCACCACTACAGCAAGTCAATATGAGTTTAAAAGAGTTCCGTTTGGATTATGTAATTCTCCATCTGTATTTCAAAAGTTTATTCAGTCTATTTTTAAGGAACTTCTAGCTGATGGAACAGTAATTATTTACATGGATGATATCATCATTCCTTTCAAAAACGAAATTGAAGGGGTTGCAAAACTCAAAAAAGTTTTCAAAGTCGCTTCGGACTACGGACTTGAATTTAATTTAAAAAAATGCAATTTCCTGCAACGAAAAATAACTTTTCTAGGACACATACTAGAAAAAGGTACAATACGTCCCTCTGAAGCCAAACAAAAGCGGTACTGAATTTTCCTGAGCCCAAAACGATTAAACATGTCCAATCCTTTTTAGGGCTAAGTTCATATTTTCGAAAATTCATCACAGATTTTGCAATAATAGCCAGAGCTCTTAGTGACCTTTTACGGGACAAAGTGCCATTTCACTTTGATCACGAGCAGAAACGGGCTTTCCTTGCTTTGAAGCAAGCCCTGTCATCAGAGCCCATACTTAAACTTTACGAACAAAGAGCACCATTACAACTGCATTGCGATGCAAGCTCGAAAGGCTTTGGGGCTATACTTTTACAAATGGATTCGGATAAAAATTTTCATCCAATACACTATATGAGTCGTAAAACTTCCCCCCAAGAGGAAAAAAATTCAAGTTACGAATTAGAAGTTTTAGCGATAGTCGAAGCCCTTAAAAAGTTCCGACATTATTTAGTAGGAACAAAATTTCAAATTTTTACTGATTGTCAGGCGTTTCAAAAAACAATGTCTAAAAAGGATATCCCACCGAAAATAGCGAGATGGTTCCTTTTCTTAGCAGATTTTGACAACGAAATACTCCATAGACCAGCTAAACAAATGTGTCACGTCGATGCCCTAAGTCGTTACCCAGTTTTGGTAATACAACATGATGAGCTAACACAAAAAATCAAAGATGCACAAACAAAAGACGAGTTTACACAAAGTATCAAACAACTGCTTAAACAGTCTTCAATTTCAGAGTACACATTAAAACATTATGTGCTGTATAAAATGGTCAATGACCAAGAATTTTTAGTAGTTCCACAAGACATGCAGAAACACTTTGTTCAGCTTGAACACTCAAAATTCCATTTTGGTTTAAACAAAACTGAAAATTTGGTGAAACAACAATTCTTTTTTCCCAACATAAGGAAAGTGGTTGAGACTGTCATTTCCAATTGTGTGCAATGCATACTATCATCTAAAAAATCAGGCAAACAAGAAGGGTTACTACATCCTATCCCAAAGGAGATGTACCACTTGACACTTATCACATTGATTTTCTAGAACCACTGCCATCAACACATAAAAAACTACAAATACATATTCACTGTCGTTGATGCCTTTACCAAATTTCTTTGGATATATCCGTTTAAATCTACTTCATCACATGACGCGTTAGAAAAAGTAAGACAACAGCAAGACACATTTGGGAACCCATCGAGAATTATTTATGATAAAGGCTCAGCTTTTACATCAGCAGATTTTCAAAAATTTTGCAAAGAAGAAAATATCACACACATTCCAATAACAATAGGTGCATTTAGAGGTAATGGACAGGTGGAAAAGCTTCATGCGCCAATAATCTCAGTTTTAACGAAACTTTCAATTGAAGACCCCACCAAATGGTTCAAGCACATATCCGCAGTGCAACGAGTCATCAACAGTACGATATCAGCATCAACCAAATACACCCCATTTGAACTTTTGACGGGAATTAAAATGAAAAACAAGGATGACATTAAAATTAAGGAGGCACTTCAAGATGAATACATACAGATATGGCTACAAAATGTTCAACAACTACGTGAGGAAGCTAAGGCTAACATTTTGAAAGTGCAGCAACAAAGTAAACTACAATACAACAAGCGACGAAAACCAGCACAAACATATTGTGTAGGCAACAAAGTTGCTATCAAGCGAACCCAATTTGGAGTCGGACTAAAGCCTTGACCACGATTCTTCGGACCATACCAAGTGGTGAAAGTTAGACCTAATGACAGGTATGATGTGGAAAAGTGGGAATCCACGAAGGTCCACGTGTTACTTCAATCAGTGCAGAGTTTATGAAACCTTGGGAGAAGACTTAGTTGTTTTTGTGTTTTTTTCTCTCTCATTTCAAGTGAACTTTCCATGAATGAACAATTTCAGAAAACGTTTTGTGTCTGTAAGAGAGATTTTGTAACTATTTGTTTTTCCTTTTCCTGTTTCTTTTGATTATTTTTCAGATCCTCAATTCACAGCAAAGGTCGGCGGACCGACCAGTCAGGATGGACGAGTGTTGCATACTCGAAACCCCATCCACCAAACCACTTGCACAGTGGCGACACTCGTAGCGATGCCAGCGCCACGGAGTATATAACACGGAGCGCAGGTGCAAAGAGCAAGAGCAGAGTAGAAAAGAGCGAAGTCACCAGCTGCAAAGCTCTCATCGACGCGTTCGTTAAATGTATCTTTTAGTCAGGCTTAAAAGCCTAAAGCTGTATGCTCAATCACAGAATACAGTTATTGTTTTAATTATTGTTCTTGTCTTCATCCATCAACCAACACCCTAGACAACCCGAACCAGAACATTAATAATATCTCTGTTACCCAAACCTTTACAAATTCTTCCTCGTATGATTGTGATCCTAGTATTATTTTCCTTAAATCCGCGACTTTCGCATTCGGCGGTACCTCCTCCCCTAATTCGATTGCCAAATATCTCATCTCCTCCATCCTAGCTCTCCCAAAAATGCCATGGTGATCCCCGTGTAAACACAATCAACTTTAAGCAAAAACAACCAGCTTCAATAATTACTCAAGCAAATACACAAATATTTTTCAAACAAGCACTTTGATGTTCCATATAATTCCCCTAGTTACTCTATTAAATATTCAAACACTTTCAATAAGCAACCAATTATATTATATACATCTGCGTAATCTGCCACTTAAATTTACTCAAAGTAATTCCTACAAACTATTGATTAGTTGCCATTCATTACACATTAAATCCTACCATTCTTAGCCCATTAAATAAATACACATCATAGCAGAAATATATAAAATAATCACACAACACTGTTTCTCATTCATATATGTGTTATCCCCCCCTGTGTATTTAATGGCTCACTGGATCAATTCAGGACTTACCCCAGTACCCTTCAAGGTATATGAGTTGACTGCCGAAAGCGCATTTCCATCTCTTCTCCCTTGCGACGCACAGTCCTCGGACATCTTTCAAGTTGCACACTGGATCACTCATCAGACGTAACCCCTTCAGATCTGTATCTCATCATTTCCACTGCACGACGCTCGAACCAGCATTTTCCTTCCATCGCCCCTTGTCGACAAAAAGTGCATCGCCAGGATCCCTCTTCCAATGCGGACGCCCCTCGGTCCAGGATCGCTCCTATTCCATCACATCCGGTCTCGTCGATCGCTTCTTCCAACGCTCCTGGTACGCAACCAACCAATACTCCAAGTTGCGAAAAGGGATCCCTCTTCCTACGTAAGTCCAATTCCGTTCAGGCTCGATGTCTTTCCATCACGCTGACGCCCGATCGCGTCCCTCGCTCATTCCAGCGTCCCTCTCCGCCATAGATCCTACGGACTGCGTCAGTTTATCACACCTCACCCTTTCGTTCTATCTATAACTCTGGTGAGTGTGAGTGGTTCGTTTTATCTACTGGAGAGGGCAACACTTCCTAGATATTTTCATCCATTTATTTTGACATTTCTTGGTTACATAGGAATAAATTACAAGTTAGTTTAAGACAGCAGCAGAGAGCCCCTCACGTCCTTTCGCTCCGGTCTCCGTGGGTCGAATCTCTTCTTCCTTTTTCCTCTCCCCTTTTTCTCCTCCTGACCCGGGTGACCTTTTACAGACACCCCAGCCAACGTCCCTAGAAGATGTCTCGTCCTCCCTGCCAGACATTCCTCCCTGTGTTGGCCGGAGAACCTCACACCTCCCCACCGGTTTAAAATTGTTAGACCATTTGTCTTGCATTTAAACACCTTAATTAAAGGTGGCAGGTATATTGGTGCCCTTCTAATCGTTGTCACCAACGAGCCAAATTGGAGTCTGTATATGAATGTCTGTGTCCCTAGTTGGCAAACATGCCTCAACAATACTCTCATGGATGAGTTTACAAACTAGGTTCTATCGACACCAATCACTACACAAAATAGAAGTAGGGGAAAGGAATATATACAAAAATCTAAATCAACATAAATACTCTTACCAAATTATAACAAATTACTTCCTTCAAACCCAATATAAATGCAGTACACAAAAATAACCATTGGTAAGAGTAAAATACTGCACATCACAACAATATTTTTAATAGAAAATTGTACTGCCCCTTACAACACTAACTTAATCAGCATAACTACTGTACATCATAACTTTAAAAAAAAATCTCAATTTCCCGACAGTACAATTTCATCAGTGGAAGCACTTAAAAATCATAACTCTTCCTGGTAATATAATTTCATTAACGGTCAACACTTTTAAATGTTCATTTCATATACGTACTATAATGAAAATGACCAAATACATAAACACAGGAACTTAAACAAATTGAAAACTTAATTATATACAGCATAATCCTCATTTCAAACAGTCATTTATTAGTGGTTATCCATGCCCCTAAGGACCGCCTTTTGCAAACGTATCAATTTCCGTAAAATCCAAAGCCAAAACTGATAAATGAACTTTTTTTTTCGATAGTGCCACCACAGGAATGACAGTCGCCTATTCCATCCCCTTTCTTGGGTACCTATCAAATGATATGACTTGTTACTCTTCCCCCAATAAAAGGTAACCCCATACATTTTAGATTGAGAGTAAGTATTCCATGGTCTTTCGAGCCACCCCTACTCGCACTGAACTTCCGTGTAAACTCTGATTTACCCGCATAGCTAACCTCACTTCTCCTCTGCCATTCCTCTTCATACTTTTCCTCCCACCTTATCTAATTACCCATCTTCGTGTTTCCGCTACCACCGCCTGATTATCACGCCATTTGACGAGGGAATTTGTCGTCACCTATTAATACTACATCATTGACTCTAAAATTAGAACGAATATTAGTAGGATTTACACTATTTGCATTTCTTAATTGGAGAAGATATTCTTTTCTCCAACGGTTCCAAAAATTATTTAATAATCTTTCTCTATATAGGTATCGTTTAAGTAATAAATTTCTGTTGCTATTAAGGTTACTAGACTTAATCGTTAAATTTGGTAAGGTAGTAAGTCGGTTGCCGATTAAGAAATGAGCAGGAGTAAGAAGGGGCGGTTCGTTTGCTCATTGAATACAAAGGTTAAAGGTCGAGAATTTAAGATAGCCTCAATTTCGGCTAATATAGTTTGCAATTCTTCAAAGGACATTAAAGATTTTCCCAGTATTTTTCCTAAAATGGTTTTTGTTAACTTCACCATTGCTTCCCAATATCCACCCCACCAGGCTCCCTTCTCAACTATATATTGCCATTTTATCCCCTTTTTACCAAAGAAATTTTATACCTCAGGATCAGTTACGTTTTTGTACAATTTTATAAGTTCTGCTTCGGCAGATTTGAATGTCTTTGCATTGTCCGTATGAATAGTCTTGCACAGTCTCCTTCGTGACACAAATCATCTTAAGGACAGGAGAAAGTTTTCGGTTCTTAAGCTGGATACTAGTTCGAGATGGAGAGCACGAGTAACAGCCCACGTAAATAATGCGATGTATACCTTATCCTTGTCTTTAGAATACAGCGGACCGGCAAAGTCAATGCCAGTGTTTTCAAATGGATTGGCTGGTTGAACTCTAGTTTCTGGTAATGGAGCAAAGATTTGATTTCCCGGTTTAACGTTAAATTTCCTACATATTAAGCACTTATGAATACAGGATTTTACGGCTTATCTTCCACGGATAATCCAATACTTTTCACGAATTTGAGTGAGAGTGCTCAAGACTCTTGAATGTAGTAAATTCTGATGTTCCTTGGTAATTAATAGTTCAGTAAATCTGCTCTTTCCCGGAATAATCCACGGATGTTATTCTTGAAAATTAAATTCCGAATTTTGAAGTCTGCCACCCAAAACCATGGTGTTATCTTCGGAAATTTGTGGATTTAAATTGATCAATTTAGAATGTTTGTCTATAGTGAGCCTATCTTTTAATTTGTTATAGTCGTCGCTGAATTCTGTTTTTTGAATAAATCTAACCCAAAGGATTTTTGCTTTCTGTAACTCTTCAGTCGTTAAAGTTCCGCGAATTTTATCGGAATTTCGACAGTTAAATACAAAACGTAATATATATGAAGTTATTCTGAATACTTTGTTAAGATCGCTATAGTTGTTCACATTTAACAAAGGTTCGATGGATTCTCCTTGATTCAGTAATGCAATGCAGCATTTTTTCTTTTCAGTCTCTATGTCCATTTTGTTGATTTCAAAGTTTAGAGTTGAATTGTCTAGACACAAATCGATGTTGGCTAACCATGCTGGTCCATGCCACCACACGTTATCCTGAATTAACGTATGGATGGAGAGTCCTCGAGTTAACTTGTCTGCTGGATTAGTCTTTCCACTGCAGTAATTCCAGTGTTTTCGATCAGTTTTCTCCTGGATTTCTTGAACACGATTCTTCACGAACTCCTTCCACTGTAAGGGGTCGGCCTTTATCCAATGCAGACTGATTTGCGAATCAGACCAGAGGAAGATTCGATCCGATTTTATCCATGGAAATGTGTTAATTAGGTACGTTGTTAACCTAGCAGAAATAAGCGCTCCCATCAGCTCGAGTCTTGCCAAACTTAATTTTTTCAAAGGAGCTAAACGGCATTTTGCAATAATGAAACTGGTGTATACTTTTCCGTTGTCTATCTTCTTAAAGTACACCACCGCACCGTAAGCTTTTGGGCTCGCATCTGAAAATATGTGCACTTCTGCTTCTTGGGTGTCTGCGTTCGGGAAGTAAGTACAGGGCAGATAAATCTGAGGTATATAGTCTACCTCATCTAGCCATGACGAAAATGTCTCATGAATGTCGGGTGGTAGAAGATCGCCCCACTGCAATTCACGTTCCCAGGTATCCTGTACGAGCAACTTGATCCGTACCATGAAAGGGCTTAACATTCCCAAGGGATCAAAAAGCATCCCACATATGCTCAATATGGTACGTTTTGGTGGGTTCGTTATTCTTCATCTTGTTAAATTGGCTAACGTCTATCTGTAAACTGTCCGTGATGTTTTCCCAGAACAGACCCAATACTTTTTGGATACCCTCTGAGTTTTCCACTGTTTTTCGATAGTCCACTCCGTTTCTTTTCCACATTCCTTCCAGTTGACGCGATGACGTCACCCACTTCCGGAGATTCATACCTGCTGCTTTCAAAATGAGTGTAGCTTCTGTAAAGTATTGCACGGGCTTTGAAACAGTCTCCACACTACAAACGAAGTCGTCCACGTATAAGTCTTGTAACGCGTCGGCAACTTCCAAATACTCGTACTGCTTCAAATGAGTTCTTATTGTCGCAGCTAAGATGAACGGACTGCCATTTACCCCAAAGGGTACTCTTACCATTCTTAATACTCGGATCGGTTGGTCCTTGAGATCGAGACAAGTACCTTTATCATACCCCCATAAAAACTGTAAATATTTTCGGTCTTCTTCTTTTATCCCAATTTCCATAAAAGCTCTCTGTATATCCGCGCAAATAGCTATTTTATTACTTCTGAACTTTAAAATGATCTTTTTTTCAGGATTTAAATTTGGACCGCGGTATAGTAAATCGTTAAGAGACAACTGATTTCTGGATTTAGAAGAAGCATCGAAACAAATGCGTACCTTTGTGGTCTCCTTTTGTTCTCTAATGACGGATTGTGAGGCATGAAATAACCCGAGCATGTATTGTTTGATTCTAAATTTACAAATTCGATTATTCCATCGTTTAATTGTTGCTGAATAATTTCTTTGTAATTTGTGTATAAATTTTCATCCCGTTTAAATTTATCATTTAAGCAAAACAATCGTTTTCTAGCAATGTCAAAATTATTATTTAATTTTATTTTATCATCTTTCCAAAGCAATTTAGTCTCATAGCGTCCATTAGTGCAGGGCTCGAAATACCCGGATGCACAGGTGCACTGTGCACATGAAAATAAAATTGTACACCTAATTTTTCCCGCCATGTGCACGCAGTGCACCTAACGTTAAAAAAAGGGATGGGAGACGTGTTTTATGTTATTTTGATGTTTGAACAAAATATTAGTATCTACCTCTCTCGCTTTAAACGAACGTAATTAAAATTCCTAAATACACACGATGCAAAAACAAAATCGCTGAGTCGTAACGGGTTTATATAGGACGAAGGTTTACTTGGTGTCACTGCTACCAGAACTTTCCGATGATCGAAACTTTTTCCAGATGGTTCTATTGAAGCGACTGTCGCGAAAGCCGAAGGGAGAACTTAGATAACTTGAACACCCGAGAACGATAAGCATCATCCAGCATTTCTGTTGTACCGTCATGTAAGAATTTGACGGACAGCTGGTTTAAAATTAAACTATTTATTTACATAAATATTTACAAGATAATTATGGGCACAGCCATCGACAACCGAAACCTGCCTGAAGCCAAAGTAACAAAATTGGCAAAACAGAGACGTCTGTCTCTCGTCGAAGCTCGAGTCCGAATTCTCTCAAAATCCACGTTCGCTTCGCAGAACCGCCGCTGACAACGAGAGGGGGGTGAATTCCGAGCCCTCTAGAGATGTTTATGTTCTCTGCCGAACAGAAACACCCCCACACAGCTGCGAAAACCGTCTGTCATGCCGACTTGAGTCCCCCACCGCAAAACCTTGATCTCAGATACGAGATTGGGGAACCGACGGAAACTCCAGCTGGGAATGGATCAAAGGGGCCGTCGAGGAGCCGCACGTGCAAGACTAAAGTTGTTTTCGCATTCCGAAACATTCCAGCGTCCACGTGTTAGGGAAAAGGGTCGGCAAGTACCATATGGTACAACCGCCCCCACTACTGAAAAAACTTTTCCCAAAGGTGAAAAGTTTTCAACGTACGCATCCACAGACGCACGGATAATCACCCACTGGCAATTCAGAATAACAGATCACTTACCACCACCATATCCTGAAACCGTGACTCAAGAATATGTGTAAGGCAAGTTAAATCCAATCAATTTAAAATTCATATACCGGAGTAACTTTCTACTCCCTTACAGTATGGTCACTCAAGGCTCAAATACCAAATTAAAATAAAAACAAAATAAACACCAAACATTAAGACTTATACCAAATTCGTTAAAACTAAAACCAAATCACATTAACCACATCACATATAAGAATTTCGTTAAGCGAAACCCAAAATTTCAATACACAATACGAACTATACAAATTCCATTAACCAGACAAAAATACAACAAAACATATTTCTAAATTCAATATTTTCGCTAAGCGAACCCAGAATAAACAAACCATACGAACTCTCTCTCTCTCTCTCTCTAATAATACTTTCATTAAACCAACCAAAATACACCAAAACATATATGAAATATCAATCTTGTTAAGCGAAAACCAAATTCCTAAGTTTCACTCAACGCACGTCATGAGTTGCAATTTTAAGACTACAAATCTTGACAGTGGTTTAAAATGACAGAGTGAAAACATCCTAAACACAAAATTAATTTCCACTCTACACAAAACATAATTTAAATTTGCACGTAGCTTTCAGCGAAAAGTACTCGAGTGAAGAACATAGATACAAGAAATCAATTCCACCATACGCAAAACATAGTTTACAACTTTTAACATTTAAAATCCTCAGCAAAAGATACTGAAATCATTGAATGAATATTTCATAATTACAAGGCTACCAATTTCACTCCGAGTAAACATGATTCACAATTTTAGCACTTAAAATCTCCAGAAAGAAAAAAAGAAACATTTAAGTGAAATGCCCATAACTACAAAAATCTCCATTTCACTCAACTCAAAACATGATTCGCAATAATATTACACTATACAACACAAATCTTCCTCAATTACATTTTATTTAGCTCTTTGAATTTTCGTGAAAAGCGCGACTCAGACTGTCGGCGTTCAAGTGTTTTTTTCCCGATCGATGGACGATCTCGAAGTTATAGGGCTGGAGTGCCAGTGCCCATCTCATTAGTCGGGGGTTTGAACTGGCGTTGGTGCGCAACCAGACCAGTGGGTTGTGGTCAGTGACGACAACGAACCTTTTCCCATCTAGATAGTAGTGCAGTTTTTTTATAGCGAAAACAATAGCAGCGCATTCCTTCTCTGAAGTACAGTAAGTGCTCTCGACTTTGGAAATTTTTTTACTCATGTATAAAATGGGGTGTTCTTCCCCCTGAACATTCAACTGCGTGAGTACCACCCCCATCCCAAGATCTGAAGAATCGCACTGTACAATAAACTCGCGTTCAAAATCGGGTGCAAATAACACCGGTTCGCTCGTCAGTTTAGCCTTTAATTCCTGGAATGCCTTTTCGGATTCGTTCGTCCAAACAATTTCTCCCTTTCTTACCTTCCCCTTTAGGGCATCGGTTAACGGTGCTGCGACCACGGAATACATAGGGATGTACCTACTATAGTACCCGGCTAAACCCAGGAAAGCCCGAATGTGTGTTTTTGTTTGGGGAGTGGGAAATTCCTGAACACTTCTGACCTTGGCGTCCGCTGGGGATCGGAATCCGCGTCCAACAATGTGTCCCAAGTATTTTACATGGTTCTGCGCGAACCTACATTTTGACGGTTTGATCGTAAGCTTCTCTTTAGATATACGCTGAAGCACGCATTCGAGGTGTTCCAAGTGACGTTCCCATGAGTCGGAAAAAATCGCGATATCATCCAAATACGGCACTGCAAACGACTCGCATCCCTTCAGTAACTCTGCCATAAGCCGAGAAAAGAAATATGGAGCGTTCTTCAGCCCAAAACTCATTCGTCGGGGACGATAAGTCCCAAAATTTGTACAAAACGCCGCCAATCGTTGGGCCCTAGGGCTCAAGGGTATTTGTCAATATCCCTTCGCAAGGTCTAGAACCGTTATGAAAGAAGCGGAGCTAACGAGTTCGATTCGCTCCTCGATGTGCGGTAGGGAGGAAAATTCCGTTCGAATAATTTCGTTTAGCCTCCTATAATCTACACAGGGCCTGGGGTCTTTCCCCGGGGTTTCTACGAGGATCATGGGCGATGTAAAATCGCTTTCTCCTACCTCGATAATGCCTAAATCCAACATGCGTTGTACTTCTCCTTTCAAAATTTCATTTTGTCTATGAGATGTTCGGTACGGTTTTGCCCTAACAGTTTTATTCCCGATAAGCTCGATATCGTGGACTACTAGGTCCGTTAGTCCAGGGTGATTTGAAAAACTGTTAGCATGCTTGTCTAACAATTTCCAGCCCCCAGGGGCATTCCTTCTTTAGGTTTGTACGGGCTTCACAACCCCGGGGTACCTGAGTGATCTTTTCCTTTCCCAGGGGTTTACTTTCTTTGGTAAACACGGGGGTCGCGCTCCCGGGATACCCAAGCGATCTTTCTCTATCTTCGTCCCACTACTTTACTCCCCACTCCCTCTTATTTTCATATTTCACGACTTGCGAATCGAAAAAATACTGTGGAAACTGTATTGAAATAATTTATGGAGAGATACCTCACATTCGTACTTGTAGGTATTCAAAAAAGTTTTTTTTTACCTCTTTTTTAAGTTCTTTATATGAATTAATATTAGTTTAGCCTATTTTTGTTTGCTTTAAAATCTTCATTTATTTGTTTTCTTATTTTGTTGCTTTTAAAAAGACGTCAGTACGTTTTTTCTGACCCGCATGTTTGCCGTGTGCGGCGTCCCGTATCGGGGGAAAGTGGAGTCCTGGGGCACCTGATGCGTGTCCTTTGGTCCATGCTTCTGCGTAGACGGGTGGCTGGAGTGAGCCCGCTCTGGTCAATCGGCTCACCTAATTTCTCTGGGGTTCACCACGTCAGAGCGTTTGGTCCCTCTGTCGTGGTGGACTCGAATGATATTAGGCATTTTGGGTTAGTGCTGTAGCTAGGGGTGCCCTGGGCGAACTGGCGGATCCACACCCCGACACTGCGGCACTATATTCTGGCTGTGACTCCTGAAGCGGTTCCGAGATCTGTTGCTGGACAACTGCCGGATACTGCTTCCCCTGGTTGGGCTCCATGGTGGGCGGGGGCACACCAGAATGAACAATTTCCCTTTTTTCCATGGATTTTCAAACCCTTTCTTGCCCTGACGGAGGCTTAAATCCGTCAAACCCTCAAACCTTTGATGAATTGGACAATATTGTTAACGAACCTATTATAGAAACGACCATAACTGAAAATACCTCTAAACCATGTCAGATTACAAAATCAATACCAAAATTTCTTATCATTCACAATGAAAATGGTAAATTATCTAAAATGTCACCTTTCCTAATAGAAAAATATATAACAAATGCAGCTGGAGAAGTAAAAAACGTTAAAAAACTGAAATCCGGAGATCTTTTAATTGAATCAAAAACAGAAATTCAGTCAAAAAAATTATTAACTATTAAAAACTTCGGTGAAATCGATATTCAAGTATTTCCACACAAAACACTCAATTATACCCGAGGAGTTATTTCATCGCAAGAACTCTCAATGGTGTCTGATGAGGAATTTGTAATAGAATTAAAAGATCAAAAAGTCATAGCAGCTAAGCGAATTATGATGAGACGCGATGCCAATTTTATTCCATCAAGAAATGTTGTTTTAACTTTTGATTCCCCCGTAATGCCAACTAAAATAAAAGCTGGATACTTGTGCTGCGACGTGAGACCCTTCGTTCCGAGTCCCCTTCGATGTTTCTTATGCCAAAGATTTGGACATGCGAAAACAGCTTGTAGAGCATCAATTCCCACCTGCGCTCGTTGCTCAAAGCCCGGACATGACAGTTCCACATGCTCCGAATCCGAATACTGTCTTAATTGCCAGGGAGATCATGCTGCTTATTCGAAAATTCGCCCTCGTTGGATTCAGGAAAAAGAAATACAAACAATTAGAGTCACCAAAAACCTCTCTTTTCCCGAAGCCAGGAAACTAATAGAATCACGTACACCTCGTCCTAATATTTCATATGCATCCGTAATTAAAAGTTGCAAAACAATAAGTACCCAAACAAACAATTCAGACTTTATAACAAGCAAAGTAAGCGCAGAAACTCAAATAAACTCAACACTAGAAGTATCTGAACTAACCAATTCAAAAAATAAATCTAGCGTAAGCCCAAAAGCAAATAAGGACAAAATAACAAATAAGCCCTCAAGCTCGCCGCAACAAAATACCCGAACGGCACCAAAAATTTTCAAGCCAAATCCAACAACTTCGACGGAACAGAACAAACCAAAGCAAAATAGGAAATATAAACCCATCCACATTCCCGGAACCCAAAAGATCTCTCTAAAAAAGCAGAAAGTATAATTGACCTACACCCTTCCACTGCCTCAGACATGGAGTTTGATGCAGAGGAGGATTTAGATGCGAGCGCTGCATTTTTTAGAAAGGGTACAAAATTGTATAAAAATTCTTCAAAATGACAGTAAAATTTTTAACTTGGAACTTCCACGGACTACGAACTCACATTGACGATTTAAAAGATTTAATAAATGCACTTAACCCTGTATGTCTTGCCTTACAGGAAACCTTTTTAACGCCACTTAACACTCTATTAAAATAAAAAATTATGATATTATCCGAAATGACTACACCAGTAGTGGTCGTGCTTCTGGTGGCGTAGCAATAATAACATTAAAAAATTACCCATCAACCATCATCCCATTACAGACCAGGATTCAAGCTGTTGCAATTCAGATACAGATCAAACTTTTAATTACCATATGCTCTATTTATCTTCCACCAAACGAAAACATTAGCCAACAAGATTTAAATAATTTAATAGTTCAACTCCCACATCCTTATTTTATCATTGGAGATTTTAACGGACATAACCCACTTTGGGGGAGCAACGATTTAAATCACAGAGGGCAACAAATTGAAAAACTAATCGACGATCACTGCCTCTGTCTCCTAAATGACTTAAATCATACATATTTCCACCAGCCGACTCGTTCATTTCATGTTTTGGACCTAGTTCTATGTTCTCCTGTTTTAGCTCCCATGTGGAACTTTAGGGTTGATGACGACCTGCATAACAGCGATCATTTCCCAGTTATTTTAACTTCTAATTTTAATGATGTTTTACTACCTAGACGACCTCAGCGTTTTATATTTGACAAAGCCGATTGGACACTATTCCAATCGGAAGCTAATATTTCTGAAGATATGGTAAGGCTGCCAAACATAGACGATGCTATACATGCTATTACAGATACCATCATTAATGCGGCAGACTTATATCTATCCCCAAAACATCTGGGAGGATACCTAAACTATGGAAGCCATGGTGGAATGAATCGTGCTCGCAAGCATACAAGTCTCAAAAACGAGCTTGGAACAGGTTTCGTAGATATCCTACTACTTCAAACCTGATGGATTTTAAACGTGCGAAAGCTGAAACTCGTAAGGTGAGAAGACAAAGCCAAAGGAATTCCTGGCAAAATTATATTAATTCCATACAGACTAACATTTCATCTAAAAACATTTGGAGTAAAGTCAGAAAAATCTCTGGCAACTTTCATCACACACAACTTTCATTTTTATCACAAAATGGACAAGTCATTTCCGACACAAAAACGATTGCTGATACTCTTGGTGAAGCATTTTCCAGAGTATCGCACGAAAGTTCATATCCTCGAGATTTTATC
Organism: Metellina segmentata; assembly: GCA_947359465.1. Lineage (NCBI taxonomy): Eukaryota > Metazoa > Arthropoda > Arachnida > Araneae > Tetragnathidae > Metellina > Metellina segmentata. Next base: position 9,979,913 of record OX375876.1, on the reverse strand, counting down.
AATTATAAAAGACGGGAAGAATTAAAGACTTTAGACTTTCGGCATTCTACACCGAAAGCCTACAATCAAGATTTTAATATGTTCGAACTCAGGACTGCATTGAAGAAATCTCATCAGACTTCACCAGGCCCTGACAGAATTCATAATAGCATGATACTACATCTTAACGATAATTCCTTGGCGCACATTTTATTTATTTTCAATAGAATTTGGAAGGATCAGGTTTTTCCAACGTCTTGGCGAAAAGCCATTGTTATACCCATTCCGAAACCTGGTAAAGACCCAAAAGACGCGAATAACTACAGGCCTATTGCTTTGACTAGTTGCATGTGCAAACTAATGGAACGAATGGTTAATGCCAGATTTATATACGTTTTAGAATCGGAAGGGCATCTCTCAAATTTTCAAAGCGGATTTCGTTTCGGCCGCAGCACTGTAGATAATGCATTATTGCTTGAATCCTCAATACGCGACACTTTTGTAACAAAAAAACATTTAGTCTCAATATTTTTCGATATGGAAAAAGCATATGACCGCACATGGCGATATGGAATATTGCGGGATTTACATCAGATGGACTTTAGGGGCAACCTCCCAATTTTTATCAAAAATTTTTTGCTGACAAGAACATTTAAAGTTCGCATCAACGATATTTTATCTGATGACTTCCCACAGGACGAGGGAGTACCTCAGGGTAGTGTTTTGAGTGTTGTACTCTTCATTATTAAAATAAACGGCATTATTGAACAACTTCCGGTAAATGTACAGGGAACTCTATTTGTAGATGATTTTCAAATATTTTGTTCGGGTATAAATATATCATTAATTGAAAGACAATTGCAAACAGCCATAAGAAAGATAAGTGAGTGGGCCAATAAAAATGGATTCGTCTTCTCTTCACAAAAAACAGTATGTGTTCATTTCACCCGAAGACGCGGTTTATTTCCCGATCCAGAAATATTATTAAATGGTACTGCTATTCCTGTAGTTCCACACACTAAATCCCTAGGCATTACTTTTGACTCCAGGCTTACCTTCCGACCTCATATAAACGTACTTTAACGAAAGTGCATCCAGTCACTTAATATTTTAAAAATTTTATCAAATACTACTTGGGGGGGTGATTCCATTTCACTTTTAAAAATATATAAAGCGCTAGTCCGATCGAAGCTCGACTATGGCTGTATTGTGTACGGATCTGCTGCGAAGTCTACTCTGCAGACTTTGGACACGATTCATAATCAAGGCCTGAGAATATCAATTGGAGCATTTGGTACATCCCCTGTACAGAGTCTGTATGTCATGACAGGTGAACCTAATTTAAAATTTAGACGTGAGAAACTTTCTCTTAAATATTACTTTAAAATAAAAGCTAACCCTGCACATCCATTAAATAACAAAATAACTAATCCCAAATTGGGAAGTCACTACTCACTAAAACCATCTTTCATACCTTCCTTTGGTTTTAGAATTCGAGACATATTAGCATATTTAAATATTGACAATTTCGATATGTTTTATAAAGAAAACGAACCTCCACCTTGGAGTGATCGAAATTTAAACCTTATTCAAGATTTTGCGAAATTGACTAAATCAGTGACACCAGACTGCATTTATCAACAATTATTTTACTTTCACAGACAAAACTTTTCATGTTACAAATCAGTTTATACTGACGGATCAAAGGGTGGAAATCACGTTGGTGCTGCGGCTGTACATGAAGGAACAGTCATCTCTCGGAAACTGCATGACTGCTGTTCTGTTTTCACATCTGAAATATATGCAATAATTTTAGCCTTGACAGAGATAGCAGCATCTAATAACAAAAAGTGGATCATTTACTCGGACTCTAAAAGCTGCATAGATGCGTTAGCAAATTTTAATACGAAAAGCCACCCACTTGTACTTAACGCTATTGGAAGATTAAACACTTTAAAAGATAAAAATATCAAGATTTCATTTTGTTGGATCCCCGGACATGTTGGTATCCGTGGAAATGAAAAAGCAGACTTGGCGGCAAAGAATGCATCTATGCAGATAAATTTAAAAATACCTCTAGATGATATCGACTCGACCCTAAAACGAGCTATACACTTATCATGGCAAAATAATTGGGACCTCGAAACGCTAAATAAACTTCATTCCATTCAACCGTCGATTAAGGGTTTTAAAAAAGTAAATTTAAAAAGACACCATGACGTTAAACTGACAAGGCTTCGAATCGGACATTCATATTTTACCCACAAACATTTGTTAAGCGGAGAACCTGCTCCATTATGTTCTATTTGCCATCAAGTTTTTTCAGTAAGACACATTTTGACAGAATGTACCAATTTTAGCAACCATAGACTGTTCCAATTTGGTGCTCCACTTCTTAACTTAACAGACCTCTTGATAGATCCGTATCACAAAAACTTATTTTTATTCCTCTCTGATATTGGTTTTATAAATCATATATAGCTTTTATTTTATATAAGTTTAGTTTTGCAATTGTGTTATGTGTTTAACCATCTCGTCGTTAAAGGTTTAGACCTTTTAATTTAGACAACGTTTGGCGCAGTTTGGCCAGTTCTGGCCCTTGCGCCATAAAAAACCACCAAACCAAACCAAACCAACTAACAATTTCCATAATTGCTCTATTTGTCCTGGGTCGAGAAGGTCCGTCAGCCGACTGGACTGAGTAATGTCTTGGAAATCGTAAGCGTTCGGATCTTTTTCCAAGCACGGGAAATCAACTCCTTGATCCGCCAGAGACTCGGCAGCGGTTTCTAACGTCAGCAAGTTTACACATTCCGGTCTTTTATGGTAGGGTTTTAACATGTTTACATGGTAAATTTGCGACCTTTCCCGCTTTCCTGTTAACTCCACGATGTAATTGGTGTCCGATAGCTTGCTCCTAATCGTCCCAGGTCCTACCCATTGGACGGAGAATTTGTTGGGTCGGTTGGTCGCTAAGGTTAGCACTAAATCCCCATTTTTAAATTCTCGTTTAACCGTGTTTTTGTCATACCAATCCTTCCTCTTAACTTGTGGTCCCTTCCATTCGGGATATCGCCACTTCCTGACATCGTTTGAGTCGGTTTATCAGAGTAAACACATACTCGGTGACTTCATTATCCTCCTCGTTGGGGCCTAACCATCGTTCATACAGCAGAGTCTCTGGGGTCCTTAAATTCTTCCCGTGCACGAGTTCTGCCGGGGCGTAGCCATGGCTCTCATGGTTCACTCCATTTCCAAAAGAGAAACCATTTAAATATTTGAAAAAACTTTCTAAAATTATATTTGCAAAAAAAAAGTAAGGTTTAAATTTAGATTTTGTCATGTTTTTGGCCTTTTAATGGCCATTTCCAGTGTTTTCAATTCTTACTTCTTGTTTTCCCGCCTTGATTAAAATCTTAATACTTCTTCAAGTAATTAACACAGAAAAAATTAAATATGTTTTGGAAAGTCAAATAAATACTCTATCCAATAAAATCGAAAACTTTTTTAGAATTCTTGGTCAAAAATGAGATTTTTAACGTGTTTGGATATTTTAATTGCTACTGCTGTAATCTCAACGGGTTCATGACGGGAATTACAAAAGTAGAAGTGTCCTCAAAGTAATTTATTCTTTATGGACAATTTCATAGTTATATGAATTGACATGGTTTTGGGCCATCTTATGCCTTAGCAATTAAATTTTACAGCTTAGCAGCCCTATGCTGCAATGCTTATCGTCCTCGGGCCCCGTCTCCCTCCTTTTGTTGATTTTAGAGGTAATTTGCGCAATTGCTGGATGAGTGAGTGTTTCAAGTGTTGTGTGCGTGGGTGTTTTAAGCACGCTTGGCGCCTCTTCGTCTGGACACATGCGCTCACGTGACAACGAGGGATGTTCGATGGCCCAAACTTATTGTATACATTTCGATATGTTATATACATTATTATATATCTCAAAGGAGCGGTGAGTCATCAAAAAGAGCTAGCTCTTTTTAGTGAGTGAGCGGTTCCGATCCGATCCCTGAAAAGAGTAATTTTCCCCATCACTAAACGTAATGACTGACACAACAGCCATTTTCCCCCAGGGAAGAACATTTCTCTTTACAAATAGGGATTAAATCCCTACACCGTCTCCCTCCTTTTGTTGATTTTAGAGACAAACTGCGCAATTGCTGGATGAGTGAGTGCTGCGTGGGTGTTCAAGCACGCTTGGCGCCTCTTCGTCTGGCGCTCACGTGACAACGAGGGATATTCGATGACCCAAACATATTATATCCCATTGAGTGGCTATCCCGGCGGCATTCGTGGAAACCCTCACGCTTTCAGCACCCCTTGGCGAGTTGGCGATAGATGCCTGTATCGGCAACTGTGATAATCCTAATGTTAAAACTTAGAGGAATTGCCGCTAGAAGGCGTATACTTTTTTAGTTCTGTCGACTGTTTGAAAAATCCTTGTTCTGATGTTGAATGCATTCTGTTTTGTTTATGCTTATGAGAATGTATGAGGTGAGGAGCTCATGTTTTTCAACGGTCTTTTTATTGAAAGCGGAATAATTTAATTAGGAAAAGTTAATTTGTCTTTAGGCGTATGCCTTTGAAAAATTGTATTTACTTTTCAGTTACACATCCAATCTCCTTCAATTTTCAAATGTGTTTTTTGATGCGTTAGAGATGCAAGAAAAATTTGTTTCAGCTTTGATTTTGAATTGTTTTATGCTATTGCGTTTAATTATATTTGAGAAGTGTAATCTTAGTATTTTAGTAGAGGCAGTGAGATTGTTCGTTCTGCGATCAGTAGTTTTAATTTTTGATTTATAATTAGATATAATCTAGTTTTTGAGATTACATTACATGAAAGTCCACAAATTGAATACATCTGATTCTATTAAAACGGACCATTTCTTTCGATTTTTAGATTGTTACAGGGAATGCAAATTTAAAATTAAGTGATTATTCAAAAAAAAATCAGTGATTCAAATAAGAATTTTAATTTCATTTTCCTTTCTGTTTTATGTGCAATAATATTGAAAATGAAATAACTATGAAGAAGAGACATGCTATTTTATTCAATTTGGTTGAATATTAAATCAGCCTTCCTTTGAAGCACTACATAACCTTTTTTGATAGGGATCATAATTACACGACAACTCTTTCCCTTTTGGGCCATTGAACATATGTCACTCACAAGCCTGTTCATCAGCATAGGTTTTGTTTTAAGCATTCCATGTGACTAAAAATGCAATGGGCAATTTTGAATCATTCTTCTTCATATAATGGGTGAAGATTCTCTTAATATATTTACTCAAGCATTATACCTAAAAAAGTTCCAGGGCCAGTGCGACCCCATTAATTCAAATTAGAAAGACATGCTTTTTCCTAATCTCTGCAGCTGTTTTTTTATGTGCTTTCATTTGCAAAATCTTATATTAAGTATTATTTTTTGACCCCTCATATGCCTGTGCCAAAACTTTTGCATTATTAATTTTATATAACTTCCATACACTGATGTGCTAAAAGTCATGGGATAGCAGTATGCAAATTTACTAGTGCTCACATTGCATTAAAATAGTATAAAGAGTCAGATAGTTATCAGTGCTCTCTGTTAAACTCTTGAATGTAGACCTGCCAAGAATTAACCGAGTTTGAACGTGGAAGGATAGTTAAAGCTAAACGCATAAGCTTAACATTTTGGACATAGTTGAGACCTTGCTCCACATTGTCAAGGGTGTATCGAGAGTACCTCATAGACGGAAGGCATTACCCATCACAAGTGCATTTGTGCTAACAAACAAATGACACTATGTGAATGGGCTGCATCATTCATAAGGGACACTGCATACTAGAGGCGTGCCTGAGGTTCGTGTATTGAAATAGACTTGAATCTATCTATAACAGAATTTTCATTTGCCAAAAACGCCTGGAAATACTCTTTGCGTGAATATTCAGGCTTGACGATAGCTGCATTAACTGTTTAGCTTGGCGTTTTTTTGGTACCCAGCTAACGGTAAAGTACTGTATTTTCTCAATATTTGTTTTGCTGATTGTTTATTTTAAATTTTATTTTAAGTTCTCATATAGGTATGTTGAAATAAACAATGTAATATGTCGATTTGGTTTTCCAAAACCTCTGTTGAACAAAATTTGGGTAGTACTAATGATTTTGTGCTATTCTATTGATACACAAGCGGAAAGGGGAGGTGAGGTGTAGAGGGAATAGTATCATTACTGAGTACAAGGAGTGGGAAAGCAACTTGCTGGTGGTTCAGTGGGTTTCTCATTGTTAATAGCTTGCAAGCTGTAGATGACATAGGTTCAATTCATTTGACTCTACCCTGAGCGTATTTATTTTTTTGCGTCGATTATTTCCTGTTTGTATAAGCACACCTAATTCTGTTTTTGCACAAACTTTTTTTTTACTCGGATTCAAAATAAATATTTCATTCTCTATTCACTCCAGTCAGTTTGAATTTATTTGCCTAAATTTTACGAAATTTTTTTTCTTCTATTTGTGGCATAGTAGTATCATCTGTTAAACTACATGGGTATTCGTAGCAATTACTGGGGGTTAGCAAGCAGTGGTCACACCTGACCCCATGAAAAGAACTGTCACGGGCAATGCAGTGGTTAGTCAGTTATATTGCACCCACACATAGATTACATAACATGTAGTGTATGCGTTTTGGAATGCATGTTTTCATTTACCAATGTATGTATCTACAATGTTCTAATTGTATTTGGTAACTAACACGACTGTATTCCCAACATCATTACAATGACACGCAACTGGAGGATTCGGTGATCTATCATTTGAAGATATTCATGAATCATTCGAGAAAGCCGTAAGCATAGATGAATTATTAGAAGAGGTTGGCTTTGAGACTCCTAATCCCACAGAATGTAGTGATAATGAACAATATGATCTTGTTCTAAATGCAGGTTTAGTAAAAGAATGTCTGGAACTGACCTGAAAATTGGGTAATCATTTTGTCAAACATGACCCTAATGAAAAACGCGCTGGGAAATTTCAACGTGAACTGAAGTTCTTGGTAGCCTCTTACAGATAATTATATAATGGCCTAACCAAAATACAACAATTAATAACTGAATTTGTTCGTAAAACTGTTGAAACATTCGCACGAGATGATACTCGTGCTCGTCCAAACAGAATTAGGTGTACATTAAGTTGACTCGAAAAGGTGAGTTTGTGATCTCATTTGTATTGTACTGATGTGCACACTTTATATTTTCAGGTTCCTCATCCTTCAGATTTTTAACTATCCCTCTTACTTGTATTTATGTTTATGTAATTTCTATTATCAAAATGTGTTTCTATGTGGTTTTGTTTTTATTTCTTGAAGCAGGTGTTTTTGTGATAGCAGTTATTGCCAAAATGTTAAGTAATTTTTAAAATTACCCAATTTTTTACAAAAATAAACATTTTCTCTATTAAAAAAAATTTAAGATTGGAAATACTTAAATTTGAATAATTCTGCACTTAATGGTCATAAGTTAAATTTTCATGCAAAAAGTTTCTTCTTGAGTCTTGTATGGTTAATTATATTTACAGAAAAATGAATTTTTGTAATGTATGACTAAATTTATTGATATTTAAAGTTCATTGTGTATTGAAATGAAAATAAAAGTTTTTATGTACCATTTTTGTTTCTTTGTTTTTCTTGTAAGACATTAATTAAAAAATACCTTCTATAATGAATTGAAGTACATATATTCACTGTAACTGAAACACTTCTTTTTGTTTACCTTCATGTGTTTGTTTACAAAAATATCTTGCAATGTCAGAATCAGTCTCAATAAATCATTCTGAATACATTAAATGTTGCTTACAATTTGTACTAAAAGATTTATATTTAGTTCTGATTTTCATAATTATTCAAGATTGCCAATGTTGTCTGGTACACGCAAGTATTGTTAAAATTGAGAATTGGTAACCTAGTAATTTTTTTCTGGATTGAACTGTTTTGGAATGTAATTTAAATTGAACTTTAGAACTGAAATAATTATACTTATATGTGGAATATAATATAGACCAAGAGAATTGCATGCATAATAACATTTAGAGCTTCGCTGAAAATCCAAATTTTTCCCATATTGGTTTGGAGAAAGCCTACTTGTGTGCAATGTCAACAGAGGTCCCTTGTTTTTCAATAACACTATATATCATACAGTATCAATGTTTTCTTGGGAACTTTCTGTAAGAAGTCGGTCACTTTTTCGTATCTTGCAGAGAACAGTGTTTTGAAATTTTTTTTAGACATATTTGTTTTGAAGGCACACGATGTAACCCAAAGAAATTTTACAATTTTCTAGAAGTCTCCATCATAGAGAATTCATTTTGATTAAATATTTTGCTAAAATGTGCTGAAGATTCACACTCACTATCCTAGATCAGCTTCCTAAATAAATGACAATCAAACCCTGTAAAAGCTGTAGAGGAAAATGGTCTTAAGAAATCATGTGGATGAAAGACTAAATATGCAGTGCTGGCAGTCATTTGACTGATATCAAATTCAATGAATAATGTCAATCATTGAGTGCACAATGAAATTAGAAATGTTTTATTTAAAAGTTATTCCAAAACAAAATGATGTCCTATGTAAACATCCTGCATAACAACTGAAGAAATTGTAAACCAATATTTAGGTTGTGGTAAATATCTTCAAGTCGTAAAATTTTCTGTAGCTATACATTCTGATTCTTGCAACTTTAGCAATATTGGCTTTAGTCATTCAAAGCTTATCTAGAACCATGAGTCAGCTAAACTTGTTCAAAGTAGACTTCTGTGAAACTTATAGAAAATGTGCTCATGCTATCTCCATATATTTAACTCACTCAACATCTCCGGACATGTCAGGACATAAAAATTTTAGATAAAATAATTTTTGAAAAATTAATTAAACCAGCATCATGCTAATATAACAGGTGCCGTGGTGGGAAGAGCAACCAGAGGGTTGGAAGTTCGAATCCAGCCAAAGACCGTCCTGTAGAAGGGGGCTGGTGCATGTTAAATCTGTTGTGTGGAAGTTTGGAGTGCCAACTCCTGTGTTGCCTCGCTATATGACCATGATTCAAAATTATGTTGTCTTAATCTTTCCCTTTGGGGTTGATCCAGGATCGTCACAAATAGCCCATTGTGTTGCTCCAGTGGGACGTTAATTAAAAATACCATTAGATATACCACATTTCATCAAAATGTTGGTTTTAGACTAATCAGTAGCATGTTATAACTCCTAAAAGGCCTTGTGAATAAATTATTGCACACTTAGTAATTAAACGCATAGTATTACACAGATTAATATTGTAATTTTATTATAAAACAAAAAAACTTGTCATCTGTTCATAATAAGAAAAATTACATGAGATATCTTACCTCATAGCAGTGAAAAATTATAAATTTAATCATTGATTATGTATTTTTTGGCATACAAAACTGATATCTGATGTAACTCCTAAAAAACTACAACTATAACAGGTACCACGGTTAGAAGAGTAATGGACTAGCAACCGGAGGGTTGGGAGTTCGAATCCTGCCAAAGACTGTCGTGTAGAAAGGGGGCTGGTGCATGTTAAATATACTGTGTTCTTACATTAGCGTGGTGTGTAAGTTTGGAGTGCCAGCTTGGGTGTTGCCTCGTTATTTAAAAATTATTCAAAATTATAGTGTGTCTTAATTTTTCCCTTTGGGGTTATAAAAATAACCAAGTAACATAATTTTCATAATCGCCAAATTGAACTTACTTTTAGACCAAAGTGGCCAAGGGTCTGAAAAGTAGGGATGCGACATCAATGTCGATATTTTCAAAACATTAATGTATTGGAGCCGATGTAGCATCACTAGTTGCTAAACCAGTGTTATGAAATGGGGTAAAAAAGTTTAAATACACTGAATTTTAAGAACATCGATGTTTTGGGGGCGATGTATTATCAACATTGATGTTTTAATTTTGAACATTGATACTTCAAAACATTGATGTTTAGCTGTCGATGTTGCATCCGAACCGCACAGTATACATCGCGTTACTTTGCGGGCCTCTAGCAAAGACTTTCTCAAGCCAACAGCAGGGTTCCCACGGTCCTTGAATTTTGTTTTCCTAACTAGGGGCCCTTGAAAATTACGAAACTTGGTAAAAAGTCCTTGAAAGTACTTGATTTTTTTTGGTCTAGTACATAGTTGGAATTTGTGTCCAAACTAGTTTCCTTCACGGCAGGTGCGCAATTTGAGCGTCATTTTGAAGTGTTACGTGTTTTGACACCACGTTTTATATATATGATTGGATTGGATATGGTTTTGTGGCATTGAGTCCTCATGGGACATATTATGCCAAACTCAAGATAGAAAATTAGATATATAATATTGTAATAAAGTGAAATGAGTCAAAACATTATGAATGAATACTATATACAATTATATGTTTATATATATGAACAACCATAATGGGTGATGTATACATGAACCACGTGATATGTATATATGAACACACAAGGTCATACACAATGTTTCATTGACGCGTCATCCCATCGCTTTTTTGCATACAAACATGAAAGAGTTCCACCTCTTTGAACATTTCTTAAAATTGTCTCGGGGATTGATGAAGAAATACAAAGAAAATATTAAGGTTTTTGAAGGGGGTAACTGTTTTTTTTTTCATTTTTAAATTATTAAAGAAATTATACAATTGACGTCGTACGTTCAAGAATGAAAACTTAACAGTTTAGGATATTGAATTATCCGTTTTCGTAAAACGAAGAAGTTTCTTCAAGCACGCTCACAATTCGGACTTTGCATGAAATTCGGACTACCTGAGATGTCAATCGGTGTAAAATTTTCCGCAGATTTCAAATCTGTTAAAATGTTTGCTCTTTTTTTAATGATCGCGAAGACAGAAAACCCCTCTAATAGACATTTTCTGTGTTCGTAATGAATATCTTCATCAAATGTGGCCGAATTCGTATTGAGAAAATATAAAAGTTACAATTGAAAAATTATTTATTTACAGAAAAGCACATTTAAGGTATTCTTGTAAAATTTTCTACAGATTTCAAATCCGTTGAAATTTTTACTATCTTTAACGATTGTGACCAGAGAACAAAAAAGCCGTAACACTGCAGTCAAAACTTTGGATTTGTTTTGTTTCTCAAACAAAATAAACCACGACAGCCATCTGCTGTAGTGGCCTTGGGCGAGAGCAAAATGAAAACGGAGATTGTGTCGATCGAACCATGTGCAAGCTCCCATACTCTTCTTCGTGCCACCAAAGAATTTATCGTACAATATTTTACCTCACGACCGAAATTTATATGTGTGCAAATAGCCTGATAGTTAGCATTGAGACGAGAAGCCCACTTTGCAAAAAAGTTCACAGGTTCTGTGATAAAAGAAAATCCAAACTATAACCAAAATTGATGACAACCTTTCCTCTTTTCTTTGACTGTCAGTAGTTTAAAAAAGGAGTAAAAAAATGTTGTTTTTTTTAATAAATATTTTTCAAATTTTTTTTAATTGACAATTTTTGCACGTGCTTTGTTTTAGGTCGCTATAAAAAACTTTAGGTCCTTGAAAAAAATATTTTTGGTTTTGAAAAGTCCTTGAATTTTTTTTGGACAAAGGCGTGAAAACCATGAACAGTCAACGGTTCATCACACTACTACTCAAAATACCTACCAACTTACCTATGTTGTGAAGAATGGTAGGTTTGAAGAGTTAGGGTAAACGAGGCATAAGTTTGGCAGTCACAAATCTGTCCAAGGCCAGGAGGGCCTGGTGACACTGAGGGTGTTGCGAGTAAGTTTTGGTAGCCTCTTTTAGGAAAAGGAGATCACCCCTAAGGTGTTCCATGAGTTTACAGTGGAAGATGTAATGGTGAGTCGCCAATCTCTCCACACTGACACAGATCAGAAACTTGGTTTCTGAAGAAAAAATAGTTTTTAAAAAAGTATTCCGGAAAGCAATTATGGCCTGCGAGTAGCTGGGATTTTATGGGGTGGTACACGTATTGACTAACATCTGGAGTGGGAAAAAACTTGTGCATTCTTCTACATATTGTATCTCTACTCCATCATAGTTCCCACAACTTCATAAGGATCTTGAGAATTTTAATTGACAAGGCAATTGTGCCCACATTTCACAGACAGCGAATTTTGACAGGATCAGTCTTGTCACCACCCATGTGACATATTGACTGCAGCGACAAAGTAATGTTGTTAGGTGAGACACGACTTCAGAGACAAAGCACTGTTGTCGTCACGTGAGAGGTGACTTACGACCACAGATACATAGTACTGTTGTTATGTGAGAGGTGACTAATGACCGTTAAGGCTTAAAATGGTAATAAACAACAACATAATACATGTAAGATTCGTGTTGTTCTGTTTGGTAAGGTCTATATTAAAGACTTCGAATCTTACAGCACATTGACATTTAATGAATAAATATATACAATTATTATGTACAGTTCAGTAAAATTTAAAACAGTTCCGTCATTATCTGCAGCAGTCGTCTCTGCTCGGAAAAAATACGTCAGCTCTCAATGGCGTCCAGGGGAAAAAGTGTCTGTTCTATTAATTTTCTCGTAACTGAATACCAGAATGTAAATGGCTCGTGACAGTCTTGCCTTGCATTCCTACTACAATGCAACTGACTCCTACCAGTCTCGTTGCTCTTATAATGAGTTCTTTCCAGACTAGTAGACAACTACCGTTGTTTAGTATTCCTACAATCGGCCATCCTGATGATCTTTCGTCCTCGAAAGGAACACGACAAACCTAAAAAAAACAAAACACAAAACAGTATCTGGGAATACATTGATTCAGTATTAGTTATTTCGAGATGAGTTTCGGTTTGAATTTTAGTTGAATCTGAAGTATTCGCTAAATTAACAATTCTTGCGTAATTCACTCGAAAATTATCGCGTCTGCTCAAAACATGAATTCCGCTCTCTGATAAAGTAAGATTTAACTTATTTATGCAATCGAACCCAAGAACAATATGATCAGGTAAATTTTTTAAAACATAAACATCAGTAACAATAATGCATTCATCAATAATAATTTCAGTAGAAAAGAAACCTAGAGGAGAAATGTGTTCTCCTCCTATACCCATTAAAGTCACATTATCAAAACTCAATTTTGGGGATCCAATTTCAACATAAAATTCATATTTTATCATTGACACATCACTTCCTGTGTCGATTAGCGCATTAGATCTTTTCCCGCACATTTCAACATATTTTCTTAGCTTAGTACGAGAATTAAAAGGGCTATTAATTAAAGTTCTATTTACATCTCTTTTGGGACACACGTCGGCCTTGTGCCCATAATTTTTACATTTAAAGCATCTCACACCCTCAGTTTTCTTTTCACAATTTATCGACCTATGTCCATATTCATTGCAGTTGTAACATTTTATATGATTGGTGTTAGTTTGTTCAGGGCGCACGAAAGATCGAGGCTTTAATTTGTCAAAATCCCTATTGGTTTTTAAATGACATCGAGCCGCTTCATATTCGTCTAATTTATTGACGAGTTGGTCTATTTTCGTTATTTTCGGTAGCTCGTCTATAAAATGGTCTCGAACGTCATTGGGTATTTTTCGTTTTAGTTGATCGGTAATCATGAGTTCTTTAAGGTCTTGGTAATTTGATACTTCCAACCCACTCGTCCATTCTTCAAAGAAATTTTTCAGATCATGAGCAAAGTCATTCCAAGTAGAAGACGCTTCTTTTCTATGCGAAAGGAAATTTTGCCTAAATTGTTCCGGATTTAATTTAAAACGTTTCAACAATAATCTCTTGACATTTTCATAGTCATTAGCCTTTTCGTCAGGCTCACGCGTGATAAGATTAGCCAAATCCAATGGGAGTAAACCCAACAAATGTGTAACCCATTCCGTTTTTGGTATTTCGATACGACTAATCTGTCTTTCAAATAAAGTTAAATAACAGCTAATATCCTTATTCGTCTCGTAACGGTTAATCAATTTCAATAAATCGTTATTGTATAGGCTGGTAGTTTTACCATAACTGTTGCCTTGTCTGTTAGCAGTTTCGATTTCGAGTTTCCTTAATTCGAATTCGCGGGCTTGTTTTTCGGCTTCAATTTTCTCTGCGCGGGCTTGTTTTTCGGCTTCAATTTTCTCTGCGCGTTTTTCGGCTTCAATTTTCTCTTCGCGGGCTTGTTTTTCAGCTTCAATTTTCTCTTCGCGTTCAGTTATAATAACGCTCAACAGATTTTTTGTTATCTCCTCGTCATAATTTTCAGAATCTATTATAAGTTTCGAGCACTGCGCTACTTTGGGATTCGCTGGCACTATCAGGCCTAATTCGTCAATCAATGTTAGCAAATCTGCTTTTCGGGCCTTAGTTAAATATGCCATGTCATCAAGTAAAACAAAATTATGTACTCACAGTTTCGAAAGTTCCTTCTATCCGTCTTTTCCGTCAACTCGTCTTTTTCGTCTACGCGTTTTCTTTTTTGTCGTTTCAGTCTATCATCAGCACCACGTCAGGAGAAGTCATGAAACTGTTCTTGCAGATGATTAAAACACAAGTCCAGGTTTGCATAGGTAGTCAAAACATTCCGCCGGCCGGTTCAATCGTCACTGCTTTCGGGGTCTGCTAATCCGTCGTTCAAGCCCTCGTACGAAGGAGGAGAATCGTCGCGGTCGTCAACGGTTTTTCACATCCCGGCCGAGCCCCCATTTTTTGTAAGATTCGTGTTGTTCTGTTTGGTAAGGTCTATATTAAAGACTTCGAATCTTACAGCACATTGACATTTAATGAATAAATATATACAATTATTATGTACAGTTCAGTAAAATTTAAAACAGTTCCGTCATTATCTGCAGCAGTCGTCTCTGCTCGGAAAAAATATGTCAGCTCTCAATGGCGTCCAGGGGAAAAAGTGTCTGTTCTATTAATTTTCTCGTAACTGAATACCAGAATGTGAATGGCTCGTGACAGTCTTGCCTTGCATTCCTACTACAATGCAACTGACTCCTACCAGTCTCGTTGCTCTTATAATGAGTTCTTTCCAGACTAGTAGACAACTACCGTTGTTTAGTATTCCTACATACATAAAGCGATTTAAAATACAGAATAATGTAGGTCCTTGAAATAAAAATATTTATGACGGGAAAAAACTAAATGTTTTGCTTCAGCTGCAAATATATATTAAATACATTATTAAATATATGTAAAATAAACTTACACATTTTTTTTGCCTTTATGTATGCATGTGTAAAAAAATTCTGCCTCCATAGCAGCCCAAATGCAAGTGCTATAATTATAGGATGAGATAGAAAAAACTTTGTTTAAGGAAAGCTATTGAAAACAGTCAAAATGGAATATTTTTTCAATTTAAATTTTGTTATCTTGAGCTCAAATGAGTGAAACAAATCGAGAAGTGTATTTGTTTACAAAAAATTACTTTGCTTAAATCTTAATACTTATTATTGATAACTGCTTTTACTAAGTTTATATTTACTACTAGTTGTCTCAACAAACAGTGGCGAGATTATATTAGGTAGACGATCAAACAAGAGATTTGATTCATTAGAAACTATATTATGAAAATACAAACACTGTGTAGGTTATAAGGACGAATATAAGTTCCACAATAAACAAATACATTCTCATCAATTCTTTCTATTTGACGAGTTTTAGAGTCAGTGATCATTTTATATTGTAAAAATCATAACAAGGCAATTGTTGACTAAATTTCAAATAATTGTAAACATATATAATTTGTTTACATGGGGGTACGTTTTTGCCGCCTGCTTCTTGCATCAACCAATTCTTCAAAGTAGTTACAATACAGACAGTTAACGAATTACAAAAAAAAAATCTGTACATTACAATATTGAATGTCAACATATATTTAGAATATCCACAAAAAAAAAATCATACGGAAAATCATAGCACTCAGCGAGAAAAAAAATGGCGATCTTTTTTACAACGTAGTAGGGTTGCTTGAGAAATTGAGAAGGATTGCCAATTTCCCCAGCCTTCGGTTCTCAAAGCGCTTTCTATCGCCAACTCGCCAAGAGGTGTTGAAAGTATGAGGGTTTCCGCGAGTGCACCCCGGGGTTGTGAAGCCCGTACAAACCTAAAGAAGGAATGCCCCTGGGGGCTTTGAAGGGGGAGAAGTTTGAAACTCCGTTGTAAACACGACTTACCATTCATACAACATCAAATAATGTACACACAATGACAAACTGACACAGTAGAGAAAGAAATACACACGATAAGGAATGTACCTGACAGGAATCGAACCTGTGCCGCCTCCAACTCGAAGGTTGATAGCGCAGTGGACATACCACTGAGCTACGGCGGCCCCCGGATACGTAGGGAACTGAATAAAAAATTATTATGGGTGCCTTCACAATTAATTCGAGTGATTTTTTTAAATTTAACGTCGTACTAGAGTAACACAACGGGCTATGGACGACGGTCCGGGATCAATCAATCCCTTATGGGAAAGATCCCAGGATAACACCACGTCATTTCGAACCACGGTCAGATGACGAGGCAATACTTGAGCTGGGACCCCACTCTCCAAACTTCCACACCAACCCAACGTGAGGACTTTCGGCCACGACAGATTTAAGGTGCATCGGCCGCCTCTACATGAAAGTTTACAATACGTTTGCAAATATACATGCACTGACCCAGATTCAAACCAGGAAGCAACTGATCTAGAGACTAACACCTTAACCAACAGACCGGTTGCATCGGCTGGCTGCTGATAGACGAGATATCTTACCCAATCCTGAGAACCAGAATATTTCTGAGGCGATATTTTACCCAAAAGTTAATTGAGATGTTCGTACTAATTATTTCAATAATGCAACTTCCTTTTATAAATTCGCTGTTAAACAATTACGCAGGCACAGCATACATCCATTGTTTACACAAAAATATACTGTTGAGATATTTCCATTGTTGAATGGCATTGTTTCTATTTCAACACACCAAATAAAATTTAAAAAATCATATCTTGTACTTTTTCTGTGGAAGAGCGAATTGAAATTTCTTCCTGCGATTTTATACGTTTTGCGAATTTTGATAATTTAATAAACAAAAAGCTACTAAAGACTTCTTAATTTGATAATGGCAAAGAAAGACAACTTCTTGAAGCCTTTAAAGACGAAAATCGTCAAGATGGGACATTGGCTCCGAGTTAGAATGTAAGTTCCAAAACTCTTGCAATAAATAATGAGGGTTTCCATCTTGAGTACGCGTTTAAAATAGAATTTTTTTAAATATACGTTTGGTTCACTATCTTTTATGCTTAGACTGAACAAAGATATGTTTTTAAAAAAAATTTAAAATATTTTTCCATTCTTTAATCAGATTGTATGTAATTACACAAGTTCAAATAAAACGACAAATGTGAGAATAATTATAAAAATTAGAGACATTTGCCATTCATCCTATCGACTATTAAATGTTTCGAATCATAGATTTTTTTTTTTTTTTTTTTTTTTTTTGTACTGTAAAAGTGAATCTATAAAACATAATCTTAAGCAATCTGTGGTGCTCAGTTGCATTGTAATTTTCCTTTCAATATTCTATGCATGTCAACATTCAAAAATGAACGTTTTCTTTTATAAGCTACAATGACACCTAAATAGAGTTGTAAAAGTGACCACATCTGAAATTTAGTATCAATTACTAATAAGTGGAATACCACTCATGTTTGTAAAAAACACGTTTAGTTTAGATACAAACCAGGGAAACCCGGAGACCCAGAGAGACAGGGTTTGTTGAAAGATTTGAACGATGATCTTTCGACCGTTGAGTCTTACATAAATGTCGCCTCCGAGCCCGAGCTTCCTTTGCCCCGAGGCTATAAGGGAGGCTCATGTGACTTCCATTACGCAGTAACAATCTTGGAATTCATCAACGGATGGCTGGAGGACAGCATCCGGCAATCGTGGATAGAGCCACACTACGATGTGGACGAGGTATTGAAGTCAACCATCGTGGCCGATACCTCTAATGACATCGAATTAAAACGATCAGAATCCTGGGTCTCTCTCTAGATGCACTAGTCATTTGAAGAGAGTATCCAGTATTGAACTGTAGACTCTTGAATACGACTTCAGATTATGACTGTCGAATATGACTACCGATTACGACTCACGAACATGAGCCACGAATATGACTACCGATTTCGACTCACGAACATGACCCACGAATATGACACACAAAGATGACTCACGAATATGATAGCTATTTGAGACTGTCCGTTGATTCCATAGTTTCTACCCATTAGGCTTTGGAAAGGAGTTTTAGCTGACGAAGCTCCTGACTAAAGTCTTATGGGTCTCCTCTTTTTTGACTACAGTTCTAAAACTAATTTTGAAATAAGCACCTCTGAATTCACTGTACCATAGAACCGAAATAGTTCTTTAGTTCCGAATAGTTTAATAGAAAAAATTAATATTTGATTTCGTTATCCACTACAATAAATTTCTGGCTTACTCACCACCATGTCGTTTGTTTCAATTTAGATCATGTGCTACGTTTTCTAACATTTGCGATTTAATTTTAACGTTTGAAAAGGGGTAACTGTTAGTTTTATTTAAATAGTAGCTACAGCGTGGTCAGCATACCGTTGCTCGTGGTAGCTCTTTCCGTGGGGGTCATGTGTGACCACTGACGCTCGCCAATCCCCGGTGATTGCTACGTATTCCCATTTGCTTTGCTTCGCAAATGAACTCCACAGGCAAGGCCATGATGGCCTCGAAGCGGCTATTATCAACAACGTAAATCAAAACACGCTAGAATTGAAAGGTAGTATGACGTCACATTCCAAAAGGACGAAAGGTGAAGAAATTATTAAATTATAATTTTAAATGTTCTAGATTAAATTTTAAAATTCGGGCTGGACACAAATATCGCAAAAAACTAGGACTACCTGTGTGCCAAATTTCATTATTGTAAGTGCCATAGATTCGTTAGATTACAGTAAAGAGACAGAGGAATACTTCCAGTAGAGATCTATTGCAAATGCTGTAGCTGGAAACCAGATCTGGTTTCAACATGCGACGTGTGCTATAAAAGTTCCGGAACAACTTTTTCTTCTCTAGCCTGCATCCTAACGAGTCCACGTATATTAAAAAATACATTTATTAATTTTATACATATCCCATACCACTGTTATCGCGTTGTTGGATCTGGTGAATGAGTACTCTTATCACGCCATTTTAATAGAATAGGTCACTCACTGACAGTTTGGCGGGTGATGTGGTCAAGGCAAGCTATAAAGTCAAAATGAGCGAACAAAAGACGGCGTGGGCGACCACGGGGTACCGAAGGGCAGAAGGAAGCTGTGATTGTCAAGTAATACTGAAAGAGGACGAAATAGGGGAGGATTTTTATCCCAAATTTCATCGCGGAGAAATGTCTGTCCAAACTTGCAATCCTTTGATATTACTGACTATTGGTGGAAAACAAAATTAGAGTTGGAAACTCGCCAAATAGCCACCCCGACACGAGATCCTGACGATACAATGAGTGCCGTTTCTCGGAATAGCTTCGATGTTGTCCTGGAATTTTTCGAAGAGTTCTCGAATATTTCGAAGTGTTATCTTCGAATTTTTCGAATGTATCGAAGTGTTTTCCTTGAATTTTTCGAATATATTGAAGTGTTTTCCTTGAATTTTTCGAATGTATCGAAGGATTGTCCTCGAATTTTTGGAATATATCGAAATTTAATCCTCGAATTTCCAAATGTATCGAAGTGTTTTCCTCGAATTTACGGAATATATCGGAGTGTTGTCCTCGAATTTTTCGAAGTGTTATCCTCGAATTTTTCGAATATTTCGGAGTGTTGTCCTCGAATTTTTCGAATGTATTGAAGTGTTGCCCTCGAATTTTTAGAATATATCATAGGATTGTCCTCTAATTTTTCGGTGTAGTCCTCGTATTTTACGAAGTGTTGTCTTCGATTTTTTCGAAAATTTCGAAGTGTTGCCCTCTAGTTTTTCGAATATATCGATGGCTATGGTATTTGGTATCCCGGGGCATGAGCTCTGATACCGGGCGCGTCGGCAGGTGGCGGATAGCCGAAAGTCTTGAGCCGAAACATACTCAGGATATCCCCGAATATTGAATAAGGGTTCGCGGACCAGCTTCCGTTAACCCAAAGTGTTATGCGACCCGTGCTGATGGGTGTATGGTACCGACGGTTAATTGGTGCCTTTTACGGAGCCTCCTAGAGTGCTTGGCGAGATCTAGGAGTAATTTGCCTTACCCTGGTATGCAGGCTCTGGCGGGGTGGACTGCATAATTCCTGCGGTATATACACCAATCTATGGAAAAAAATAATGAAAACAAAAACCAAACCACCGACTCCAAAGAGGAAGATAATCAGACCTTGATGGAGACCCAATCCTCAGGATCAGGCCCAGCAAACCCCACAGACAGACCTTGATGGAGATCGAGATCTCCAAAAGATAGTCTTGGGGCTTGACAGGATTGATATACAGAGGAAAAAAATCTCTGGGGCTGCCAAAAAAAGGCTGACCAAAGAAAGGAAGTTAGCTGAGGGTACATGGGTAGAGAACAGACCCAAACCAAAAGCCAAAACCACTCCAAAGGGAAAGGAGTTACAGACCCCGATCAGGCCCTCTACCAAGAGGCCAATGTCGGATGGTAGTACTCCCCACTCTCAGGAGAAAATGTCAACAAAGAGGGCTAAACCTGGAAACGGGGCAGACCCTAGTTATAGTGACACCTTATCGGCTGTGAAGATGGCAGTTGTCGTGGAAGGATATCCAGACCAGAAACTGTCAGAAGAACAGCTGATGACCTTCCAACTAGACGCAATGTCTAAGATTGAGGGCGTTCCTCCGGGAACAGGACCTCAATTCAAATATTGTCGCCTGGAAGGAGGAGCTATAATTATCCTCTGTGCCGACTCTAACAGCAGCCAATGGCTGACCAGAACTGTTAGAGAAATGTCACCATGGAACGGCTTGTCCCTCCTTGTTGACAAGGCACGTAAAATAGTTAAAACCAAAAAATTTATAGCCAAGATCCCAGCTATATACAACAAGTTCTCCGGTAAAGAGATTCTACAAAAAGTAGAAGCTCAGAACGGAGGACTAACTGCCACAGAATGGGGAATCCTCAACCAAAAATCTGGTAATGAGGGTAGAACCATTGTGGTAAGTATCCCAGAACAAGATGCCAAGACCTTGATGGGTGGAGAATGTAAATTCTACATAGGCTTTACCCAAGTGCAGGCTAGGGCTCTGGAAAAACTAGCTACAGCTTCCACTGACAATGTCAATGAAGCTCCTGCAGGCCAACCTGCAGCATAAACGACTTGCTGCAGCCAACCTCAGTGGGGTTTTCCGGACTGAGGGAATCCACATTGCCCTAATCCAAGAACCCTGGCTGTTCAAAGAAGGCATCAGGGTATTAAAGGACAGTGGAGGTAAGTTAATTTATGATTTTGCAAGCTCCTCTCCAAGAGCTTGCTTACTTATTAACAACAACATCGATGCAATGCCGATCCATGAACTCTGTTCTAGGGATTTGGCAGTAGCAAAGATAACTCTTCATAATGGCGGGAGAACGAGAGAAATCTTGATAGGCTCTGGGTACCTGCCATATGAGGAAAAAGATCCTGTGAGTGCAGAGCTGAAGAGATTGTTGACAGCGTGTGCAGAACAGCAATCGGGATTGATTCTCGGTTGTGATGTGAATGCACACCACACAATCTGGGGCAGCTCCAATATCAATGACAGAGGTGAAGCTCTTTTAGACTTTGTACTTGAAAATAACCTAGATATCTTAAATGTAGGAAACAAACCGACCTTTATAACTAGTGTAAGAAAGGAAGTACTTGATATAACCTTAGCCAGCCCTGAACTAAGTAGTTATATTCACAATTGGCATGTTGATGAGAAGCCTTCAATGGCAGACCATCAATTTATCCACTTCTCACTGAAATCTAAATATCACTGGGAGAAGACGTTCAGAGATCCCAAAAGGACGAACTGGACCTTTTTTTACAATGAACTCCAGAATTACCTGAAGGACTTCTCTCGGAAAATCTATGATACTTACGATCTAGAACTGTTCGCAGACGGTCTGCAGCAGGCAATCTATATCTCATATACAAATAACTGTCCCCTGCTTCTAAGGAAAGGCAAACAACCAAACTCATGGTGGAACCAAAACCTTATGAGGCAGAGGAAGACAGTAAGAAAACTTTTCAGGAAAGCAAAGAAATCTGGCAAGTGGGAAGAATACAAGTGCCTACTTTCAGAATACAACAAAGCTGTTCGAATGGCCAAAAGGAATTCATGGAGGAAGTTCTGTGAATCGGTTGAAAGTACCGCTGAGGGCGCTAGACTCCACAAAATTCTTAAAAGAGATACACCAATATTGGTGGGGACCCTTAAGAATAATTCCGGTGGCTATACCAAAACTGGCAGAGAAGTTATAGAGACTCTGGTTGAGACACATTTTCCAAACTCCAACTTGGTACCTAATGAGTTAAACCCTTCTCCTCTGAGATATCCAATAAGGGTGAGAAGGGAAAACTGGATAGTTGCAAAGAAAATTTTTACTGTTAAACAAGTACTATGGGCTATCAACTCATTTGAACCATATAAAACTCCAGGACCAGATGGGATAATACCGATTGTGCTTCAGAAATCGGCCGATCTCATCTCACGGGTCTTGTGTAAAATGTTCAGAGCTAGTCTAGCTCTTGAATATATCCCCAGACCATGGAGAAAGGCAAGGGTAGTCTTTCTGCCCAAACCTGGAAAAAGCCAATATGACCAGGCTAAGAACTTTCGTCCTATCAGTCTATCATCTTTCATACTTAAGTGTATGGAAAAAATAATTGATAGACACATTAGGGATGTAATGAGGAGTACCAGACCTCTTCACAAAAACCAATTTGCCTATCAACCCGGTAAATCTACAGAGGTGGCTTTGCAACACCTGGTTGTAAAGATTGAGAAGACCCTGGAGTGCAAGGAAATGGCTTTGGCAGCTTTTCTTGATATTGAGGGTGCTTTCGATAATACCTCTTTTAACTCAATCGATGCTGCTGCTGCCAGCAGAGCTATTGAACCACAGGTCTGCAAATGGATAAACTTCTTGTTAGCAGACAGAATTATTACAACAGAGTGGTTTGGGGCAACACTTCAGGCTAGACCCACTAGAGGCTGCCCTCAGGGAGGAGTTCTCTCCCCTCTGTTGTGGAAACTGGTGGTTGATGACCTAATTGCAGACCTCAATCAAAGCGGCATTTACGCCCAGGGATATGCAGATGACATTGTCGTCTACATATCGGGCATGGATGTGAAAACGGTGATAAATATCATGCAGGGGACCCTGAACAGAATCGCAATATGGTGCTGTGAAAAGAATTTGAGAGTAAATCCTCAAAAGACTACTCTTGTCCCATTTACACGAAGAACCTGCATTGACAAAAGTGATATACCTACCCTACTAGGGGAAAAAGTAAATATGCTGAGCGAGGTTAAATATCTGGGAGTTATACTGGACACTAAATTAACCTGGAATCAGCATTTGAAAAGTAAAATTAAACAAGCAAAAGTTGGACTTCTACGATGTAGAAGAGTTCTTGGTAAATCATGGGGTCTAAGTCCAAAGATGACCTATTGGCTATACACTATGGCTATTAGACCCATTGTGACCTATGCGGCTGTGGTCTGGTGGAAAAAGACGGAACAATTGACTGTTAAGACCAAGCTAGACAGTCTTCAAAGAGCTGCCTGCCTGAGTATAACAGGTGCTATGTCCTCCACTCCCACCAGAGCCATGGAAATTATTCTATCTGTCGTCCCACTCGATATCTTTATCAGCGGTGCTGCCAGAAGAAGTTCCTACAGACTGGAAAACGCTGGACTGTGGATGGATTTTGCCAGCCAAAAGTCCCACACCAGTATTAACCAAAAATTCTTTGACCCTATACTTTTGATGCCCTCTGACATCATGGAGACAAGATTCCTCTTTCAAAGACCCTTTGAGGTACTTATTGACCTAAGAGAGGAATGGAAAGAGGAAAACTACAAGCTCACAAATGGAGACATTGTGTGGTACACAGATGGCTCCAGACAAAATGAAAAGGCAGGTGCTGGAATATGTGGGATCAGACCTAAGGCAAGGATTTCCAGAAAATTAGGAAAACATGCCACAGTATTTCAAGCGGAACTGCTTGCTATCATCTACTGTCTACAAGAATGTTCTAGAAGATCCTACTCAAATAGGAAAATCTACATATTCAGTGACAGTCAAGCAGCCTTAAAGGCAATAAACTCATTCCAAATAAGCTCCAAACTTGTTTGGGAATGTAGGAACCTTCTACATGACTTGGGGACCCATAATAGGATCTTTCTTACTTGGGTACCAGGGCATACTGGTGTAGAAGGAAACGAAAATGCAGATAAGTTAGCCAAACTGGGGACTGCAGACCTACCTTTAAGCCCTGAGCCTTTTTGCGGGATCTCTAAGACTACCGCAAAAAAAGGGTGATAGGAGAAAGAATGCTTAAAGAAACTACAAAAAAGTGGAAGCAAACCACCGATCAAAAACATGCGAGGCTTATGATTCAAGAACCTTCTATGAAAACATCTTCTCAGATCCTTCGTCTTAGCAGGGGTAAGATGAGGGTGATAGTTGGATTTTTCACAGGCCACTATCACCTAAGAAAACACCTTCATAGGATGGGAATCTTTAAAGAAGAACCTCTATGCAGAAAATGCAATATGGTGGAGGAAACTGCCCACCACATACTTTTTGAATGCGAAGCTCTGCTTCACATAAGGCACTCAAGTCTAGGTCTTGGAACAGAACTTGATACAATTCACGAAGAACCTGTCAAAAGCCTTTTGGCCTTTCTCAAGGAATCTGTCTTTCTCTGACAGGAATATCGAAAAACAATGGGGTTTGGTTCAATATTCCCTAGTGGAATCAGCACCTAGGGCTTTCCTGACCTCCCCACTCTATATGACTATGACTATGAGGTATTTGGTATGTATATGTATATACTATATGGCTATGGTATATCCTGTGGCGGGAATAATATTCCGTTTTTGACGCAGAAGAGGCATTTTCGTTGTTTCAAGGAGGATGTTGTAGCTTTTTCTTCATTAGATTTCATATTTCAAACTAATCTTATTTTTTTTAAATGTTTCTTTTAAAACAGTGTTATTTTGATCTGTACTGATATGATCCATGAATTCAGATCTCTTTCTAAATGATAGCAAACATTCTGAACAATTCTTGTTTTTTATCGGATCAGGAACGCATATTTTCATATGCCTTCTGCAAGAGAAAGCATTTGAAAATATATTGCACAGTGCACATACATTTTTGGCAATTTGCGTATTTCTGCAGACTGATGATTCACGTACCACATCCAAAACTGAACTTTTATTATTTTGTGGAAATATCAAAACTATATTTAAGGGGACCTAGCACCTTAATAATGACAAAAATTTTTTGCCTCAAAAGTTGCCTTATTTTATTTAAAATGTCGTCCTAGAAAATGGGACTAATTCTTGTAACTTTTTAAAAAGTTGTACGAATTTTTGAGAGTGTACCTGAACGATCAGTTTTTCGAAACCAAAACCAACCGCATTTGTGCGTCTGCAAAGCCTTATTTTCGATTAATTAACTGAAATAGCTTCGAAGATGAAAGGTATCTTTGTAACTGTTACTGATATAATGGCTTTTTTATTTATAATTTACTCGTACAGGGTATAATACTGATGTAGCGATAATTTGAGATAAAAGGCTTTAGTTTTTGTTTTCTGTTTGATATTTGTTATTCTGTTGTTTCTTTTTCTGTTTATACGTTATTATTAATTATACCTATACGTAAACGAGTGCCGAGAAGGTAAATAAAGTAGGTTTGGTTTCCGATACTCAACTTTACTTTATTTGGTCCAAGTGGCCAAAGGAGAATTTTGTGTCAAAAAAGGTGCCGAAATGGCCACATCAAACTAATTTTGCGAGTATAATATAGGGTGCTTTCAACTTTCAAAAGCTGTTGGAATTATGTTATGATCCGATACCTTAAATAGTAGACAGATAATTGATGCTCGAAAGAATTATCAGCGAAAGAACCTTTTAAGTGCCGAATTTTAACATTTTCGAAAATTTGTGTGGAATTGGCTCTTAAAAAAAGGGATTACTTATTGTCTAGGGCAGTTTTAAACTTCACTTATTTGTAGAAAGTAGCTATAGTAAAAATTTAAATAAATTTTATTTATAATTTCTATTATAATTTTAAAACTTTAAACTGCTTTTTCTCCTACGTAATTTTTTGTATATATGTTACAATTCAAAATGCAAAGGCTTTTTTAACTTCCAATCAATTGACTTCAATTTTTTTTACAGTATTATACCATATGGTACTAGCCGACCCTTTTTCTCTAACACGTGGACGCTGGAATGTGCATAATCAGCCAGTCGGTGACATCAACTTCAGAGTATGCACGTGTGTTTTTGACAAAATACCGAGAGTTTTTCTCATCAGCGGCCTGGCGTTCCGTCGGTCCACCCCTTTTTCCTTCCCCTTGTGTCTGGCAATTGAGGTCAGAGATGCGATAAACCGTTCTGTGCGTTTTCAGGAACGATTTTCCCATCGACACAGCTGGAGTTCCGTCGGTTCCCTAATCCCATGTCTGGAATGGAGATTAGCTTTTGGGAACTCAAGTCGGCATTACAGACGGTTTTTGCATCTGTGTGGGGGGTTTCTTCAGTTCTGTTGTAGACTGAAACATCTCTTGCCAGGGCTCGGAATTCACTCCCCTCCCGTTCGCAGCTGCGCTTCTGCGGACCCAAGAATTTGAGAAAGAGGCCGATTCTGAATTCGACGAGAGACAGACGTCTCTGTTTTGTGGAGAGCCATTGTTGTTTTGGCTTCAGGCAGGTTTTCGATTGTCGATGGCTGTGCCCTAACTTATAACTTGTAAGATTAGTTGTAAATATTTTAAATATCCCAATACATAGTTTAATTTTAAACCAGCTGTCCGTCTAATTCTTACATGACGGTACAGTATACACTGCCCTCCAAAAGTTAAAGTACAGGATGTTTTCGAAGCTCACCAATAAAAAATTGCAGTAACAATAAAATTAATACTTATTATGAATGATATTAACGAACTTTGAGAACACTAATGCTAAAACTGTAGTCACCACTTTTATTTTAAAATGGACACTTTATAAAAATGTGCAATAATCAAACTTTTGTGACTTCGTGTGAAAGTTTTGTGCATGATTGTTGAACTTCAATTATTGTTGGCAATTGCGTTGACAATATACAGGAGTGTATAGCAATGTCCAGGAGAATTCGTTTACCCGATCGTTAAGGTGACGTATGGTCGCGCCGTCCGAAAAGCCCTCGTCTACCTTGGATGGGTGCGATGGGGAGTAGACGTGGTCGACTCGCGATTGTTTGCTCTGAAAATACCGATAATTGAGCCGGAAAAGTTTTCTTCGTAGTTTCGTGTCATCAGAGACGCACACCCAGGTAAAAAGTAATTTTTAATAATCAGTAAAAAGTAGGTTTTATGGTGCCGGGTCCTCTTAACGCAACATTATGCATTTTAAATTTACATGTAATCACGAAAAAATCTGGAAACAAGATTTCTCAGTTCATTCATTCTGTAGCTTTCGTGTCCAAATAATCAAAATGACTTATGACTTGAACGCAAAGGTATCATTTGATTATTATCATGTGTTTTTGTAATTTGCGAGATGAAATCAAGAAAATAAATAAACGTGTTCTAAGATCCGCAGAAACAAACCAAAACCGTTTCAAAGCGGTTGTTTTAAAAATAATTAGACATTTAAAATCTCGTTTCATGTTTCAAAAAGGGCCGTAAGTTTTTATTCGATTGGGATCCGGGAATTTAGGATGAAAGTATTATATACATGGGGAACTAGTTAATCAACAATAAATATTTGGTGCTACAATCTAGTAAAATTTCATTCAATTGCTATATAATAAAGGTAGAAAAACGCTCGAGTATTTCTCCACTACGTCAATCTATTGGACACACCCGTAAAACCTAAATTTGTATTTCATTAATTTTGTGTTCGTAAATTAAAAAAAATTATATATCTAGTTACAAAATAAAATCTAATATATAAAATTTAAGTGCACTTAAGTTCCTCGTGACGTTTTGTAACTCCAAAAATTAGACGTTCATGTTCTAATAAGGTTTTCAGTAAAGTTGTCATTAGAGTTTACTAAATACAATCAAAATCGTTTTGTCGAGAGC
Source organism: Metellina segmentata (assembly GCA_947359465.1). Taxonomy (NCBI): domain Eukaryota; kingdom Metazoa; phylum Arthropoda; class Arachnida; order Araneae; family Tetragnathidae; genus Metellina; species Metellina segmentata. The sequence continues at coordinate 9,951,634 of OX375876.1, read as the reverse complement.
AATGAATATCGTCAACTGAATGAAAGAACTAGATAATTTGAAAAATGGTGTATTTTCATATATATTTAAATTAGAAAAGCTGAGATCATTCAAAATTTTATGCAATCAATAGATAATTTATTTTGACTACTTAGGCTCTATGCTATCGGCTATTAAAAAATTCAAGTATATATATAGAACTGAGATTGGGAGAAAAATGTTTTTTACTCGTATCTCAAAACTCAAATTTCAGTTACCTAGTTCTTCCATCCAGATATGGCGATATTATTTCAGATTAATTCTCGACAGGAGACTGTCTTTATCGCAAATTTTATATCGGACATTATTTGAATTTGTTTCCTGCACAATTTATTAACACGCACATATATAAAATAGTTGAACATTGTCGGCGTTACACCCCCTCATTTATCTTCGTTACCATGCACAACACTTGACATCTGTCTGTTTATTGGTTGAAGTTACCTCTCCATGTTTGAAAAGTACGTTGAAATTGAAAAGAAAAGAGTAAAGGAATATTTTGTTTCATTTAGATCACACGTGACGAATAAGAATGTTCATCTGTGTTAAAGAAATTTTGTTTTGTCTGCTGACAAATTATGTCGCTTATGCAAATTCCAATGTTGCAAGTGCCGTATATCCGTCAGAATTATGGTAACGAAAAACTGAAAAACACACACTTTTTTTATAATAATAGAGATAAGTGCATTGAATATGGATGAACTCGCATATGCGTACTTATATTTAGATTGGTAATGTAAGCTAATAAATTTGACTAAAAAAATATTACATATTTTTTACTGTAGTTTTTACCTCGCGAATTAATTTAATATTCTTAAAAGTTTAAATTTTTATGAGCACTATATTCGGATAGGTGAATATAATCCTGCCATAATTAAATAGTGTAATGTACCCCCAAAATGGCCACCCCACTTAAATGGCCTGATTTTTCTAAACCGCTGAGCTGACCATGACCCATAATGACTGTATGTAATTAGATTCATCGAATTAAAATAATCCAAAATTATTTTTTTTGTGAAATGAGCTAATGGGATTTCTTTGCAATATTATGTGAGCATGATTATGTGTATGTTAATTTATACTCGAATTCAATCAATGCTGTAATTATTCATATTGGGTTGGCATTGAGTCAAACGCATCTTTTAACAAATACCGCTAGAAGGTTTTTTTGAAAGAGTGTCCTTTTCAAATTAAGGCATTTCGAGATCCTTATTGTTCTGAACTTTTCTATCGCATTACGATTTTTTTCATACATCGTCTTCTGATCGCGTTGGGTTAAATTTAAGCTTAAGTAATTAAAAACTGCAAAAAAAAGCTCATACATACGGGTAGCATATTCATATAGGAACAGAGTATTTTAAATATTTGATCAAATTTTAATTAATTTTTTTCTTGATAATGTCATCTTTAAAAAAATCGAATAACTTTTTCAGTTCCAATGAATTGTAATTTTTAATAACCATTTTTTCTTCAGAAACACTTTAGATGTATACGATTTTTAAAATGCGTTTGTTGAAATTTAATTTGCCCGTTCAATTGCTAATTTCAGGCTTTATACCTCACAATTTTTTTTTTCCTGTTACAAAAATTGTTTTTTTTTTCCGCATAAAAGTTAATCGCCTGAAAAAATTTTAATCGATGATGCGAGTACTTGCCTGGATTTGAATGGAAAAATCTTCCACAGTGTGCTTGTTTTATCTGGAGATTCGAATCTATCTTTGCTAGCTGAACTACAATTTATGTGTAAACCCAGAGAACTGAACGAGAAATAATGACAAGTAGCAGCAAAAAAGTTTTTATTTGCGAGGGGTTTGCCAGTTTGGTGCTCAAAATTTCACAATAACGAGTTTACGAATCGCGTTGAAAGCTGTGATTTCTGAACTTTTATGCTTTTAAAACTATTTTTATTCATCTCCACTTGAATTACATTGTATGCAACATGACCATCTGAAGTTATCTGAACAGGCATTTTGTACAACCTTATTTATTTATATTATTTCACTTCAAGTCCATTTTACTTTATAATACTATTGTGAATTGGTTTACAAGCTAAAGATGTAATTTGTCGATCTAAAAACAAGCAAATTGGTTTGCACTATCCGTTTTGTAAATTATGGTTAATAATTTGGGGATTAATAGTTTTTATCAATAGTTTACTATCGAGAAACAGCAAGGAGTCAATTTTTGTTTTACCCTTTTATGAATACAAAAACAATATCCCAATAGTGAACGTGTCTATCAAATAACACAACACACACAAGTAATTTATTACACATATCATTTAGTTATTTTGATGAAAACAATGAGCAATAGGAAACAATAGGATAAAAGGAACAAAGTTTAGTCTAAAAATATTTCCTAACAATTTTCGCATTTGTCTGGATGCGGATGAATAGTTCTAACATAAGGAGGGGAACTTTGTTTAGAACTTATTTTCCTTTGACAAGTTGTACTAAAAGCTTGGCAACAGTGTTCAATGTATTCTCCATATTCCATTAAAGTCTTAAAACTGAAGGTTAAATAATTCTAAGAGTTGTGATAGAATCGGTGGAATAGTCTTTACAATTCAAAAGGTTTTTTTAAATGATATGTTTTCTTTGAAACAGCGCAAAACAAAACGGTTAACTAATTGGATACTATGCAATCAAGCTCGTTGTATTATTACGAACAAAAGTAACCTTAATCAGTCATTACATAACAAAAGATTACTTGTTATTTTCATTGTTTTGTATACATAGCATACCAAACTACAATTAGACCAAACGAACAAAACTAAGTGTATAACACATTTCAGTAAATTTTCTTTACATTAAACTTGATAAAAATCTAACAAATCCATTTAATTAGTATCTGCTCAGCTTTCAGAAACCAAATCTTTGTCTTAATACAATAATTTCAAGTTAGGCGTTAATTAACTAAATTTGAAGTCGGAATACCTTTGTATAGAACTTGTTGGAAATATAATCCCTAGGTACCTAGAATATATTTTCTATGCGTGGGCATGCAAATTTGTTTTAATTCATATAACACTTCATTTCCTCATGAAACGGCTAGATAAGTATATACCCTCATTAGTTTCTCCAGTACAAGACCCTATACAGATCGGTCCTTGACCAGGCCAAGCACACTCTGGTCAGGATAGGTTTGTGAATGGATTACCGCACCAACAGAAATATACAATGGTAAGTCAAAAGAATCTGCATTTTCGCTACATCTTAGGTTCGCTAGATCAATCGCTTAAACACGTCTTTAGGTTTGCTACATTGCTTTATGCGCGATCATGCTTAGAGTTGATACTACTGTGTTTAGGTTACAGAAGTCTGACCTAATTGGGTCATTTCTTGAGTCCGTATCAGTATAAACATGGCCTCTACGCTAGAAGTGTGCACCAATTAGGAACGAAAAGCAGCGATTATATTTCTTGAGTAGCAAGGTGTGTCAGGAGCTAAAATTCATCGCAGGATTGTGTAAAAGTGCATGAGTGGATCGAGAACCTAAAGATGCCAGACAAGCGTGATCGCCAATCCACTTACTCCACTGACGAGTCGATTCAGTAGCTCCAGAAATGGTACTGGCAAACCGACGAGCAACAATCGACACTAGCGCATTCTTTACAGACAAGGAAGCGGTTGCACGACCCAATGAAAACCTTGGAGGGAATGCGCAAGCTTCGACCATTGGTCTAACTCAGGGATGGGCAAACTTTTTCGGTCGCGGGCCAAAAATCGAAAAAAAAAGTTTGGCGGGCCAAGATAAATTTTTCTAAAATTTTAAAAACAATATACAAGTATTACAATTCAAATATGTTAACGAGATGAATGAAATTGCGATTTCATTTTTAAAAGTTCCTTATAGTGAGGTTCGAAGTGAGATGTACTGATTCTAAGGAACGAGGCTAAATGTTCATCTGTCAGTCTAATTCTGAAATAATTCTTTCTAAGGTTCATAGTTGAAAACACTTGTTCACAAATTTAAGATGATTCAAACATAGCACTGATTTTCTGGGCGTGAGATATTAAATTTGGGAAATTTACTTTCAATAATGATTTGTAAAACTCTAACTTCGGCATATTTAGAAACAACTGCTTGAGATGATTATTAGATTGCAACTCAATTAATTCAAGCTGCAAGTCTGACGTCACTGCTTCACAATTTACGTTGAAAGGCATGATAAAAATATCCAATTCTGTTTGAATGGCACTGAAATCTTAAAAACTGCGTTCGAACTCAAAATGCAGTTTTTTCAAGCCATCTTCATGATTCTTATGTATCTTTTCATTTATTGAGGGTATTGAATTTAACCTCAAGAAATGAGACAGGTCGTTCTTAGCTAGCTGCCCAGCAAACAGATTAAGTTTTAGTTTAAAAGCCTTGAGATGGGCCCAGATATCGTCGATAAATTGATTTTCCCCTTGCATCTTAACATTCAAGTTGCTCATATGACAAAGAAGATCTGTGAAAAATGCAAAGTCCGAAAGCCATTCTGTATCTTCTAACATTTCGCACTCCGCAGAACACTGTTTCTCACGGAAGAACGACACAATGTCGTCTTTCAGCTGCCAAACTCGCTCGAAAACACATCCTGCACTAAGCCACCTTACTTTCGTGTAATACAGTACATCAGAGCATTCAGATTGCACGGACTGAAGAAAATCTCGAAATTCTATCTGCGGGCCGGATGAAACCTTCTGAGGAAGGAGTTGGCCCGCGGGCCGTTGTTTGCCCATCCCTGGTCTAACTGCATCGAAAGAAAATGAGATTAGAAAAATGACATTTAAAAAAATATATTTACACGAAGGTAGTGGTTGAAATTAAGTGCAGATAATTTTCGAATCCTCAGTAGTTCCAGAGGTTTCATCCACAATTACTTAGCACAGCAAAGAATGAACCTATTTGTATAACCAAGCAGCACGAAACTGAACCTAATACGACTCATTCAGAATTAGTTATTCCAGAGCGAACAACTTCCTTTAAGAGACGTTCTTTTGCTCGAGTCGGCTCTAAAAGGTTTCATTTACGTGAAAGAAAATCGGGAAGTGATTTTCCTTAAACCTTTTATTTTTTTGTTACATCTTTTGTATGACATAAATACAATAAAATCACTACTAAACTGTTTTGGAATTCCTTTCATTATGTTACTTTAGAGTAATTGTTATTTCCTGCACCAGAATAAACTTTAATGAATGTTGAAATTTTACCAATGAGTTTAAATTTTACGCGAAACAAAACTCATCAAAATTTTCTACGCACAATATTGAATTAAATTTAAATTAGGCAAGTGATTCATTTCTTTGGATTATCAATTAGCGACCAAATAAAGATGATGTGAAAGAGGATATCGAGTTCATTTCTTAAATTTATGATTGTAAGCGCTCATATTTTGTCGCATTTCCTGGTCGGAATAACAATTCAACTTTGATTTATGAAGCTATGCAGTTACTAAATTACACATATTAAAAAAATTTTAGTCATTTCTAAATTATCGCGAAGTGGTGACTATGACAATGATAGTTGGAAAGCAGGGTACAAGGCACAACAAAAACAAATGAGAAACTTCTTTGACAAAAGGAAAATTTATCAATTCAATATTCAGTTTATTCAAGATTCTCAAATATATAAACTATTAACATTGCTTTTTACAGAAGTAGTAGTCATAATCTACAACCAACTTATTAATCACATCTACACTTGTATATCATTTCCAGCAAACAAACTCATATCTAGCCGATTGAAGTAAAACTGTCGGTATTAAAAATTTGAAATAAGCAAATTTGTTATAAAATATTCATCCACGATAGAAATTTTCATTTAATACATCAATGACAGGGTTCACGTTTTGCAACTTACAATTCTTAAAATATGGACTGAATTTATCAAATTATATTTTCATTTAAAGCGTGTTTAGAAATACACTATTTTCAATATGCTTTTCCTGCTATTGTCATGAAAGATCTGATTATTTCTAGAACTGATCGATTTGAACGTTTGATAACTCAACTAAATAATCAATAACATGAAATGCTCGATTTAATTTCGTTTCAGCTCTGGAAATATTTTTTGGATAAAAAATCTGATGGAAATTCTTTTATTTTCTGTAAACTGAAAGACTCGCGAGTCTTAAATAATCTAATTTCATTTGTGCAAAATTTGAGGACATAATGCATGAGATTATTTGAATAATACTCGTATTTGAGAAAGGAATAGATTGCATTGTTTGACTGGCCCGATTCTCACAGATGTGCCTTCCAAAAGGACGTTGTCTCACACCACTGGAATTCCGGGGCCCTCGAAATTCCTTTAGCACTAGAGAACAAAGCCCCCTGGATGGATTACTGTTTTAACAGATATTTAAGAATGATGTTTACTGAAACTGAACAGTATCCCAGTCATTTGAAATTTATATCCGGCACTATTATTAAACGCTACATGGTCAGTTATTTATTCTAATATCTTGAGTTACAGAACCCGATCTCAGAATATTGATCCCTCCACATTAGTATACACTCTAATTAGATTTGAAATGTCGTGGTTTTGAAATAACAACACGGTTACACACACGAAATACATTGAATTGCAACAACCTGAAGCAAAATTTGGTTTCTAGACTTTTGGACGAAACGTAGACAATGTTTCCTGGTTGACGAAATCACTCACTTTCCAACCGAGGCAAGCAGCTTCCTGGATGAGGGGAGATGAGAGGCGAGCAGCTTCCTGGATGAGAGGCGAGCAGCTTCAAGGATGAGAGGGGAGAGGAGAGAGGAGTGGAGGGGTGAGCAGCTTCCTGGATGAGAGGGGAGATGAGGCGTGCAGCTTCCTGGATGAGAAGGGAGATGAGGCGTGCAGCTTCCTGGATGAGAAGGATGAGGCGTGCAGCTTCCTGGATAAGAGGGGAGATGAGGCGTGCAGCTTCCTGGATGAGAGGGGAGATGAGGCGTGCAGCTTCCTGGATGAGAGGGGAGATGAGGCGTGCAGCTTCCTGGATGAGAGGGGAGATGAGGCGTGCAGCTTCCTGGATGAGAGGCGAGGCGTGCAGCTTCCTGGAGTAGAAGGGAGGGGAGAGGCGAGAAGCTTCCTTCTCGGGAAACTTTATAAAATTCAAGTCTTAAAATATTTTATGAAAGCCATTAATACATTGTATATTAATGTCATGGAGATTCTTTCAATTTAATTTTAAAACGTTCGACTGAAAGTGGTTGAAGTTGAAAAATAACTGTTGGCACCAACACTTTATTTAAATGAGGGGCAGGGACGCTAACGAAAGTGGGTTGCAAGATGAAGGAAATGACGCACTGCATAGACATATCGTGACGCTCAGAGGGTTAAAAGAACTTTAGCTAATGTGATAGAGGCATTTTGTAGTCATTGCAATCATGTATTTAGGATAATCTTTGTTTGGACATATTCCAAGTAGAATATCCCCGACAGATTAGATGGGTTGTTTTTAGGATGCAAAAGCTTATTTGGCCAAGCTGCCAAACACAAGGTACTTGATACAACTAAGGAGGTTAAACAGCAAAAGCTAGAAGGGCAGGTAAGGGAGGACGGAAGGTCACAAGGGTAGCTCGGGATTGTGATGCCCGTGTGTACTTAAAGTGTAACCTCCGAATGGAAAAGGGGAAAGCTTTTTCGTTTGAATGACCTGGTTTCGGGAAAGATTCAGATTCTTCTACCTTCGCACATTTTTCTTTAACTATCTTAAATATGAGCAGGTCAAAGCTAGTTGGAGTTTTATAGCATAAGGACCATAAGCAGACGCAAACCTAACCAAGTGCACGATTAAATATACTCAATAAAAATGGTTGAAAATAAACCAGACAGACCAAGTACTAAAAGAGCCTACAGATGTAATTCTCTATGTATAGCATTAAGACTTTGGTGTTCACTACAAAGTGAAAGGATCCCCCCCCCCTCATCGAGAACTAAAAGGCATAATTAACACTAAAAATGACCTATATTGAAATACATTTAAAAAGCCCAAGTCATCGTAGCTTGAAAAAAATGTCACTATATGTTCGTAATAGCGTATCGGGTCAACGCAAGGACAGAATTTACAGCTAATTTCGCTACAAAGAATAAGATCAAAAGTGAAATTCCATGACCATACGAGTACTTAAAATCTGAATGGGGTTTTTGCAAATTTTAGCAGTTTGACTAGGAAATAGGTCAAAGCCCTGAAACCTTTCTCTCTGCACGCTTGTTGTGACGAATCACGTGGAAACATAGCAACTGCATTTGCTTGTCATAGAAAACCGGAGGCTTTTGAAAGGTGAGATAATTTTAATAAAAATGTACTACATCAATTCTCTTTCAAAAAGCATCCAAGTTGAAAGATAAACTTGTTTCCAGAGAACGTAAAATGGAGTACTTGTTCAGATAAAAACATTAGTCACTAAATGTTTGAGAACTAACCCACGCCCTTCCAAAAGGAACTTTGCAAGAAGTGCAGCTTTTTAATGCAATGTGTTATCCAATAACCTGTATAACAGATCATATTCTAGAATTAAAAAGGTTTTCCTAGTGCTTGATGTTAGCGACCCTGGGTTTAAATTTTTCATCACTTCCTCAAGATAAAATGTTATAACAGTATCGATATTTATTGTAAAAATATATTAAACTCTGCGAAGTAATAAACCACAGTACTCTTAAAGATATTCAATGAAACACTACCACCCTGAAACGGAAACACCACAAATAGCACGCGAAGGAGCAAATAGAATTATACAAACTCACGGCAGAGCGACGGTAAAACAAGCGGCAGAGCGACGGTAAAAACAAGCGGCAGAGCGACGGTAAAAACAAGCGGCAGAGCGACGGTAAAAACAAGCGGCAGAGCGACGGTAAAAACAAGCGGCAGAGCGACGGTAAAAACAAGCGGCAGAGCGACGGTAAAAACAAGCGGCAGAGCGACGGTAAAAACAAGCGGCAGAGCGACGGTAAAAACAAGCGGCAGAGCGACGGTAAAAACAAGCGGCAGAGCGACGGTAAAAACAAGCGGCAGAGCGACGGTAAAAACAAGCGGCAGAGCGACGGTAAAAACAAGCGGCAGAGCGACGGTAAAAACAAGCGGCAGAGCGACGGTAAAAACAAGCGGCAGAGCGACGGTAAAAACAAGCGGCAGAGCGACGGTAAAAACAAGCGGCAGAGCGACGGTAAAAACAAGCGGCAGAGCGACGGTAAAAACAAGCGGCAGAGCGACGGTAAAAACAAGCGGCAGAGCGACGGTAAAAACAAGCGGCAGAGCGACGGTAAAAACAAGCGGCAGAGCGACGGTAAAAACAAGCGGCGCGGCGACGGTAAAAACAAGCGGCGCGGCGACGGTAAAAACAAGCGGCGCGGCGACGGTAAAAACAAGCGGCGCGGCGACGGTAAAAACAAGCGGCGCGGCGACGGTAAAAACAAGCGGCGCGGCGACGGTAAAAACAAGCGGCGCGGCGACGGTAAAAACAAGCGGCGCGGCGACGGTAAAAACAAGCGGCGTGGCGACGGTAAAAACAAGCGGCGCGGCGACGGTAAAAACAAGCAAGCGGCACGGCGACGGTAAAAACAAGCAAGCGGCACGGCGACGGTAACACAAACGACACGCGGTTCAACCACGCGAACGTCAAATGTAGGTAAATTTATTTGGTGGTAGTGTTTCAGTGGCATCTTCAAGAGCACATATCACAAAAGTTAAAAAGCTGTTCTAAAAATTTCCGAACAGTTTGCTTGCTGTTCCATGACTACTTGAACGATTTAATACGGGGAAGTTTTAAATTCACTTTTTGGTTTTTGAGAGATTAGTAATATACTTTAGCATTGTCTTGCACTCTCAGCATGTCATTGATGCATCAATTAACATGGTAGAAAAACGAGTGCTCAATGCAACAAGCTATTTTTCCGATCGTCTGTTTTCCACGCTACACAACATAACAATCCAAATGAAAAAAAATAGACTATAAATACTTTACTTGTTGAGCATGCTGGTCAACAGGAAACGTGGTTTGTTTATTACGTTTCACACTCAGGCTGCTTAGTTCAAACTCTAGAATTATACTTCAATTCATCAATCCAGCTAGAAGTTCCACACACCATTTATAAACCACTAAATCCTTGCTTTCACGGATTAAATTCGGTTTCCCTGTGGATTATGAAAACTAATCGTTTCTAATACAAGTTCTAAAACGAATACTTATTTGTTTTTTTAAGTTGATGAGAAATGATTGCTTTTATTCATTGAAGCGGGTGCATAACTAGCTAACACGAGGGAAAATAGGCAGGTAATATACAAGAATGCTTTGAATTGAAATTTCGGTCATTCCAGTCTTTCAAGTCGAGATAATTTTAAAAGGGCTCCTCAGATTAAGCCTCTAGCTTCACGAAATTTCAGTTCAGTGTCGCACTGATTTTTCACACTATATTACATTGAACGTCAGAATCACCAAACATTTAGGTTAGAAGAATCGTTTAAGGCGATGTCAAAACAGGTAAGAAAGCATGAAAGTGAAATATGGCACTCGAGTCCCTCAGAGGTTTCGCTTATTAGTTAAATTAACACTTACACGCATTTTCAAGTCTGGATCACTAGGCTTGATGAACCAAATGCTTTGCAGTAAACACAGAATGCTTTTGATTTGGTAGCACAAGATCAAATAAGAATAAAAAAGGTCGGCTTTAAACCCCCTAGATGCGTGGGGAAAATTCACTGACTTTTCAAAATCAAGAGAAGGGATTCGTTATCTACAGAATGGAAAACTTCTAGGTACCAGGGAGAGGAAGAGAAACATAGGAACTCTGACACATGTCTTGGAACAAATATCCTCTAATTCAACCTAAGCTAGACTTATTTTTCCTGTCATTTCAAGTTGATGGGTCAGGTTAAAAGAGTAAAAATATTATACAGAAAATAACAAACACTTCTTCGTTGGTTGGATGTCCTGGTAGGTACTAAACGACCCATTCCTAAACTGACAAGGAATAGTGATATGCATTTTGCATAAGCATCACGGATTTCCATTATGAGCACTTCCTCAGATGTGTTATCTAGTCGCTTTTGCCTATTCTTTATCTGAATTTGACCCTGAATTATCAGTACCATTTTATGTCTCCACACTCCTAAAAGTGGAGTTCAGCGCATGGGGATATGGCTTTCTTTAGTTTGATATTTCCCAAAAACATTTATTTCTACTTGCTTCGATAGGTAAGTAAAACAATTGCGTTGAAATGTATTACTATGGCTTATGTGGGGTAAACTCAGCTTCATACATTATTTAAAACTGAATAAGATATTTAACTTCAATTTCTTACAAAATAATCGGTTAGATATTAAATAAAATATTAATAAGAATTTTCTTTTGGGGTTTGATTATGATTGAATGCATAATTTGTACACGAGTGTATTTCAACACGTTTTATTTTTATACACATTATGCAAAATTAAGGTTCGAATTAAAATTAGAATACCTCTCCCAATGCTCCTTTTGCTGACTGCGTATGGTAAAGCTACTTCAACTTCGGTCCTTGTTTGTTTGCATGTTCAGTTTTTGTTTTTGTCCTAAATAAAGCTGTATAATCTTCGTACAGAATTGGTTATAGACTCGTCTCTTCCACTGAGTAGAAAGAAGTTTATTAATTTACAGTTAGTCTTTTACGTACGTGATAAATCGTAAACTAATTTTTACTTTACCGTTAGAGAAGATGGATTTCAAACCACACATAGATTAGGACAAGGAAGTGGGTCGAAATGAAGACACATTAAACTGTTGCTTAGACAAAATGCAGTTTTGGACACTCCAACAAGACAATGCACTGTCGCGACCGATACAGATGGCGTAGAGAAAAGGACCTAAAGTCATTCAAAAAGAGTAATGCTTTTGCAAAATTCTTGTGGGATGCATGAATAATGCAAAATGCATGAATGTAAATCAAGAATTTACAGCGACTCTGCAAAGTTGATTTCGGACAAGCTATTTTCGTACGAGCAATGCCTGGTCAGCGTGTGGGTAAGCTAATAGAACAATTCTTTAGCGGTGTTAAAGTTTCAATGGAGGAGATTTTATGACTCTCATAACTCGCCTGCACAATAATTTGGAAGTTCAACAATGAACTCAGCTGACTTAAAAAAAGGAACTTCATGATCCGCTGCTGATGACGAATTATGTCAATCTCAACTGAAATGTTTTCCAAATTAAAGTGTCTGCGAGTCTTCAATTCAAGAATAGACTTTAAATAAGTTGACAAAACATCGGATTAACAAAAATGAGTCTTTTAAAGTGCGATGACTCACTCTGAAAACATTATTGCCAATATGAATATTAGTTATGGAAAACTATAATGGGAATGTTCAAAATGCCTTAAAACTGCCATTTTCCTGTCACTTGCCACAACTGTCAAAAGAACAAGTGTTTCTAAGAGGCTTGGTGGATATGCAATCATGGTGTGTTTGAAGGAATTCCATACGCACTGTTAGCTAATAAAGGTGCATCAGCACACACGACAAAACGTAATTATGATTTTTGCGACACTCCAAGGCCAATCAAAAAAACAATTAAGACATTTTAGCACACTAAACCAACAGTAAGTGTTGAGATACATAGGACCCGGTTATCAATTCAGCAGACCATTGACAAGATTTTCCATCTTATTGCTGGCAAGAGAAATTTCACATTCATAAGAAATGGTTGGCAAAGACAAATGTCTAAGGACAGTTGAAGGAAGGAAGGAATGCCCTCATTAAATGAGGGTCAAAATACACAATGACCGATTCCTCATGTTGTAGATAATATGCCATCACACCAAGCAACATGTAAAATAATTTCTTTGTCCAAACGCTTAAAATAAAGAATTGCCTTTGAGTAACCAAAGGCACAAATTAATGTACGTACTGCAGTGAAGCGGTTGCGAACGTTAGGCGGTGTAGAGGGCGCCACGTGAGAGTGGTCATCCTTGGAGCCCACCTTGCACTCTTCTAAAAAAGAAATAGTTCAAATTCAGTCATGCAACTTTGTAGAGAAAGGGTTATAGAGAAATACTAAAGTTGTATATTCAGACCTATAATCTACATTATAGTTTCTGTATTATCGCAAGGAAATTTAGCTTCTACAATCATTATTTAAAGATGATTAAGTGGATCATTAACAGTAACAGTATCAGAAAGTCATATTTCAAACCGGCAGTTATATATCGACTGTGCAATTATTGTTAAATCAAAACGCCTCAAAAGCTATAAAGAATTGCGTATAGATAAGACAAGAAACAAATGAATGAACTTACTGGATCGAAGCTGCTGCGACTCTGGGGCGGTGTGGAGGGCGGCACCGGAGAATGGTCATTCTAGAGGCCCTCCTTGCCCTCTTCTGAAAAAGAAATAGTTCAAATTCAGTCATGCAACTTTGTGAGAAAGGGTTATAGAGAAATACTAAAGTTGTATATTCAGACCTATAATCTACATTATAGTTTCTGTATTATCGCAAGGAAATTTAGCTTCTACAATCATTATTTAAAGATGATTAAATGGATCATTAACAGTCACAGTATCAGAAAGTCATATTTCAAACCGGCAGTTGTATATCGACTGTTCAATTATTGTTAAATCAAAACGCCTCAAAAGCTATAAAGAATTGCGTATAGATAAGACAAGAAACAAATGAATGAATGAACTTACTGGATCGAAGCTGCTGCGACTCTGGGGCGGTGTGGAGGGCGGCACCGGAGAATGATCATCCTAGAGGCCCTCCTTGCCCTCTTCTGAAAAAGAAATAGTTCAAATTCAGTCATGCAACTTTGTAGAGAAAGGGTTATAGAAAAATACTAAAGTTGTATATTCAGACCTAAGTTAAATTATAGTTTCTGTATTATCGCAGGGAAATTTAGCTTCTACAATCATTATTTAAAGATGATTAAATGGATCATTAACAGTCACAGTATCAGAAAGTCATATTTCAAACCGGCAGTTATCTATCGACTGTTCAATTATTGTTAAATCAAAACGCCTCAAAAGCTATAAAGAATTGCGTTTAGATAAGACAAGAAACAAATGAATGAACTTACTGGATCGAAGCTAATGCGACTCTGGGGCGGTGTGGAGGGCGGCACCGGAGAATGGTCATCCTAGAGGCCTTCCTTGCCCTCTTCTGAAAAAGAAATAGTTCAAATTCAGTCATGCAACTTTGTGAGAAAGGGTTATAGAGAAATACTAAAGTTGTATATTCAGACCTAAGTTAAATTATAGTTTCTGTATTATCGCAAGGAAATTTAGCTTCTACAATCATTATTTAAAGATGATTAAATGGATCATTAACAGTCACAGTATCAGAAAGTCATATTTCAAACCGGCAGTTATATATCGACTGTTCAATTATTGTTAAATCAAAACGCCTCAAAAGCTATAAAGAATTGCGTTTAGATAAGACAAGAAACAAATGAATGAACTTACTGGATCGAAGCTGCTGCGACTCTGGGGCGGTGTGGAGGGCGGCACCGGAAAATGGTCATCCTAGAGGCCCTCCTTGCCCTCTTCTGAAAAAGAAATAGTTCAAATTCAGTCATGCAACTTTGTGAGAAAGGGTTATAGAGAAATACTAAAGTTGTATATTCAGACCTATAATCTACATTATAGTTTCTGTATTATCGCAAGGTAATTTAGCTTCTACAATCATTATTTAAAGATGATTAAATGGATCATTAACAGTCACAGTATCAGAAAACTATATTTCAAACCAGCAGTTATATATCGACTGTTCAATTATTGTTAAATCAAAGAGCCTCAAAAGCTATAGAGAATTGCGTTTAGATAAGACAAGAAACAAATGAATGAACTTACTGGATCGAAGCTGCTGCGACTCTGGGGCGGTGTGGAGGCCGGCACCGGAGAATGGTCATTTTAGAGGCCCTCCTTGCCCTCTTCTGAAAAAGAAATAGTTCAAATTCAGTCATGCAACTTTGTAGAGAAAGGGTTATAGAGAAATACTAAAGTTGTATATTCAGACCTAAGTTAAATTATAGTTTCTGTATTATCGCAAGGAAATTTAGCTTCTACAATCATTATTTAAAGATGATTAAATGGATCATTAACAGTCACAGTATCAGAAAGACATATTTCAAACCGGCAGTTATATATCGACTGTTCAATTATTGTTAAATCAAAACGCCTCAAAAGCTATAAAGAATTGCGTTTAGATAAGACAAGAAACAAATGAATGAACTTACTGGATCCAAGCTGCTGCGACTCTGGGGCGGTGTGGAGGGCGGCACCGGAGAATGGTCATCCTAGAGGCCCTCCTTGCCCTCTTCTGAAAAAGAAATAGTTCAAATTCAGTCATGCAACTTTGTGAGAAAGGGTTATAGAGAAATACTAAAGTTGTATATTCATACCTAAGTTAAATTATAGTTTCTGTATTATCGCAAGGAAATTTAGCTTCTACAATCATTATTTAAATATGATTAAATGGATCATTAACAGTCACAGTATCAGAAAGTCATATTTCAAACCGGCAGTTATCTATCGACTGTTCAATTATTGTTAAATCAAAACGCCTCAAAAGCTATAAAGAATTGCGTTTAGATAAGACAAGAAACAAATGAATGAACTTACTGGATCGAAGCTGCTGCGACTCTGGGGCGGTGTGGAGGGCGGCACCGGAGAATGGTCATCCTAGAGGCCCTCCTTGCCCTCTTCTGGAAAAGAAATAGTTCAAATTCAGTCATGCAACTTTGTGAGAAAGGGTTATAGAGAAATACTAAAGTTGTATATTCAGACCTATAATCTACATTATAGTTTCTGTATTATCGCAAGGTAATTTAGCTTCTACAATCATTATTTAAAGATGATTAAATGGATCATTAACAGTCACAGTATCAGAAAGTCATATTTCAAACCGGCAGTTATATATCGACTGTTCAATTATTGTTAAATCAAAACGCCTCAAAAGCTATAAAGAATTGCGTTTAGATAAGACAAGAAACAAATGAATGAACTTACTGGATCGAAGCTGCTGCGACTCTGGGGCGGTGTGGAGGGCGGCACCGGAGAATGGTCATCCTAGAGGCGCTCCTTGCCCTCTTCTGAAAAAGAAATAGTTCAAATTCAGTCATGCAACTTTGTGAGAAAGGGTTATAGAGAAATACTAAAGTTGTATATTCAGACCTAAGTTAAATTATAGTTTCTGTATTATCGCAAGGAAATTTAGCATCTACAATCATTATTTAAAGATGATTAAATGGATCATTAACAGTCACAGTATCAGAAAGTCATATTTCAAACCGGCAGTTATCTATCGACTGTTCAATTATTGTTAAATCAAAACGCCTCAAAAGCTATAAAGAATTGCGTTTAGATAAGACAAGAAACAAATGAATGAACTTACTGGATCGAAGCTGCTGCGACTCTGGGGCGGTGTGGAGGGCGGCACCGGAGAATGGTCATCCTAGAGGCCCTCCTTGCCCTCTTCTGAAAAAGAAATAGTTCAAATTCAGTCATGCAACTTTGTGAGAAAGGGTTATAGAGAAATACTAAAGTTGTATATTCAGACCTATAATCTACATTATAGTTTCTGTATTATCGCAAGGAAATTTAGCTTCTACAATCATTATTTAAAGATGATTAAATGGATCATTAACAGTCACAGTATCAGAAAGTCATATTTCAAACCGGCAGTTATATATCGACTGTTCAATTATTGTTAAATCAAAGCGCCTCAAAAGCTATAAAGAATTGCGTTTAGATAAGACAAGAAACAAATGAATGAACTTACTGGATCGAAGCTGCTGCGACTCTGGAGCGGTGTGGAGGGCGGCACCGGAAAATGGTCATCCTAGAGGCCCTCCTTGCCCTCTTCTGAAAAAGAAATAGTTCAAATTCAGTCATGCAACTTTGTGAGAAAGGGTTATAGAGAAATACTAAAGTTGTATATTCAGACCTATAATCTACATTATAGTTTCTGTATTATCGCAAGGTAATTTAGCTTCTACAATCATTATTTAAAGATGATTGAATGGATCATTAACAGTCACAGTATCAGAAAACTATATTTCAAACCAGCAGTTATATATCGACTGTTCAATTATTGTTAAATCAAAGAGACTCAAAAGCTATAGAGAATTGCGTTTAGATAAGACAAGAAACAAATGAATGAACTTACTAGATCGAAGCTGCTGCGACTCTGGGGCGGTGTGGAGGGCGGCACCGGAGAATGGTCATCCTAGAGGCCCTCCTTGCCCTCTTCTGAAAAAGAAATAGTTCAAATTCAGTCATGCAACTTTGTGAGAAAGGGTTATAGAGAAATACTAAAGTTGTATATTCAGACCTAAGTTAAATTATAGTTTCTGTATTATCGCAAGTAAATTTAGCTTCTACAATCATTATTTAAAGATGATTAAATGGATCATTAACAGTCACAGTATCAGAAAGTCATATTTCAAACCGGCAGTTATATATCGACTGTTCAATTATTGTTAAATCAAAACGCCTCAAAAGCTATAAAGAATTGCGTTTAGATAAGACAAGAAACAAATGAATGAACTTACTGGATCGAAGCTGCTGCGACTCTGGGGCGGTGGAGGGCGGCACCGGAGAATGGTCATCCTAGAGGCCCTCCTTGCCCTCTTCTGAAAAAGAAATAGTTCAATTTCAGTCATGCAACTTTGTGAGAAAGGGTTATAGAGAAATACTAAAGTTGTATATTCAGACCTATAATCTACATTATAGTTTCTGTATTATCGCAAGGTAATTTAGCTTCTACAATCATTATTTAAAGATGATTAAATGGATCATTAACAGTCACAGTATCAGAAAGTCATATTTCAAACCGGCAGTTATATATCGACTGTTCAATTATTGTTAAATCAAAACGCCTCAAAAGCTATAAGGAATTGCGTTTAGATAAGACAAGAAACAAATGAATGAACTTACTGGATCGAAGCTGCTGCGACTCTGGGGCGGTGTGGAGGGCGGCACCGGAGAATGGTCATCCTAGAGGCCCTCCTTGCCCTCTTCTGAAAAAGAAATAGTTCAAATTCAGTCATGCAACTTTGTGAGAAAGGGTTATAGAGAAATACTAAAGTTGTATATTCAGACCTAAGTTAAATTATAGTTTCTGTATTATCGCAAGGAAATTTAGCATCTACAATCATTATTTAAAGATGATTAAATGGATCATTAACAGTCACAGTATCAGAAAGTCATATTTCAAACCGGCAGTTATATATCGACTGTTCAATTATTGTTAAATCAAAACGCCTCAAAAGCTATAAAGAATTGCGTTTAGATAAGACAAGAAACAAATGAATGAACTTACTGGATCGAAGCTGCTGCGACTCTGGGGCGGTGTGGAGGGCGGCACCGGAGAATGGTCATCCTAGAGGCCCTCCTTGCCCTCTTCTGAAAAATAGTTCAAATTCAGTCATGCAACTTTGTGAGAAAGGGTTATAGAGAAATACTAAAGTTGTATATTCAGACCTATAATCTACATTATAGTTTCTGTATTATCGCAAGTTAATTTAGCTTCTACAATCATTATTTAAAGATGATTAAATGGATCATTAACAGTCACAGTATCAGAAAACTATATTTCAAACCAGCAGTTATATATCGACTGTTCAATTATTGTTAAATCAAAGAGCCTCAAAAGCTATAGAGAATTGCGTTTAGATAAGACAAGAAACAAATGAATGAACTTACTGGATCGAAGCTGCTGCGACTCTGGGGCGGTGTGGAGGGCGGCACCGGAGAATGGTCATCCTAGAGGCCCTCCTTGCCCTCTTCTGAAAAAGAAATAGTTCAAATTCAGTCATGCAACTTTGTGAGAAAGGGTTATAGAGAAATACTAAAGTTGTATATTCAGACCTATAATCTACATTATAGTTTCTGTATTATCGCAAGTTAATTTAGCTTCTACAATCATTATTTAAAGATGATTAAATGGATCATTAACAGTCACAGTATCAGAAAACTATATTTCAAACCAGCAGTTATATATCGACTGTTCAATTATTGTTAAATCAAAGAGCCTCAAAAGCTATAGAGAATTGCGTTTAGATAAGACAAGAAACAAATGAATGAACTTACTGGATCGAAGCTGCTGCGACTCTGGGGCGGTGTGGAGGGCGGCACCGGAGAATGGTCATCCTAGAGGCCCTCCTTGCCCTCTTCTGAAAAAGAAATAGTTCAAATTCAGTCATGCAACTTTGTGAGAAAGGGTTATAGAGAAATACTAAAGTTGTATATTCATACCTAAGTTAAATTATAGTTTCTGTATTATCGCAAGGAAATTTAGCTTCTACAATCATTATTTAAAGATGATTAAATGGATCATTAACAGTCACAGTATCAGAAAACTATATTTCAAACCAGCAGTTATATATCGACTGTTCAATTATTGTTAAATCAAAACGCCTCAAAAGCTATAAAGAATTGCGTTTAGATAAGACAAGAAACAAATGAATGAACTTACTGGATCGAAGCTGCTGCGACTCTGGGGCGGTGTGGAGGGCGGCACCGGAGAATGGTCATCCTAGAGGCCCTCCTTGCCCTCTTCTGAAAAAGAAATAGTTCAAATTCATTGTCATGCAACTTTTGGGGATAATTTATTTTTTATTTTTTGTACGCATATATTTCGCATTGTATTTCGAAATTTTACGTCAAGAAAATTTATCTCATAAATTTTAAATTAAAGATCATTAACAGCTATCAAAATCACAAATTTTTACTCTGAGTACACCTTCGAAGGTGTTTTTGTAAAAAGTTTTTCTCTGTAGAATTAAGTTTTAAATTGAAACATTGTATAAAACACAGAAAAATAGTGGGAAAACTGTATTTATGTAAAGAAAATATATTACGAAAAATGGGTGTATCTGTAACATAAACTACTGATCTGTTATGATAACTCAAATTTCAATTAAAATATCATGATTTTAAGAACTAAATAATAAATCTATCAAAGTTATCCAAGGAAAAGTATTTACTCATAACTCTTAAAATATCTTCAGAAATATTATGTTTGTTCGAGAAATACGTTGTTGAAAAACTAATAAAATATACTGCCAACGATATGTATATAAATTGATATAAAAAATAGAAAAAATTCTTCTACAATCATGAGGAGAGCCTATTCCCTTCATAAGCAATTAAAACGTAATCATTGCAAATTTTTAAGCATTTTATACATGAAAATGTGTTTTATAATGTTTTGCCTAAACAAAATAGACTCAAAATCTCATTGAGAAAATGCCAAAAACAAGTTTTGGTTAACAAATTTGTTTTAAAAAATGCATTTTACACACTAAAATGCACCAGATTTATATATTTCGCCCTCTTTAGAAAGGAAAAAGAAAAAGTTTTTGAATCTAAGTGTATCCAAGGTAAAATACACAGGATTAGAAATTTTACTTTTTTAAAACTGATAAACAGGCTTTAAAGCCATCGTTAAACTAGATCATAGTATCATACACCCCAATTTTTAAAGTTTGTAAGCAAACAAATGCATCTTTTGGTACTTTTTTCCATATCGCACCATTTAAACATTCATTTGGATCCTGTTTTTTACCGGGAAATCATTTTAACCTTTGCGCTGCGGCAGATAGACAATTGTTACCACTAAAATTTAGTTTACACCAGCGGCATGGTATAGATCTGTGTACGGTGGATGTTATCCCCATTTAAGTGACAGCTGACATCGATCACTATTTGTACTCTGTCAGCGACTGTTTTCTAGAGAGTCCCTCCTTTTGTTCGTTACTCTACCCTGTCGACCGTGAGGTGTGACCACTTTGGAGGAAAGGCAGAAGGTCGCTCCGGTTATATCCATCTCATGTCAAACGATATGCCGCACAAAACTATGAAAGGAAAGCGTTAGTCATAAATGCCACTCAAGGCTCTATCGTTCAAGTTAGGTAATTAGGTAAGGGGGATCGGACATGCAGGCGAAAGTGTCGTTCTGCAAGAAGAGTGAAAAAAATCTCAGCGCTGCAGCGTAACGGTTAAATAAATGAAATGAAAATTTTCAAAAGAAATGCGTATTAAAATATGTGCTAACGTGAATTCAAAATATCTAAAACACACAAATAATCAACGCAATGAATAGCTATTTTATTGCCAGTTTCGAATCACAAATTAAAAAATAATACGCTGCCAAATACTTTAAAAATTTAGTAAAATATTTAAAATTTGTATAATTTTGTCATACTTAAGTAAAATTGTCACTATTATAATAAGATTCAGAAGTAATGAGGAATGCAAACAAACATTTAAGATGACTTTCGTCTACTGACAAGCACTAAGGGTGTAAAAATCAGTTTCGACTAATTTTTAAAACGCTATAACGTCGGTTTTAAATTAGATAGAAACACGATTCAAGCAGCATTTCACAGATAAAATATTTTCATATTTTATCAAAATTAGAAAATCTGTACTTTTGTCGAATATGACATTTCAAAGGTGTACCCATACCTTAACTAGGGGCCCCACTCCCTGCTCGCCAGCCCTAGGTGATTGCTCTGCAATCCAATTTGGTTTAAGGAGCATACCAACACACCTTTCGTAATCACCTTGGTGATTGATTGATTGATAGTTGGGTTTTATGGCGCAAGGTCCAGAAAAAGACAAGCTGTGCCAAACGCAAGGTAAAATCATAAAATCAGTATATATATAGAACTATTAAAAAAGTAATATGTTTAAGAGAATCAAGCGCAAGAAGTTTATCACCTGAATAAAATGTCAAATTCATGATGCATAAAATATGTATAGATTTAATTAAATAGCATTTATAAAACCAATTGTATATAAAAAAGGAAAAAGATTCGGGTGTGGGTTTTCCCCTATCAAATCCTGCATAGTTAAAATAGATCTGTTAAAATATCTGCGACGGTGATGATTAAATTCAGGGCAAACTATTAAAATGTGATGAACAGTAAAAGGTGTAAAGCAAGTATGGCATGAAGGAGCATTTTCTCCCAGTAATAAATGACGATGAGTAAATCTGGTATGTCCAATGCGGAGGCGAGTCAGTTTGACATCAATCCTCCGCACTGGAGCAATTGGCCAATGGTTAATGAGAGGTTTAATGAGATGAAGTTTGTTGTCGACTTGCAGGTTCCAGGACTCTTGCCATAAACTAAGAATAAAATCCTTCATGGAGCTCTTTGCGTCTGAAAAGGGTACAGCCATGGACAATGGGGTCGAGGCAGTTTTTGTCAGCTGATTCATTGCCAGCGATACCCACATGACTGGGGACCCAACAAAAAAGAATATCGAAACCCTTGTTTTTTAATGTTTGATAACTGTTAAATATGTATGACACAAAGGGATGACAATCATGATTATAATGCTCCAGCTGTTGCAGTATACTCATGCTATCAGTATATATACAGTAATTGTGATGGGTGCTAAGTGAAATTTGCTGAAGCGCGCGATAAATAGCGACTGCTTCAGCAGTGTAAACAGAAGTGGAAGGATGTAGGCTGAAACTGGATGTAGTATTAATAAAAATTACACCACAGCCCACATGTCTTACTGTTTTTGATCCATCCGTAAAAACTGGTATATGAGAGACGAGTTGACTGCGATGGTAGGAAAAAAGTTGTTGGAAAACAGCTGGAGGTGCGTCATATTTTGAGAATCCTACAAACGGATTGATGAATCTAATGGAAGGGGTGTTCCAAGGTGGGAACTTTAACACATCATTAGATTCAGTCAAGATGCCGCATAAAGGTGAATCGTTGATAATGCGTTTTCCTCTTTCTATGAATGGTAGAATATTAGATGGTCTCGCATCATACAAACGATTGAGACTTGAACCAATAGTCATGTACTTTAAAGGGTGAGATGGTAAGGAAAGGATCTTTAAGTAATAATTGGCTGACAAACTTCTTTCGCCTCAGGTCAAGTGGGAGCTGGTTACATTCCACGTAGAGGCTGGTAACAGGTGATGTGCGGAATGTACCACTACATATCCGTAAAGCAGAATGGTGGATAGTGTCCAATCTCCGTAAATTAGAGGAATTTGCGGTACCATATACAACACACCCGTAGTCAATGCGAGATAGGATGATGGAATGATACGCTCGGAGTAAGGATATTCGATCCGCCCCCCAACAGGTGTTTGAGAGCACTTTCAAGATATTTAAAGATTTTTCACATTTCCTGCGTAAATGTAAAATATGGGGTAGGAAGGCGAGTTTGCGGTCGAATATCACTCCAAGGAACCTCATCTCATTGACTACAGGAATCTGAATTTTGTATATAAATTACAGGGTCTGGGTGGAGACTCCGCTTCCTGCAGAAGTGGACACATGCACTTTCGCTGGAGGACAGTGTGTGACAATTACGGTCGCACCATTTGACCAAGTTGTTAATGGTTGTCTGAAGTTGTCGCTCTATTAAGCTCATATTTGATCCTTGACATGATATCTGCGTCAACAAACAGAGCACCATGAATAGATGGTTGGATTGAATTGATGATATGACTAAAATGAAGGCTAAAAAGGGTGACACTTAAAACACTACCTTGAGGGACTCCTTCGTCCTGTTTAAATAAGTTTGATAAAAACAATCCAACACGAACTCTGAAAACACGTGATGATAAAAAATTCTGAATAAATATGGGTAGATTTCCTTTAAAACCGTAATTATACATATCTCGGAGAATACCGTATCGCCACGTACGATCATATGCCTTTTCGATGTCAAAAAAGACCGATACTAGATGGTTTCTTCGCACAAAAGCATTGCGAATTTGTGCTTCAAGGTAGATTAAGTTATCCAGAGTGGATCTTCCTTTGCGGAAGCCACTCTGGAGTGGAGAAATGCATTTGTTTTTTTCTAGTACATAGGTCAGACGGGCATTGACCATGCGTTCCAAGGTCTTACAGAGGCAGCTGGTTAATGCAATAGGGCGATAGCTCAGAGGGTTTTCGGAGTCTTTCCCAGGTTTTAGTATTGGAATCACTATGCTTTCTCGCCATGATGTTGGATATTTATGCTCAATCCAGATTCTATTAAATAGATGAAGTATATTTTTTTGAGAATCTGGGGGCAGGTGGCGGAGCATCTCATAAGTAATTGCGTCTGGTCCAGGACAGGTGTTTTTGGGATGAGAAAGCGCCATCTTCAGTTCAAGCATCGTGAGTTCACAGTTGTACGAGAGGTTATCCTTGCTGTTTAAGTTCAAAGGTGTTTTTTCAGCTCGACTCTTAGTCGCTTGAAAAGCCGGACTATAAGAGTCAAAGCTGGACACTCTTGAAAAGGTCTCTCCGATGATGTTTGCGATGTCATTTGGGGAAGAATGTGCAGCAGACATGGTCTTAAAGGAATAAAAGAATCACGATAAAGACCATTTGCTGCCTTAACTTTCTTCCACAACTGTTGGCTTGATGTTGATGATGTTATGGAAGAGACGTATCTCATCCAAGAATTTCTCTGGCTTTGTCGTCTTATCTTGCGGGCTAATGCCTTAGCCTGTTTAAAAGCGATACGGTTATTAGTTGTCGGGTATCTCCGAAATATGCCCCATAACTTCCTTTGTTTCTTGTAAGCGGACTGGCATTCAATGTTCCACCAGGGCTTGCAAATCGTGGTTTTGAAGAACTTCTAGGTATGGCTCTGTTCGCAGCCTTTATAATTGCATCGGTGACATTGTCGACTGTGATGTTTATATCTTCACTCTGTACCATTGCTTCTGTAACCACTGCCAAATGTGAGAATGCAACCCAATCCGCTCGATGATATGAGTAGGTATGTCGTCGATTACACACTCTAATGCTACTATCATACGAGACGAAAAGGGGGAAGTGATCGCTATTGTGCAAGTCACTTCCTACTGCGAAAGTCAACAAGGGCAGGAGTTGAGAACAAATAGCCAAATCTAGAGAGTGGAAAGTCCTTGTGGGTTCGTGAAAGTACGTTTTCTCGTTGTTATTGAGCAGACAGAGAGAGTGATCCGAGATAAACTCTGCTCGATCTGTTGCCCTCGACGGTTCGCACTATCACTACCCCAGAGTGTGATGTGGCCATTAAGGTCACCGAGCAGAATAAAGGGAACTGGAAGTTGGAGTACCAGTTGATTGAGTTCTTCTTGATTGATGACGTCATGCGGTGGCAGGTATAGGCAGCAGACTGTAACGAGAGAATGGATATGGATTCTTACGGCTACAGCCTGTAAAGATGAGCGTAGTGTAACTACAGTGCTGGGAAAATTGTGTGAAGTTAAAATGCACACACCTCCAGACACTGTAGTACCAGCATCATGATCTTTTCTAGTGCAACTATATCTGCGTATCTTGCATGTGTGGCTGGGCTTCAAGAAAGTTTCCTGAAGAGCTACACATGCGGGGTGGTAAGAAGATGTAATCGCTTTAATGTCATCAAGCTTAGGTCGAAATCCACGACAGTTCCAAGAAACTAAAGAGGTCATTATGCCGCCTTTGCAGGAGTAGTTTTGAACTGTCCAGGAGGTTCATGTTGCATATCGCAATCGGAATCTACGGAAAGGTCCGATGGATGTAAATCAAGTTCAATTAACTCCTCGGCTGTTTGTCTAATGAGATGTTTAGGGTTTTTTGAGAGAGCATTTAAAGGTTGGGGATTTCTCTTTTTTGACAAATGCCCTACTTTTAGTCGCGGTTTTCTAGGTTTTTTCGGTTTTTCAGCTGGTTGAGGGATTTTAGACAGGTTTTGGGTACTGTTGGTTAATTTATCAGTTGATGTATTTGCATTTTGACTGGTATATTTTTTATTTTCGACTGTAGTTTGTGAAGGTACAGATATGAAACCAATTTCAAAAGGAGAATCAGTTTGAGTGGCTATTGTGTTTGTTGATTTAATTGTGGTATTTTTATGAAATGATGTAGATGTAGCGGATGCATATGAAGTCCCAGCTCTAGGAGTTCGGGACTCGACAAGTTTACGGGCTTCGGGGAAGGATAAGTTTTGTTCTGTTTTTACAGTTTGAACTTCCTTCTCAAATATCCACCTGGGGCAAGATCTGGAATACGCCGGATGGTCACCATTGCAGTTTACGCAATGGGGTGGCGCATTGCACTTATCACTATCGTGTTCTACGTTTCCACAACGTGCGCATTTAGCGGAACCACGACAGGAAATCTTTGAATGTCCGAACCCTTGGCAGCCGAAACAACGCAGAGGGTTTGGTACAAAGGGACGGACTTGGCAACTAAGATAAGCTGCTTTTACGCGAGACGGCAATGTAGGTTGATCGAAAGTCAGGATTAGGTGCTTCGTTGGAAGTCTTTTCCCATCCCGACTGATCGTAATTCTACGAACGCCACACACATGCTCTTCCCGCAAGTTGTCCAAAATTTCTTCTTCAGATGTATGTAACAGTTCCGATTCCGAAATCACACCCCTACAGGAATTTAACGAGTTATGTGGTGAGGTTGAAATAGAAAATAAACCGAGTGTAGAAGAATTTCTTAGGGTATTTGCTTGAATCTCTGAAGAAACCTCAACAAGATCGCCAGAGCGAAGTTTTTTTAATGATTTAAGTGAACCAATAAATGACTGAAAGGTTTTATGCATTAAAAAAGGCGAAACATTTGAAAAAGAAGATTGACTTTGATCAGTAGTTTGTGTATTTATAAGCTTTACGATAAAAAAATCGAGCATTAGGAAATGGATGCTTTTCACTTTGTTGCTCCCTCAGAGAGGGAGAGGAATTTAAATTATAGTTGATCATAATAGTTTTGAAAAATTTGACACCGACAGCACCACCCACCACGGAGTCCTACAAGGGTATGCAGGCATCTGCACCGGTGCTAGTCGGCGACTATACGCGCACGGCACACTCTTGTAACAGCCTCCACCCTTAGCGAGGTGTCCAGCAAGTGGCCGATTGCTTAGCCCTGGCCGAAAAGTGACCAGCCGATTGATGTGCACGGGACCAATGCACACCTCCCGTTTACTTGAAGCGAAGGCCGAAGTAGTGTATTGGGTCATTATATCGTCCCTCAACTTCCAGGATCCTTATTTCCAGGAACACGGGTCTCCACGCACGGCAAACACGTGGGTGATATAATCCCCAAGAGGAGCTGAAGGCACAGACGAGTGAAAAGCTTCTCAAGGGGAGCCCTCACCTCCGAAGAGGCAACCACAACGAGGGAGGAAGAAAAATCAAAAAGCAGAAGGGTAGAAGAGAGGGAAAAGGAAAGGGAGAAAAGATCACTCAGGTACCCCGGGGTTGTGAAGCCCGTACAATACTAAAGATGGAATGCCCCTGGGGGCAATCACCTTGGTGAAGGCGAGGTTTGAATGTGTTTTAGTAGCCGCATCGGAAAAACCTACCGTCATGTTCCCTATACAATTTTGAACAAACCATGTTAATTTCGTAATTTCTAATCCATACTTTCTCGGGAAACTGTCTAAGAATCGAGCGGAAAAAGTGAGTTTTCAATGCTGCGGCGACAAATTTTTTTTTATCGAGAAACCGACACTACCATATCGAATACTCATTAATTGAAGAGTCGAGAAGCCTCAAAAGCTGCAAAAGAATTGCGTTCGTGTAAGCCAAGGTACAAATTAGTATACTTACTGCAGCGAAGCTGTTGCAACCCTGGGGCGGAGTGGAGGGCGGCATCATCTGAGAGTAGTCATCCTCTTGCCCTCTTCTGAAACATAAGAAATATTTAAATTCAACGTCACGCAACCTATAGGAGAGAAAGATTTATCGAGATATACAAAAGTTGTGTACATATAGACCTATAATCTACATTAGAGTTTCCAATGTAATTTAAGTTGTACAATGATAAATTAAAGATTATCAGTAAAGTGTATAATAAGTACTATAAATTTTTATTTAAAACCGACTATAGCGTTAGCCCTTCTAACTAGAGGGCGCCCCATAATCACATGATGAAGATTGATTATGTTTAGGTAGAGCTTAACGTCCGACTCCGGCGAACTATGTCGGTTGTCTGAGGGGCGTGTAATCACCGTTTCTTTAAATCCTTGTAATCAGTTTCTTTGTGAATAAAAAATTTGTATTTCCGTGTGCTGGATTCACGCAAAAAATAACCTTGCCACTACACAGGAGGCCTGGTCTATGATTAAACGCGAGGCATTTGCAATCGTATGGAGCTTGAAAAAATTGGAAGTTTGGGTGTGGTTTATTGAAACAGTTCTACACTGATCATAACACTTTACCCTACTTAACTAAAAGTAATCTTGAAGATTGCAAAAGTGGACTTTTATATTACAATAAAAAACATTGCCCCTATGGAAAAATGCCTCATGCTTATGCACTCTCACGCCTATTGTGAAGAGTGTAAACATTTTAATTATAATTTTTGATGGAGTAAAAAATGATTTGATTTTGCAATGGTTGATTTTCAGTGACATGATTAGGTAGTTAGAATCCTGTAAGTAACTTTTTAGGTTCTAAAATGTATTATATTTCTAGTAAATGATGGTATTTTTTTGTTTCTTTTACCTTTAGTCTACGACCGGTACAACAGTTGTACCATGATGGCTTCAAGAAATAATTGATACAATGCCCAGTACATCAGTTGTATCTTGAAAGTTATAAGAGTAGCGCCAAGAGATAATTTAAACAAGGACTGTTTCAGCAGTTGTAACCTAAAAGTTATACAAATTGCGTGAAGAAAAAATCCCGCTTATTCTATCTAAAGCTGCAGTCTAAACGTTAATGATCAAAGGAAATTTAATCACTCAGAAAAGAGCCCTCAGTATCCCAAATGTTTATTTAAAATCGACAGTACCATATAGACTTAAATAATTGTAGAGTAAAAACGCTTTAAAAAAGACGCTATAGTAGTAATGCGTTTGGACAAAGCAAGATACAAATTAGTGTACTTACTGGAGCTAAGCTGTTGCGACACTGGGGCGATGCGGAGGGCGAAACTGAAGAGTGGGTGTCAGAACCGGTGACTGGATTTTGTCTGAGCGTTGGCTGGCGACGCTGAGCAGGTGCTCTGACTACTGTGTCCATTGACCGGAAATGAAACTGGCATTACCCAGGTGCCAGGCCGTGAGGTCTTCTGGCAGGAGTCCAGTAGGTGTCAAGTTTTAGCGTTGGCATCGCTGGAAGGCAATGGGTACGAACCCACCGCTGGCGAAATTTAACTGGTTAACGCTCCCCACTCGATGATAAGAAAACCCAGCTCGAAATTCAGCGGCTGAAAATATCTGGTAGAAGGGAATGTCTGAAAAGTGTCAAAGAAGGTGGTAGAGGATGCTACAGCCCACGTTAAAGGATTGACGATTGCGGACAGGCTGCTGTACTGTTGGGCTCCTGTGGAGATGCGTATACGTAGTAGATGACTCCGGGAGGCTTCTCGTGCTTTTATCGGAAGCACAAGCTCCCCACTCGATTATGAGAAGAAAACCCAGCTCGAAATTAAGCGGCTGCACTAGGCTAATACCTGCTCGCTTACGATTTTCCAAGGCTATCTGGCAGAAGGCAATGTCTGAAAAGTGTCAAAGAAGGTGGTAGAGGATGCTACAGCCCACGTTAAAGGATTGACGATTGCGGACAGGCTGCTGTACTGTTGGGCTCCTGCGGAGATGCGTATACGTAGTAGCTGACTCCGGGAGGCTTCTCGTGCTTTTATCGGAAGCACACGCTCCCCACTCGATTATGAGAAGAAAACCCAGCTCGAAATTAAGCGGCTGCACTAGGCTAATACCTGCTCGCTTACGATTTTCCAAGGCTATCTGGCAGAAGGCAATGTCTGAAAAGTGTCAAAGAAGGTGGTAGAGGATGCTACAGCCCACGTTAAAGGATTGACGATTGCGGACAGGCTGCTGTACTGTTGGGCTCCTGCGGAGATGCGTATACGTAGTAGATGACTCCGGGAGGCTTCTCGTGCTTTTATCGTAAGCACACGCTCCCCACTCGATTATGAGAAGAAAACCCAGCTTGAAATTAAGCGGCTGCACTAGGCTAATACCTGCTCGCTTACGATTTTCCAAGGCTATCTGGCAGAAGGCAATGTCTGAAAAGTGTCAAAGAAGGTGGTAGAGGATGCTACAGCCCACGTTAAAGGATTGACGATTGCGGACAGCCTGCTGTACTGTTGGGCTCCTGCGGAGATGCGTATACGTAGTAGATGACTCCGGGAGGCTTCTCGTGCTTTTATCGGAAGCACACGCTCCCCACTCGATTATGAGAAGAAAACCCAGCTCGAAATTATGCGGCTGCACCAGGCTAATACCTGCTCGCTTACGATTTTCCCAGGCTATCTGGCAGAAGGCAATGTCTGAAAAGTGTCAAAGATGGTAGAGGATGCTAGAGCCCACGTTAAAGGATTGACGATTGCGGAATGGCTGCTGTACTGTTGGGCTCCTGCGGAGATGCGTATACGCAGTAGATGACTCCGGGAGGCTTCTCGTGCTTTTACCGGAAGCAGACGCTCCCCACTCGATGATAAGAAAACCCAGCTCAAAATTCAGTGGCTGAACTAGGCTAATACCTGCTCGCTTACGATTTTCCAAGGCTATTTGGTAGAAGGCAATGTCTGAAAAGCGTCAAAGAGGATGGTAGAGGATGCTACAGCCCACGTTAAAGGATTGACGATTGCGGATAGGCTGCTGTACTGTTGGGCTCCTGCGGAGGTGCACCTTCCTAGTAGATGCCTTCGGGTGCATCTCGTGCTTTCACTGGGAGCACACGCTCCCCACTCGATGATAAGAAAACCCAGCTCAAAATTCAGCGGCTGCACTAGGCTAATACCTGCTCGCTTACGATTTTCCAAGGCTATCTGATAGAAGGCAATGTCTGAAAAGTGTCAAAGAAGATGATAGAGGATGCTACAGCCCACGTTAAAGGATTGACGATTGCGGAATGGCTGCTGTACTGTTGGGCTCCTGCGGAGATGCGTATACGCAGTAGATGACTCCGGGAGGCTTCTCGTGCTTTTATCGTAAGCACACGCTCCCCACTCGATTATGAGAAGAAAACCCAGCTTGAAATTAAGCTGCTGCACTAGGCTAATACCTGCTCGCTTACGATTTTCCAAGGCTATCTGGCAGAAGGCAATGTCTGAAAAGCGTCAAAGAGGATGGTAGAGGATGCTACAGCCCACGTTAAAGGATTGACGATTGCGGATAGGCTGCTGTACTGTTGGGCTCCTGCGGAGGTGCACCTTCCTAGTAGATGCCTTCGGGTGCATCTCGTGCTTTCACCGGGAGCACACGCTCCCCACTCGATGATAAGAAAACCCAGCTCAAAATTCAGCGGCTGCACTAGGCTAATACCTGCTCGCTTACGATTTTCCAAGGCTATCTGGTAGAAGGCAATGTCTGAAAAGTGTCAAAGATGGTTGAGGATGCTACAGCCCACTTTAAAGGATTGACGATTGCGGACAGGCTGCTATACTGTTGGGCTCCTGCGGAGGGCGCACCTTTCTAGAAGATGCCTCCGGAGGGCTCCTCGTGCTTTTACCGGAAGCAGATGCTCCCCACTCGATGATAAGAAAACCCAGCTCCAAATTCAGCGGCTGCACTAGGCTAATACCT
This sequence comes from Metellina segmentata, assembly GCA_947359465.1. Classification (NCBI taxonomy): domain Eukaryota; kingdom Metazoa; phylum Arthropoda; class Arachnida; order Araneae; family Tetragnathidae; genus Metellina; species Metellina segmentata. Next base: position 9,920,160 of record OX375876.1, on the reverse strand, counting down.
GCTCGCTTACGATTTTCCAAGGCTATCTGGTAGAAGGCAATGTCTGAAAAGTGTCAAAGAAGGTGGTAGAGCATGCTACAGCCCACGTTAAAGGATTGACGATTGCGGACAGGCTGCTGTACTGTTGGGCTCCTGCGTAGGAGCACCTTCCTAGAAGATGCCTCCGGGAGGCATCTCGTGCTTTCACCGGGAGCAAGCGCTCCCCACTCGATGATACGAAAACCCATCTCGAAATTCAGCGGCTGCACTAGGCTACTACCTGCTCGCTTACGATTTTCCAAGGCTATCTGGTAGAAGGCAATGTCTGAAAAGTGTCAAAGAAGTTGGTAGCGGATGCTACAGCCCACGTTAAAGGATTGACTATTGCGGATAGGCTGCTGTACTGTTGGGCTCCTGCGGAGGTGCACCTTCCTAGTAGATTCCACCGGGAGGACGTTCTCCCAACTCCCTCGATAATGAGAACCAAACCCAGCTAGAAATTTAGCGGCTGCCCTAGGCTTGTACCTGCTCGCTTACGATTTTCCAAGGCTATCTGGTAGAAGGCAATGTGTGTCTGAAAAGTGTCAAAGAAGTTGGCAGAGGATGCTACAGCCCACGTTAAAGGATTGACTATTGCGGATAGGCTGCTGTACTGTTGGGTTCGTGCGGAAGTGCACCTTCCTAGTAGATGCATCCGGAATTCATATCTTGCTTCCACTGGAAGCACAGGCAACCCACTCTATGATGAGAACAAAACCCAGCTAGAAATTCAGTGCCTGCCCTAAGCTAATACCTGCTCGCTTACGATTTTCCAAGGCTATCTGGCAGAAGGCAGTGTCTGAAAAGTGTCAAAGAAGGTGGTAGAGGATGCTACAGCCAACGTTAAAGGATTGACGATTGCGGACAGGCTGCTGTACTGTTGGGCTCCTGCGGAGATGCGTATACGTAGTAGATGACTCCGGGAGGCTTCTCGTGCTTTTATCGGAAGCACACGCTCCCCACTCGATTATGAGAAGAAAACCCAGCTCGAAATTAAGCGGCTGCACTAGGCTAATACCTGCTCGCTTACGATTTTCCAAGGCTATCTGGCAGAAGGCAATGTCTGAAAAGTGTCAAAGAAGGTGGTAGAGGACGCTACAGACCACGTTAAAGGATTGACGATTGCGGACAGGCTGCTGTACTGTTGGGCTCCTGCGGAGATGCGTATACGTAGTATATGACTCCGGGAGGCTTCTCGTGCTTTTATCGTAAGCACACACTCCCCACTCGATTATGAGAAGAAAACCCAGCTCGAAATTCAGCGGCTGCACCAGGCTAATACCTGCTAGCTTACGATTTTCCAAGGCTATCTGGCAGAAGGCAATGTCTGAAAACTGTCAAAGAAGATGATAGAGGATGCTACAGCCAACGTTAAAGCATTGACGATTGCGGACAGGCTGCTGTACTGTTGGGCTCCTGCGGAGGGCGCACCTTTCTAGAAGATACCTCCGGGAGGCTCCTCGTGCTTTTACCGGAAGCAGACGCTCCCCACTCGATGATAAGAAAACCCAGCTCGAAATTCAGCGGTTGCACTAGGCTAATACCTGCTCGCTTACGATTTTCCAAGGCTATCTGGCAGAAGGCAATGTCTGAAAAAACGTCAAAGAGGATGGTAGAGGATGCTACAGCCCACGTTAAAGGATTGACGATTGCGGACAGGCTGCTGTACTGTTGGGCACCTGCGGAGGTGCACCTTCCTAGTAGATGCCTTCGGGTGCATCTCGTGCTTTCACCGGGAGCACACGCTCCCCACTCGATGATAAGAAAACCCAGCTCAAAATTCAGCGGCTGCACTAGGCTAATACCTGCTCGCTTACGATTTTCCAAGGCTATCTGGTAGAAGGCAATGTCTGAAAAGTGTCAAAGAAGATGGTTGAGGATGCTACAGCCCACTTTAAAGGATTGACGATTGCGGACAGGCTGCTATACTGTTGGGCTCCTGCGGAGGTGCACCTTCCTAGTAGATGCCTTCGGGTGCATCTCGTGCTTTCACCGGGAGCACACGCTCCCCAGTCGATGATAAGAAAACCCAGCTCAAAATTCAGCGGCTGCACTAGGCTAATACCTGCTCGCTTACGATTTTCCAAGGCTATCTGGTAGAAGGCAATGTCTGAAAAGCGTCAAAGAGGATGGTAGAGGATGCTACAGCCCACGTTAAAGGATTGACGATTGCGGATAGGCTGCTGTACTGTTGGGCTCCTGCGGAGATGCACCTTCCTAGTAGATGCCTTCGGGTGCATCTCGTGCTTTCACCGGAGCACACGCTCCCCACTCGATGATAAGAAAACCCAGCTCAAAATTCAGCGGCTGCACTAGGCTAATACCTGCTCGCTTACGATTTTCCAAGGCTATCTGGTAGAAGGCAATGTCTGAAAAGTGTCAAAGATGGTTGAGGATGCTACAGCCCACTTTAAAGGATTGACGATTGCGGACAGGCTGCTATACTGTTGGGCTCCTGCGGAGGGCGCACCTTTCTAGAAGATGCCTCCGGAGGGCTCCTCGTGCTTTTACCGGAAGCAGATGCTCCCCACTCGATGATAAGAAAACCCAGCTCCAAATTCAGCGGCTGCACTAGGCTAATACCTGCTCGCTTACGATTTTCCAAGGCTATCTGGTAGAAGGCAATGTCTGAAAAGTGTCAAAGAGGATGATAGAGGATGCTACAGCCCACGTTAAAGGATTGATGATTGCGGATAGGCTGCTGTACTGTTGGGCTCCTGCGGAGGTGCACCTTCCTAGTAGATGCCTTCGGGTGCATCTCGTGCTTTCACCGGGAGCACACGCTCCCCACTCGATGATAAGAAAACCCAGCTCAAAATTCAGCGGCTGCACTAGGCTAATACCTGCTCGCTTACGATTTTCCAAGGCTATCTGGTAGAAGGCAATGTCTGAAAAGTGTCAAAGAAGATGGTTGAGGATGCTACAGCCCACTTTAAAGGATTGACGATTGCGGACAGGCTGCTATACTGTTGGGCTCCTGCGGACGTGCACCTTCCTAGTAGATGCCTTCGGGTGCATCTCGTGCTTTCACCGGGAGCACACGCTCCCCACTCGATGATAAGAAAACCCAGCTCAAAATTCAGCGGCTGCACTAGGCTAATACCTGCTCGCTTACGATTTTCCAAGGCTATCTGGCAGAAGGCAATGTCTGAAAAGTGTCAAAGAAAGTGGTAGAGGATGCTACAGCCCACGTTAAAGGATTGACGATTGCGGACAGGCTGCTGTACTGTTGGGCTCCTGCGTAGGAGCACCTTCCTAGAAGATGCCTCCGGGAGGCATCTCGTGCTTTCACCGGGAGCAAGCGCTCCCCACTCGATGATACGAAAACCCATCTCGAAATTCAGCGGCTGCACTAGGCTACTACCTGCTCGCTTACGATTTTCCAAGGCTATCTGGTAGAAGGCAATGTCTGAAAAGTGTCAAAGAAGTTGGTAGCGGATGCTACAGCCCACGTTAAAGGATTGACTATTGCGGATAGGCTGCTGTACTGTTGGGCTCCTGCGGAGGTGCACCTTCCTAGTAGATTCCACCGGGAGGACGTTCTCCCAACTCCCTCGATAATGAGAACCAAACCCAGCTAGAAATTTAGCGGCTGCCCTAGGCTTATACCTGCTCGCTTACGATTTTCCAAGGCTATCTGGTAGAAGGCAATGTGTGTCTGAAAAGTGTCAAAGAAGTTGGCAGAGGATGCTACAGCCCACGTTAAAGGATTGACTATTGCGGATAGGCTGCTGTACTGTTGGGTTCGTGCGGAAGTGCACCTTCCTAGTAGATGCATCCGGAATTCATATCTTGCTTCCACTGGAAGCACAGGCAACCCACTCTATGATGAGAACAAAACCCAGCTAGAAATTCAGTGCCTGCCCTAAGCTAATACCTGCTCGCTTACGATTTTCCAAGGCTATCTGGCAGAAGGCAATGTCTGAAAAGTGTCAAAGAAGGTGGTAGAGGATGCTACAGCCCACTTTAAAGGATTGACGATTGCGGACAGGCTGCTGTACTGTTGGGCTCCTGCGGAGATGCGTATACGTAGTAGATGACTCCGGGAGGCTTCTCGTGCTTTTATCGGAAGCACACGCTCCCCACTCGATTATGAGAAGAAAACCCAGCTCGAAATTAAGCGGCTGCACTAGGCTAATACCTGCTCGCTTACGATTTTCCAAGGCTATCTGGCAGAAGGCAGTGTCTGAAAAGTGTCAAAGAAGGTGGTAGAGGATGCTACAGCCCACGTTAAAGGATTGACGATTGCGGACAGGCTGCTGTACTGTTGGGCTTCTGCGGAGATGCGTATACGTAGTAGATGACTCCGGGAGGCTTCTCGTGCTTTTATCGGAAGCACACGCTCCCCACTCGATTATGAGAAGAAAACCCAGCTCGAAATTAAGCGGCTGCACTAGGCTAATACCTGCTCGCTTACGATTTTCCAAGGCTATCTGGCAGAAGGCAATGTCTGAAAAGTGTCAAAGAAGGTGGTAGAGGACGCTACAGACCACGTTAAAGGATTGACGATTGCGGACAGGCTGCTGTACTGTTGGGCTCCTGCGGAGATGCGTATACGTAGTAGATGACTCCGGGAGGCTTCTCGTGCTTTTATCGTAAGCACACGCTCCCCACTCGATTATGAGAAGAAAACCCAGCTTGAAATTAAGCGGCTGCACTAGGCTAATACCTGCTCGCTTACGATTTTCCAAGGCTATCTGGCAGAAGTCAATGTCTGAAAAGTGTCAAAGAAGGTGGTAGAGGATGCTACAGCCCACGTTAAAGGATTGACGATTGCGGAATGGCTGCTGTACTGTTGGGCTCCTGCGGAGATGCGTATACGCAGTAGATGACTCCGGGAGGCTTCTCGTGCTTTTACCGGAAGCACACGCTCCTCACTCGATTATGAGAAGAAAACCCAGCTCGAAATTCAGCGGCTGCACCAGGCTAATACCTGCTCGCTTACGATTTTCCAAGGCTATCTGGCAGAAGGCAATGTCTGAAAAGCGTCAAAGAGGATGGTAGAGGATGCTACAGCCCACGTTAAAGGATTGACGATTGCGGATAGGCTGCTGTACTGTTGGGCTCCTGCGGAGGTGCACCTTCCTAGTAGATGCCTTCGGGTGCATCTCGTGCTTTCACCGGGAGCACACGCTCCCCACTCTATGATAAGAAAACCCAGCTCAAAATTCAGCGGCTGCACTAGGCTAATACCTGCTCGCTTACGATTTTCCAAGGCTATCTGATAGAAGGCAATGTCTGAAAAGTGTCAAAGAAGATGATAGAGGATGCTACAGCCCACGTTAAAGGATTGACGATTGCGGAATGGCTGCTGTACTGTTGGGCTCCTGCGGAGATGCGTATACGCAGTAGATGACTCCGGGAGGCTTCTCGTGCTTTTACCGGAAGCACACGCTCCTCACTCGATTACGAGAAGAAAACCCAGCTCGAAATTCAGCGGCTGCACCAGGCTAATACCTGCTAGCTTACGATTTTCCAAGGCTATCTGGCAGAAGGCAATGTCTGAAAACTGTCAAAGAAGATGATAGAGGATGCTACAGCCAACGTTAAAGCATTGACGATTGCGGACAGGCTGCTGTACTGTTGGGCTCCTGCGGAGGGCGCACCTTTCTAGAAGATACCTCCGGGAGGCTCCTCGTGCTTTTACCGGAAGCAGACGCTCCCCCTCGATGATAAGAAAACCCAGCTCGAAATTCAGCGGTTGCACTAGGCTAATACCTGCTCGCTTACGATTTTCCAAGGCTATCTGGCAGAAGGCAATGTCTGAAAAGCGTCAAAGAGGATGGTAGAGGATGCTACAGCCCACGTTAAAGGATTGACGATTGCGGACAGGCTGCTGTACTGTTGAGCACCTGCGGAGGTGCACCTTCCTAGTAGATGCCTTCGGGTGCATCTCGTGCTTTCACCGGGAGCACACGCTCAACCCACTCGATGATAAGAAAACCCAGCTCAAAATTCAGCGGCTGCACTAGGCTAATACCTGCTCGCTTACGATTTTCCAAGGCTATCTGGTAGAAGGCAATGTCTGAAAAGCGTCAAAGAGGATGGTAGAGGATGCTACAGCCCACGTTAAAGGATTGACGATTGCGGACAGGCTGCTGTACTGTTGAGCACCTGCGGAGGTGCACCTTCCTAGTAGATGCCTTCGGGTGCATCTCGTGCTTTCACCGGGAGCACACGCTCAACCCACTCGATGATAAGAAAACCCAGCTCAAAATTCAGCGGCTGCACTAGGCTAATACCTGCTCGCTTACGATTTTCCAAGGCTATCTGGCAGAAGGCAATGTCTGAAAAGCGTCAAAGAGGATGGTAGAGGATGCTACAGCCCACGTTAAAGGATTGACGATTGCGGACAGGCTGCTATACTGTTGGGCTCCTGCGGAGGGCGCACCTTTCTAGAAGATGCCTCCGGAGGGCTCCTCGTGCTTTTACCGGAAGCAGATGCTCCCCACTCGATGATAAGAAAACCCAGCTCCAAATTCAGCGGCTGCACTAGGCTAATACCTGCTCGCTTACGATTTTCCAAGGCTATCTGGTAGAAGGCAATGTCTGAAAAGTGTCAAAGAGGATGATAGAGGATGCTACAGCCCACGTTAAAGGATTGATGATTGCGGATAGGCTGCTGTACTGTTGGGCTCCTGCGGAGGTGCACCTTCCTAGTAGATGCCTTCGGGTGCATCTCGTGCTTTCACCGGGAGCACACGCTCCCCACTCGATGATTAGAAAACCCAGCTCAAAATTCAGCGGCTGCACTAGGCTAATACCTGCTCGCTTACGATTTTCCAAGGCTATCTGGTAGAAGGCAATGTCTGAAAAGCGTCAAAGAGGATGGTAGAGGATGCTACAGCCCACGTTAAAGGATTGATGATTGCGGATAGGCTGCTGTACTGTTGGGCTCCTGCGGAGGTGCACCTTCCTAGTAGATGCCTTCGGGTGCATCTCGTGCTTTCACCGGGAGCACACGCTCCCCACTCGATGATAAGAAAACCCAGCTCAAAATTCAGCGGCTGCACTAGGCTAATACCTGCTCGCTTACGATTTTCCAAGGCTATCTGGTAGAAGGCAATGTCTGAAAAGTGTCAAAGAAGATGGTTGAGGATGCTACAGCCCACTTTAAAGGATTGACGATTGCGGACAGGCTGCTATACTGTTGGGCTCCTGCGGACGTGCACCTTCCTAGTAGATGCCTTCGGGTGCATCTCGTGCTTTCACCGGGAGCACACGCTCCCCACTCGATGATAAGAAAACCCAGCTCAAAATTCAGCGGCTGCACTAGGCTAATACCTGCTCGCTTACGATTTTCCAAGGCTATCTGGTAGAAGGCAATGTCTGAAATGTGTAAAAGAAGATGGTTGAGGATGCTACAGCCCACTTTAAAGGATTGACGATTGCGGACAGGCTGCTATACTGTTGGACTCCTGCGGAGGTGCACCTTCCTAGTTGATGCCTCCGGGAGGCATCTCGTGCTTCCACCGGAAGCACGTGCTCCCCACTCTATGATAACAAAACTCAGCTAGAAATTCAGTGCCTGCCCTAGGCTAATACCTGCTCGCTTACGATTTTCCAAGGCTATCTGGCAGAAGGCAATGTCTGAAAAGTGTCAAAGAAGGTGGTAGAGGATGCTACAGCCCACGTTAAAGGATTGACGATTGCGGACAGGCTGCTGTACTGTTGGGCTCCTGCGGAGATGCGTATACGTAGTAGATGACTCCGGGAGGCTTCTCGTGCTTTTATCGAAAGCACACGCTCCCCACTCGATTATGAGAAGAAAAGCCAGCTCGAAATTAAGCGGCTGCACTAGGCTAATACCTGCTCGCTTACGATTTTCCAAGGCTATCTGGCAGAAGGCAATGTCTGAAAAGTGTCAAAGAAGGTGGTAGAGGATGCTACAGCCCACGTTAAAGGATTGACGATTGCGGACAGGCTGCTGTACTGTTGGGCTCCTGCGGAGATGCGTATACGTAGTAGATGACTCCGGGAGGCTTCTCGTGCTTTTATCGGAAGCACACGCTCCCCACTCGATTATGAAAAGAAAACCCAGCTCGAAATTAAGCGGCTGCACTAGGCTAATACCTGCTCGCTTACGATTTTCCAAGGCTATCTGGCAGAAGGCAATGTCTGAAAAGTGTCAAAGAAGGTGGTAGAGGATGCTACAGCCCACGTTAAAGGATTGACGATTGCGGACAGGCTGCTGTACTGTTGGGCTCCTGCGGAGATGCGTATACGTAGTAGATGACTCCGGGAGGCTTCTCGTGCTTTTATCGGAAGCACACGCTCCCCACTCGATTATGAGAAGAAAACCCAGCTCGAAATTAGGCGGCTGCACTAGGCTAATACCTGCTCGCTTACGATTTTCCAAGGCTATCTGGCAGAAGGCAATGTCTGAAAAGTGTCAAAGAAGGTGGTAGAGGACGCTACAGACCACGTTAAAGGATTGACGATTGCGGACAGGCTGCTATACTGTTGGGCTCCTGCGGAGGGCGCACCTTTCTAGAAGATGCCTCCGGGAGGCTCCTCGTGCTTTTACCGGAAGCAGACGCTCCCCACTCGATGATAAGAAAACCCAGCTCAAAATTCAGCGGCTGCACTAGGCTAATACCTGCTCGCTTTCGATTTTCCAAGGCTATCTGGCAGAAGACAATGTCTGAAAAGTGTCAAAGAAGGTGGTAGAGGATGCTACAGCCCACGTTAAAGGATTGACGATTGCGGACAGGCTGCTGTACTGTTGGGCTCCTGCGGAGATGCGTATACGTAGTAGATGACTCCGGGAGGCTTCTCGTGCTTTTATCGGAAGCACACGCTCCCCACTCGATTATGAGAAGAAAACCCAGCTCGAAATTAAGCGGCTGCACTAGGCTAATACCTGCTCGCTTACAATTTTCCAAGGCTATCTGGCAGAAGGCAATGTCTGAAAAGTGTCAAAGAAGATGATAGAGGATGCTACAGCCCACGTTAAAGGATTGCGGACAGGCTGCTGTACTGTTGGGCTCCTGCGGAGATGCGTATACGTAGTAGATGACTCCGGGAGGCTTCTCGTGCTTTTATCGGAAGCACACGCTCCCCACTCGATTATAAGAAGAAAACCAAGCTCGAAATTAAGCGGCTGCACTAGGCTAATACCTGCTCGCTTACGATTTTCCAAGGCTATCTGGCAGAAGGCAATGTCTGAAAAGTGTCAAAGAAGGTGGTAGAGGATGCTAGAGCCCACGTTAAAGGATTGACGATTGCGGAATGGCTGCTGTACTGTTGGGCTCCTGCGGAGATGCGTATACGCAGTAGATGACTCCGGGAGGCTTCTCGTGCTTTTACCGGAAGCACACGCTCCTCACTCGATTATGAGAAGAAAACCCAGCTCAAAATTCAGCGGCTGCACTAGTCTAATACCTGCTCGCTTACGATTTTCCAAGGCTATCTGGTAGAAGGCAATGTCTGAAAAGTGTCAAAGAAGATGGTTGAGGATGCTACAGCCCACTTTAAAGGATTGACGATTGCGGACAGGCTGCTATACTGTTGGGCTCCTGCGGACGTGCACCTTCCTAGTAGATGCCTTCGGGTGCATCTCGTGCTTTCACCGGGAGCACACGCTCCCCACTCGATGATAAGAAAACCCAGCTCAAAATTCAGCGGCTGCACTAGGCTAATACCTGCTCGCTTACGATTTTCCAAGGCTATCTGGTAGAAGGCAATGTCTGAAAAGCGTCAAAGAGGATGGTAGAGGATGCTACAGCCCACGTTAAAGGATTGACGATTACGGATAGGCTGCTGTACTGTTGGGCTCATGCGGAGGTGCACCTTCCTAGTAGATGCCTTCGGGTGCATCTCGTGCCTTCACCGGGAGCACACGCACCCCACTCGATGATAAGAAAACCCAGCTCAAAATTCAGCGGCTGCACTAGGCTAATACCTGCTCGCTTTCGATTTTCCAAGGCTATCTGGCAGAAGACAATGTCTGAAAAGTGTCAAAGAAGGTGGTGGAGGATGCTACAGCCCACGTTAAAGGATTGACGATTGCGGACAGGCTGCTGTACTGTTGGGCTCCTGCGGAGATGCGTATACGTAGTAGATGACTCCGGGAGGCTTCTCGTGCTTTTATCGGAAGCACACGCTCCCCACTCGATTATGAGAAGAAAACCCAGCTCGAAATTAAGCGGCTGCACTAGGCTAATACCTGCTCGCTTACAATTTTCCAAGGCTATCTGGCAGAAGGCAATGTCTGAAAAGTGTCAAAGAAGGTGGTGGAGGATGCTACAGCCCACGTTAAAGGATTGACGATTGCGGACAGGCTGCTGTACTGTTGGGCTCCTGCGGAGATGCGTATACGTAGTAGATGACTCCGGGAGGCTTCTCGTGCTTTTATCGGAAGCACACGCTCTCCACTCTATTATGAGAAGAAAACCCAGCTCGAAATTATGCGGCTGCACCAGGCTAATACCTGCTCGCTTACGATTTTCCCAAGCTATCTGGCAGAAGGCAATGTCTGAAAAGTGTCAAAGATGGTAGAGGATGCTAGAGCCCACGTTAAAGCATTGACGATTGCGGAATGGCTGCTGTACTGTTGGGCTCCTGCGGAGATGCGTATACGCAGTAGATGACTCCGGGAGGCTTCTCGTGCTTTTACCGGAAGCACACGCTCCTCACTCGATTATGAGAAGAAAACCCAGCTCGAAATTACGCGGCTGCACCAGGCTAATACCTGCTAGCTTACGATTTTCCAAGGCTATCTGGCAGAAGGCAATGTCTGAAAACTGTCAAAGATGGTAGAGGATGCTAGAGCCCACGTTAAAGCATTGACGATTGCGGAATGGCTGCTGTACTGTTGGGCTCCTGCGGAGATGCGTATACGCAGTAGATGACTCCGGGAGGCTTCTCGTGCTTTTACCGGAAGCACACGCTCCTCACTCGATTATGAGAAGAAAACCCAGCTCGAAATTACGCGGCTGCACCAGGCTAATACCTGCTAGCTTACGATTTTCCAAGGCTATCTGGCAGAAGGCAATGTCTGAAAAGTGTCAAAGAAGGTGGTAGAGGACGCTACAGACCACGTTAAAGGATTGACGATTGCGGACAGGCTGCTATACTGTTGGGCTCCTGCGGAGGGCGCACCTTTCTAGAAGATGCCTCCGGGAGGCTCCTCGTGCTTTTACCGGAAGCAGACGCTCCCCACTCGATGATAAGAAAACCCAGCTCAAAATTCAGCGGCTGCACTAGGCTAATACCTGCTCGCTTTCGATTTTCCAAGGCTATCTGGCAGAAGACAATGTCTGAAAAGTGTCAAAGAAGGTGGTAGAGGATGCTACAGCCCACGTTAAAGGATTGACGATTGCGGACAGGCTGCTGTACTGTTGGGCTCCTGCGGAGATGCGTATACGTAGTAGATGACTCCGGGAGGCTTCTCGTGCTTTTATCGGAAGCACACGCTCCCCACTCGATTATGAGAAGAAAACCCAGCTCGAAATTAAGCGGCTGCACTAGGCTAATACCTGCTCGCTTACAATTTTCCAAGGCTATCTGGCAGAAGGCAATGTCTGAAAAGTGTCAAAGAAGATGATAGAGGATGCTACAGCCCACGTTAAAGGATTGCGGACAGGCTGCTGTACTGTTGGGCTCCTGCGGAGATGCGTATACGTAGTAGATGACTCCGGGAGGCTTCTCGTGCTTTTATCGGAAGCACACGCTCCCCACTCGATTATAAGAAGAAAACCAAGCTCGAAATTAAGCGGCTGCACTAGGCTAATACCTGCTCGCTTACGATTTTCCAAGGCTATCTGGCAGAAGGCAATGTCTGAAAAGTGTCAAAGAAGGTGGTAGAGGATGCTAGAGCCCACGTTAAAGGATTGACGATTGCGGAATGGCTGCTGTACTGTTGGGCTCCTGCGGAGATGCGTATACGCAGTAGATGACTCCGGGAGGCTTCTCGTGCTTTTACCGGAAGCACACGCTCCTCACTCGATTATGAGAAGAAAACCCAGCTCAAAATTCAGCGGCTGCACTAGTCTAATACCTGCTCGCTTACGATTTTCCAAGGCTATCTGGTAGAAGGCAATGTCTGAAAAGTGTCAAAGAAGATGGTTGAGGATGCTACAGCCCACTTTAAAGGATTGACGATTGCGGACAGGCTGCTATACTGTTGGGCTCCTGCGGACGTGCACCTTCCTAGTAGATGCCTTCGGGTGCATCTCGTGCTTTCACCGGGAGCACACGCTCCCCACTCGATGATAAGAAAACCCAGCTCAAAATTCAGCGGCTGCACTAGGCTAATACCTGCTCGCTTACGATTTTCCAAGGCTATCTGGTAGAAGGCAATGTCTGAAAAGCGTCAAAGAGGATGGTAGAGGATGCTACAGCCCACGTTAAAGGATTGACGATTACGGATAGGCTGCTGTACTGTTGGGCTCATGCGGAGGTGCACCTTCCTAGTAGATGCCTTCGGGTGCATCTCGTGCCTTCACCGGGAGCACACGCACCCCACTCGATGATAAGAAAACCCAGCTCAAAATTCAGCGGCTGCACTAGGCTAATACCTGCTCGCTTTCGATTTTCCAAGGCTATCTGGCAGAAGACAATGTCTGAAAAGTGTCAAAGAAGGTGGTGGAGGATGCTACAGCCCACGTTAAAGGATTGACGATTGCGGACAGGCTGCTGTACTGTTGGGCTCCTGCGGAGATGCGTATACGTAGTAGATGACTCCGGGAGGCTTCTCGTGCTTTTATCGGAAGCACACGCTCCCCACTCGATTATGAGAAGAAAACCCAGCTCGAAATTAAGCGGCTGCACTAGGCTAATACCTGCTCGCTTACAATTTTCCAAGGCTATCTGGCAGAAGGCAATGTCTGAAAAGTGTCAAAGAAGGTGGTGGAGGATGCTACAGCCCACGTTAAAGGATTGACGATTGCGGACAGGCTGCTGTACTGTTGGGCTCCTGCGGAGATGCGTATACGTAGTAGATGACTCCGGGAGGCTTCTCGTGCTTTTATCGGAAGCACACGCTCTCCACTCTATTATGAGAAGAAAACCCAGCTCGAAATTATGCGGCTGCACCAGGCTAATACCTGCTCGCTTACGATTTTCCCAAGCTATCTGGCAGAAGGCAATGTCTGAAAAGTGTCAAAGATGGTAGAGGATGCTAGAGCCCACGTTAAAGCATTGACGATTGCGGAATGGCTGCTGTACTGTTGGGCTCCTGCGGAGATGCGTATACGCAGTAGATGACTCCGGGAGGCTTCTCGTGCTTTTACCGGAAGCACACGCTCCTCACTCGATTATGAGAAGAAAACCCAGCTCGAAATTACGCGGCTGCACCAGGCTAATACCTGCTAGCTTACGATTTTCCAAGGCTATCTGGCAGAAGGCAATGTCTGAAAACTGTCAAAGAAGATGATAGAGGATGCTACAGCCAACGTTAAAGCATTGACGATTGCGGACAGGCTGCTGTACTGTTGGGCTCCTGCGGAGATGCGTATACGTAGTAGATGACTCCGGGAGGCTTCTCGTGCTTTTATCGGAAGCACACGCTCCCCACTCGATTATGAGAAGAAAACCCAGATCGAAATTACGCGGCTGCACTAGGCTAATACCTGCTCGCTTACGATTTTCCAAGGCTATCTGGCAGAAGGCAATGTCTGAAAAGTGTCAAAGAAGGTGGTAGAGCATGCTACAGCCCACGTTAAAGGATTGACGATTGCGGACAGGCTGCTGTACTGTTGGGCTCTTGCGGAGATGCGTATACGTAGTAGATGACACCGGGAGGCTTCTCGTGCTTTTACCGGAATCACACGCTCCCCACTCGATTATGAGAAGAAAACCCAGCTCGAAATTAAGCGCCTGCACTAGGCTAATACCTGATCGCTTACGATTTTCCAAGGCTATCTAGCAGAAGGCAATGTCTGAAAAGTGTCAAAGAAGGTGGTAGAGGATGCTACAGCCAACGTTAAAGGATTGACGATTTCGGACAGGCTGCTGTACTGTTGGGCTCTTGCGGAGATGCGTATACGTAGTAGATGACACCGGGAGGCTTCTCGTGCTTTTACCGGAAGCACACGCTCCCCACTCGATTATGAGAAGAAAACCCAGCTCGAAATTATGCGGCTGCACTAGGCTAATACCTGCTCGCTTACGATTTTCCAAGGCTATCTGGCAGAAGGGAATGTCTGAAAAGTATCAAAGAAGGTGGTAGAGGATGCTACAGCCCACGTTAAAGGATTGACGATTGCGTATAGTCTGCTGTACTGTTGTGCTCGTGCGGAGATGCGTATATGTAGTAGATGACTCCGGGAGGCATCTCTTGCTTTCACCGTGAGCACACGGTCCCCTCTCGATGACAAGAAAACCCAGCTCGAAATTAAGCGGCTGCACTAGGCTAATACCTGCTCGCTTACAATTTTCCAAGGCTATCTGGCAGAAGGCAATGTCTGAAAAGTGTCAAAGAAGGTGGTGGAGGATGCTACAGCCCACGTTAAAGGATTGACGATTGCGGACAGGCTGCTGTACTGTTGGGCTCCTGCGGAGATGCGTATACGTAGTAGATGACTCCGGGAGGCTTCTCGTGCTTTTATCGGAAGCACACGCTCCCCACTCTATTATGAGAAGAAAACCCAGCTCGAAATTATGCGGCTGCACCAGGCTAATACCTGCTCGCTTACGATTTTCCCAAGCTATCTGGCAGAAGGCAATGTCTGAAAAGTGTCAAAGATGGTAGAGGATGCTAGAGCCCACGTTAAAGCATTGACGATTGCGGACAGGCTGCTGTACTGTTGGGCTCCTGCGGAGATGCGTATACGTAGTAGATGACTCCGGGAGGCTTCTCGTGCTTTTATCGGAAGCACACGCTCCCCACTCGATTATGAGAAGAAAACCCAGCTCGAAATTACGCGGCTGCACTAGGCTAATACCTGCTCGCTTACGATTTTCCAAGGCTATCTGGCAGAAGGCAATGTCTGAAAAGTGTCAAAGAAGGTGGTAGAGCATGCTACAGCCCACGTTAAAGGATTGACGATTGCGGACAGGCTGCTGTACTGTTGGGCTCTTGCGGAGATGCGTATACGTAGATGACACCGGGAGGCTTCTCGTGCTTTTACCGGAAGCACACGCTCCCCACTCGATTATGAGAAGAAAACCCAGCTCGAAATTATGCGGCTGCACTAGGCTAATACCTGCTCGCTTACGATTTTCCAAGGCTATCTGGCAGAAGGAAATGTCTGAAAAGTATCAAAGAAGGTGGTAGAGGATGCTACAGCCCACGTTAAAGGATTGACGATTGCGTATAGTCTGCTGTACTGTTGTGCTCGTGCGGAGATGCGTATATGTAGTAGATGACTCCGGGAGGCATCTCTTGCTTTCACCGTGAGCACACGGTCCCCTCTCGATGACAAGAAAACCCAGCTCGAAATTAAGCGCCTGCACTAGGCTAATACCTGATCGCTTACGATTTTCCAAGGCTATCTAGGAGAAGGCAATGTCTGAAAAGTGTCAAAGAAGGTGGTAGAGGATGCTACAGCCAACGTTAAAGGATTGACGATTGCGGACAGGCTGCTGTACTGTTGGGCTCCTGCGGAGATGCGTATATGTAGTAGACGACTCCGGGAGGCATCTCGTGCTTTCACCGTGAGCACACGGTCCGATCTCGATAAGAAAACCCAGATCGACATTATGCGGCTGCACTAGGCTAATACCTGCTCGCTTACGATTTTCCAAGGCTATCTGGCAGAAGGCAATGTCTGATAAGAGTCAAAGAGGATGGTAGATGTTGCTGCAGCCCACGTTGAAGGATTATGGGACAGGCTGCTGTACTGTTGGGTTAATGCGGAAATGCGTCTTACTAGTAGATACCATTGGGAGGCTTCTCGTGCTTTCACCGGGAGCACGTGCTCCCCACTCACTTGATAATGAGAAACAAACCCAGCTAGAAATTTAGCGGCTGTCCTAGGCTAATACCTGCTCGCTTACGATTTTTCAAGGCGATCTGGTAGAAGGCAGTGTTTGAAATGCGTCAAAGAGGATGGTAGATGTTGCTACAGCCCACGTTGAAGGATTATGGGACAGGCTGCTGTACTGTTGGGCTAATGCGGAAATGCGTCTTACTAGTAGATACCATTGGGAGGCTTATCGTGCTTTCACCGTGAGCACGGGCTCCCCACTCGATGCTAACAAAACCCAGCTCGAAATTAAGCGGCCGATGTAGGCTAATACGTACTTGCTTACGATTTTCCAAGACTATCTGGTAGAAGGCAGTGTCAGAAATACGTCAAAGAGGATTGTAGATGTTGCTACTGCCCACGTTGAAGGATTGCGGGAGAGACTACTGTACTGTTGCTCTCCTGCCGAGATTCTCGTTCCTAGTAGATGCCATTGGGAGGCTTCCTCCTGGAGCACGTGCTGCCCACTCGATGATAAGAACAGAACCCAGCTAGAAGTTCAGCGTTTGCACAAGGCTAATACCTGCTCGCTTACGATTTTCCAAGGCTATCTGGTAGAAGGTAATATCTGAAAAGCGTCAAGGAGGATGGTAGAGGATGCTACAGACCACGTTGAAGGATTGACAATTGCGTTACTGGCTGCTGTACTGTTGGGCTCCTGCAGATTAACATTGCAAAGGTAGTTCGTTGAATGTAAATTTTTTTAAAATTTGGGCATAACTTTTTTTTAAATCATTTATCATTTTTAAATTTTGAAGGAAGGCGAATCAACACCCTAGCTAGCATACCACTCTATAAACTTCCACAAAATAACAACATTCGTAGCCACGAAATATTTAACGTCCACCGGTCATTTTCACATTTGAGAACAAGGTCAAGTGAGGACAATGAGGTGGATGAGGAATCGATCCGGAGTAAAATTCTGCAATTTTAACATTGCGAAGGGAGTTCGTTGAATGTAATTTTTTTATTTTTAATAAAAAAAAATTTCATGAATCATTAACATGATATGATAGCAGTAATTCAAGACTTTTAATATAATTTTTTCTATCACTAATTGTAAATGTGAAAATATTTTTGGTAAAATTGTTCCAGGGAACAATTCTTCCTAAGAAAGGGGGTTGTAGGGTACCATGTTAAGTACATTTTTTTCTCAATATTACACTCATTGGTTTGCTTTTAGTAAATCCCCGAGGAGTGCCATTCAAAATGACTTTTAGAAAGAAAGGCTCATATGACTCTACTAGTGGTTATCTGGTTCTTATATTAGGTAAGTGCAAAAGTTCAACTGTTTGTTGTTACGATGAATAGCATAGAAAACAAACTGTGCATAAGCACAGAATGCATATCCGCCATTACAATCTATGACCTATTGCCATCTTTCTGATTGGAGATGAATCCCACGTCGGTAAAAGTCATGAGGTTGGGAATGGAAGAGTCTCGGATTGCAGTTTTCATA
Organism: Metellina segmentata; assembly: GCA_947359465.1. Classification (NCBI taxonomy): domain Eukaryota; kingdom Metazoa; phylum Arthropoda; class Arachnida; order Araneae; family Tetragnathidae; genus Metellina; species Metellina segmentata. Next base: position 9,902,772 of record OX375876.1, on the reverse strand, counting down.
TAAAAATCAAAGATTTTTAGGTTGAAAAAGTTAGTCAACGCCGAAACCGGCGACAGACAGTAGGCGTTTAGTCCGAAGAATGGGGAAGATAGTAAAGTAGAACCTACCAATTAAACTCCATTGCGTTTTGAAGATTGATGATAGCAGCATGGGGCCTTGCGTTATCGTGATGGAGGAAAACATTTCCGAGTGACGACGCTAAGCTTCTTCGCGACCTATGTGGATTGCAGTCTGTCTAATTGAAGACAGTAGAATATTTTAATGATTGGGTTAGGTGTCAGGACCTCAGTGAAGTATTCCATGCACATATCTACCACACTCCAAAATTTTTGGGATGAAATTCCGATTTCGAGGTCGATTCAGGCGGTTTCAGAAGGCCAAAACACAGTCCGAAGACGCTTTACGTTGCGGTACATAATCCACTTATCTCCAGTCACAATCAGTGTCAAGAACGGTTCATTCTTGAACTAGGAAAGCAAGGAAGCACAAGGTAGCGATTGGAAGTCCCGTTGATCTGCAGTAAGCTGATGAGGAACTCAACGATCCAACTTTACGGTGAAACCCAACGCTTCCCGCTGTCTTTCGACTACTGTTGTCCAGTGAAAGTTTAGGCTAATTCTGGCACGGTTGGATTCGGGCTTCTTTATGTCTTGATCAAGTGCCTCTTCAACGAGTGAAGGATGTCCACGCCTTGACTGATCCTGACTGCTTCAGTCTCCTTCCCTGAATTTCCGAAGCCATCGACGACATGTGCTGTCGTCAACTGCATTCTCGTCATAAATGCGACATATACTACAGCTGCAGTACTGCCTTTGTCAAACTCGTACGACAAATAATGTCTCGCTTTATCACTTGTCATGTTGCAGTCTGACGTTTTCACAAATGTTGTACTATCAGAAATGCAGTGCATTTACGTGCTGGATAGCTACACATTATATTGATCAACTATTCCGGTCATCGCAACGTCGTATGAAGTCATTTCAACTGGAAATATACATCTCCAAAAACAGTTAAAACTTTTGCACATACCCGATATTTCCAGCCGCTCAGGCTCCACCTGCTTGTTTGCTCTGTTATCCACTATAGTAACAAGGAAATGAAACGCAACCCTGTACTTCTAAACACTATGATCGCACGGAATATGGTATGGACAATCAAGTTTTTTGTAATTTTTTTTATCCATTAAAAACGAGGTTCCAGGGTTAGACTCGACTCAAAGGCATGGCAAATGCACGTGCACTCACCGGGAAATTTTTCCAACATTCAAATGCTTATTTACGTCTTTATTTACATTTGAAAGTGCTTTAACACCTTAATTTGGAAGTTAAAGGGGATTAATTATCGGTCGATAGTTTCACTTCCGTCACAAATTAGATAGATTCCGATTCCCAGGAGTTGGAAGTATTGTTGAACACAAATTGTTCTACAGTAACCTATAAGATACACCCAATTGTTCTACCGTAACATAAATGAGATTTGCAATGTCTCGGGTAACAGTTTCTCTCAATCGGGTCTACAACTCTGCCAACCGGGCTACCGCGGTCCTTCAATTGAAGAGGAAAAATCCCCATTTACTAGAAGTTCGCAATTATCTTGAACTCGATAGAAGAACATCTAATGAGTGTCTTTGATGTGTGAGACAACTTGCTCTTCGTGCGGTCATGAAGTAAAATTCGGAAAAGACGTTGAATTTGTTCGCTTTGCAATTGTTCACGAGTTTAGGCACCTTTTCCTCGATTGAAAAAAAAAAGTGTACTTAGTAAGGCAATGGTTTCAATTCCCATACAGGACCACTTTTTTTTAAACACACCCTCCCAGCTCACCAAAGTGGTTCACATTAAAAGAGAATCTTTCTCTATAAATACATATTTACACAAAATTCTTTTTCATATTAAAGAAAACATTTCTCCATAAATTCATATTTACGTAAAAAGAATTTCAAATTAAAAGAGACCCTTTCTCTATAAATGCATATTTACATAAAAAATTTTCAAATTAAAAGAGACTCTTTCTCTATAAATGCATATTTACATAAAAAAAATTTTCAAATTAAAAGAGACTCTTTCTCTATAAATGCATATTTACATAAAAAAATTTCAAATTAAAAGAGAATCTTTCTCTATAAATGCATATTTACATAAACGTTTTTTTTTCAAAACAAAAAGAATCTTTCTCTTTAAATGCATATTTGCATAATTTTTTTTTTTGATATTAAAAGAAAATCTCTATGAATGCATATTCACATAAACGTTTTTTCAAAATAACAAGGAGGATCTTTCTGTATGAATGCATATTTACATAGAATTATTTTTCATCTTAAAAGAGAATCTCTTTCCATGAATGTATATTTACATAACATGATTTTTCAAATTAGAAAAGAATCTTTCTCCATCAATACATTTATATAAAAGAATTTGAAATTAAAATAAGAGAATCTTTCTCTAATAATAGAAATTATAGCCAATTTCATTATTTAAACTCTCGACATTAATTTCTCATTTTTAAATCTTTAACATCATTATCAAAACCTATATTTGAAGCCCTTTCGCAGTCACTTGGATTTTATAATTAAAAAATTATAAATGTTGCATTCGTAAAATAATTAGTTTAATTTGCATTATAATAGATAGCTTTCACACTTTACTAAGTGTGAGGGAAAATAAAAACAGTTATGAAATGGTGAGGGGAAAAGTAGAGGAAGGACAGAATCCTTACTGTACCCTCCCATGTTTACTTCCACTAATAAACCCCTTTGCTGCTACAATTGACAGTATAATTAAATGCCACACATCAGTGGGCTAGGGATGACATTCCACGATATATCTTGAAGTTATGATCCAAAATCCCTTTTTTGATATGAAATCCATTCAAAATTTAATACGCTGAAGTGTAATGTAGCGAGGCTGAGGATTCGTATAGAATCTACAGAATTATTACAATTTTTCTCGAAGATCACCACTCTTCTCAGAAAAGAAATAGTTGACGTTTTGGGGAGTTTTCTAGGATATTTTTCATACTTAAGACTACATTTGAATTTGCAATAGACCAATATTTTAGCGAACATTTACTCTCAGGTGCTATTAGAAATCCAAGGACACAGTGTAAGAATGAAATCACATTTTTAGCAAACCTATAAACAATGCTAGATTTTTTTGGCGAATTTTAATCGATTTTTATTAATTTGAGCTTGCAGCAGAAAAATTAACTTTAATTATATCTTTTTTGTTTCACAACTAGGTAAAGCCGATACTATAGAAGATTTCGATTCAAAAAATTGCCGTCTTTTACAAGAGGCTACTGGAAAAAATAGGATAGCGAAGACTTTCGTGTTCGTTCTAATAACCATTGAAACGTCTCTGCAATTATGCAGGAGCTATAATGCTAAACCGTGCTCTTTCTATTAAACTTTAATGCACTATTAAATAGTGTAAGATTAAGCAATCGAAGTTCTGTTTCATAGAACTACGAAGTACATTTATTTGTCTAAACAACTCATTTGAAGTTAAGTAGTTTATACGTCAATTAAATATATAAAACATGTAATTAAATTTTGTTGAACATGTGCCACCAAGATACAGGAAACGACCTATTCTCTAAGATAAGGGAATGCTAGACAAATCACCCTAAAATTATTCGTTGTATACAGAAAATACTCACGCTTTACTCTTCCGATCACGTAGATATACTTCAAGTAAGTTTTTCAATGTGCTCAAATCATTTGCTATAGTACACCGATTGTCAACGACGTTAACAGCCCTTTCCATTACAACGAGTTTGCCTTTAAGTACACTAGTAGACTATTTAAGCAGAAATTTGTTTGATTTCACGTGAACCAAACTTACCTTTTCATTAGTACCCAATAGGTGAAACTTCTGACGTTTTCAAGGATGTTAACATCACCATTCCCCTTAACAGTGTTTTAAGGTTTTATGGTATTCAAACATAAATCTATTCCATTGTAGTACCGACTCGAGTACATAATTGTCTGATAGCATCATAAGTTATGAGCAGTACAAATCGGTAACTCATAGTTTTCACCAAAACATAGGAACCCAATGCTGAATTCTCAAATGTTTGTCATTTTTAAGATTAAAACGGTACATCCAGATGGAACCATTACACATCACTTACAAACACGAGATTTTGGATGCATTAGAATTGGCAGGAGGACACAAGATTTATAAGGTGAATGTGCAGAGTTCATTTCTTCCTTAAGCATCGGTAGAATAAAAGGGCGCGATGAACTTGGAGAGAAGAAAGTTATCAGACTCATTTTACAGTGAACGCAGCACTTATTGCAATCAGAATTAAATCTAACATCGGGGACCATTCAAAGAGGGCATAAACAGTCACTTTCTAAAGGGGTACAACAATTTCTACTAAAGTCGAAGTTAGTGCGACGTCACAAAAGAGGGAAGAAACCTTACAGGAATAGGTCATGTGTACAAAGCCTTGATCCAAGTGTCATACAAAGCCTTGAGCAAGTTAACTCATTGAATTTCACATGGACTGTATTAAATTTAGCTAAAAAAGGATTATAAATCGATAAATCGTTGAAGAATTTCGGAACTTTTATAATCTGTCACGGATTGATTGCTCAGACTGGTAATTTTATCCATTGAAACAATTCTGTTCTCAACATAAATTTGTCACAACTCTTGAAATTTTTTTTTTAATTGCTACAATTCGGTGGTGGTTGTGCATTGAATAGGATTTTTTTTAGAAATACAGCAATGTATTGCGTAATTCAATATTTCAAGCAATTTTCAGTTTTATTACAGAAGGGAAATATTTTTCTAATTAACACGTCGGTGGGGGGTATAGCGAAAACAGAACAAACGTATTCCAACTGAGCTTAATTTAAATTGCTCTGCTTATTATACATCATGTAACGGTCATGCAGTTTAACTACGACAGGAGACAGAAATACAAACAAGGTCAGTTGCCGGAAACGAAACTGCACAGTCAAGGGCTCGCAACTCGCAAGTATGCATCATTTATATATTCTAATACGTTTTTAAGGTGTTTTTTTGCCTCTAGTTTCAAAACAATATAATGGAGGTATCAAGCAATAGACGTTGTAAATAAGTCGTCGGATTCCGGAACTTAACACTGATGGGGACATTGTCAATTTTGTAATTATCTATTCTTTATAAATCGGCTTTATAGTAGAGCAATCTGCAAATTTTATGAATCTTGATCCGAAACCCTAAAATCATTTGGCAATTATCAGATAGGCGAGGTTGATTTGTTTGCAAACTGAATTAAAATGTTCGACAATACATGGAAAATTTATGTGCATGGGAGCTATCAATACGTGTAATTTATCAAAAAAAATTTTTTACCACGTTTAATACGAGTGTATTAGTGAAATGTAAAAATTGTACTTAAATACCCAAAATTTTGCTAGGAAAGAGTGATCTGCGAGTGCTAACTCTTACAGCATCCTGTGCATCTATTTCTAAAAAATGAGTAATAAATTAAATACATTTCTCAAACAGTACAAAACATCAAAATGATGTATTCTTTCTCGATATCTGCAAACGACAGTGGCTTTAGAACAAAAAAAAAAGTCATTTAGTGTAGACTAATTTTTCCTGTACTTTAATATCCCTCTGTCACATCAGCGTACTTTATTTCTGGCAAATGGCCAAGAAAAGTGGGTCTAGCATATTTGTATCAACAGTGCTGACTTTTTCTTTACAGTTCTATATTGCGGGTTCAGCGAGATAGCATTTGAGTCGCGAGGTTTGGGACGAATGGATTCTTTGAATTAGAGGGAAGGCTAGAAGGTGGCATCTCAGCGTAGTTTATGGTTTCAAGTTTAGTTATGTCCCAAAGCGACAGCAGTGATTACAAGTTGATGGAACAAGCGATCACACCTGTCGCAGTCTGGGTCTCCTCCCTCTTCGTTGACAATCCCTTTAGTACAAAATGTATGATCATTTACACTCACTGGAGCCGCACTATACGGAAATGGTTAGTTGTTTTGCAAGTTTCGTATTGGCGAGTTGACACTCGGGAATATAGCAATTAAAATATCAAGGGGAATCTAGTGCTTTCATACCCAAAACACCAAATTCTTAATCAAAGAAAATAAATTTATAATTATAAGTTCATTAAAATATCAAGGTTCATCAAAAGATCAAAGTTCCGTAGGGATAATTATATCATTTGCTTCAAATTAACAATTTTGTTGACACTTTTAAGACGGGGAATAAAGTGCAAAACCGTGTGGCGAGTTGACCGCAGACAATGCAGAGATTTTAAGAATACGAAAAAATTCAATTTCCGTTGGAAAAATGTGTTTCGAGTTGGTTTTATTGGTTTTCCATATTCGAATTTTTGAATATAGAATTAAAAATATGTTAAATTTGGCATCGAAAAGAAATTGGTTGGGGATTTTGAATCTCCTTTTCCTCTTGAACAATGTTTTCTGACACACGCGATTTGGTTGAGCGTTAAGGTCGAGTTCCAAACGCAAAGGCTTTCAAGAGATTTTTTAGCTGTAAATTTCAACTTCGGTCGCATTACGAGACAACCCCCAAGGCATCCCACTCTCCAAACTTTCACACCACAACGTGAAGAAATTTGTGGCCACGACAAATTTAACGTCCACCAGCTTTTGTATGCGCGACGGTGTTTGTCTGGACCGAGTTCCGAAATCGCAAACCAATTGTTAATCCGTTACTCTTTCAACGGGGCCACCACAGCCAGTCATAAAAAGTTCGACAGTCGTTTGATGTAAGCAGTTAAACAGGTTTTGGAGGAGACGATTTTCTTCCTCGAGCCGCCATTGCAGACTTGGTCCAGTGAGTATCACCGGAAAACTCGCTTGTGAAGAAGACGTGTATTAACCGTGATGACATCCTTATTCGCGACAGTTCCACTTTTCTTCCACAGAATCACAGTACCGCATTTGAGAATAAGTTCAACGGAGAATGGGGTGGATAAAGAATCGATTCAAAGCCAAATTCTGCAATTTTACCACTGCGATGGTCGTTTTGTGGGATTGTCATAAGTAGTAAAAGATATATGTATACATAGAATTTTTTTTTTAAGGGGGACCGCTTGTCCTTCAAAAGACCTATTAACAATAGTATCACTCACAGCTAATAAATTTCCCTTTTCCAAGCTATCGATTTGGATGATTCCTTTGATATTCGCAATAATCACCTTCTCAGAAAAGGATAAAACGGTCTTTACCTTCGTTGACACAATTTGAGTACCGTCTACTGCTTAACGGTCCAGTCGCCCCTAGCGACAGGCCGGGCCAGGCAGAGAACAAGGGAAGTCATCCGCTCAAGGGAGTGCGGCCATGCCCTCGAGTAAGAGTGGGTGTGGAAATGAGGCGTTTGGCTGGAACACCCTGTGGGACCAATGAGGAAGCTTCGGCTGGAGACTGATATTTCAATCTTCTCAGGTCTTGCAACCTGAATCTACACTTGCAAGCTGTTCAGAGATTGACCAGGAGATTAGTCACCTCCATTCCGACAGGCTTGACTAGCTTTTTTTTTAAACCCACCACTCCCAGCTCTCCAAAAATGGTTGAGCCCTTGTAGGGAAGGAAGAGTAGGCGGCTTGGCCAAACTTTGCCGGCAGTATAAACAGACCTACTGATGTCAATCAACTGGAAGCTGGTCCTGCTCGGGATCGATTCTCAAACACGCGAGCATGTTCCCAGTAGACTGCACTTGAGGAGGATTAGTTCCTCGGTGACCCACCGATCAAAACATTCGCACGGGGTGTTGGCGTATATCAGGGCACACTAAATGTTGGTAAACGTTTTTTCTCGCAGCTCTGAACATCTGTGGAATGTACAGTTTTCAGAATAAGACGAAGAAGTTAATTAACGTCACACTGCAGCAACTCAATGGGCTATTGGCGAAGGTCCTAAATCAATATTAAAAGGAATTATCCAAGGGCTACGTTTCGTAATTTTCAACCACGGAACAAGAAAACTCGAGATGACACAACACTTCCAACTTCCCCACCACGCATTTTGAGGCCATGTTAGATTGAACGTGCACCATCCCTCGTCTACACTGCGTTCTTCGGCTGGACCGAGTTTCGAACTCTCAATCCATCGGTAGCTAAATCGTTGCTCTTCCAAATGGGCTACATTTGAATAAGATGGATCATGCACCAGCCTCTTCAAAATACAAAAGTCTTTGGTTGGATAGAGTTGCAATATCGTAACCATACAAAGGATTGTTGAAACGGGTCCAACTGGGCTAAGCGGAATTTTTTTTTTTCATGCGGTCGTCAAAAGGCAGCGTGTTGCTCTTCATATAGCTCATCCGGAAGGCAACAACTACGCAACCGAAACGTAGCACGCGTTTCAAACGCCCATAGGCGGGGAAGCAATTGGTGTGTCGAAAGTCTCCATTATTAGTTTGCGTCCTCTTGTATAAAGGAAACATGCACCAGCCTCTTCAAAATACAAGAGTCTTTGGTTGGATAGAGTTGCAATATCGTAACCATACAAAGGATTGTTGAAACGAGTCCAACTGGGCTACGCGGAATTTTTTTTTTCATGCAGTCGTCAAAAGGCAGCGTGTTGCTCTTCATATAGCTCATCTGGAAGGCAACAACTACGCAACCGAAACGTAGCACGCGTTTCAAACGCCCGTAGGCGGGGAAGTAATTGATGTGTCGAAAGTCTCCATTATTAGTTTGCATCCTCTGGTAGAGGAAACATGCTACAGCCTCTTCAAAATACAAGAGTCTTTGGTTGGATAGAGTTGCAGTATCGTAACCATACAAAGGATTGTTGAAACGAGTCCAACTGGGCTACGCGGAATTTTTTTTTTTCATGCGGTCGTCAAAAGGCAGCGTGTTGCTCTTCATATAGCTCATCTGGAAGGCAACAACTACGCAACCGATACGTAGCACGCGTTTCAAACGCCCATAGGCGGGGAAGTAATTGATGTGTCGAAAGTCTCCATTAATAGTTTGCGTCCTCCGGTATAGAGGAAACATGCACCAGCCTCTTCAAAACACAAGTCTTTGGTTGGATAGAGTTGCAATATCGTAACCATACAAAGGATTGTTGAAACGGGTCCAACTGGGTTACGCGGAATTTTTTTTTTCATGCGGTCGTCAAAAGGCAGCGAGTTGCTCTTCATATAGCTCATCTGGAAGGCAACAACTACGCAACCGAAACGTAGCATGCGTTTCAAACGCCCATAGGCGGGGAAGTAATTGATGTGTCGAAAGTCTCCATTATTAGTTTGCATCCTCTGGTAGAGGAAACATGCTACAGCCTCTTCAAAATACAAGAGTCTTTGGTTGCATAGAGTTGCAATATCGTAACCATACAAAGGATTGTTAAAACGAGTCCAACTGGGCTACGCGGAATTTTTTTTTTCATGCGGTCGTCAAAAGGCAGCGTGTTGCTCCTCATATAGCTCATCTGGAAGGCAACAACTACGCAACCGAAACGTAGCACGCGTTTCAAACGCCCATAGGCGGGGAAGCAATTGGCGTGTCGAAAGTCTCCATTATTAGTTTGCGTCCTCTGGTATAGAGGAAACATGCACCAGCATCTTCAAAATACAAGAGTCTTTGGTTGCATAGAGTTGCAATATCGTAACCATACAAAGGATTGTTGAAACGAGTCCAACTGGGCTACGCGGAATTTTTTTTTTTCATGCGGTCGTCAAAAGGCAGCGTGTTGCTCCTCATATAGCTCATCTGGAAGGCAACAACTACGCAACCGAAACGTAGCACGCGTTTCAAACGCCCATAGGCGGGGAAGTAATTCATGTGTCGAAAGTCTCCATTATTAGTTTGCATCCTCTGGTAGAGGAAACATGCACCAGCCTCTTCAAAATACAAGAGTCTTTGGTTGGATAGAGTTGCAATATCGTAACCATACAAAGGATTGTTGAAACGAGTCCAACTGGGCTACGCGGAATTTTTTTTTTTCATGCGGTCGTCAAAAGGCAGCGTGTTGCTCTTCATATAGCTCATCTGGAAGGCAACAACTACGCAACCGAAACGTAGCACGCGTTTCAAACGCCCATAGGCGGGGAAGTAATTGATGTGTCGAAAGTCTCCATCATTAGTTTGCGTCCTCTGGTATAAAGGAAACATGCACCAGCCTCTTCAAAATACAAGAGTCTTTGGTTGGATAGAGTTGCAATATCGTAACCATACAAAGGATTGTTGAAACGAGTCCAACTGGGCTACGTGGAATTTTTTTTTTCATGCGGTCGTCAAAAGGCAGCGTGTTGCTCTTCATATAGCTCATCTGGAAGGCAACAACTACGCAACCGAAAGGTAGCATGCGTTTTAAACGCCCATAGGCGGGGAAGTAATTGATGTGTCGAAAGTCTCCATTATTAGTTTGCATCCTCTGGTAGAGGAAACATGCTACAGCCTCTTCAAAATACAAGAGTCTTTGGTTGCATAGAGTTGCAATATCGTAACCATACAAAGGGTTGTTGAAACGAGTTCAACTGGGCTACGCGGAATTTTTTTTTTCATGCGGTCGTCAAAAGGCAGCGTGTTGCTCCTCATATAGCTCATCCGGAAGGCAACAACTACGCAACCGAAACGTAGCACGCGTTTCAAACGCCCATAGGCGGGGAAGCAATTGGTGTGTCGAAAGTCTCCATTATTAGTTTGCGTCCTCTGGTATAAAGGAAACATGCACCAGCCTCTTCAAAATACAAGAGTCTTTGGTTGGATAGAGTTGCAATATCGTAACCATACAAAGGATTGTTGAAACGAGTCCAACTGGGCTACGCGGAATTTTTTTTTTCATGCAGTCGTCAAAAGGCAGCGTGTTGCTCTTCATATAGCTCATCTGGAAGGCAACAACTACGCAACCGAAACGTAGCACGCGTTTCAAACGCCCATAGGCGGGGAAGCAATTGGTGTGTCGAAAGTCTCCATTATTAGTTTGCGTCCTCTGGTATAAAGGAAACATGCACCAGCCTCTTCAAAATACAAGAGTCTTTGGTTGGATAGAGTTGCAATATCGTAACCATACAAAGGATTGTTGAAACGAGTCCAACTGGGCTACGCGGAATTTTTTTTTTTCATGCGGTCGTCAAAAGGCAGCGTGTTGCTCTTCATATAGCTCATCTGGAAGGCAACAACTACGCAACCGATACGTAGCACGCGTTTCAAACGCCCATAGGCGGGGAAGTAATTGATGTGTCGAAAGTCTCCATTATTAGTTTGCGTCCTCCGGTATAGAGGAAACATGCACCAGCCTCTTCAAAACACAAGTCTTTGGTTGGATAGAGTTGCAATATCGTAACCATACAAAGGATTGTTGAAACGGGTCCAACTGGGTTACGCGGAATTTTTTTTTCATGCGGTCGTCAAAAGGCAGCGTGTTGCTCCTCATATAGCTCATCTGGAAGGCAACAACTACGCAACCGAAACGTAGCACGCGTTTCAAACGCCCATAGGCGGGGAAGCAATTGGCGTGTCGAAAGTCTCCATTATTAGTTTGCGTCCTCTGGTATAGAGGAAACATGCTACAGCCTCTTCAAAATACAAATCTTTAGTTGGATAGAGTTGCAATATCGTAACCATACAAAGGATTGTTAAACGGGTCCAACTGGGCTACGCGGAATTTTTTTTTTTCATGCGGTCGTCAAAAGGCAGCGTGTTGCTCTTCATATAGCTCATCTGGAAGGCAACAACTACGCAACCGAAACGTAGCACGCGTTTCAAACGCCCATAGGCGGGGAAGTAATTGATGTGTCGAAAGTCTCCATTATTAGTTTGCGTCCTCTGGTATAAAGGAAACATGCACCAGCATCTTCAAAATACAAGAGTCTTTGGTTGCATAGAGTTGCAATATCGTAACCATACAAAGGATTGTTGAAACGAGTCCAACTGGGCTACGCGGAATTTTTTTTTTTCATGCGGTCGTCAAAAGGCAGCGTGTTGCTCCTCATATAGCTCATCTGGAAGGCAACAACTACGCAACCGAAACGTAGCACGCGTTTCAAACGCCCATAGGCGGGGAAGTAATTCATGTGTCGAAAGTCTCCATTATTAGTTTGCGTCCTCTGGTATAGAGGAAACATGCACCAGCCTCTTCAAAATACAAATCTTTAGTTGGATAGAGTTGCAATATCGTAACCATACAAAGGATTGTTAAACGGGTCCAACTGGGCTACGCGGAATTTTTTTTTTTCATGCGGTCGTCAAAAGGCAGCGTGTTGCTCTTCATATAGCTCATCTGGAAGGCAACAACTACGCAACCGAAACGTAGCACGCGTTTCAAACGCCCATAGGCGGGGAAGTAATTGATGTGTCGAAAGTCTCCATCATTAGTTTGCGTCCTCTGGTATAAAGGAAACATGCACCAGCCTCTTCAAAATACAAGAGTCTTTGGTTGGATAGAGTTGCAATATCGTAACCATACAAAGGATTGTTGAAACGAGTCCAACTGGGCTACGTGGAATTTTTTTTTCCATGCGGTCGTCAAAAGGCAGCGTGTTGCTCTTCATATAGCTCATCTGGAAGGCAACAACTACGCAACCGAAAGGTAGCATGCGTTTTAAACGCCCATAGGCGGGGAAGTAATTGATGTGTCGAAAGTCTCCATTATTAGTTTGCATCCTCTGGTAGAGGAAACATGCTACAGCCTCTTCAAAATACAAGAGTCTTTGGTTGCATAGAGTTGCAATATCGTAACCATACAAAGGGTTGTTGAAACGAGTCCAACTGGGCTACGCGGAATTTTTTTTTTCATGCGGTCGTCAAAAGGCAGCGTGTTGCTCCTCATATAGCTCATCTGGAAGGCAACAACTACGCAACCGAAACGTAGCACGCGTTTCAAACGCCCATAGGCGGGGAAGCAATTGGCGTGTCGAAAGTCTCCATTATTAGTTTGCGTCCTCTGGTATAGAGGAAACATGCTACAGCCTCTTCAAAATACAAATCTTTGGTTGGATAGAGTTGCAATATCGTAACCATACAAAGGATTGTTAAACGGGTCCAACTGGGCTACGCGGAATTTTTTTTTTCATGCGGTCGTCAAAAGGCAGCGTGTTGCTCTTCATATAGCTCATCTGGAAGGCAACAACTACGCAACCGAAACGTAGCACGCGTTTCAAACGCCCATAGGCGGGGAAGTAATTGATGTGTCGAAAGTCTCCATTATTAGTTTGCGTCCTCTGGTATAAAGGAAACATGCACCAGCCTCTTCAAAATACAAGAGTCTTTGGTTGGATAGAGTTGCAATATCGTAACCATGCAAAGGGTTGTTGAAACGAGTCCAACTGGGCTACGCGGAATTTTTTTTTTCATGCGGTCGTCAAAAGGCAGCGTGTTGCTCTTCATATAGCTCATCTGGAAGGCAACAACTACGCAACCGAAACGTAGCACGCGTTTCAAACGCCCATAGGCGGGGAAGCAATTGGTGTGTCGAAAGTCTCCATTATTAGTTTGCGTCCTCTGGTATAGAGGAAACATGCTACAGCCTCTTCAAAATACAAGAGTCTTTGGTTGGATAGAGTTGCAATATCGTAACCATACAAAGGATTGTTGAAACGAGTCCAACTGGGCTACGCGGAATTTTTTTTTTTCATGCGGTCGTCAAAAGGCAGCGTGTTGCTCTTCATATAGCTCATCTGGAAGGCAACAACAACGCAACCGAAACGTAGCACGCGTTTCAAACGCCCATAGGCGGGGAAGCAATTGGTGTGTCGAAAGTCTCCATTATTAGTTTGCGTCCTCTGGTATAGAGGAAACATGCTACAGCCTCTTCAAATTACAAGAGTCTTTGGTTGGATAGAGTTGCAATATCGTAACCATACAAAGGATTGTTGAAACGAGTCCAACTGGGCTACGCGGAATTTTTTTTTTTCATGCGGTCGTCAAAAGGCAGCGTGTTGCTCTTCATACAGCTCATCTGGAAGGCAACAACTACGCAACCGAAACGTAGCACGCGTTTCAAACGCCCATAAGCGGGGAAGTAATTGATGTGTCGTAAGTGTCAATTATTAGTTTGAGTCTTCTGGTATTGAGGAAAATTTTTCATGATGGAAGCCTCGACAACTAGTGGTGATTTTGATTAAAAAAACGCTAATTATTTTTTTGCTTTATATTTTTGCTCTTGATAGTTTCACTTCTGTCACCTCTACTAATTGTAGTCGGATTCAGGTTCCCTGGAGTTGAGAAAATCTGGAGTAAATAGAATAGACGCAATTGTTCTACCGTAACGCAGAAAAGAGCCTTAACAATGTAGCAGATAACCGTTTATTTCTTAACCAGGTCTATCAAATCAACCAACCGGGCAACAGTGGGCTTCTATCCAAATGGAGCAGCACTTCCCTCCGCACCACACTATTGAAAGCGGGCTAGCGGCCCTACAACTGTAGTGGAAAATCAGCCAATTACCAAGTTCGTAAAGATTATAATAACCTTGATATACGAACATCTAATAACGGCAAAGGGTCTTCGATGGACAACATTTAACTCTTCAAGCGGTCATGAAGTAAAATTAGGAAAAGACGTTGAATTAGTTGATCGTTCTTGAGTTTAGGCCTCTTTTCCTCCATTCAAAAAAAAAAGTATGTCATGAGGAAATGGTTTTAGTTGCCCATACAAGACCATTTTAACCTGCTCACCCAAAATGGTTGAGTGCCTTTACGGGAGGGAGTATTTTTAAAAAAATCATACCAAATAACAATATAAAAAGTAATAGAAACTTTATGTAAGCCACTTCAAAATAAATGAGCCATCTCATGGTTTCACGATAGAATCGATAACAAAACTGCCTTTGCATAGCGGGATTTAAAACCGTAGTTACAAAATTTGAATGAGATTTAATTTTTTTTTAGCATTTAAACGCACGTGTCAGAAAACAAAGTCTTAAGTTTTAGTCATTTCATATAAAATAGTGTTCAATCAACCTTTTTAAACCATCTCAAAGCACATTCTTCCAGAAGGTTACGAATTCTATCGAATCCATTTTTGAAATTTTCATTGTTACAGATGTCACAAATGTATACTTGCAGTTTGCTCGCCAACACATCTGAAGGCTGCCCTTATGCATATATAAGCATAATTTCATTTACTATTAAAGTGGTCAGTTATTGTTATCTGTATAAATAACCCGGATAGTAAATTAAATTATAAATGTCCAATGAATATTTTAGGTTAATTAAGGTGTTCGGCGTTTGGGTTTGAAACTACTGGAGCCCCTTGCATAACATTGAATTGATATGCCCTGGTGTATTGTAAAACCCTGGGAATGTTGGTCAAATGCCATCTCGGCCGCATGACCAGAATTCCGAAATGGAAAGTCATTTGCAATATATCTACTACCAACCGAAGCTAGTAAATCCTCAACCGGTAGGAATCCGATATGGTGGTTAAAGAGGTCAAGATATGGCAATACATTAAAAATGGGGTCTACATTCCTAATTATTGATGGTAGAGCTAAAACGAAAGGAATCAAGTTAATGAAGGAAAACATTAAAATTATGTCATTGGGATTATAGAAAATTCGCGACCAAGGAAGAAATTGCATTCAATCAAATACCAAACTTTGTATTTAGACACCTCTGGTTCTAATAAAATTGAAAAATTAAAACTAAGATCTATCAAACGGAAGAAATGTTATTGAAAGGTTCGAAATATGATGTAAATAATTTAAAACATTAGAAAATATAAATGCAAGAAAACCCGTACAAATAGTAATTTCAGAACGCAAGAACATTCTTGCTGATTTCCCGAGAGAAAGATTATTTGACAATTTTTTTTAATAAGTAAAAATACCGTAAATGTAAAGTATAAATATAAATTACCAATCCCTTGTTTCTCTGAATCCTGTCGAGTAACTGCACAAAGTACCAAATAGTATAAAAAACCTCAACGAACCCGAAATAAAAAAAAATTTTAGTTATTAAAATTTATAAAAATTTCACTTGAACGTTGCTTTAAAGCATGAAATTAACATTCTTAAAAGGCATGAATTTTTAAGTTGGAAATCTTTGAGCAATCAACTGTAAAGAATCTAATATTTTCTTCGACAAATTCTATTTTAAAATAAGCAGTATTTAATCCTTTTTTGCTAAGCTATTTGCGTCACACTGCACACCACAGCAATTCTATACATATTAGATATATTTTAAATAGAGAATATACAGATGGGATTATTCAGTCGGATATTTGGTTTAAAGCTTAAGAAACTTTCTTTCAAAATAGCGCATATGTACAAAGACTGGCAACATTTTGATAATAAACAATACTTTTTATAATACTCCAATGATTAAGCTATCAACTTTAAAAGTAATTTCAGTGAGTGGAAGATAATTCTCAAGACTTGTCGAAAATTGATTTAGGCTGTTCTATGAAAATAGTAGTATCTAATTTTTCCAGTTTTAAAATGAGTAAAAACACATCACAAGTGGTAGAAAGTTTCACGTTTTCTCAAGTCCTTACAAATATCTCAGATTAGCCATCAGAAAATTGCCATCCGCATCTCTATATCAAAATACTTCAGAAATGTTTGAGATTTTAGTAGCTCAGAAAAACTAAGTACTTCTTAGAACACATCTCCAACTCAATAAAGTTTAATTATAATTTAACCCTTTCATAATATTTAGTTTTTAATTGATACTGCACTACAAATAAAACCAAATTAAATTGCTGGTTTATAGTTTAGATAAAATTATTTTTCTCGTTTTAATTTTTTGTAAATTTTCCCTTGGTGAGAAATTTTTTTTCTATTAATCTACGTAATTTGTTTGGGTCAACTCTCCTTGGGCTATACAGGAATTTTTAATGTTGCATTCATAAAAGAGCAAATTAGGTATTTTATGTATAGAATTGGTGCTGTTTCAAGCTACATGATTTCATCATTTATCACCATATTTCATTTGAGAATCTGTTTTTAAATCTAATTTTTTATTTTAAACTACTTTGAAGGGCTTTAGAAGTTATTCTGCATTTGAGTAACACAAAAGGAAACAAGTTGTCAATTAACGAAACGGTGCAACGCGAGGAGAACAAATTAAACCCATGCTAAGATTGCAAGATTGTAAAGACATTGTACACGGATTGCTTTTTAAACTCAGATCCTTTGGACAAAAGGCAACCAAGTCTATTTTTAAATGGATTTATTGTTCTTTAACCGTTTTGTATTATATTAAAACTTTTCAATAAAAAATATCTGTCAATCAAAAAGTGTTAAATGCAACTCTACCTCCATTCATTCCAGACATTAAACGCTTAACGGATCTTGTTACTTTTCTACAGCTAAACATTCTATCCAGATGGGAAAATATAAACAAACTGGATTTCATCTTTAGAATGTAGAATGTGTGAACCGTCTAAAGAAAATAGACATCACTGTACAGATTTATCAGCCAGCAGGATTCGTCGCCATGAACTTTTTTTTGGAAAATTATTCGAATATCCCATTAAGAATTTTGCTTAAATGCATGAATATAGGTCCATTAACTTATTGGCCCAGAAAATTAACCCAGTTGTCTCTCAATGATCTTTATTTGATACTGAATTAGTGCCTAATGGAAAACAAATAATGGTTTACGTTTTGAAATTTTTAACACTTAATTGTAACATTTGCAAAACTGGATATGTAAAAATATTGCATTTCAACTCTCGTATTTGATTACAGGAAAGAGCCGTTAGTCGTATTTCTAGTCATGGACAATCGGATTTTAACAAGCATAATTTTAAGTAATTTTGATCGATAAATAAAGCAGAAGTTGGAAATACAATGCATACAATCACAAGTTTGTTTTATAAAAAGGATTTGAATCCAGAGCCTGTTGAAAAGCCAAAGGCCAAATCACTAACTCTTTGACTATTAAGCCAAGCACATACAAAAGGACACGTTAATGACTCATTTATAATTTTGGTGGCAATTTTTTCGTTTTGATAATCCATGCCATTTTTTTTGGTGGCACATGTGAAGAGCGAAATGTATAGCGATTTTTACATTTAATAAAAAGCCTTTTGTAATATCTCAATCCACAAGTACAGCACATTTTAAACTTTTTCCACAATTATTAAAGATATATTGGAGTTCTGGAACAAAAATACAGTTTGAAAATAAAAATTAATCTCCGACTCCATTTTTATATTATTGCATCTGCAATTTAGAATTCAAAATATTTACAAGTCCAGAAACCTTATGGCACTCAAGACTAACTTAAGGCATGGGGTTTGAGTGCATTTATAGAAAAATTAATGAACTTGAAGGTGTGCATAAAGTATTTTATTTATAAGTGGGAATGGAACATTGTTTCCACTTGATTCAAGTCACTACTCGTGTCCAGAAATCACAGGTTCGTTTTGTAACCAGCAATCACAGGACCCTCATGACCACCAATCCCACAACGTTACCATAAGAAAGCCGACACCTAAAAATTGGTGTTGAAAAATTATAGAATTTTTAAAACGGACAGCAAGTTAAATTTTGTAATGCATAGAACATTAAGATAATCATAATTTCAATAACACGTATCCCTTTACTTCATAGCTTTGTCTTAGGATTTTCGATTCAGCTTTTGCAATAAGTGGAAGATTCGCAGGCAAGAATTCATTTGAGATCGAATACCTTTTATAGGGTTGTAGAAGAATCACTGCACTTACAGATTGAGACATTCAGAAAGGAATCTTGGATTTATCTCTAGGTTCCATTTTCAACATGGGGTCGATATAACACAATGAATTTGAGTAACGTTTTAATAATAAAAGTGCAATCGGTTAAATGATAGCTTTTTGTTTCAGAATTTACAGATAATCAATAAATTTATGGATGGTCTATATAATTTACAAATGGGGAAAAAATGAGCGTAATGAAAGAACAAAAAATCTTTTGTAGTCAAGCAGCTTAAATTTTGTTTGCATGATTTTTAAAAGGGGCAACTCGTTGAGAGCATTTATTTGTGAAAAAATTGATTTGATTAGCTTCACGAATCAAAGAAAAGATATCTCTGCTGCACAGGTAACATATTGTGGATTATTTGCTCCTTTTTACTTTTGATAAATGCTATAAATTCACAAACGCTCCGCGTATAAAATTTGAAAAGTTTGACAAATACTTTAATAAGGTGCAATATTAACAATACACCAAAACAACTTTCACACCTAAATTGTAAATTTAAAAGATTTTTATCCAAGATGTTCAATTATTGCTTTTCTTTTATGTATTCTCTGCACAACTCTAGCAGAGTACATCTTATTTGGAGTCATCACTCTACTCTGCACCACCCGGAGAACGGAGATAACGAATTAGCCATTGGTTTGGCTGGAAAGGTCCTCTATAAGAAATAAAGAGGAGTGATGTCCCGACGGCAAATGGGAGAATCAGTTTCTCTAAGACACTCATCATGCCAAGCATCACCCACGACTTCCTGAACCACTGCCCTGATCCTCCGCTGCCATCACCACTAACCATCCAAAGCTTCTCAAAAGGACATGCCTTAGTAGTATTGAACGAAACCATCTTTGATTTTGGAGCTTGGGGAAATCGATTCGGCACAAAATTGTACCGCTCTCTCTACTACCTAAAACAAATCCACCGTTCAGCTCTCATTTCTATGACCAGATGCTACGGGATGGTGTCAACAAGAGCCTTGCAAGTTGTTGCCGGTACGAGCGCAAGTGTCAAAGAGTATACGCTGTGCCCAGATTTTCCTCCCAAAAGCCAAAACTTGGGTCATATTAGTGGCGAGATTTACACCTCGCTCTTCAACTAAAGGTGTTTGGTGGGTATATTCACCCTGCAGATCGCATAACGATTCCCTATGGCAGTAAACTTCCACTGTACAGAGGTTTACACCGATCGATTGGGAATCAGCGGCCAAATTGGAATGGCATTTGTTGCGATGTAATACGGAACTATTGTTGCATAAATTCAGTTTCTCTGACAACGGAAAGATTTACCTTGTAGAGCAATCGATAAGGCACTTATTAATCGATACGGCATATATTAGTTCAAAGATCGTGTTCGACTTTTATGCGACAAGCAATCAAAGTCCTCATAGATGACTGGGAACTAAAATGGAGACAAGCAAAGAAATTCAGGCATACCCATAAATTCCTGCCAATACCTGACCTCGGAAGACAACCCCCTTGCTTCCCAACTGCTTTCATGCCGCGGTCTGTTCCCTGATCGTATTAAAAACCAACAGACAAACCTCTCTAAATGTGGAAAAGTGGGAGATCCTCTCCATATATCCTTGAAAGCAGACTTATCGGCCAACTCCGGAATGGACTGCACTTTCTTGGGAGTCGCCGCCCCCTGGATTCACAAAACACAGAGTGTCTCCATGCTCTCACTCTTGGGCAGGCATGCGACTGAGACGATGACAACTCAATATCTTAAAGGGCATCTCTCTCTGTGCCAACACAGGTTAGCAAAGAGGTAAGAAATATATTCCATTACTCCAATTACTAATATATGAATCTGCCCATGTATAACGTGCTAACTACTGATCGCTGCTGGGCGACACTGTCGTGACTGCCAGTGTGTACTCTGACAGGCAAAAATGCAAATCAGGAAACCAGACAAAAATGCAAACTCTCCTGAAAGTTACCGACCTATTGCCTTAACAAGCATTCCATGCAAAATTATGGAAAAATGATCCTCACCAGACTTACTTTTTATCTCACTGCCAAAAATCTTCTACCAAAAGAACAGTTTGCTTTCCGGAGTGGCCACAGTACCACCGATCAAGTTTTATACCTTGGTCAAAAAATCAGATTCCCAAAACATCAAACTAACCAATCACACCGTAGCAGTATTCCTGGATCTCTCAAGGGCATTTGATAAAGTCTGGTGGAACTTACTCATTATAAAACATCATGACAAATTTAAAATCAAGGGCAACACCCTTTCCTAGATTGCTGACATCTTAAGACACATTTTCGTGTCAAGTATAAAGAAACCCTTTCCAACTGGTATAGAACTCACCAGGGAGTCCCTCAGGGATCCATCCTTAGCCCAACATTGTTTTTGGCTGGGTTTGAAAAGATCATTCCTGAGGAGTGTAATGTCGGAATGTTCGCTGATGACATTGCGCAGTGGTGCTCTGGTTCTGATGTGAACAGTATAGAATTTTCTTAAATTCAACGTTAATTGATGTGTGGAACTTCGCGAACGACCACAAACTGATTTTTAATGTCTCAAAATCATGTTGGATTCTTTATCACCAATAAACACTTGTACTCGTATCACCCTCAGGTCCTCTTTCAGGACCATCCCCTTTCCTATGTTAAATACCCAAAGTACTTAGGCTTTGTCTTGGATCAGGAGATCACAAGTAACTCGCACACACTAAATATAGTTAACAAGAGCCGTAAGAGACTGAATATTCTCAAGTACATCTCGTAGAGACTGGGGCGCCGATGCTAATACACTCAGGGCTACATACATAGCGCTTATCAGGCCCATCCTCGAGTATGTGTTCCCAGTGTACTTCAACATCCAACCTCCTCAAATTAGAGAGTGCAATTGAGTGAAGCTCGCATTATAACGGGCCTGAGAAACAGCTGCCCAAATGATATAGTACTTTACGAGGCCAATCTTCCACCCCTTAGTTTTGTTAGAAACTCGAATTTGGTAAAATATTCAACAAATTGAGAAGCTATGAAAATCAGAACCTCTGGTTATTGCTCCAGTTAGATAGATATTTAGAGACTCAAAAGGAATAGCCCATTTGGTCTTGCCGTTGAAATGAAGATTATTTTACAACCGGTGGAATACTCATCTCTAACACCTTGTGTTAGTCCGATTGAGGGTTTACCAGGAGTTCACTTCCACTCTGAACTTCTGTCCCACACAAACAAAAACTCAGATGTCCCTGAATACCTACGACAGCTGGCTCTCGAGGTTATTAATTGTATTCCTAGTGATGGCACTTTGATATATACCGATGGCACTAAAGACGAGTCAAATCACACCGGGAGCGATATCTATATTGAGAATATCCTTATTCGACTCTCCAGACAAAACCCAGATAATTGCTCGGTCTTTAGGAGCGAATTGATTGCCATTAGGGAGGGATTAAAGACCATCCTCCACTCCACAGACTCTAGCGATATATGGATTCTTACAGATAGCCGCAGCTCGATCCAACATCTACAGGACTGGAGACTGGTTAATGACCTCGTAGGCATTCAGATCCTCAATAACCTTAAAATTATTACAAAGCGTAGGGAGGTTCACTTTCAGTGGATCCCCTTCCACGTCGACGTCCCTTGCAACGAAGTTGCGGATATCTTGGCAAAAAATGGCTGTTCTGCAACGGCAACTACAGACTATGATTTTACTTTTCAAGAGATTTTCTCCATGGCGAAAAATAGTGATTCCGGCAGGTTTGTCTCACCCCCCCCCTGCCCATCCCTGGTCCCCATCAATATATTCTAACTATACAACCAACTTGGTGATTTTTTTTACTCCACATTCAGTTTTACTCCAGCAGAGTACAGCGCCACTCTGAAATGTCTAAAATAACCTTCATGCGAAATGGCTTCGAAAATATAGGAAAAGACACTGACATACAAGATTTAAAAATGGAAACTCGAACCTGTCGCCAAGTAAGGTCACTTCATTGATGCATTCAGTCACTACATGATGCTACATTGATTCATCACAGTTGCTAGCAAATCTGGTTTCCTTTTCCAACCTGAAAAAGTGCAATGAGAATTTTCAAATACTAAAGCAATGAAATGCATTTTTCAGATTGCCATCCATGTTATAATAATGAAAATTACTTAAAAAATTCATCCATTTTAAAATGTCAAGAATTCGATAACATCTAATATTCAAGAAACGCCTGATGTAGCACATACCCAATTGTTGACTTCATTACTACCCAAGCCTAATATACGGCTTGAGTATAGGCTTTTTCAGAAATGTAATGGGGTGAAAGTAACCAGAAAGTGTGGTGATGCGAGTAAACATGTTTTATGAAAACTAAAAGATGGACTAGAAACGGTCATGTAGATGGACCCAGTTGCCATTGCATGTTGAGGATGTCCATGATAACATCACTGTCATCAGCCATTTCCTTTGTAATGAAAAGGCATTGTGGAAATATGTTTCCAAGCTTCCTTCAAAGCAAAGGTAGCTGGATTGATTGATGAAATGATTTTCATGGTAAAAGAGCCATACATGGTCAGGTTGCCCTAGACACAAGACCGACGTTATCAAATAACAGTCACACACTAGGAAGTTTTACAGACATTGAAGATAGAAATGCACCCAGGGAGGCGTGTTGGGATTTTAATAGAATGTTCTCATTTTAATAGTCAACGACTTATACATTTTAATTCTTATAACTTTGCTTTAGAAAACATGGTTGGAGAGAATCCTCATCCAAATATTTTTAACTTTTTACACGACATTGAATTAATACTATATAAAATTATGTGATGGATAAAACCATTCATTCATTATGACTTGACTCATTTCACTTTATTATTACATTATATTTTTTATTTTATCTTGAGTTTGGCATAATATGTCCCAAGAGGACTCAATGCCACAAAACCATATCCAATCCAATCCATATTTCCACACCAATGGGAGGACATTCGAGGCCATAATAAATTTAACATGCCCCTCATTTACACAACGGTCTTTGGCTGGATCGAGTTTTTGAACTCGCAACCCTCCCTAATCGTCATTCTTCCAAACAAACTCTCATGCTCTCCTTTAAAGGACATTTAGATCAATTAAGGAATTGGAAGATAATATTTTCTTCACTTACGCTACTAGCATTCTCGTTACAATATTTAGAATTTAAGTATTGACTTCATAAGCCGCTGATTTAGTCCATTTCAATATATTCTTGCGGATTTTATTACATCGAGCGACCGATTTTGCTGACAATATGCAGTGAATAGCATGAAATGAAACTTAAGATTACATTCATTGGTTGTGTATCGATGGAGAATCCCTTTCAAATTCTCACATTAAACCATCCGTTTGTCAACTAAAAGGAGAAAACAGAAATTCAGTTGAGGAAGTTTAACGCGAGAATGACAGTCGCGAAAAAAAAAAACGACCTCCTTTATTTCGAGCACTATTCATACTAGTGGTACTACACTATTCATGCTCTTAGAGGTATCATTCAATAGGGAACAAAGTCCTCTATAAATTCAAATCCAAAACAATTGCCTAAGGAGACGTCTTCATATCAAATTTTGCACAAACAACGTAATTTCTAATGGAACACCACTTTTGGATGCCATAATCAGATTCTGCATCGTTAAATAAGTCTAAATATGAAATTTCATGTCTATACTACCTTTATTATTCAGAGATATTCAATCCTAAAATTAGTGTCAATATCAGGGATCATCTCGACATAGAAAGTTGCTAATCATAGATAGATTAATTTTAGTTAGTTACTCAAATTTCAAATTCGTACCGAGAATTATGATATTTATTATGCAAGTGCTTCCGATTTGATAATTGTATTGCTATATTTACCTTGCAAGTGTAAGCGATCCAAGAATTATAAGCGGTTTGTCATGTTATTTTTAAACTTTTAGTTGCCCCCTAAAATTGCTATAATGACGAATAATTAATGTAGCGCAAAAACTAACAATCAGCATGAGCCGAAATTTTGTATGGCTATACCAGTCCTTTTGAAACGATTCCCATCAAAATAAAAAGTTCCAATTCACAATTTTTTAAACATTTTAATTATTATTACACACTAAAAACCATTTTCAAAATAAAATGAGGTGGATTTTGTTTACAGTAACGGTACAAAATATCAGCACTATAGAAATATTTAGGAAGACATTCATAAAAGTGTAAAAAACCGATTTAACACTAGGAGCTCGTCTTTCTGTACTCATAACTTCGAAACGGTATGACCTAATGACATGAAATTTGATACATGAAGTTTAATTTTGTTATAGATTCGAAATTGTGTCAAAATGGGGGTGCCAATGGAAATTATGAAGTTGCTGAATTTAATAAGACGGCCGCTTATGCAAATTTTATGCATTTGAATTGGTAGGAGACGCTAGTTCCAACCAAAACACTTGTTCTTTTGTGGCGGTGAGAAACATTTATGCCATTATAATTTCTTGGCGAATTTCGATTTCCTCAGCAAACACCACATTATTTGTATTCTTTACAATCAGAAACTCATTTCTTGTAGGCAGTAAGCAAAATGGATTGCAAAGAAAAACAAAGTGGAATTTTCATTTAAAAATACTAGCTTCATTTTAATTTAGTCGAATTTTTCAATTTAATTGACATCACTTCAAGGAAATATACATACCTAGACAAACTAAGCTTTCTCCACAGTACAAAAGCATTAAAAGCGCTATTGAACATATAAATTATTTGACGTGATACAATACTTTTCAAACTATATTTTTGGAAGACTAAAGTAACTAAAATAAATCTTGGAAAAGTAAAATCAAATTCTTTCATTTTGACTGCTTGCATATTTAAGTCATTCGAAACGAAACAAGTTGAGACAAGGAATGGCGTGCAACTTGCAAGTGTACTAAACGGTTGAAATTGCATATTGCTTTATGAAAATATGGAAGTAAAGCAATAAGATGATTTATAATGCTCAGACATTATCCTAAAAGCGACTCTTACGTAACCAGTTCTATTGAGAATGTTTTGTTAATCATAAAACGGTTAGTTTTACTGCATAGGTGGGCTAACACAAAAATAATCAGATTAAATTTGTTCAAGTCCTTACCGGTCATAGTCGTCCGTGTTGAGAGGATTATCCTGAAAAATACAAAGTAAAATAGAATCAATCGTAAATCATCAATATTAAAAAGAATACATACATTAAAAACATACATAATACATACATTAAAAACATACATAATACATACATTAAAATCTGTTCATTAGTCTCTTGGTGCAATAATCTTCACATTAAAGTGCTCAATATATTAGAACTACTCGACTAGATGCATTTTTCACTCTAAAAAGTAGTATTTTAAGAATAAACTTAGATTTTTACGAGTGTATCAGCTACTCATATTAAACGTAAAAGATGCACATATTTTTTATATTTTATTGATTGATTTTATATTTTGTGATAAAATTGTAAGTGATTAAAATTATATACGTTTTAAAATTATTTTTTCAGTAATTAGCACCCAAAAACTATTAAAACCGCTACTTATTTTTGAGACAATTTTTTCGCAGACCTGTGTAATAGGTGGTGGGTTGAGTTTTTATGGCACAAAGGACATACTTGTCCATGCCGTACTTGGCCATCACCGAATAGTATGAAAAATGCTATTATGCATTATGCAGAATATTTGATGAAGTTTGAATTGAACTTACTTTCCCTAGGAAACCGTATTTGGCGGCGGGGGCTGATAATCCTGTTGGGCTGAAATGCAAGTAAAACAAATTGTCAGTAATCACACACAACATGAATAACATTTATAACACAGCATGTCAATGGAAAATCTTCCGCAAGATCATGAAAACAAAATGGTCATCCATTTCGATGGAAGAGCAGGTCCAACATTATGGGAACAAAGTTTAACTTTATTAATCAATTCTGGAAGCTTTCATATTATTCACTATCAGTTTGGATAGTGTTTTAATCTCTTACTACATACAGCATGTTGATTTTATCCAATCTAATATTTATGCAATGCATTTGGATGTTGCGTGTACAAACTCTCCCAATAAGTATTTTACCTTACAAAATGAAATGTTTTAGGCAGCTTTTGTAATACAGTTTTTTTTTTAACTTTTTAAACAAGTATACAATTTTCTTCAAATTTTTGAAGTATACTCGAGATAAAGTAGATGTAAAGTTAATTCTCATTTTACGAATGGATGTTGGACGAGCATGGAAGAACTTAATTGAAAGGCAACAGGAACAACACAGCTTTAGCACTGTTTATAGGGAAGGCGCCGAATGTATTACAGCATCTCTTTTAATCCTACATGTCCTAATACTTCAAACTGTCCGAAAAACTGGTGAATATTTACACTGTCGAGTTGATTGAATCAAGAAGAAATTAGGTCAGACTTAATTTTTAAAGCGAAGGCAAATATAATGGATGCTATTCACCTAGGAAAATTTTTTGAATACTTCGATTCAGCAAAGGTATAATAATAAATTTTGTCTGTTCTTTAAATGGTCAAGTGTTGTGCATGGTACAAGAAATTAATTAACATTATAATGAAACAGGCTAGTGATGAGAGTCAGATCATTCCCGTCACCACCCCACACTCCAAGCTAACACAGCATGCCAAAGCAAGGACCTTCGAGGTCACGACAGATTCAACATGCACAAGCCTTGTGCACACGAAGGTCTTCGGTTGGACCAGGTTACGAACTCCCAACCCTCCCGTTGATCCTCGAACTGGGTTACTGTGGCCGAATAATTGAGGGAAAGCAGCAAATAAATGATTAAGCGAGTGAATTTTTCTTCCAGTGGTGCGATGGTTGTCGACTAACGCGTTACTGATGAGTGGAAAACTCCTTGTGCTTCAAGTCGAGTGGGAGCTGGCAACACTAAACACAAAGACTGAACACAGGAATTTACCTGAACATATCGCAAACAGTGTATAGTAAAAAACATGCGTTTGCAGAACGTTAGATTGACTGAACACGAAATAAAATTTAGATTTCTTATTTGGTCTATTTGACAATGACTGCCAAAATAGATAAGAGGTGGGCAGATTTGCTTTAAGACATCAGGGTTCAAGACGACAAGAGTTCACATTGATAGGAGAACCAGAGGCTCTCAATCGTCACTGACCTTGAAGATACAGAGCAGGGCTGTTTTCCAGAGCTTTTTGTGGCGAGGGTTATAAGTGTTCCCCTTTTCAACTACACCTGGTTGGTGAAAAACATTTCCGAGCTGCTATTTGCAAGTCACTTTTGACTGAATAGTCAGAAATTCAACGAGAAATAAACTTTTTGACTTTGATACGATTTGTCCTGTAACTAGTCATTAGCTGTCATCACTAAACATTTATTTTCCTGCCTCATTTCTTTGAATCATTTATGGGATTTTTTAACATTAAGATATCGACTTCATTGATAGCAAGCACTGTATAATGTATCAATATTAACGAAAGTTAGCATTACCCTGGATGGTGACGCAGCTTGTGGTATCCAATACCTAAAAATAAACAAAATATATGAAAAGTCACATCGAAATGATTATATCTGCACTTCCATTTTAGTATGTCTAGGGCACAATATGCAAAGCTGAATAAAGAACAGGCAATGAAAACGAGTCAAAGCGATTATTTTTACTTTTTACGAAGCTATGCATATCAGGGTTAGCTATACATCGAACTAATTTTTTGCATTTCAAAACGTGTAAAAAACGAATTTTAACACTATTTAACTAAATTTTTTAAATTGAGGTAAATTAATATTCAAGCTCCAAAAGATTAAAAAATTGAAGTTAACCAGATCTTTAAATTGGTCAGATCTTGACAAAAAATGCTTCATTGAAACCAATTGGAGAAACCAATTTCGCCTGTATGACAAAAAATCAAAAGTTCAGTTTTAACTTTAAAATATTTCAGAGGGATCAATTCCTATGTTCCCTTCCATTAGCTCTCCCATTAACACAGCATGTTGATTTTGTGTGCTTTAGAAACGAATTGCTCCAATAGAGCTTGCAAATTGTTAAATATTTTCTTCCTATAGGCCTGCATAATGATTCAATTTTATTTTGCGACATCAAACATGTTTGGGGTTGCCCCTCCTTCTAAATACCATCTCGGAGAAAAACAAAAATGAGTTAGGTTGGGATCACATGTTCACAATCCGTGAATTTAACATTTTAACAGCGTGCATGTAACTGCTAATAGCGCCTTTGTCAACTTAGTCCTTTATATAATATTTACCAAACACGAGCAATCTGTAATGCGACTAAATGCTATCAATATGCACGCTGAAACCGATACTTCTAATATATATATATTTGGAATTATGCAAGTAAAAACTAAATATGACATGGAATGTGTTGAATTAATTCGGAAATCAGAATTGGAATAGCGTTCTAAGTTTTTAAGGGTCTATTTCTTCCAATAAGGTTTCGTCTCCAAGTGTGCAACTGAAGAAAAAGCTCGTATTCAACTCTTTAATTCAATTTTTACCGATATGTCCCAATCATCCAAAAAGCAAATAAAACGAGTCTTCTTCAAATGAACAAGGAACAGACTCTGGTTACCACGTTACATCCCAACAGGGATCAACTTATTTTCAACTGCTATGGAAAAGCTGAAAAAAATTGAAAGGTTCTTACCTAGACGTTGGGTCTACCTCATCCTCTTCATTGTCTGAAGAAACTTGCATTAAACTTAAATCTGTCATCTGCAGAGAATAAGAAAACTCGTTTTAGAACTAATTGCTAGAACTGGGCTTTCAATGAACAAAGTGTTAGAAATAAAAATTCGATTTGAAGGTAAACTTTTTTTATCTCGTTCACACCTAAAGATATGGTACTGAGGGCCTTACATGGAATGATGCATATTTCAAGTACCAATGTACCAAATAGATATAAATATGAAAAATAATGAAAAACTACTTGAATCTCCAACAAATTATGAAGCAACAATT
Organism: Metellina segmentata; assembly: GCA_947359465.1. NCBI lineage: Eukaryota > Metazoa > Arthropoda > Arachnida > Araneae > Tetragnathidae > Metellina > Metellina segmentata. Next base: position 9,873,220 of record OX375876.1, on the reverse strand, counting down.
TATCTTGCTAAGATTACAATTAACAATGATAGTATGCCAGAGTTCTTGCAAGAAATTTCCTCCAATTTATTGCACTTTAGAAATGAACGAGGTGATGAATTGATTCCCTTTCAAGAGATGAAGAACCAGAGCCCCTCAATCGCCACTGAATTTGAAGAAAGAGCAGGACTGTTTTCCAGAGCCTTTTTGCGGTCCGGGGTGGTTAGAAAAGTGTTTAATTTATTAGGTAGAGGCGAACCTTTACATGGATTATGAATTACTGCCCCTTACGAGTCTGAATCCCTTCCCTGGATTATAAAAGAGCATTTTTGAGCTGCTACTTGTAGTCACTTTTGACTGAAGGGTCAGAAATGCCATGAGAAATAAACTTTTGACCTTGATACGTTTTGTCCAATAACTAGTCATTAGCTGTCATCACTAAACATTTATTTTCATGCCTCATTTCTTTGAATCCTTTATGGGATTCTTTAACAGCAAGGTATCGACTTCATTGATAGCAGGCACTGTATAATGTATCAATGTTTATGAAAATTAGCATTACCGTTGATGGTGACGAGGCTTGTGGTGGTATGCGACACCTAAAAATAAACAAAATATATGAAAACGCACATCGCAATGATTATATCTGCACTTCCATTACAGAATGTCTAGGGCACGATAAGCAAAGCTGGATTGAAAACAGGGTATGAAAACAATAGTTGTTAATTAACAATACTCAAAATCAATTATTTTTGACATTCTACAAAACTATGTATACCAGGGTTAGCTATACAGTTAATTTAACATTATTTAACAAAACTAAATTTGTTAAATTGAAGTAAATTAATATTCAAGCTCCAAAAGGTTGAAACAGTTTAAGTTAGCCACATCTTTAAATTGGTCAGATCTAGACAAAAATACTGCATTGAATCCAATTGGAGGGTTAAGATCATTCAAGTTTTGTATAAAAGTGCATTTTAGATATATAGTAATTTTAGAGACAAGAAAAAAGAGTGACATACAAAAGGAAGTGATTCTACGATGATAGATTGGTTTGGTTGAAAAATTGAAAGGTTCTTACCTAGACGGTGTGACTACCTCATCCTCTTCATTGTCCGAGGATACAAGCATTAAGCTTAAATCATCTGTCATCTGCAGAGAATAGAAGAATTCATTTTAGAACTAATTTCTATAACAAGGTCTTTCAATGAATTGAAATGAAATCAGAAAATCAAAAATAATCAGAGCAATGGGGGGAAATATGTTTGTTTCTAACACACCTAAAGACATGGCCCTCAGGGCCATACATGGAAGTATACAGATATTCGGTACAATGATACTTGATAAGTGTAAATATGAAAAATGAAGACTACTCGACTCTGACGAATTATTTAGCAACACACTTTCTCTTGCTAAAATTACAATTAACAAAATATGCCAGAGAACTATCAAGAAATTTCCTCTAATTTATTGTACCCAAGAAATGAATGAGGCAATGCACCCATTCCCTTCCAAGAGGCAATGCACCCATTCCCTTCCAAGAGGCAATGCACCCATTCCCTTCCAAGAGGCAATGCACCCATTCCCTTCCAAGAGGCAATGCACCCATTCCCTTCCAAGAGGCAATGCACCCATTCCCTTCCAAGAGGCAATGCACCCATTCCCTTCCAAGAGGCAATGCACCCATTCCCTTCCAAGAGGCAATGCACCCATTCCCTTCCAAGAGGCAATGCACCCATTCCCTTCCAAGAGGCAATGCACCCATTCCCTTCCAAGAGGCAATGCACCCATTCCCTTCCAAGAGGCAATGCACCCATTCCCTTCCAAGAGGCAATGCACCCATTCCCTTCCAAGAGGCAATGCACCCATTCCCTTCCAAGAGGCAATGCACCCATTCCCTTCCAAGAGGCAATGCACCCATTCCCTTCCAAGAGGCAATGCACCCATTCCCTTCCAAGAGGCAATGCACCCATTCCCTTCCAAGAGGCAATGCACCCATTCCCTTCCAAGAGGCAATGCACCCATTCCCTTCCAAGAGGCAATGCACCCATTCCCTTCCAAGAGGCAATGCACCCATTCCCTTCCAAGAGGCAATGCACCCATTCCCTTCCAAGAGGCAATGCACCCATTCCCTTCCAAGAGGCAATGCACCCATTCCCTTCCAAGAGGCAATGCACCCATTCCCTTCCAAGAGGCAATGCACCCATTCCCTTCCAAGAGGCAATGCACCCATTCCCTTCCAAGAGGCAATGCACCCATTCCCTTCCAAGAGGCAATGCACCCATTCCCTTCCAAGAGGCAATGCACCCATTCCCTTCCAAGAGGCAATGCACCCATTCCCTTCCAAGAGGCAATGCACCCATTCCCTTCCAAGAGGCAATGCATCCATTCCCTTCCAAGAGGCAATGCATCCATTCCCTTCCAAGAGGCAATGCATCCATTCCCTTCCAAGAGGCAATGCATCCATTCCCTTCCAAGAGGCAATGCATCCATTCCCTTCCAAGAGGCAATGCATCCATTCCCTTCCAAGAGGCAATGCATCCATTCCCTTCCAAGAGGCATTGAATTTGATTTTGAAATTTTTGACACAAGGTCCCTAGTAGGTCAAGTTGAGCCAGAAAGACACATGCATGCATGGATACTAGTAAAAAGTGAAGTTTAGAGGATTGAATGAGAAAATATAACATTTGAAAATTAGATTAACGAATCCTTTTGAATTTGAAGACAAAAAGAAGAGATTTAAAAACCAATAGTACGTAATCGCGAAAAATCTGAAAGGGGATTTTCTCAGATTCTTAAATGTTTTGAAGTAGAATTTTGAAGCTGATGTATAACGACAGAACATACAATCAAAATAGGATTAAAAGGAAAATTAATTACAGCGTTTCAATTGGATAGTCTATCAAAAAGTTTGTAATTGCCTAGAAAGGAATCAGTGCAGTTCAAGGTTTGTTTTTAGTGTTACAAAGTAATGGTTGCCCTCCTTCAATTACTAGCTCATTCAATAGACATTTCTGAATAAAATTAGATCTTAGACCGAGCTTAAATTGAAGTTTCTCAAACCAAAAGTATTCATCATAACTAATTATGAAGATTCAAGCGAATAACACTGATCTGCATGAAAATAAGCCCGACACCATTCTCACCGATTGTTATGTAAAATGACCTCCTGAATCCGAATACGACCCCCCCCCCATTTCCCCCAGCACCCCCACTCCCATGTTCATCACTTTTCGATATACTTTTATGGACATAATAGATTTGGAGTGGGGAAAGGATAATTTTAACCATTAAAGTTCTTCTGAGGGCTACAGGTGAAAAGCTCTAAAACATGAAATTTGCAACAAGGAGGGAGATTCGAGGGGATGTGTCCCCTTAAAATGTAAAAAAAATTAAAAAAAAAATAGTTTTCTCGGTTGTTTTCGCAATTTTTTCATTTATTTTCTACATATTCCAGCTCCCTCTTTTCCTCCCCAAACACACCCAAGTAATAAAAACACTTAGTATCAATTTTGGCTAAGAGCGGGTGAGGTCCCGAATCCCTCGCAAGAAAGTTTGGAAAATTCACTGTTCGACGGCGGTGCTCTCAAATACTCGCGAGCTTGGTGGTTTCCGCAGAAATTTTTATGCATTAACAATTTTAAACTTGCATTGCTTTTATCACTCTAGTTGTCAACTGTAATCTTTATCTTCCCTCATAACAACTTTCATGATCGCAGAGTCAACTTTTTCGGTATTCTAGGCGGGGATTCATTGTTTCCAAGTTGTTTAGATTATGTAAAACGGTTCAATTTTTTTTGCTCCGGCTTTTTCAAAGTGAATTGCAGTACGTGAGTGTAAGTTGTGATTGATACCGAGCATTGATTTAATTATGCCACGCGAGTGTAAAAATAATCTCGATAGCTACTGCTATGTTTGCGGTTAATTGACTTACAAAGCGCACCGAAAACTCCTTTCTCCACTTCTTAAAACTGCTTACCAATTTTACTTTGATTATACCAAGTTGGTGATCAGGACAAGGATTGGGCTCCAAAGTTTTGCTGCAATACTAGTTGCAGTAACTTGACCAAATGGCTGAGAGGTACCCGTAAATCAATGCCATTTGCTGTGCCCATATGCTTTGGCCCGAACCTCGCTGTCATCTCACAGATTGCTACTTTTGTAGAACTTCCACCGTTTGGAGCCCAATCCTTGTTCTGATCGCCAACTTGGTAATCAAAGTAAAATTGATAAGCAGTTTTAAGAAGTGGAGAAAGGAGTTTTCGGTGCGCTTTGAACGTCAATTAACCGCAAACATAGCAGAAGCTATCGAGATGATTTTTACACTCGCGTGGCATAATTAAATCAATGCTCGGTATCAATCACAACTTACACTCACTTTCTGTAATTCACTTTGAAATAGCCGGAGCAAAAAAAAATTGAACCGTTTTACATAATATAAACAACTTGGAAACACTGAATCCCCGCCTAGAATACCGAAAAGTTGACTCTGCGATCATGAAAGTTGTTATGAGGGAAGATAACGATTACAGTTGACAACTAGTGATAAAAGCAATGCAAGTTCAAAATTGTTAATGCATAAAAATTCCTGCGCAAGCCACGAAGCGAGCGAGTTATTGAGAGCGCCACCATCGTACAGTGAAACTTCCAAACTTTCTTGCGCGGGTTCCGAGAGTTTCTTGCGCGGGATTTATTAGTTACTGTCCTACTAGAGCAACACAACGGGCTATTGACGACGGTCCGGGATCAGTCCATTAAGGGAAGATCCGAGGACAACACATCGTAATTTTGAACCACGGTCAGGTGACGTAGCAACAACCGAGCTGGCACTCCACTCTCCAAACTTCCACACCAACCCAAAGTGAGGGCTTCCGGGCAGTATAGATTTAAGGTGCACCAACCGCCTCAACACCAGACACTTACAAATATCCATGCCCGGATCCAGATTCGAACCAGGAACCTTCCGATCTAGAGGCTAACACCTTACCAGTAGACCGTTTGGTCGGCTGATTTAAGTTACCTACTTGCATCATTAAATAAAATTCAATAAAAAAAATGCTATAACAAAAAATTTCCGTTTTTTGGAGTTGGATGTCTGACACCGACATTTCTCTCTGGAAAACATTAGATTTCTATCCAAGAGATTGTACTTTATTGATACAAAATTAACCAAAACCAATAAAATAGGAAAAGATGGGCCCTCAGTGAAATGCCACGAGAAATTTTCGTACTGAAAACCGAGTAGAATCCTTCGTCCCAAGCGACTAATTGCAGTTTAAGTGCTTAAAACGTAACGTGTTCACTGTGAATTAATTTTCAGATATTGATTCTGATACACAAAAACCCAACACTTATAGCAAACTCATCCTACAAATATGAAATTTTAGCTTTAATTAAGCTTCAAGAAATTAGCTCAAGTTTATTTTTCTGTTAGCCTAACCAGAGGGTAGGCTCAGTCACTGGACACATTTTTTTAAACAAGACAAACAATAACGTGTTTTAACACGACATTTACACATTTTCTTTGCTTATAAAAGCAGGGAATTCTTACCACTGCCCTCTGTAACATGATCTCCTGTTCTTTCTTTTTCAGAGATTCCACCATCTTATCGACCTCGATCTTTCTCTTCAACTCTTGCTGTACAAAAATGCAAGATGAAAAGAAATGTAATAAGGTGTTACAACACAAGTGTATATTAACATCAACTGAAATTGCAGTGCATATAAAGACATACAGGTGATGCAACAGCATTTTCAACAAAAATATTCAGTTGGACAGAAACTAAATTAAACTTTGAATTCCATTCAAGAGCCATTTATGTCATAAATGGATTGTTTGTATTCTCTTTTGCTTATGCAAATTTTTATATTGAAAACTGAGCAGAATCCTTCGTTACAAGTGATTAATGGCAGTTTACAAACACAATGGGCATCAGTTTAAGAGAGTGCTTAAAACTTAACTTATGCTCCAAGTGAATGAATTTACAGTTCTTGATTCTGATACACAAAAATCCAACACTTAGAAGCAAACTCATCTTATGAAAATGAAAGCCAAGATTTATGAAATTAGCTTAATGAAAGCTAAACTTATTCATCCGTTAGCCTAACCAGAGGGTAGGCTCAGAGCCTGGCCCCATCTCTTGGAACAGGACAAAAACAATATAACGTATTTTAACATGATTTATTACATAATATTTTCTTTGCCTATTGGGGCAGGGAATTCTTACCTCCTCTCTCTTTTTCATCTCTTCTTCCTTCTTTGTCAGGGATTCCACCATGTTGTCTACTTCGATCTTTCTCATCTCCTCTTGCTATACAAAAATACAAGATGAAAATAAATATAAGGTGTTACAACACACACAAGTATATATTTGCATCCATTTCTTCGTTCATGCACATTTTTATGCACAACTTTTCACAAGAAATGAACTTTTATATTGCACATTAAGTCACGGTATACATTTACGTAGAATTTTCCAAGAATGTTTTTCGTCATTTAACAAGAACACTTTCGTTGCGTAATTTTGATTTCGTGAACAAATAGTTTAGTTTCGTAATCATTTGTAAATTTCTTGAAATCACTAGAATATTTGTGTTCAGTTTACGTTCAGACTCTCGGGTTAATTACTGGAGGTCATGAAAGAAAGCTCTTTTAAAAGTAAAAAACAAAGATTTTACAATCTAATACCGCAAATTAAAAAAAATCCCAGTACGACAGCTATAAAACTGTTCTTCTCAGTCAAAAACTCAATTATTTTTCTGTTTTAGCTGCACAAGGAATAATTAGAGATCCTTCTGCCTTAAAATGAATTTCAAACACTTTTCCCAAACCAAATTTAGTTAACTTTCATGCTCCACGGCCATTGTTTATTCGAGGACTACGTAGATTGGGACTTGTGTCTTAAAGTGAATTCCAAACATTCATGCCTAAAAGAATATTTAAAACCCTCCTACAAGGGCTAGAACGCAAACCATTCAGCAAGCAGACTGATATTCTCTAATCGGGATTGGAGCCCGGTAAAGGGGGAGATCAAATCAAATTCCAAGTTGTATGCAACTTTGGTGGATTTTATTTAGCATTGCTATGCTTTTTGTTAGTTTCAAGATTTAAGAGCCAGTGTAGACTATAATATTCTAAAACGAAGCCTAAAAATGTTTAAAAGAAAACATTGATCCACTAGGGATGCATTGTAACAAGAATTACAAGCTGTAAAATGGAGGTTACACCAGATTGGTCAAAAGAGAAGGCAACGGGTCGTAAAAGGAAGATGTAGAGCACGCTTCATGTATATATTCGAGTGTACACTGACATGTTGTAATAATGGGAATAGTTATGTTTTATGTGTGTAAGTGGCAACAGTAGTTCTTGTCACGTTAAGAAACGGGTGAGATCCCGTGTGATATGAAGCTTTTGTTGAGTATGTAATAATTGTTACTTTATCTAATCTAGATGTTAATAAATTACTCAAGTTATAATGAACTAGGGTTCTATTAATGAATAACTTGCTACATGCACTTTCCTTACAAGCGTAGTGGCAGGAATCGGCATAGTATGTTCTATACTAGAGACTTCACCTATTCAACTCTGAATAATGAAATTAACGACTGTAATGGTGCTAACACAGCGAAATCCAAGAGCAAAGGGTTAAATGACCATTCGTTTATTTCCGAATTGCATGGTGGCAAGTTTTAATTCTTCACCTCAAGTGGCAAATTTTAATCGAGTTTTTAAACGTTTGTTATTTCTGATAAAGGGAGAGTCGGTGCTGTCCGAGATTTGCTTTCAGTGGTACAAAAAACTACGGTTGCCCTTCAGTTCCTAGTTTATTTAACAAACTCTCTTTAATAAATTCAATTGAGCTTATATTACAAAAGCTCTTAATTGTTTTCAAACCAAAATCAATTTTAAATTCAATAATTTTTTTCCAACTTTACAAAACATTGTATCCTAGCGAAATCTCCTTGGGAATGGGGAACTTATTTAGATTTAAATTTGTTTGTCGAAAACAAAGTCTTTCGTAAAGTCATCAGATTGATGAAAGGGCAGGGAAATTAATTCCAATTTATAATACGTTTTAATAAAACCTTTCCTCCTTGTAAAAATATTACTGATTTGTATCATAAAATATTATTAAATCAAATGAGGCTATCATAGCAAGAGTGACTTTATCCACCGACATACGCAGTGGAGAAGTACACGATTTTCATGCTCCCAATATTTGTGTTTTTATCTACAATACGATTTGATATTCTGAAAATGTATTTATCTGTGATCAATAAGTTATTTGGTAATTTTAGGAGACTCGTTTTATATGAAAGGCGGAGGTTCAAAGGATCTTAAGGGATAATGAAATTTTGGGATTTTGTGGGTCAGGCCACTTTTGCTCAGATAGGCTCAAATAATAAATACAGTATCATGATCCACAAATTTTAATTGTTTGACCTTTCAAACATTTCCCCTGGTATATTTTCTAAACCACGATTTCATTTATGTATAACATTCAATTTAAATTAAACTTATATTAATCAAATAAACCCAATTTTGTATTTCTTAAATTACGATTTTTCACTTTGGTATAAAGAAGTTTGTTTTTCGAATTGGAGATTCGATACTATGCAAATGACATTTCCCTTTGAAAAACATTATTTCTTTCTCTCGAAGATGGATCAAAATTTGGATCACTCAAATACAATTCCAATCAAACAGGAAGAGATGGGCAAGAGAAATGTTTATCTTGTAAACACAAAAACCTAACACGGACACTTATTACAGAAAAAAATGGAAAGCTTAAATTCATTTCCTTGATTGGAATAGCCACAGGGTAGGTTCTGAATTTGAACCTATATCTTCAAATAACAACTTGCAATGAAAGGAATAACGTAATCCGAAAACAAGAAATCCTTACCTCTTTTATCCAACGCCTCGATTCAAAAAGGCCGGAGTGATCTCTAACAATTATATTTCGCCATCGGGCCATGTTCTTTTGATTTATCTCCAGCTTCCTCTTTTCCTCCTTCAGCTTCTCCTCCTCCACCTTTAGGCTTTCTTCTCTAGATGTTACTAGCCTTTCTCGCTCTGCTGTCCTCCTAGCAGTCTCCATCACCTGCCTCTTACTCGCCTCGAGCATCCGACGCTCGCCTTCAAACCTCCTCTTCTCTTCCTCCAACTTCATCCGATCATTCAAAACTTCCATCCTCATTTCCTCCAAATTCTATACGAATGCAAGAGATATAAGACACATGCATATGAAAATCCGTTGCAACAAGAGACATACAGGATGCAACAACTTTTTTTACCTAAAAGTGTTCAGTTTGACAGAAACGCTGAAAAGCATTTAAAGGACATTTTTGTTGTAAAGATACGTTTGTTTTTGTTCAGTTATAAACCACTTCTTTCATAAGATGTCACAAAATAGGTTTTTTTTGTAGATTTTTAGGTAATCAAGGTTTAATTTAATAGAGTTTTCCTACCAATTTTTCATCATCTGACGAGAACATTCTCAGAACATCAACAGCCAGTATGCAAACCCAGTCAACCAAGGTCTAGAATGCTAACCACTCAGCTAGAAGGCTGGCATTCCCAAAAGGATTTTAATCCCAATACGGCGAAATTGAGGTAAAATTCGGATGTCATTTTGTTGGTTTTATCATTACGACTTTGCAATTTAAAGATTGCGCAAGACTTAAAAATATTTAATTATTAGATCTGGTGATCTGGCTGGCCAAGGAAGGGTTTGACAAGCTTGAAGACAGTTCATAGCAACTCGTGCCGAATGTGGTCTGGCATTGTCTTGCTGAAAAAAAAGCCCAGGGTACTGCGAAAGAAACGGTAGCAAAACTGGTCTCAGAATGCCGTCAACGTACCGCTGTGCAGTAAGTGTACCTCTAATGACTCAAAGAGATCCAGCAATCAAGGGAAATGGCACCCCAGACCATAACTCCTTGTTGATGGCCCGTGTGGCGGGCAATAGTGAAAGAAGGATCGGCACGCTCCAGCCACGACTTCGATGATCGTCAGGACACGGTTGGTAGCGCGATTCGTCGCTAAAGACTATACGTCCTCAGTCAGCATTATTCCAGCCAAGCACCACTGTAATCTGGCTCGAAAGTGTGCAGGCGTGAGTGGCAGGTGGCGTAACGGTCGGTACGAGCGTAGATTTCGCTCTCTCAGCCGTATATGAATGGTCATGGTGAACACTCGTGGGTGGGTCGCACGACTGATGGTTGATAGCGATGAATCAGGCGCTGTGACATCTGATCTGACAATCACTCTGTCCTCGCGGTCTTTTGTGGCCCTACGTCGACCGCTACCATCATGACGCCGAAATCGGCCATTGTCCACCCACTCTTGCCAGCATCTTCTAATCGCCGCATCGCTTCGACTGACATGAGCGATTCTCCGATTTGCAAAAACCTGCCCCTTTCAATCCAATGATACGACCTCTTTTAAACTCTGAAAGTTGCTCGTAATGAGCTCGAATCCTGCGGCGAGGCATTTTTTCAGTCTTTGAAAGGTATCCTAAATCGCAATGCAGCAGAAATTTGTAACAACAGTTCAAGAACAACTCCTTATATACATCAGCTAGATGCGCAGTTCCGATGCGCTGGAGATCGCACTATTCATTCATTGGACACCAAATTTTAATCATTTGCATATTTGGTCAAAACATTTTTGCATACGAAATTTCAAAGCAATCGGACGATTCCTTCTTGGTGCGTCGATTTTTTTGTTATAGAGTGTACTTATTGGTAGGTAGTGTACTATATTGTGTGAAAAGGATCCGTGAACAAGTCCCTTGGGTTAAAGCTAGATCCTCCGAAACGGTTTAGTCTACGATTATTAAATTTAGGGCATTCTGTTAAAACAGAATGCCCTTTAGGGATAAAACAATGCTACATAAGCACACCGGAGCAGGCTCTCAGTATAGTAAATGTCTACGTGTAAAATATGAATGTCCAATTCGAAGCCTAGTCAGTTTAACAGAGTAATCTCTAAAATATATATATTTTTAAAAATATCTTTACGGATGATTCAATGAAATGAAGTTTGTTTTGAATTTCCCACATATTCTGCCCCAATGTATCCAGCTTTTAAAACGGAATCTATATAATCTAAGGCTACATTCAAGTTAAGCTGCGCCTTTGGCCCCCACGTCTGCTCTCTCGTTTAACCGGATGCCCACGGATAAAACGAATTAATATCTCCAAGTTATCTTCTAAAAGAAAAAGGAGCCTTGTGCATTCAATGCATGTGGATAAGTGATTTGTATTAATTTTTCTAGGGCATCTGTGCAGCTTTTAGAATCCAAGTATATTATGCATTTTTTAATCCTTAGATGAAGTTATATTCGCTAAGGCTAAACTTATTGCGTATGTTTCTACTGTAAAAACTGAATAGCAATCATTCAGTTGCCTGGAAATGGTTGGAGTCTAGAACTGCCAATATGATTTCCCTTCTTAGATCCGTCTGTATAAACTGTATTGTAAAAACTGGGTCTGAATATAAAAGGATTGTCGATAAATGTAGGCTGTGGAGTAAGCGACTTTTCAGTTGGTAAAATCATGAATACCAGTTATATTTCTATCAGACCAAGCTGAAGGTGCGTTCTGTGAAACACATAATCGTCGTCAAAATTTAAAGATGTTAAAACATCACGAACTCTAAAACCAAATGAATGGATGGATGAACGATGGTTTAATTAGTAGTTTTTTAATTAAATAGATTTGATTGATTAGTTCTCATTTTTTTAAAGTATTTAACCTTTAGACTACGGCCGGTACAGCAGTTGTACCCTGATCGCGCCAAGAAAGTATTCAGACAACGGCCAGTACATCAGTTGTACCTTGAAAGTTATAAGAATCGCGCCAAGAAAGAATAGGGCTTGTTATACGTATAGCCGTCGTCAAAAGGTAAAGACAGACGCCCAAGCTTAAATTTAGGCTCTCCGGTCATAATGTACAAACTCTGGACAGGTGATGTACGAAATGCCTCAGTTGAACTTCCGAGGCTTTGATGAATCGTGTCCAGAGCTTGGAGAGGAGACCTGGCAGCAGATGCAAACAACGAATCCACTCTAGCTTCGACAGGCGTTTTAGAGATTTTTAAAAGTGAATAGGGGGTCAGCTCTCCCAGTAGTAGTTCCGTAAACTTAAAAATATTTAATTACCGTCTGCATGTTTGTTTAAATGAGATCGGAAGGCGAGCCTTAAGTCAAAAGTGATGTCAAAAATGTTAGTACGGGAATTGTAACTTTTAGTAAAATTTAGGGTGAGGAATAAGCCCCGTCGTCCACTGAAATGGACACTTGCCCAGAAAAGAAGAAACCATTTTGATTTGCCCTCTCACTTGTAAGTCCAATATCCGTTTGAAGCCGTTTTTCTATAAAAAAGTTTATTCCAGAGGAAAATATGTAGAAATAGTCTACGAATATAGTTCCATTAAATCTGTACTTTTTCCTATCTCCTAGATCGTTAAATATGGAGTAACAATTTCAACGGATTTGAAATCTGCGGAAAATTTCACATTAGATATAATAAATAATTTTTAAATTGAAACTTTTATATATTTTTCAATACGAACGCCACTGCGAAGAATGACCTTCGTTTAATTAGAGAAATCAGATTTCCTTTCCTGCGCTCAAATCATTCCATAAGGAATAAACGAAAAACATTTTGACTAGCATTGTTAGTTTTACGTAAAATCTAGATCGTTAAAGATAGATTGAAAATTTCAACGGATTTTAAATCTGCGGAAATTGTTACACCAGTTAATACCACACATTTAATTTTTTTTAATAAATAATTTTTAAATAAAAGTTTTATAATTCCCCAAGGGATTGTGACTTTATGCCGATTGGATCTCTTCGCAATTCGAATTTGCACGTGGTGTTGGTTTGCGAAGCAAATTATAGTTAATATTCATAATTTGGCTTGCGAAGCAAACCAGCACCACTGGCAACGCCATGATGGCTGTTATCCAATAGGCTACAAATTCCCATTTGGTTTTGCGAATAATTCGTTGCAATCACCGGGGTTAGCGAGTGTTCTAAATATTCAAATTCATAAAATGTGCATAAGGGGCTGTATTCATATTAAATTGAGCACCGACTTCGTAATTTCCTATAACTCCTTATTTTGAATCTACCAAAATTCAACTTCAGATATTAAAGTTCATGTCATTAGGTCTTACAGTTTTTAAGTTATAAGTACAGAAAGATCGGAGATCCTAATGTTAAATCAGTTTCTTACTCTTTTATGCATATCTGCCCAAATATGTCTATAGCGCTGATATTCTGTACCATGTTCTGTACTGTTAAGCAACACAAACAAAATACATCGAATATTTCAATTTAAAAATTGTTTTTAATACGCAATGAAAATTAAATTAATGTTTGAAAAAATTATGAATTGGAACCTTATTACATTTTGAAGAGTCTTCACAATTTCTAGTATGGCCATGCAAAATTGCAACTCATTCCGATAAATAGGTTTTGCGCTACATTAATTGTCCTCTTTATTACAATTTTAGGGGGCTATCCAAAATTCTTGCAAAGTTTTGACAAACCTCAGACATTCTCAGTAATTCTCGATTCATTTGCACTTGCATAGTAAATATAAAAATGTAATTCTCAAATTGTTTGCACTTGTGTAATAAATGTAATTCTTGGATCACTGAAAAATAAGTTTGAAACAGTGTTTAAATTTGAAATTCGGATAGCTATAACTATATAAATATACAATTAATCTCGATCTACAAATAACTATTTTGAGACGATCCCCGAAATTTGCATTATCTCCGAGATTAAATAGTTTGGAATATATTACGGTAAGAAAGTCATGACGTTTCATATTTAGACTAATTTAACGATCCAAAGTGTTTACGACATCAAAACATGGCGTTTCATTTGAAATTTCGTTAATTGTGCAAAATTTTATGATGTCGCGTGATGCAATTTTTTTTTAATTTGAATTTGTAGAGAACTTTATTTCCGATTGAATGATACCTTTGAATTGGCTCTACCATGAATAGTGCTCGAAAAGTGAAGAAGGTGGTTCGTTTTTTCCTTGACAGTAAGGAAGTTGTCGAGTAATACCATTAATTAAAGCAACAAGAAAAACGCTAATGACACTACCCTAAAGGAACTCCTTCCTCTTGCGGATAGTCATTGGATGAAATATTATTGACAAGGACCTTAAATGTCCTTGTCTGTAACAATTTTGAAAAAATTAGGAGATTACATCGCAAGTCAATTTTATATAAATCTCACAATATTCCGTTACGCCATGTTCTGTCGTAGGTTCTCCATGCAGAAACATATCGAAACTAGATGTTTTTGTCCTCACGAAAGCATCTCCAATTGAGGTTTCGAGCAATTATACGTTGTCTATGGTTCTGCGGCCAAAACGAAATCAGATTCGAAAATTGAAAAGCCGTTTTTCTGATTTTAAGATTTAAATTAATCTGGAGTTAATCATACTTTCCCTTAGCTTGAAAATTGTCAAAGCTATTGGCCTGTAATTATCGAGATTCTCGGGGTACAAGTTCCCGAATGGGTATGATTATGGCCCTTTTCCAAGCAGTCGAAAAGACCTACTCCTATCAATTTCTATAAAAAAATCAGGAGGGAAAGAATTTTCATGCGATGCTCCATCAAGTGCTTTTCCCCAGAGTCTAGTCTTTATGTGTGATACGACATCCATTCGATAAGCTTGAAATTTGTAAATTGAAACTTTCGTAGGTATCAATTCAACCAAGTTTGGTGTCGGATATCTGCGGAATTTACTCCAAGCTTTCCTTCGTAAGTTGATCTCTCGGGAACTCACGTTACCATGGCTTACAATGCCTCGGCATCTTTCCCGATGTTTTGGTTGGATATATTAGGCGCTTCCATGATGTTGTTAGTAATAGTCAGTATTTAGTGTTTCGATCCTATCGTCAGAAATACCAGCTTTCTATTGAACTAGTGTCCTGTAAATGACTAAAATAAATCGCCGAGATCGCTTAGGAAGCCATGTCGTTAAAATTACAAGTTAAAACGATCGCTGTTGCACAGGTCTTCAACTTTAAAATTCCATATGGAAACTAAACAGGTGGATATGAAAGATTAAGCGTATAAGAATGAGTCGCGACTCTAACACGCGACTCTAGTCGTTCAGGAGACAGTGGGCAATTAGTTTTTCTATTTGTGGTCATTTACGATTAAAATCGCCACTTTGCAGAGTGATTCATGTCCATTAAAATCCCCAATGATAAAATAGGCTCGAGAGATGAATAAGTAGGTTGTATCTTGCCCCGACTGATGCAATCGTTGGGTGGAAGATAATTGGAACGAATCGTCCGCAAAAGTGAAACCAGGCAAGTCAAAATTGATTTCGGGTTCCGTAAAACATCCCCGATAAAATTATCTACATCCATCCAGTCAATTTTTAGTTTGTTCCATTAGATAGCATCCGTATTATAGCATCTAGCATATATAACATCTATTATCTTTAAGGGATCCGCCTACCGTCGACAACTTTAAAAAAAATTGTTTTAGCTTTTTGCTTTTTATGTTTTTATATAGTTAAAAAACAGATGTAAAACAAAGAAATGGTACCAAAAAAATTATTCTTTGTTGCCATTTGAAAAAATTGGTTATTCAAGGTAAATTTTAATAAAATTTTATGGAAACGGTTAGAGCTGTAGAAAAAAAAATATCTTAAAATCAATTTCCTTTGTTTACAATATAAATGTAACCACAATCTTCAAAATGGACTAAAATCTAAGAAATATTTTGTAAACATAAGATATGCCATGTAACGCACATATTCATGAAAAATTGCAAAATTTGTAGCAAATTATTCACAAAAGCAGCTATAAATCAAAGAATATACTATATTATTTAAAATTTTTAGTTGACATCATAGTTAATAGTATTTAAAATGCATGTACAAAATTTCTAGTAAAAATATTAAAAATTGTGGAAGTTATTGAAAAAACGGTGGTAACTATTTTGTAAAATTATCATTTGCGGGAAAATGCATTTAAAGTTTTTGCTACAAAAGAAATTATATTTTTACAAAGTAATATACAGAGTAATTACATAGGTATCCTTATAAACGGTTAAAAGTAGCTAAGGTAATTTCTGCCATTGTGATATAATATCCCATTGTGATATAATACAGAAGAATGAAACTATTTTTTCTTTAACGTCCGGTTTCGAATTGACACTTCCGGTTTTATTCGACTGCTATCACTTTGCGTTTAAATAACGATATCTTTGGTTCTAAATGTCGTATAACTAAAAATAAAACAGTTTTGGAAACGTTAAAATGCAGGCAATAATAGTACGTAATAATACTACTCAAAAGCCCCCCCGATAAACTAATTAAAAAATTTAATGGTTTGATAGTGAATTGTGCCAAAAAATGTATACCTAGAGGTAAAGTTGGAAATTTCAAGTGTTTTTGGTCTGAGGATCTTAAAGAAACAAAACGGAAAAGAGACTGGTTAAGGAAAAAAGCAGAGATTACAGGGAGAGCAGCTGATGTTATAATGTGGAGAAAACAAGCTGCAATTTTAAAGAGGAATCTCCTTGAAGCAAAGCGGAAAACCTTCGATAATTTTATAGAAAATATAAACTATCAAGAAGACAGCTTGAAGACATAGATTTATCTCAAATCTGTAATAAAAAAGTCACCCCCAAAAGGGAACCTATTCATCACAATAATAGAGAATTATTCTCAGATTTGAACATAGCAAATGCTTTTGCACAGTCATATTGTTTATTGCAGAGAAAAGGTTCTTACGCTAGGAAAACATCAAGAGTCATCAAAACAAATCTCAATCACCTCCCTATACCCGAAGTCCAAGACCTGACTGGTACAGGAGACATCTTTGAATCGCCTTTCACCAAAGAGGAATTTATCTGCTTTTGAATAAATTGAAAATCAAAAAGTCTCCGGGACAGGACAAAATTCATGCGGAGTATCTTAAACACCTTGGAACAAATGCAAATACTACTCTTTTGAAAATTTTCAATTGCATTTGGAAGACGGGGATTGTTCCTCGTGATTGGAGAGGAGCCATTATCATCCCTATTCTTAAAAAAGATAAAGACGCCAGGAATACTCAAAGCTACAGACCCATTTCGCTCACTAGCATTATGGCTAAGTTAATGGAGCGTATGGTTGTAAATAGATTGAATTGGTTCCTTGAATCAAAAGATTTACTCTGCTCCGAACAAGCTGGGTTTCGTAGAAATAGATCCACAGCTGACCAAGTGGCTCATCTGAGTCAAATGGTTAAAGACACTCTTGATAAAAGAAAAGTGATGACAGCCGTCTATATAGATTTCAAATCGGCATACGACTCCGTTTGGAGAGAAAAGATTATTCTAAAACTTAAGGATATTGGAGTAAAGAGTAATATGTTAAACTGGTTTAAATCATTCCTGGACCAGAGAAATTGTAAAGTTCGTTATAGGGACTCAACCTCCAAAAGTTACATTCTTCAGACGGGACTTCCCCAGGGAGCAGTTTCTAGTTGCTCCCTATTCAATGTTTACATCAACGATCTTATCTTGGCTTTGAGAACAGTTGGAGTGGAGTGCCTTCTCTATGCAGATGACTTGGTTATTTGGACCCAAGTTGCTAAAACGAACGCGAAGTCCGAGATAGAGGTTCTTGAACAGAGCACTTGAGGTTCTTTACAAGTGGTGCGAGGAAAACAACATGGCCGTGAATATTGAGAAGTCTGCGGTGCAGACGTTTTCACTGATGCACCAGAATATCCGGCCAAAGTTGGTTTACAGAAATGATGAACCGTCTAATACGGACAAATTTACTTACTTAGGAGTAACCTTTGACAATAAGTTAAATTGGAAATTACAAATCGAAAGTATAGTTGAGAAGGTAGAAAGGCGTCTACATATTCTTAAACGTTTGGATGCCCCAAAGAGCCTGATTGAAAGGCTGGAGTTACTTCAAAACCAGGCCCTCAGGTTGATTGTTGGTGCGGTAAAGACCACCCCAATTGACTCCATGCTACTTTTGACAAATAACAGACCCATTCAGGAGATTATTGAGGAGAGAGCTCTAGTGTTGTATGAAAAGTTAATCAGAATTGAAGTGCCCTTTTGGGACCAGTATGAGAATGGACAGAGACAACTGAAGACACAACGAGGCTTTCTTCAGAAAGCTCTCGATTTAAGAGAAGATCTGGAAATTGATGAAGGAATTGTTCAGGGATTTTTAAATCCTCGTAATCCCTTGAATCGCGTTGAGACAATTATTAACCTGAATCTTGCCCAGCCTATCCTTAAGAGCCAGCTCCCTCCAGAGAGCTTGAAGATTTTAGCCCTTGAGACCATCCACACCCTCTATCCAGAGCCTGAATGGTTACACGTCTATACCGACGGCTCCTTTACTGAATGTTCACCAAATGTTGGAGCAGGAATTTATTCCTCCATTTTCTCCTTCTATGTCCCTGTCGGGAAACAAAAAACCGCCTTTGATGGAGAAGTTATGGCCATCTGTGTGGCATTGCAGCAACTTGTTCCCAGACGTCTCTACAACAAAGTGGTCTTGTTGTCGGATTCCAAAGCTGCCATTCAGGCTATTGGGTCAAACGAGGTGCCTGCCTCAAATGATCTTAGAATGTCAGATGCTCCTTGAGGGATTAAAGGCAGAAGGACGACAGATCGTCATCCAGTGGCTCCCTGGGCACTGTGATATTTTCGGTAACGAGCAGGCAGATATGTTGGCCAAGTAGGGCACACGGATAGTTGAACAGCCAACCACAAGCTACTCATTCCACTCCATAAAACTCTACATCAAAAATAAAATGAGACTAAGATGGAAGTCGAATCTCACTTCTTGTATTTCCTCGAAGAGCTGGAGAAATTTATTAGACCAAAAAATTTCAATTAAACCTCGCGAAAGAGCGGTCTCAGAATTTAGACTTGCAGTGGGGCATGACTGCCTTGCAAACCACCTACACCGCATTGGCGTTTATGACAGTCCTAAATGCCCACTCTGCAAAAAGGATGAAATTATGGACAGGTCCCATATCCAAAGATGTCCAGCTCTGTGTGGGGTCTCCGAGGTGAGACGCTACTGGAGTGCTAGAGCCTTGCTGATGAGATACTCACTTTTTTTTCTCTTACTGTTTTGTATTCTTGTAATCGTTTTGTAAGATATTGTCATTTTCTCTTGCCATTAGGAAAAAAAAATAGTACGCAATAAAAAAAAATTTAGAATTTTCGTCGAAATTCGCTATTTTAAGGTAGGCGGACCCCTTAATACATTATAGATTTTATATTTATGAAGAAACGAACTGAAAGTGAAATAAAATCTCATCTTACAATTTAATAAACAAAGTAATATTTTTTAAAGTTAGAAACAAGTACAAATTTAAGCATAAAATTTTAGGTCGAAATATTTGCATGGCGCCATTTCAAAACGCAAGTCTTGAAAGATTCGAAAAAAAAGGGGTGGGTAGGATGATCGAGTAGTGGGATAGGATGGAGGAAAAGATCGCTTGAGTGTACCGGTCGTGATTCCAGTCGGGATAGTGAAACACCCATAGAAGATATACGCCGAAAGGGAAAAATTTTATAGGAATGCTGCAGGGAACGATTGTTGTAGTAAAATGCAAATTGTAACCGATTAATTTTAATAAGAGACTACCGTTGTAACAAGTGGGTGCTAGCATGTATGCACTGGTACGCTTACGAAGGCAAGAGTGATGACGGTAATCTGCATTTCTATGGTTTATGGCTGGGTGGGCACGGATTAGGTCAAAGATCCGCATTCCGGTTTCTCGTGTTCATAGAGCCGCACCAGTTACATGTGCTATTAAATTCAAATTCAATTAATATGGTTACATATTTTACACAAGTCTGAAATGCTATGCACACGTACTAGAAAATAGTTTTTTAAAAATACAAAATTATTTCAAAACTTTAATAAAAATAATATAATAAAAATGTATTAATGGAAAGATAGCATTTAAAGGTCTTTGTATTATTCACTTATTCAATTTAACACGATTCGTGAAAAGAGAAATAAAAAATAACGTATTTAAATTTTCAATGAGAGCCCCACTTAAAGAGCTGCTTTTGACCACCCTTGGTCTATGCTATAGATTAAACATTTTAAAACTCAAAACATTGAAATTTGCTATTGTAATGCTGCCAATACAGCGACATCTAAATGCAAAGGGTTCAATCAGTACTCATTTATTGCTCAATTGCGTAAAGAGTAGTTGTCGGTTGGGCACACTGCATGTGGTGGGTTGAATTTCGGTCGAAAATTTTCCTAGAAGGTAGGTACCGAAAAAGGGTTTTTAATTGAGACAATTTCGTTTAACTGCTGCGCTAATAAAACAATTTCACGGAACTAAATTCAAGAAGTTTCACTAATACTATACATCCATTCGCAATCGTTAAGTTAATGCAAATTACTACATTACCTGAAGAAGTGTTGAGGCAGGATCTTGATGATCGGAGTTGGGGCTGCAATGAATAGAAAAAACGATGCAATACAGCTGTGCATGTCCATAAGACACTTTAGCTTTTGAAATCTATATAAATAATGGAGTGTTTGTACATTCATTATTTTCGACCATTTCAAGTTTTCTATCCGTTTTCAACTTTTCCGATGCAAAATCAGTCTCTTGCGCGTTTGGTGTCTGTCCAATCTGTGTGTGTACCAAATTCACGTCAAAACGGTTTAATACATTTTCACGAAACTTGCATACTGCGAGTACTTGCATTTGATACAACTTCTAATTCGCACGGTTCTAAAATGAATTTCAAAATGTTCTCTTACCTGTCAGACGAGAAAGACAATCTAGGCTTTATCCATTTTAACCTTTATTTGACACAAACACCACGTCACTAACAACATCAACGAAACACGGAATACTAATCAAGCGTAACATTTTTCACTCAAGCAGTACGTAATGCTTGACCTTGTGTTTGTGTCAAATAAAGGTTAAAATGGATAAAGCCTAGATTGTATTTCTCGTCTGACAGGTAAGAGAACATTTTGAAATTCATTTTAGAACCGTGCGAATTATAAGTTGTATCAGCATTCATTTAGTGACCGAACTTAGTTGCTCAAGTCCTTCTTTCCGTTCAATGTTTGATCTTCTGTTTGTGTTTGTATACGCATGACATGAATTTTATTCCATATATTTGGTTACAATGTGCTCTATTTTATATACATCATATTAGTTTAGTGTGAATGCAATATTAAACTTTTTTTAATTTATATTTAGATAAGCTTTATGCTAAAACATCCGAGTAAGTATACTAAAATCAACCATAATTTGAAAATTTCGGAAAATCTGGAATGTATGTTGAGTATTACGACTGCTTTGATTGTTTTGCCATTTCTACCGAAAAGAAATTAATTTAAACAAATGATTTTTATAGGATTTCAATTGTTTTTTTACTTAATTTATTTCGAGTATTATTTGTTTTTAACGAAATATAAAGGATTTGCGAATACTTGAGAGAGTATTTTTCAACGAACGGGAACGGAAACTGGTGTTGGTTGTTCACGTGCATATTTTCATATTATTAGATATATTTTCTGTTTCTTTTCCTCTGAACTAATTTCGTATTTCGAAATGTTGTGCACTTTTATTTGTAAGTTGTAGCAAATGCCAGATCAAGAGAAAGAGGAATGATGAATATCTTTAGAACAACGTTATTCGCGACAAGTTTTATTGCTTTCTTTCGTCATTTACTGCCGTTTTTTCGGTTTTAAATATTGACTATTTTAATAAATTGTTATCAAACGCAACACCACTACAAAGTATACGATTTAAAGTGATAGATAAGTCGGAATAAATCAAATTTTAAGTGTAGTTTTGCCGTTATTGAAAATATAACATTTTGCTACATTAAATATGAATTTGTGAAGTATTAAAAAAATTCTTTGTCTTATTGACTGTTTTAGGTGGATAATTTTACGTGTTGAAGCTTCATTAAAGTAACTTATGTTTTAAAAGTTCATTGAAGACAATGATTTTCTTTTAAAAAAGCAAACAAAACATATTGGCTTGCCTTTTTTAAGTGGTAGGAAGTTACTTTTGTAGTTCTGTACTGAAGTCATTCTATATTAAAACAAGTTCTTTTATGAGATGTGTCATTAAAAATGGTGAAATTTGACAATGCCTGGTGCAAGGGTGCCTCCAAGTAAAAAAAAAAAATTCCGTTTTATTCACTAAGCCACACTCGCCATATACTAGTCATTTTTATGAATTAAGTTATCTTCATATAAAATTGTTCAACTCGAGAAAGGGAATTCCAAATCCTCAAAAACGTGTTTGCTAGGAGTAGTAACCTGCGTCAACTTGAAACATTCACCAAGCACGAGATACACGGATAGGGATTGAAATCTGATCCGGCATCATTTGGCCATATACCGGATCCAGCAACAGCAAACGAATTCGGTCCGGATCCGCGTGGTCTCTTAGACCCCTTCACGGCATTTACGCTACCGTTCTTGTTGAATGAAATTGTCGAAGTCGGAGTAGGGAATTTTTTCAGAGAGCCTAAAATGGCAATAAACTTTACTAAAAACGACCTGTGTATTTTTACACAAAAAGAAATCCAGGATAGTGTTGATAATTGATCGGAAATACAGTACTGGACAGTGAAATTTCAGATAATATTACTGAAAGCTAACACGAAACGGATTCTGAAATTTAGGCAGACGAAGACGACTTTTCAAGTTAGTCTTCACAAGAAGAATGTTTCTACGGAAAAAATAACTTCAGATGGGATGCCCGGGGGGGACACATAATCGTACTGTTAGAACACCAAAACACAACATAGTTTTACAATTTCCAGGGTTGAAACGTCCTGCAAAATTAGGTCCGAAAGCTGAGCCTGAAGAGACATGAATATGAAATGTATTTCATGTTAAGAATTAAATTTATCTGAATTTAAAATGTATAAATAATAATTATCTAAATATTCTTTCATTAAAATATTATATTAATCAACTTTATACGCACTTTAGTAAGCGAGGTCTGAGAAACCACTCCACACTAGCTACGAGACTGACACAGCAGTTAAGGGTTAGTATGCGTTTCACCCGAGAATACAATATTGATCGAGACAAGAAAACCTTAAAGGTTCCCGAGCACCGTTGGTAGCGATATTTTTCATAACTGGGCTCCGATTGCTTCCAACGGTAAAAATAACAAACAATTACAAAGCTAATATTAGAAACAATCTGTACCTGCAAAATAAAAGAGTTACGAAAAACTGTGAAGTGGTTTTTAATTTTCTAAACACCCCATCCAAACTCTGCACATCTGCTTGTAACAAGTTCTTACACCCTTGCCCAGATCAGTGGCAATGATTGGGGTGGTTAGAACACAATATTGGCGAGGGATCGACAGTGAGGGATTCCAGGACAACTCGTTTTGAGGCATGCTCAGATGATGGAATTGGGAGAAAATCAGATTTGTGGACATTACCTAGCTGAAGAGAGGCTTGGAGCGCCGATTCCGAGCTGCTGAGGCGGTGATGGTAGCGGTGGTGGTGGTATGGTGGCAGGCGGGTTTACCTTTCTTACCCTCTTTGTCCTTTCCAGGGACAAGAAGGTGTAGGGCTGCAAAGTCAAAGGAACAACTTAATATAGAAGGCATTTCAAGAACGCTCAGCACAAGAAATTAAAGACGATATTAAATGCTGTCACAACACATAAATTAACATCAACAATCATAACAGTTAGTGATAACTTATAAATATAAGTAATCAGACGTCCACATATCGACAAATTCTCTATGCAACGCAGACATTCGTTCCCATGACTTCTTACCAGTTTCCACCCACGTGACCGATGCAATCTTACATAGGATTCTTTTAACCAATAAATGTGGCTTATTGGGTCATTGCCTTGGTTATGGGGCAGGTAAGCATTTAATTAACGTCACACTGGAGCAAGACAACGGGTTAGTGGTGACGGGAACGAACCCGAAGAGAAATATCCCAGGACAACACCACACAATTCTGAACCACGTTTAGGTGACGATGTCACACTTCTCTCCAGACTTTCACATCATGCCAACACGAGTACATTCGAGGCAAAAACAGATTTAACGTGCACCAGTTTCTCATGTTCACGGCGTTAGTTGGTTTGATTCACCTCGCAACCCGCTGGATTATAATACGTTACACTATACGTCCGTATCAGAGCCAGTTATGTGGGCGATTCTATTTAGGACTGTAGGTAGATCGGTAGATATTAAACTCGCGAAAAGTGAATAGATTCTTCAATTCGATTACTTTCGTAACTTGTTGTTAGGAGACATTAATGCGTGTATGAACTATGATAGCTTCGTGAGTGACGATGCATCAGAAATTCGTACAAGTATCATTTTTTTTGTGTTTTGAGTGAGCGTTTGTTTAAGATCAATTTTATAATTATATTGTTATAATTATTTGATGCCTTCATTTGTACTCCTACTTGATCAATTTCTTTGTTCTACTTCTGTATATATCTATATTGGTATTATTGTAGTAAATTTAAAATACAATTTTGTATCAAACTCGAGTAAACCGAATAAATTTGCTGACGGTTTTTAATGTTGACGGATAACTACGTTAGGGAATAAAATTTTCTTAAAATATTAACAGGACTGGATCCGAGCATGAAAGTTATTCCACACTGATATAAATCTAATTGATCCAATACAAATTTCATAAGGATACCTCAGATAAAGGTACTTTTTACCCCCTCAAATTGTGGTTCAACTGTTATTCCATATAGCGCTTTTAGATATAACACCTCGGAGGTCTGTAGGAAAACATTGCGTACATCCATTTCAGTTTTTACCCTCATTTTGTTTCCTTCAATTACTTATAACTCGTAATTGATCATTTTATTATAATTTTCTGTTTTCTGATTTAATAGTTTCTTGGGGAAACTTCAATAGTTCTTGTGCATCTCTCTTATAACTTAGCTGTTAGTTTTCATCTTCGAGTTTTCCCGCTCATGTTTATTCTTGTACCCATTTTTTTTATCTTGAAAGAAAACTGAAGCTTATTCTAGACAACAAAGTTCATTTTTACTAGTTATCTGGTCTTTAGCCAAACCATATCGTAAACTGTTTTGCTTTTCAAAACATATGGTCTCCTATTTAAGATATACAGCTCTATATTAGTTCTTTCGGCACAGAACTTCTCCAGATCATCGAAACCGAGTACGGTTCTTACTGCTTCTAAAACAGTTTTATTGTCACGATTCGCTCTTACGTTTTGCTGTGGTGTGAATGGAACAGTTGATTGTTGATGCACACCTTGTTCCGTAAAATTTGTTACTTTTTCTTGTACCGATGTCTATTTTATTCGTGTAGCATGCAACACTTAAACCTTTTCTTGAAGCTCGTCTTTCGACCATTTTAACGGTACCTTCACATATTTCCCACTTCAGATTAATTTTCCTCTTTTAGAAGTAAAAATTTCTCCTCTCCAATCGATTAAGTCTATAAATTAGTATACTAACTGTTAAGGCTTTACTTTTGCTGCGTTTGAGTTGCAGTCTGCTGCCGTTGTCCTTTGACTACCCCATCCTGCTAGATATTTTCTTCTATTTAAAATGGGATATTGTTTGATTTCAAGAATGACGTATCAAAATGTTAATACGGTAGGATCAGTCTCTTGTCAATGAAACATCAATATCGATTACTTCTGTTTAAGCAGCAGTTTTGTTTCCATGAGATTTAATTTTTACCTAGAACTTTTTCCCATGTATTTCTTGCAGCTACTGCTTTAATTACACGTTTGGTTATTTTATAGTTGTTCGATTTTTATATCCATTCAGCCGATAACAAAATTTAAAAGCTACAAGAGAAAATAAATATACCTGGAATTTGAGTACACACAGCACATTCCATAATTCAGCCCTAGACCATTTTCTCCCATCTAGCACTCAACAATCTCCACTCCTTCAACTTCCGTAAGTCCCCATTTCAGTTTTTAGTCATTTTTATTTCTGTGTAAGGCATTATCTTGTATCTCCTGTGCATGTACCAACTTGAACACTGTCCAAAGTATTAGGTTTCATGATAACTCATCATGCATCCTAACCATATTTCTTTATCGATCCTGTTCTTGGGGAGCGTTTGTTCATTACTCGAGATTGTAAGTCTTGTGTCTGGCTCAGCATGACCAAATAAGACCCTTGTGCCATAAAACCAACACTCTTTGGATTTCTTATACCAAGTCTTTCTGAAGATGTCCCCATCTGTTTCAAGATTAACACTATATAGATGCGTGTACACACTGCACTAGCAACCTTAAATTCCTCGGTTTGTATTATGTCTCGTGTTAGTAAAAGTGGCATTGTGTGTGTATTACTTGACGTATAGCATGACAAAATGTAGCCGTCCATAGAAACACAACCCACCAGAACTGTGTTGTTGAAATGTGGATAATCTTCACGGGATTAATTTTTGTGTTCAAAGGATGCGATTCACATTTAATGTTTCAGAATTACATGAAAGAAAAAGAGAAACTTCAGTATTTTAAAGCAGAATTTAATTATTTCACAAGTTTTCCTTTCCTGTGTATATTGTAAGTTTCACGAGTCACTCGCATGTTAAGAAACTGGCTATGTATTAGGGAAGCGACATAAATATCTATGTTTTCTAAACATCGATGTTTTATAAAAATATTTAAGTATTTAACATCGATGTATTTTAGCCGATGATCGACAAACATTGTCTCCAATAAATCGATGGTAAATACAACTGTTTAACATCGATGTGTTATTGTATATACACTGAAGTGCCAAAAGTCATGAGATAGCATTATGCAAATATACAGATCGCAGTAGCATTGCGTATTAAATGTATAAATGGGCAGTGCATTGTCAGGACTTTCATTTGTACTCAAGTGATTCATGTGAAAAGTTTTTTTTGTGTGATTATAGCCGCACGACGGGAACAAACAGAATTTTGAACGCGGAATGCTATTTGGAGCTAGACGCATTGGGCCTTCCATTTCGGGTATTGTTAGGGAATTCAACATTCTTCGATCCAGTGTCAAGAGTGACGAGAAAATGTAATTTTAGACGTTACCTCTCACCATGGACAACGCAGTGGCCGACCGCGTCTATTTAAAAACCGACAGCGACGTGTGCGTAGAGCAGTCAGTGTTAACAGACAAGCAATACTGCGTCAAATAACAGCAATAATCAATTTGGGTCGTACGATAAACGTGGACAGAGAAGCAAAATTGTGCATTGATGGGATATGGCAGCAGAAGACCGAAGTGCTCTTACTAACAACACGCCATCGGCTGCAAGGTCTGCTGGGCTCGTGAACATATCGATTGGACCCTAAATGACTAAAAAGCGTTGGTCAGATGATTCACGATTCCAGTTGTCAAGAGCTGATGAGGGTTCGAGTGTGGCGCAGACCACACGAGGCCATAGACCCAAGATAACAACAAGGCACTATGCAAGCTGGTGGTGGCTCCATAATGGCGTGGATTGGGTCCTCTGGTCAAACTGAACCAATCATTGATTGGAAATTATTATGTTCAGTTACTTAGACACCATTTGTAGTCATTCATTGACATGTCCTTAAACAACGATGCAATTTTCCAGGATGACTATGCGCCATGTCACCGGTCCAAAATCGTTCGCGTTTGAGGAACATTCTGGACAACTCCATTGAATGATTTGGCCATCTAGATGACCAGACATGAATCCCATCGAACATATGGGACAATATCGAGAAGTCAATTCGCGCACAAAATCGTGATTTGCAAAACTTTCGAAATTATGGACGGTTGTAGAGCCAGCAAGGCTGACCATTTCTTCAGGGGACTTCTGACTTGAGTCAATACCACGTCAGGTTACTACACTTCACCGGGCAAAAGATCCATGACATTAGGAGGTATCCTATGACTTTTGACTCTTCAGTGTGTATATTTGTTTCACAAATTCAGTAAACCTGAATCTTAAGTGCTTTTTTTTTTACACATTTTCCAATGCTGCTAATAGCTTTATTGAGCTTTTGAATTGATTACATTCAATATTTGTAGTACTGCATCTTTTTTAAGCTTAAAAAAATTCAAGACGCTTTACCTGCATAACAGATTGAAACAAGACACAAATGTAAACACTCCGTGAGCCTTGCAGTGAAGTTTGTTGTGCAAATTGTAGCTAGTTTTCTAGCAATTGGATTGAAAGTGATCTTTGTTCGGAAATGCAAAATAGGTTACCACCTAACCTTGTATTGCATTTTGTTTCAAGCTATGTATTAATTTTGCTCACTTGTGTTCTGATAACCTAGTTTATGGAATTGGAGGAGAGTAAAAGGAGGAGAGTGCCGCAAGTAAATAAAGATGGAAATATTTCAACAGGGTCACATTTAAAATTTTTTTCTCAATAAATGATGTTGTGCATTATTGGCTTAAAATGGTAACAGATTTGTATTGTTTTCATTTTTAAGATACCATTTACATTTTTAGCTATATTACATCTCTGAATCAAGGTTTTCCATCTGAATATGAAGAGGAAAATAGGTCAAGTTATACGATGACACTTAGAAACATGTAATATTCAGCAATATACGACTGCATGAAGTTTGTTCTTGAAGACTCTTTTTCATATGGCATCAATACTAAATTCAATTTAGTTACGATTAATAAAAGATAACGGAAGGGCTACATTGAAAAACCTCACCTGCCTCTGCAGTCTCGTAAGTAAGGGGTCCAATACACAAAGCGGTGGAATATTTTTAAAATGCTAGTCTTGTTTCTATTACAAAAATATGAGCGTTTTAGTCTTGTTTTCAGAGCAGTTTTACTGTGTTAGTTCACATGTTTGTATTATTAGGCCGTTTTCATTACAACTATAAGCAAGATATACCGATTGATATCAAGTGGTTATTAAAAATCTGATTTTAATTACTTAATTTTTTCTAAAGTTTAATATTTAAAATATATTAACCTGGGACAGTTCAAATCAGTTTAAAATATATAATTTTAAGGCATAGGCCTAGTTAGACTTGTTTTGTTAAACTAACATTTTTCTCCGACATGTTAAAACTACACTTTGGTTTGTAGAGGCAAATCTAGACCCGGAAAGTAACTCAAACCTCCAAAGTAGAACAAACATGCCGTAACGTCATATTTTATTATTTGTAATAGTTTCCTAATCGACAACCAAAGGCAACTTGTCTGACGTGTGTGTGCGTGTGTGTAACTAAAATAATCACTAATATCTAAACATTCACCAAAAAGCAAAACAGTTCAACAAAAATGTTTCCTGTATTGGTTTCCATCGGTTTACCAATACTTTAAGCCAATATATCAAAATTAGGAAAAGACTTCCTAATATGCAGTAAAAATGTATGCAACCTTACGATATCACTGAAAAATATTTCAGATAACTAATACATATAGAAAAGTACAAAATCTTGAAATGTTAGAGAATCTAAGGGGAGAAACGCGTTTTTAGGCCTGTACTACAATGCGCCCAGGTGTTTTAACTCCTTTAAAAAAATTCCGAAATGGAAAATTTCATTTCGCTATTTGAAGAATTTTATAACAATTAATATATTTTTAACCCTTCTTTAGGACTTTGAAATTACCGCCTTTTATTAACTCAATTCAAGTTTCAGTATCATCGACATTCCGCCAAAGACGCGAATCTGCATTCTTTCGTTTTTACCTTAACGCATTGCTTTAAAATTATTCGTCGTTTCACATTACGCCAAAAAATCACGAACTTTAAAAAATTGAATACAATCTAAACACTATATTTGAACCCACTTTCAATGCGATTAATTTTTTTATTAATGCCAAACTTATAAATTGCGTTTTCTAGAAACTGATTTCACAGATGGTCTGCATCACTCCAAAAGAGCCATCAGAAAACAGCCAACTCCTAGCCCCTTGCAGAAAATCTCAAAATTTATCAAAATATAAGAACATTTTACAAAGCGAGTAATTAATCAAGCACAAGAATTTTCAGGCAAGTCAAATTTGCCATTTAAAATTTTGTCGTAGGAATTTAGATGGTATAAAATACCTCCTATATTTAAGAAAACAAGTACTAAATAAAATTGAACTAAATTAAAAATTAAAAACAAACTTCATTAAACAATTATAAAATTGGGTTCGATTTTATTCAACTGTTTCACCCTAAGCCACTTCGAGTCAAGTACATAACAAGTAATAATCAATTTCTACTCAAGCAATTCGAAAGTAACTACTGACAAAGTTTAAAATAAAAAAATTTCTAATAGGACAAGTATAGACAAGACCAATATCCAGCTATCTGGAAGAATTTTTTCCTCCCAATGAGATACGCAAAACTAGATTTAACTTAATATGCAAACCTCTATTATTAGACTAGGAGTCTCTGTAAATGCTCTCGTACGTTACAATACAATCAAGTCTATTCTTTCACGTACATTTTTCAAGCAGCAGCCATCACCCAATTTAACGGAGACTAGTCAAGAGAAGTTACATCGACAGAATTAAGCCTTAAACGTCCATAGTAAAGCTATCGCACAAACCGAACTAAAGACGTAAGCGAAAACTAGAATATGCTATTTCGGGTCTAAGTGCACGCGAAGACAACCTAGAAAATACAATTTTAAAGTAAATATAAAAAAGAAAACTTACCATTGACCTAGCCATGCTCCTTGTAACCCTAGTGACCGATGGACCTGGCACAGGGATGGTTTTGAAAGACTTTTGCGATTGCATTTTAATATTTTCAACAAATTTTAGCTAACTCAATTTACTACAAAAAAGATTGTTACGCACAGAGCCTGAGCTACTGATTATATAAGAAGAAAGTGACGTCATGGGAAGAGGTGCTCAATACCTGAGAACGCAAATTTCTAATCGAGACATTCAACGAATCAAAAATTACTTCCTGACCTTTCGGCGTTTGAAAGCGTGCCCAGTTTCGGTTGCGCAGTCGTTACCTAAAAGATCAGCACCACGAAGAGCACGTGGTTCATAATTATGTGGTAATGGTAATTTTGAACGTCGTACTAGAGCAACACAACGGGCTATTGACGACGGTCCGGGATCAGTCCCTTAAGGGAAAGATCCGAGGACAACACCTCGTCATTTTGAACCACGGTCAGATGACGAAGCAACACCTGAGCTGGCACCCCACTCTACAAACTTCCACGCCAACCCAACGTGATGACTTTCAGCCACGACAGGTTTAAGGTGCATCAGCCGCCTCTACACCATACGCTTACAAACATCCATGCCCTAACCCGGATTCAAACCAGGAATCTTCCGATCCAGAGGCTAACACCTTAACCACTA
Organism: Metellina segmentata; assembly: GCA_947359465.1. Classification (NCBI taxonomy): domain Eukaryota; kingdom Metazoa; phylum Arthropoda; class Arachnida; order Araneae; family Tetragnathidae; genus Metellina; species Metellina segmentata. Next base: position 9,841,931 of record OX375876.1, on the reverse strand, counting down.
TACCGGTTGGTCGGCCCTAATTATGTGGCGTTATGGGATTTTTCCATTCATGTTTTGATATCGGCAGTGACTAATTGCCCGTTGTGTTGCTCCGGTGCGACATTAATTAAATACCTACCTGCCATGTCTGTGCCGACCAACCGGTATAGTGGTTAAGGTGTTAGCCTCTAGATCGGAAGGTTCCTGGTTCGAATCCGGGTGCGGGCGTGGATGTTTGTAAGTGTATGGTGTAGAGGCGGCTGGTGCACCTTAAATCTGTCGTGGCTGAAAGTCCTCATGTTGGTAGGGTGTGGAAGTTTGGAGAGTGGGGTGCCAGCTCAGGTGTCGCTTCGTCATCTGACCGTGGTTCAAAATTACGAGGTGTTGTCCTCGAATCTTTCCCTTAAGGGACTGATCCGGAACCGTCGTCAATAGCCCGTTGTGTTGCTCTAGTACGACGTAAACAAAAAATTACCATTGCCATGTCTGTAGTTCTCAGGTAGTACGAAATAACCGACAAACCAATCAACGCATAACAGGTGCAACAGAAACTGTTCAAATACCTTCAAACCTACCTACCTAAAAGAATGATGTCCGTGGTAGCCCACAGTTCACCGTACTCTTCCAACCGGGTTACCATGGCTACGTTATCGGATGAGAAACTGGAGGGAAAGGAATTCGAAACTCGATCCAACCAGACTTTCGCGTACTCCAAGGTTCGAAATGACGTGTGTTCCATTCGGGTTTGATCCTAAACCGTCGCAAATCCGTTTGAGTTGCTCCAGTGTGTCCCCCCTATAGGAATGAACCGAGGACAACTCCACGTAATTCAGAACCACGGTCAGTTGACGAGGCAACACCTGAACTGGTACCACACTCTCGAAACTTCCACACCCTCCCAACGCGAAGACTCTACACCATACGTTTACAAAACTTCATGCACTGTCCCGGATTCGAACCAGGAACCTTCCGATCTAGAGGCCAACACCTTCACCACCAGATCGGTTGGTCGACTGCTCCAGTGTGACATTAATTAATTACTTACCTATCTATATCTTTGTATGTGGAGCCGACCAAGCGTATAGTGGTTAAGGTGTTAGCCTCTAGATCGAAAGGTTCCTGGTTCGAATCTGGATCCGGGCATGGATGTTTGTAAGCGTATGTTGTGCACCTTAAATCTGTAGTGGTCGAAAGTCCTCACGTTGGGTTGGTGTGGAAGTTTGGAGAGTGGGGTGCCAGCTCAGGTGTTGCCTCGTCATCTCACCGTGGTTCAAAATTTCGTGGTGTTGTCCTCGGATCTTTCCCACTGGAAATTATCCCGGACCATCGTCAATAGCCCGTTGTGTTGCGTGTGTTTGTCTATTACTTCACGACGGTTTACAGGTGGATTCCTTACATCACACACCACACGAAGGTACGTGTCAACCATCAGCCTGCTTGTTCATTGTAGGAACTGAGTTTTTCAACAGACTCTCCCTCTCTCTCATTCTCACTCTATCACTCTCTATCCCTCTCTCATTCTCACTCTCACTCTCACTCTATCTAACTCACTCTCTTTTTCTCTCTCACTCTATCTAACTCACTCTCTATCGCTCCTACTCACATTCACACTGTCTCTTTCTCTCTCACTTATTCTCACTCTCCCTTAATCTCTCCCACTCTCTCTCACTCACTCTATATCACTATCACTCTCATTCTCACTCTCTCTCACTCACTCTATATATCTCACTCTCACTCTATCTCACTCACTATCACGCTATCTCACTCACTCTCTATCACTCTCACTCTCATTCTCACTCTCTCTTACTCTCTCACTCTCTCTCTCTAATCTTGACTAGGGCATAGTTATTCGTAGTGGTTCGGTGTCCACTTTAAGGCTTAGGACCCAGTCAATTTGTCTTTATTTGACGATAAGGGGCCGTAGCAAGACACCCCCTTCAACCAACAAAACCTGGACCCCGGGTTGTAGGATGTTCAGTTCGATACTTGAAACTTACCATGGATGTCTTTCTCTTTTCAAGTTCAATTAAAGTTATGTAGTTGAAATTACGTCACACCGGGACAACACAACGAGTTGTTGGCAACGGTCTTGGATCAGTCCCGCAGATACGGTTCCGAGGACAACACCTGTTCATTCTAAACTGCTGAGACAACAACTGAACGGGCACCAAATTCTATGAACGTGATTTAATTTGATATCACGAGAGTTTTAACTTATACACCCCCATCCCGCACATGACAATCATTGGTTGGATCGAGTCTTCAACTGACAGCCCTTCAATTTGCTAATCCGCTAATCCTCTATCATCCCGGCTACCGTGTCAGTTCATTTGTGTGCATGGACATTAGAGCATCACGACAGTGCCAACCAATTGGGGTCGCTGACATACATCCAAACGTTCCTTGTTCGAATCGGTACGGATGTCCAATGGGTCGGGAAAAGACAAAAAACTTCCCGACGAATGCGGGATATACAAGCGGATATATACTTCAGATCAAACACGCATGTCCGATTATACGCAGAACGGTTTTAGTCACTTTGTTTAAATCCGAAAACTAAAGTAATCGACAGTTGAAAACAGTATTGCATCTGAAGTATTTGAGACTGTGATCAACGTATTTTTTGTCTTCAATCCTTTTAGAGAACATCCAGGTAAGTGTTTCCAAATCATAATTTATTTTAGATGACTTAAAATTACATTCAATACTAAAGGTAGTAGGTATGTATGTTCTACTAGAAACTCGTTTAGAAGAGTAGCTCCTCATTTCGCCTGGTGGGTGGTAATAGGAACAGGGGTAGGCGATATTAGGATGCCACTTATGAAAATTCTGTGTGGAAACTTTTTGAACTTTTACTAGTTAACTTAATCTGACATAAGTAAAGAAGATAAAGGATCTCTGGAAACCAAAAGAGAATAGTTCCTGTAACGTCACAGCCTACGTCATCATGAGCGCCCAGAATCCTTTGCGAAAGCAGAAAAAAGAACACCGAGTGAGGTTGGTGCGGATGGGACGGCTGAGGACGTTGTATTCAACTAAATTTAAAATGTCCTTCTTTTAAATTAATGTCATGTTTGTCCGTCCAAGATGTGCACGTTCCTGCATTGTGTGTTTGTATCGTCCATGTCAATAATAGACTTGACGGTCTAATCCAGCTACCTTATTCCGTCTATGAAACACCTTGGATATTCATTTAGTTTCCAGCTTGATTTCTCAACCCAGGAGACTGAGATACAGATAAATAGTTAAAGAAGACGATATTTAGAACATCTACCCGATTTCATTTTTATGGAATTTTGTAACTTTTTGTTTGGCGTTTTCTTAAACATTGGTTTTTATGCAGCCGAAAATCTTCCCAATTTTCTTACTTGGCAGACATGAAGTGTATTAGAGTCATTGAATGTTGAGCAGGAAAAATCTGTGGCCATAGGGTGACGGATTTACATGAAATTTGGTACAAAGCAATTCTGCGTTTCTCAGAAATTTCGTGATGCTCGGTGGGTTAAATGTTGAGGTCTTTGGATACTTCAGAGAGGTACTGGTGTACACGTGCAGTTTATTTGAGTTGGTCCTGGGTACTGACTGGTCTGCGAATACTTCTGTAAACAAAAAGCTCACTGACTTCATTTTTAATTACCTTGTTTGAACGACATACCGATAGAGAGAAATATGCCATGCTGTTTTTAAAAACACGCGGTACTTTTTATTGAATTTCAGTTACTGGTCCATGTTAGTCAATACGTAAACATAATCCTCCATGAGGGTGACTCGACGAGTTATCTCGACAAAACTGACCAGAGCAAACCATTAGCAAAACTGACCAGATCTTGATGGACGAGATACATCACCATTAGAAGAAAACGAACCAGATCATCTTTGCGTTATCGTAAAATTAATCTGCAGTATCTTGATGACGAGATACCTCTTCATTCGCAATATGGAATTCAGATCAACCCCGACGCGGTTAACAACACGCGCGCTTTGGGACTTGGTAAGAAAACGGAAGGCGAGCCCAAGGTTTCTACCATGTGAACTCCACCTAGTCGGAAAGCAAGGGAAACTTCAAAAACTTTTCTTGCAAATGTGATGTCACAGAGTTCAAACTGAAAACCTCCTCCACAGGTGTTTGGATTCGCAATTGAGTGGGTGCTCTGACAAAGTTTTCGAGAGATGAAATTTGACTTTTGAGAGGAGCGGACATATCCTCCATGTCATAATAGGGAATACGCACTATGTCACAAAACGTCCGGAAATGGTACTAATTTTACAAATTCAATCACGAACAATCCGAAAATCCACTTTAAAAATCACAAAAAGTTTTAATTTGAGCGTTATAGGCGAGTAAAAAACGCGTCAAAGTCACGTGACTGAAAACGGGGTGGAGCTTGGTGTGACGTCATAGTACATGAAATCTCTTGCTACATTCGCCGGCTGCATGTTATTTCAGGTTGCTTTCATTGATTTTACGCTAATTTTATTTTTTAAGTAATTGTGTTGAATTATAGTCTTTACATTATTATTATTATGCAGATTTCTTCTTTAAAAATGACGACTGTAGAACAAGTCTTTGTAAAAGGACAGTTTGATCATCTACCTAAATTGGATGGTATATCCATGTTTTCTTTCCTGGGAAACCATCCAAATTTTATGGGAGTAGAAATGAAAGGCGTAAAAGCGAAGGGTAAGATAATATTTTGCACAACATATTTATTTTAAAAAAGTGTATTTTTATATTGCTTTTAAAGAGTAGTGTGCTATCATTAAAAAGTTTAGAATATTAATAGTTGTTCTCTTTTCCTTAATAAGTAACACAATTCATTCTGAAATAGATTTTTTTATATAGATAATTAGAATGGTATATCAAATAAGAGCTTTATATTAGGAAAATAATTTCAAAGTAGATTAAAATTGCAGGGGTATCAAAATAGTGAATTTCGAAAGCCAACTTAAAATTAATTTTCTACGTTAATTTTTTAGCAAATTTATTTTTGTTAGTTAATGAACAATAATTTTTAAAATATGTAAGCCGTAAAAAACGTAATGTACTAAAGGGTGGTCCAAAAATAACATGTGTAGAGAAACTTGTTGCGAGAATTGCAACTGCATTAAATATTGAACACAACATTTGGTAGTCCAACATTTTAAACCATGAAGAAGGTAGTGTGATAATTGGATTGAAATTGCAAGAATTTGAAGTCTTGCAATTTTATAAAATTATGCAAATTTAAAACAAAATTCGTAATTGTTTAAAAATATTAGTTTTAATGCTAAATAAATGAGGTGAAAGCTATGTTGCTTCGTACTGCAAGAGAGACGATACTCCCAGTAGTTTTCCATGTCATTCTCCAACTATAAAATAAAGTAAAATATAATTTAAAAATTTTCACTTGTACCACTATTTATCAAAATTTGTTAACACTAGTTTTTAACTTCAATTTCTTATTTTTAATAGAAATATTTGTACAATGCTTTTTTTTAATAAATTAATTTTGCGTTTATTCTAACTTTTCACTTTAAAAATAATTATATTGATATACATTTATGTAATGTAAAAAAACATTAAAGTTTTAAATTTCAAATTTAGAAGATTTTTTTAAATTGTAAATTTTAATTCTAATGACACTTATTCCATAATACTTATTATTCAGTTTAAAGAAGAAATCTGACACAGTTTTACCAAGTGTATGAATAACTGCAAATTAATTATCATGAGTATAATAATTCAATGTTTACTGATGTTGGCTCTCTCTATATTTTTTAACCAGTTTTGATTTATAAATATATAGCATTCCTATATTTATTTATTAAATTCTTTTCATGAAACAATAAATTCTGCATTATGAGTGACTTGATACAGAAATAATGTTTACGTTTTCGCAAAAACGCTAGTAGTTATCCACAAGATTAAATCACACAATTTTTATTTAAAAACAATTAAAAATACAAATAATTTTTGGTATTTTAAACTTACCGAAAAATTATCTTCACAGCAATGCAAGCAAGAAGTAGAAGACAGCTTTTTATTTTTATTTTCATCTCTTTTCATAACGCTGCACCATCTTCTACAAACTTGTTCATATTTTGGTACAACAAAAAATACTTTTTGGTGTTTTAATCGTTGAATTATGAACACAAACGGAACAATAGAAAGTTTGTAATTCTTCTTTTTAACTATTTTTGAATCTTTCATTACTGAATTAATCAAAAATCTGTAAAAATAAGACTACTAAAAAGATACCCATAGGGATAACATAGTTCAAGGAACGCTCGATGGGAAAATCTTGTACGATGACGTCACAGGCAAGAATCGTCAGCGACTGCAGTTTTTCGTTGAAAGTGACGTCAGAGCAATTTAAAAATCGTTTTAAATATAATTAATGTCGTCAGATTGCAGTTTAAGTGGCATTTTTCTACATAGTTTTTCGTGCTCTTTCATTTTAAAATGAATTTGAAAAACATGCATATTGTCCATTATCCTCCATGTTATTCTCCATCCAATGTTAAATTTTGGAGCCACTCTCCTGGCTCCTAGCGAAGTCGTGTGCGAAAGCTACCATTAGGCCTGAAGGTTCGATTTGTGACGCCACAGTGGACAGCCTCTCCGTAGTTAACATGCTGATACGATTTACGGCAGATGCTCATTACTGAGTCAGTTTTTAAAGTTGAAAATGAGCTAGTAACAAAAGCATTGTGTGAAAAAATAATCCATGTAGCACATTGAAAACAAACATGCATAGCAACTTATATCTCATAAACTTTAGACCAATCTTTTTGTATTTAAATTGAGTCAAAGCATGTGTTTTGATTTTGGCAATGGACTTAGCTAGTGTTTGGTTATTTCAGCAGTCACAACGAGAAAAAATTGTTTTAGAAACATTTAAAATAAAATAAAGAACTTCCCTTTCCTCTGAAGGAAAAAGAAAAACTGAATTTAAATTTAATTCTTATAAATTTCTATCAGCATTATGAAATGTAATATATTTATATTTCATTATTAGAAAATTTAGTACTTAAAACAGCTTTTCACATCACCCTAGTGATACTGTTTTAGGTTTAGGATGCTCTACCCTTTTTTAAAAATTTTGAAGGCGGGTTCTCAAATAGGCATATTTTCTTCAACTGCTAAATGATTAATCAGTTAATGTTGTTAGTTTTCGTTTCAAAATTTTAGCATTAAATTGTTCTTTTTAACTTTTGTGTAATTGCTTAAAAACACGTTCGCTGAAACAAAAATACGTTGCTTAACAATTGCGACTATACTATTTCCACAGACACATGAGACATCTAGAATAAAACGTATCAATTCCATTTTATCAAACACCAGGTATTCTAAGAGCTGCTTTTCATTCTTTGCTTTTAAAAATGTGTCTTCAAATTCTTTTGGAATCAGTTTTCTAAATATTTGGAAAGTTTTTTTACAAGTATTTCCAGAGCATATTCAGTAGGCCATTTTAAACCTACTCGGTCTAGAAGTGATACATATTTGCAAACAGTTTTAGTTTCATATTCTAACTTTTTAGTAATGATAACTTTTGATTTAGAAATATCACAACCTAGTTTTTTGCTAACTTGCTTGCAAACACATCCTGATACATATATAAATGCTAGAATTTCCTCTGACGATATTTGTACATCAGTATGAGTGTCATAAACTTCATATAGTTTTTCATCAATTTCAAAATCATCTGAAGTTTCTGCAATTGCTTCAAAGACTTCTAAAGATCTTATTTGAAACTAGCAAAATACCCGACCGTACTCGGTTTGAATTGGTTTACTCTAAATTGGAGAGATAATCAAAATATATAAAGACACGTTTTTTGTAGAATAAAAATTTATTTGAATACCTTACCCCATCTTTATAGTTTCTATAACTTACTTTGGACACAAATCCTACACATGCATATCCATTCATGTAATGAATTTCACTTACATTGCACACTTGCTGTATGACAAAGCTACAAAATGACGAAAGGTGACACTAAGGTTACTACTACAAAAGACGATTTTGAGGGAGATTTGTAATTCCCTTTCTTAAGTTTTTTCATGTTCCACTCAATTAATAAAAATTATGATTTACGGCAAGTGCTCTCGCACTCGAAGTCAACAAAACAATATTTTTTTTTACTTGTGGCATTCTTGCATCCGGTATGTGCATCCGCATTATTCTTTCAATAACTAGATTATTCTTTCAATAACTAGATTATTCTTAAAATAACGGCATTATTCTTTAAATAACGACATTTTTCTTTAAATAACGGCATTATTTTTTCAATAACGGCATTATTCTTTCAGTAATGGAATAACTACACTTAAATTTATGAAAATTCATGAAAAAAAAATTTTTTTTCTGACTTACCTGCCATTTTTATGTCGAACACTTTGTAGCGGTGTTGCGTGTGATCAGACGGAAAACACATTTATTAAAATATATTTAAAACAGAAAACAGCAAAATAAAACAAAATAAAAGATGTCGGAAAAAATTGTTCTAAGATATTAATTTGTGATTCATTTTTATCCCTTAATCTCGCACAGTTGCTACAACTTACAACTAAAATTGCACAAAATTTATAAATGCGAAATTAATTCAGAGCGAAAGAAACAGAAAATATCACTGCTCGCGCGATCTTGTTCATTCCCCGTTCGTTGAAAAATATCGTCTGTCCCAAACATTCAAAAATCGTTTTCATTGCGCAAAGAACAAAACTAAGACTCGAAATAAATGAAATATCAAAGCTGAAATTCCATAAAAAAAAAAAAAAAATTTGAAGAATAATTACTTTTTTAGCAGTATTGATAAATCAATCGAAGTAATCGTAATATTCAATATACATTCCAATTTTTCCAAAACTACCAAATTATGGTTGATTTACGAATCCTTACTCGGGTGTTTTAGCATGAAACTCAACTAAATATAATTTTAAAGAAATGTTTAATATTTCATTCACTAATCTAATAAATAATGTATAAAATAAAATACATTGCAATGAAATATCTGGAATAAAATTCATGTGATGCCCACACAAACACAAAATCGAACATAGAATAGAAAGACGGACAGACAGACTTTCGCAACCAATTCCACTCACTAAATGAAGATAAGTACTCACTATATGCAAATTTCCATGAAAATATATTAAAACGCGTGTACGTGTATTGGCCACATACATACATACAGACAGACAGATGGACAGACAGACAGACACCAAACGAGAAAAAGGCGGATTTGGCAACAGAAGGGTCCAAAACGGATAGAAAACTTGAAATGGGTCGAAAATATTGAATGTACAAACAAACACTCCATTCTTATTTGTATAGATTAAACATAATAATTTCTCCCAGACATTTGTCGATATTGCCTAAATCTCCAGACTCTCTGTTTTTGGGAGTGGACGACGGAAGGTGACGTCAGCGCGCGATGATAGACACCTGGTTCACATGGCGGTGAATAACCGTACAGCTTCCTCCAGGCAGTTGGCAGCACTTTGGTCTACTGCTACAAGTGTACTAATGTCGACTTCGTCAGTTCGCCGATCAATTCTGCTGCACCGTGGACTGCGTGCAAGGATTCCTTTATACAGGATCCCCCTCACGCAAAACCATTTTTTCATTTTAATAAGTAGCTTTATAATTTGTGTCCAAAGTTTTGTTTTCTTTCGCAACTAGCTAACTAGATTAAGACACATGGTTAAACAATTATTTCGATGAAATTAAAATCTTATAATCACATCTATATTTAGATTAGTTGGGATAATTTTTCAGTGTGAGGTAGGGCAATGAAAATTTAAAAAAAAATGGTGAAGATCCAAACAAGATTAACACATTACTCTTTCAGATTAACACGGATGCTTTTTGAAATACTTGTGTAAAGCTGATTCGGAGATTGAGATAATTTTCCAATGTTTCTGAAGGTTTTATAAACAGAAAAAGTTTGGAATAATTTCTAATTAGGATTGTAATGACTAAAATTTTTAACATATTTCGAAAAAATTGCTGAAGAAACAATTACATGCCGTACTTACCTTAAGATTTTCGCGTGACTTTGTGGCGAAATGATCACATACAACTCTCTGAAAAAAAAAACATTGATATAAAATGAACCATTAAACCCACTCCAATTTTTTTAAAGAATTTTATGTCAAGAATGTTCCTGAATCGAAAAAATTTTTTGATTGAAAAGACAATGTGTATATATTTCACTAACAAACGTGGCTGAGAAATGGGCACTGTTTGTATATTCGCGAATGGTGACGATCGGTAGGTAGTTAATTAACGTCGCAATTTAGAAATACAACGGGATATTGGTGACAATATCCAAGGTCAGGACCTCATAATTTTGTATCTGTCAGATAAAGAGGGTGACGATCGTATAAAAACAATGTAAAGTTAACTGCTAAGAGACCCATTCCTCAATACAGTATAACCTCATTCTAACGGACTAATAAGGGCTGAAGGTTTTCCGTTTTAATGAAAGTGCGGCGTTTTCTGCGATATAGTTCCTTTTCGTGTCCTTACTGGTACTGAAATCTTCAGTTAATTACTAACGGAGTTGCCGTAAGTATTGATAATATGCAAACATATTTTCATTTACCGATTGTTCAACCGTTGTGTTGCTCTAGTACGGCGTTATTCAAATTACCTACCGATTTCATTTCGCTCACTGTCGGTTAAGCTACGGTTTCCTAAGAAAGCGGGGTCGTTATTTAGCAGTCATAATGTAGCTGTGGATGACGTCACTAAAACATTGTTTTTACAAACAGATGGCGTTGGTTTCCTAGAGAGCGTTGTTTGTGAGCGTAACGAAAATGAGCGGTGCCGCCATTTGTATGACGATCGTCATAGCGGTCTCAAGCAGTTGGTGAAACTTTTTCTCTTGTAGCGGCAACATTTTATTTCCGAGCGGAGCGAAGCAAAAAAAATTTTTTGACTGGCATTGTTTAGTTTGTTTTTGTAAAATCGGGATCGTTAAAAATTAAAAATTTCAACGGATTTGAAATCTGCGGAAAATTTTTCACCTGATGGATACCTTATATGCGATTTTCCTTAACTAAACAATTGATTATTTAATAAATAATTAGATATTTTAATGTAAAAAAGTTGAACAATAAATCAGTTTTTGGTATTGTTCTGACGTAAAATTTTACGTTGACTTGAAATCCGTTGACATTTTCACTCTATCTTCAACGATCCCGAAGATAGAAACTTGGGACTGGAGAGTAAGAAACCACTTTGTTTTGTTTCACGAATACAATAAACCACGACAGCCGTCTGTGTTAGCCATTCTCTACCGTATTCTGTCCGTCTAAGTCAGGGGTGCCCAACCTGTGCGCATGCGCCAGACGTGGCGCATTAAATTATTACAAGCGGCGCATTGCATCCTTGCGTCTACTTATTCTTTTGTAGGCTCCATAACTGAAACCATCTTCGTATTTTCCACACCGGAGTGCCTCTCAGTTCAATTCATACAACCTTCTCACTCATCAGTTCGCCGCAATTTTTTGAGTTTATCATTGATACTTTGTGTGATACAACGTACGTACTTATGATCTGTTTGTTCTACTTTTCTGTTTTTTTACATTCCTTATGTCCACCCCAGTGCCAAAGAAAATGAGCAAAAGAAGCACAGAAAGTGATAGTAAGCGTGAATTTAATGAACTGTGGGAAAATGAGTTGCTATTTATAGAAAGTCCATCAGGAAAACCGTTTTGCATTGTTTGTGAATGTACTCTTTCACATAAAAGGAGGCATGATCTTAATAGATACTATAAACCACAGCATCAGGACTAACAGTAACACAGAAGGGAAAATGAAACTCGTTTTGGGGTCTGAGTTGCGAAAAGAATATGTGACAAAGAAAAGGGAAGGAACCAGAAGACAAAATATTTTTGCTAAAGTATGTTATGAAGACTTGGCGATGACAAAAGTGTCCTATGCAGTTGCTTTAGCATTGGCGAAAAAAAAAAACTTTTTTTCTGACTAAGAAGAAATCGTTAAGGCGTTGACTCCAAATATTTACATGCCATCTTAGTAATAAAGGTATTGAAAGGAATGTAGACGAAATTGCTATATCAAGGCAGACAGTTACGAAACGTACCGAGGAACTCTCTCAGAATGTATCTCATCAACTGGAAGACCATTACTGGACTGGAAGACTGTCCATTAATGTACTTTCTTTTCTCTAGCTTTGGATGAATCCGCAAACATATGTGATGTAGCCAAATTAAGCATTTTTATGAGGATAATTGATGACAATTTTAATGTATTTGAAGAATGATTATAACAAATAATGATTTATAACAAATCACTTTATTTTTACATTAATTATCTTCTTAAAGTTCATACTATAAACTATTTCCTTGATTTTTAGTTAAAACAATTAGAAAAAATTTAAAAAAATATATTTTGTTCAAAAACTACATAAAACACATAGTATACAAAGTTCGAAAAATTATAGAAAAATAATCTCTACTATTTTAAAAGGAAGTGTTTGTTTGTCTGTCTGTTTCTTGCTGCAAAATCCTGACAATTCTATGGCACTTACAGCAATGAGATTTGGCACACAGGTAGTCCGAATTTAAAAATTCGATCTAGAAGATTTTCAAATGAATTTAATAGTTTTATTCTCCATCGGTTTTTCAGCGCGTTTCTTCCGGAAGAAGAAACACCCGAATCTGGACTTTTTCTACCCACGTGACCTTGCAATCAGCCTTTGGAACCATGCCAAGTTTTTTTCATCGCGTGGAACTCGGAGAAAATTATTGTTTTCGTTTCCGCTTTGATTTTACGCGGAGGAATAATTTTCCAGCCAGACGATAAATCTTTTAACTGGACTCACTTAATTCTTTTTTCTATCTCCTAGACTGTCTGAATATAAATAGCGATATTTATCTTAAAGACAAAAAAATTTTAAGGGGATAATGGAATTTCAAAATCACCAAAATTCATTTCTTAATATTAGCGCTAAAATTTAATTGATATCAAAGTCTGGATTGCAAAAAGAATGTTTACATCGCGACCCATTTTGTGAATTACAAAAACATGAGCATCAAAGATATAGTAAACAGTATAGTATATCAACCACAAAAACGCGTTTGTCTCCGATGAGTAGAGTATATGTTTCAAATGTCGCCCCTGTGATTAATATTGCCTACTCGTGTTTGTAATCTACTATGAGCGACATATATGAGTTTATGTAGTTACCTTAACGGTCTAAGTTTTTGCCACGCCTAGCGCCATCTGCAAGTTTCCTATCAGCTATTTCTTGATAAGGTATGGATCAAGGGTTTAATTTACAAACTTATCAAGCCAAACTTTCCCTACTGTATCATCCTTCTCATCACATCATACCTTGCAGACACTTCGTCGTGAAGATTAACATCTCCAAATCCACCACAGGAAAAATTATCTCAGGAGTCTCACAAGGTTCCAAACTCGGACCATTCTTATTTAATTTATTCATGAATGATATTCCCCAGTCTGGCTCCTCTATGCTTAGCATGTTTGCGGACGACACTGCCATCCTTGTGCAACAAAAACAAATCAAAACACTTGTATTCCTTCTCAACAAACACATACAAAAAATTGAACACTGGCTCATCCAGTGGAAAATCAAGTTAAATGCTGATAAAATTGCAGCCATTATTTTCGGAGTCACTCCACCCACGCACCGAATCAAAGTCTATGGACAAACTATCAAATGGGTCACCCAAACTAAATATCTAGGAGTTACACTCGACAACTACCTAAACTGCGACAGGGTGGCCTGGTCGGTAGGGCATCGAGCTCGTGACTGACTGATCATGAGTTCGAGCCCAGCTGACCGAAAACTCCCGTGTACGCTGAAGGTGACTGGTGCACGAAAAATCTGTCGTGGTCACAAAGTCCTCCATGTTCCCATAGTTAATCAATACCTCGGATGGTGCCGAACCAGGGATTAGTTGGTCTCTGGTTTGGATCAAAATTACAACCGTGTGCCTGACGGTTAAGTTTCCTAAACGTACGTCATCTGAGCGTACAGGCCAAAAACGTGTCCTGAGCGTCCAGGACTTCTTACCCCCTATTCAGGGCGTGTTCGGAACGCGTTCTCGCCAATTTTCCGAGGGAACGGGGAGGTGTCAAAAAAGAAAGGGGGAATCTCACTAGAGACAAGTGGCCTAAAAGTAGATTTCATTTTAAAGTTTCCTTTCTTTTTGTTTCTCACTTCTTCAAGAATATACTTATGTTAATTTCTAGAACTTTCCAATTTTCGAATGTTCGATTCATTTTCGGTAAAGGTATAAAAGTAGATGTATCACTCAATTCAGGTAAATAATAAAGTCTCGAATTGAGATCAGTAATACTTGTCCTCGCTTGCCTTTTGCAAATATACACGAAGAGGTTAGCTTACCTACAATAAATCTACACGACATTTTGGTGGAGGGGCCGGGTAAAATAAATACGGCGGAAGAACTTCGCAGAAGTCTACGTCTTCCAGGACTTCCTAAGTAAGTTTGGCTCTTTACCAAATCCAAGTAGAGGCCCGAGGAAAATGTCTGACCATGAAGACATCGAGCAAAAGCTCCCAGTTTCCAGCTCCGCTCCAGTCACCATCGTACCAGTGCCGTTCCTAACCTACCAGCCACCCAGAAGTCCATGCATATTCTCTGGAGACGACCAACCAGATGTTCGCCGGTGGCTCAAGGACTTTCAACGAATCGCCAGCTACAACCGTTGGGACGAACATATGTGTCTGGCAAACGTCATATTCTACCTCGCCGGAACAGCCCGACAATGGTTTGATAACAATGAGGACACTTTTGCTGATTGGACTTCGTTCAGGAATTCCCTGAACAACACGTTTTGCCAAACAGATGACATAAAGCGTCAAGCTGAGAGACTATTGGTTACACGTGCTCAACAAATTGGCGATACATCTGAATCATACATCCAAGACGTACTCGCTCTATGTCGAAAAGTTGATCCTTCCATGCCAGATGTCGAGAAAGTAGCCCATCTCATGAAGGGGATTGCAGAGGACTTGCACCAGATCCTGTTGGTTCAGGACTATGAGACCGTCGATGCTTTGTGAAACGCTGCCGTCAAATAGAAAGCCTCCGACGAAGACGTATCACCCGACCAAGATTCCAGAGGTTGCCAAATGTTCTACAGTTTCGGTCAAAACAGACATTGGTGATATAAGATCGCTGGCACGAACAATTGTCAGGGAAGAGCTTCAAAAGCTCTTGCCAGAAGTGCAAAACTACACGAACGACGACTCTGCATCACCAACGGACGTCGCATCTCTGGTCCGGGAAGAAGTTATGGAAGCTCTAGCGCCACTCACAGGTCCAAGAAGACGCAACGCCCCTCCCCGATTTTCAGTTCCAGTTAGGTCACAGCCCAGACGTGAGGCCAGAAACAGCGCCGTTTCACAGCGTAAGACAGACCTGTGGAGAGCTGCCAATAATGTGCCTATCTGCTACCATTGCGGATGCCCAGGACACGTGCTGAGGTACTGTAGGGAGAGACGACAAATATTTGCAGATACAAGAGCCCTCAGAACATCTAACCCTCGACGAGAAATTGACACTGAGTCCCTACACAGCTTTGACGACAGCTATGTAGAGCATGCACAGCCTACTTCTTACAGTTTCAGAAGTAGCTCACCATACCCTCACCGCTCCTTCAACCGCCGACAGTCACAGTCGCCTGTTCGCCGCTCCAGCCGTTCTCCACGCCGACCAAATGAGGAAAACTAACTCAGGCGACCTGTCCAGGAGGTAAGGCCGCAGTTGAAGAAAATTCTCCGACGTATACTACAACCAAGTTAAAGACAAATTCCACCTATATCACAGTGAATGGACAATGTGTAAAAGCCCTTGTTGATTCGGGTGCCGATTACTCCGTCATATCTGAAGAATTACGCGTACAATTGAATACTTCTATGTTTACTGATGATGGACCTGTACTGAAAACTGCCTGTGGAAAATCTGTAGCCGCCTCAGGACGCTGTGTATTAAAAGTCAACTTGAATGGGACTGTGAAACCGTTTGAATTTCTGGTATTTCCACAGTGTAGCCACCAAATGATACTTGGATGGGACTTTTTCCGTGCCACTGATGCTGTCACAGATTGCGGAAATGAAGAACTTCAACTTGCAGAAATCCTTCCAGACAACCAAGTGTCAAGTAAATCAGATTGGTCTTGCTCCTTGTTTGCCGCAACAGATTACGTAGTTAAAGCCAATTCGACAAAGCAAATATGAAATCTTAATCCCGAAATTCCAGAAGCAGATAAAGCTATGATTATTGTAAATACCATCAATACAATACAATACACTTATCACGTGTGTGTGTACAATACACTTATCACGTGTGAAAGAGAGCTGTCTATACCAGCCTCAATCTTTAACGTTGAAATTGGCTGTTGTAAAGTATGGGTTACAAATTTCTCTCGACGAACCCAACTGATACCAAAGGGAATGAACATAGCTTGCTTAACGACAGTAACAAACGATGCAATTTGGTCTTTAAATGAGGAAGATAGAGAAGGTTCTAAGAGACACAATTCCAGAAGGCGATTAAAACGAGAAAAATCTAAAGAACTTTTAGATACTAAGTTGAATACTTTTGAAGAAGACGAGTTATTGAATCTACTGGAAGAATTTAGTGACATTTTCGACTTAAACAGGCAATTGAAGATATCCAGTGGTAATTCTGTGAAACACAAGATCGACACAGGTGACAGCGTCCCATTCAAGCAGAGACCTTACCGTATATCAGCCACTGAAAGACGTGTGATTGGAGACGAAGTACAACGGATGCTAAAAGAAGACGTGATACAGCCATCAACCAGTCCATGGTCATCTCCAGTCGTACTTGTGAAAAAGAAAAATGGTGAACGGCGCTTTTGTGTCGATTACAGAAGATTGAACAAGGTCACTAAAAAAGACGTCTATCCACTACCACGCATCGATGACCCTTTGGATTGCCTAGCTGGTGCAAAAATTTTCTCTATGATGGATTTAAAGTCCGGCTACTGGCAAATAGAGGTTGATGATAAAGATAGAGAAAAGACAGCCTCTGTAACGTCAGATGGTCTTTATGAATTTAAAGTCATGCCCCATTCGGCTTATGTAACGCCCCTTCTACATTTGAACGGATGATGGACACGGTACTACGAGGCCTGAAGAGGAATATCTGTCTTTGCTACATAGATGACATCATTGTGTATGCACCGAATTTACAAGAACATCAAATACGCTTGAGGAAAGTTTTGAAATGTATCCAAGAGGCCAGACTGACGCTAAATTCAGCCAAATGTTCATTTGGCAAAAATAAACTGACGATACTGGGACACCTTGTTGATCAACATGGAATCTATCCCGATCCACAAAAGATAGCCGCTGTAAAGAATTTTCCTGTTTCAGAAAATATCGCAGATATTCGAAGTTTTCTGGGCCTGTGCTCGTATTACCGACGATTTGTCAAAAAATTCGCTGATATTGCAAAAACCCCTGCATGATTTATTGAAGAAAGATGTGAATTTTTTTTGGAGTACTTCATAGAAGGAATCTTTTTCAACTCTAAAAAAATTACTAACAAGGTAACAAGTGAACCTGTTTTTAGGAATTTCCTTCCAAATGCAGAAACGAAGATACATTCAGACGCTAGTGGTTAAGGCATCGGTGCAGTACTAAAACTTATCCAAGATGATAAGGAAAGACCAATCGCCTACGCCTCCAGGTCCCTGGCAGTCGCTGAAAAGAACTATTCTACAACCAAAAAGGAGTGCCTTGCTGTCGTCTGGTCGATCAGTAAATTCAGACCGTATATCTTCGGAAAACCCTTTACCGTAGTAACGGATCACCACTCTTTGTGCTGGCTAGCCAATGTTAAGGGCCCATCTGGAATACTTGCACGATGGGCTTTAAGGTTGCAGTACGACATCACCATAGTCTACAAGAGCGGTCACAAACATTCCGATGCCGATTTGCTGTCGAGAAAGCCTCTTCTCGAAACAGTAAACTAAAACGGCGATGAAATCCCCTTCCTTTCAGCCATCACAGATTACAGAAAAGAGCAGCTAAAAGATAAGCAGCTGAAGCCCATAATTAAAATTATTAAAAGAGTTGACGGATACCGAAGTTATCAACTGAGAAACGGTGTGGTTTACAAAATAAACTATGATCCTATGGGACAGCAATGGCTCTTGGTCGTACCGAAACAACTCCGAAGCGTAATTTTAAAGAGTCTTCATGATGCCCCAACCGCCGGTCACCTCGGATTCGCCAAAACCTACGACCGAATTAGGAGGAAATATTGGCCAGGACTATATGGGAGCACACGCCGATATGTGTCACATTGCCGAGAATGTCAAAGACGAAAATCTCCATCTCAATTACCACCGGGGCAACTTCATCCGATAAAACCCCCTGACATACCATTTGCTAAAATTGGGATTGATCTACTTGGACGCTTTCCAGTTACCCGAAACGGAAACCGCTGGATCATGTTCGTACCCACAAAATTTGTTCCGTTTGTCTGAATAGATTAAGGATGACCTTACCCTTCTAGCTATGAAGCGTCGGAGGGTCTGCAAGGAGGCCTGAGTCGACAATGATTTCACACACTCCAAATGTACTGCATGGGACACAGCACATGTGTAAAGTACAATCCACGCTTTTTGACCCCCCCCCCCTTAATATAAAGAGGGCCGGGTAGATCAATTCCTATTATTTGAAATATAGCTGCATCTTTCACTCGATCCTCGGGTAATGATACAGGAATCGACAGGAATAATTACAGAACGTATGGTTTTTCTAGCCTTTAAAATCAAATAATCCTCTCTCAATTTTGTCGTTAATTGAGATACACCTATGTGTAGAAACTCCCTGTGTTTACAAGAAATTAAATAATTGACAATAGGGTTATCTGAAGGCAAAATAATTGGTTATCTAAAGTTATCTACATCATGTCGATAATCAACCATACATTTTACTCGTAAAATACCGTATTCATCAATAACTGATCTCAACCCGCGTATTCTATGATCAGAGTGACCATCGAAAACTCTCTGAATTAAAACCAATTATTCTTTCACCCTTTTCAATTTCCGAATATAAAAGATCACACTCTTTACTAATTTTCTTAGAATTGTTGATGAAACGAAGAATCTATCCAATCATACGTCCAATTTTTAAATATGACGAAAAAAACCTGTAGTACCAATCAGAGTTCTCGGGAGTTTTAATTACAGCCGTTATAATTGTTTTTCGTCTCTCAGAATTAACCAAATCCTCATTTGGGTTTTCCTCTAAATTTGGCCAATTTTCCTTACCTTCATACAACCACTCTGGCCCCTCCCACCAACGCCTATGAACCAATTGCGCAGCAGAACATCCTCTAGAAGCAACATCGGCAGGATTTAATGCTACTAGGACTTGATGCCACTGCGTGGATAAGGTCATGAATCTTATTTATTTCACTCAGTTATGTACAAAAATGCCCCAATTTTGGTTATTGCGTATCCAACATAATGCGGTGGATGAATCAGTCGCCCAGCAATAAATACTTAAATGAGCCAGATCCAAATCCTTCAAAACAGGTGACAAAAGTCTAGCCCCAATACAACAAGCAAGAAGTCCAAGACGAGGAATCGTCATAAGTTTCAATGGAGCTACTCTACTTCTTGCATGTATCAAGTTAACAAAAATACTGTCATTGTGTTCAACCCGTATATAGACGCATGCAGCATATGCCACTTGGCTTGCGTCACAAAAGAGGTGTGAGCTAATACAATCACTAGCTGATCTAAGATTAAACCATCTGGGGACCTGCACTTCGAAAAGCAAATGAAGTTATTTATACCAGGATTCAAGATTTTTTAAAAGGTCATCTGCAAGTACATCATCCCACTTAAGTTTTCGATTCCAGGTTTCCTGAAAAATCAGTTTAGGTATGAGCATTACAGGCGCTGTAAAACCTATTGTATCAAAACACTGATGTGCCATAGCCAAAACTATTTTCTTCGCAACTAATTCACCTGGATTAATTATTCCAATTTGCATTATAATGTATCACTTTCTATATTCGATAAAAGCCCTAAAACAGGTACAATTTTGTTTCCATGGGAGACTTCCTCGACCATTTGGTTTGGCAAATTGGATTGCCATTCTCGTAAATTGAAGTGACAAGAAGACATTATCATTTGAGATTTAACTACAAATTCTTCAATTTCTTCGACAGAATTTAAACTTGTTAAACAATTGTCCATGTAAAAAGATTTCATGAGAATCTCAGCCGTTTCACTTAAATTCTTAGGCAGATGTCTTAAATGAACTCTCAGTATTGCAACTAATAAAACGGACTCTGCGTAATCTCAAACGCTACCCTTCGATGTCGGTAAATTTTAATTTCCTCCGAATCATCATTGCTGCACCACATAAACCTTAAAAAAAAATATCCGTCCTTGTCTCTGATAGAAATTTGTAGGAAAGCCTTTTCTATATCCGCTATTAAACCTACATAATGTTTACAATATCGGTTGAGGACAGACGGTATAATTTCGATAAGATTTGGTCCGGTAGCTAAACAATCATTTAAAGATGGGGATCCTGTCACATGTGCTGACGCGTTAAACACTGGTCTAATTTGTGATGTACTGTTTTCTTTTATTACTGGCCTGTGAGGCAAATAGTGGACGCCTTATGTTCATCATCATCAACATGTTCAATTATTCCAAAGCGTATCCAGTCCTTAAAAACATCACAATAAGCTTTAAAATTTCCTGCCGAAGCTAACTTCTGTTTTGTACTCCGAAGGCATTTTTCTGCTAAACTCCTATTGTCTGGCAAGAGCGAATTATCCACGACCCAAGGCAAAATCACTTCGTACCTCTCCTCGGCATCGACACTTATTGTTTCATGAAAATGGTTTACAGTTTCGGTTTCCAATTCTGTTTTGGTTTGACTCAGTGTAGGGTCACGAATTCCCGAAACATCTAATTTCCAGAGTTCAGAAATGCAACGTTCTTTTACCAACAAAGACGAAACAATAAAGAGGCAATTGATTCATTCGGCCTTGTACCAGACATTTTTCCCATAAGGGTCCAACCCAATAAAGTCTCGACGGCCACAGGCAACACCTCCTATAGATAAGATATCTTATCATTAGGACATTAATAAATTACCTTCAACATCACTAATCTTAATACCGTGAGTTTTGAGCGCTTTAATCCAAATGCAAGAAGGGACCCGATCTATTTTAGAGCAAATTTGTTTTTGACTTAGTGCTTCAAATTTACACTTATAACTTTTATCAATATCACTTAATTGTACGAGATACTTTTTATGAACACTTTCACTAGTTTCTATACAACTAAAAAGTTATTGCTTGAGTTTAACTTCACTTAGACTAGTGTAACTCATGTAGTCTGCTACATCATTTCAAATATAAGATTGCATACAGCTCGTGCCATGCGTGCTTGATTACAGCACGTACTACTAGTTCCTGATTCTTATTCTCTAATCGTAATACCAGTGTTTGTAATAACACATTTCAAAAGCTTATTTGGTTATTTAACGTACTAGTTTTGATTTCATCAGTTTGTACCTGTGCCTTTGAAGAAGGTAAATCAGAACATAAAACTGCAAAATGTCGGTTCTTACAAATAATACACTAATGTTGAATCTTCTCAATTCAGATGTCTGGGGTAGAAATAAAACGCTGAGGATAAAACAAATCTAACGTTTATTAACAGAAACATAATGAGGGAACATGAAGTGAGACGGCAGGTGAGAGAAAGCGTAACGTAATCGCCACCGCGTACCATATTCAGTTCTCAATCTGAGACTTCCAGAAATGCGGAAGTACAGACATTAAATACAAAATTGGTGCATGAGCGCTTTAAGCCACACGTCATTGCTGTTCAAGACTGCTCTGCATATTCAACAGGAAGATTAATCAAAGCAACATCTCCATTTGAAAGATTAAATTTTGATTTCAAAGGTCCTCTACCAACGGTTTCTAGAAATCGTTAACATCTGATGGAGCAAAGCCTGTGTTTCTGCAGCATTCTTAAACTATCATCGGTAGAAATTAAATTTCCCAAGAAACGTACGGAGCTCATGGATGGTTACTGGTAGCTTATAATCACTGATAGCTTGGATTTTTTGCAGGTAATGGACCTGAACCTTTTTCTGTAACAAGGTATCCCAGGTATTCCACTTGGTTAACACCCATCGCAGATTTGGCGATATTAATGCGAAGTCCATATGTGAAGTCTGTCGAAAACTTGTGCAAGGTGTTGCTTGTGCTCTTGCTCTGGAGTTGAAGCCACTAACACATCGTCTAAATATGGGAACACAAAATCCAGTTCACTTAGAACCTCTGTGATGAAGCGTTGGAAGGTGGATGGTGTATTCTTCAATCCAAAATTCAGCACGTTGAATTCGTAAAGTCCAAATTGTGTAGTTATTGCCGTTTTACACTTGTCCTCTTCTGCAATTGGAATCTGGAAATAAGTTTTCACTAGGTCAATCTTTGAAAACATCTTGGTGTCTTGTAATATGTAATGAAAATCATCTATTCGCGGAATAGGATATCTGTCTGGTACTGTTTGGGTGTTAAGCCCTCTGTAATCACCGCAAGGTCTAATCGTTCCACCTTTCTTGTTCACCAGATGTAAGGGACTAGCCCACTGTGATTTGGAAGGACGAATGAAGTCATTGTTCAGCATGAATTCAAATTCTTGCTTGGGCAGTTTAAGTTTCCCAGTTGCCGTGCTCTTGAGTAAGTCGGTTGACCAGTTGTCACAATGTGATGTTTGACATCATGCTTGGTAAACTTGTTGAGTAAATTGGGTTTAGGGAGTTGTAATAATTCGAAGTATTTTGTTGATTTGTTTACCGTGCTTAAATTGCTATTCTTTAATGAATCTAACTTCCCCTGTGATTGAAAGGTTGGTTACACCATCAATTAGTTTTTTGTTGTGAATGTTTATCGACAATTTGAATTTGTTTAGAAAAGCAGCACCAATTATGCCTTTTGACACTTTTGCTGTGACAAATGGCCATTGAAACTGGCGACGAAGGCCCAGATCTAAGGTTAAGATTTTTAAACCATAAGAAGGGATCTCTGTCCCGTTTGCTGCATACAGTTTGAACTCAGTTTTTTTGTGTCGAACCTGGAAGGTGCGATCATTGAGACATCTGTCCCACTGTCCACAAGAAATTGTTATCTTGTCGTACGGTCTTGCACAAATAATATGTACTTGCGGCCATCCAAACCCTTCGCAGCATGATTTGCCGCTTAGTCTACTGCTGTGAAAATTTTTCCGACGGATCCTTCCAGCGACATCGCTGTATAAACTGTTCCGGCAAGCAGTTCTTTCGAAATCGGTGATGGTAGAAACAGTACTTCCATTTCAGGTAGAATTGCTTCCTGAATTACTGCGATTCCTATTGGCTCTGTAGTTTCCTCTGTTGAGGCTCCTGAAATTTCGCGTCTGCAGTGCTTCGATTTTCATCTCCAACGCAACAAGCCTTTTGAAAATCAGGTCTTCGACTAGAGCTGGGGGCTTCTGAACAGCCGACAATTCTGACACTAGTGGGGAAATCTCGATGCTCTTGTCCGCCATCGTCGCTAGTTTCTCCAGTAAGAGTGATTCGTCACTGATAATCAATATACTCTTCATTTCGCACGGCAACTGTCTAAACATAAAGTTCGCAGAGCTTTGTCCGAAACCACGTCGGTTCCGCCGCCGAGAGATCTCATATTCCTCAGGAACTGGCTGGGCAGCATGTCTCCGAGCTCAAGTCCCGTCAAAAGGTGCTTTATCTTCTTATTTTTGCTTTCGGTGAAAATATCCAACAGACGTTCTTTTGCAGATGTATATTTGGTGTTGGAATCCTCTTTTATTATGTCCCAGATATTTTCCATATATTTAGGTTTTAGCTGTGCAAAATTGAATTGTAGTTGAATTTGGTCTCATCTTGGGTGATTCCGCATATTTTGAACTGTGCCTCTACTTGGTAAAACCGGATTTCCGGTTTGTCGCTCCAAAACGGTGGAAGTTTTATACTGACTGCACTCGCTTGGGCGTCGTTAAATATCGTGGGCACCGATTCGTCCACCAGTTCGCTGTCCGATTAATGTTCTGTCCGATTCACCAATTTATGGGTGTTCTTTTGACTCCAGTTGGTTTAGGTGATTTGCTTAAATCATTCCTTCTGATGATTCATGAATTTTCAAATCATGAGCTCAAGGTCTTCATTAGCTCCGCTTAGGCTGTGGTGGGCTGCCTGCTTACTAACGAAGCATTTGTAGCGACTACTCTGCAGTTTGGACCGCTTGCCAATAGTTGTTGATAGCAACGGCGTTACCAGCACATTTTGTCATCCTAGCTTTCTCCCGAGACTTTGAGAAAACTTTTGCTCACAAAAGTAGAAGCCTTTTCTGTGCCTTCGAAGTTAAGAACACCATTTTGATTTAACCTCGCTTAGCTTCCGTCTGTTGAGTCTAGTTCTAAATTCTTCAGGCTTTCTACATTCCATTCCATTATCTCTAATGGAATGAATGTCCTCAATATCCCTAATCAGGAAGTTTTTTCTCCATTTTTTTCTCCAGGCGTTCTTGTCGAATGCTTGAATCGGTTCTCCAGCAAAATACCGTTTTACTTCGACCTCATGGGAGAAATAAACCTTTTGCGGTAACTCGTCATATTCGGTTTGCACTTGAACGCTTTTCGTGCGCACCTTCTGTTTCCTATCCCATGGCTTTGGTTTCACGACGAAATCACGTTCCAGTGCGACCGCAAATACGTGTTCCGGATACTTCTCTTCTGGCATCTCGTCGCTTTCACTTGGGTTCTCTACTTTTTCTGTGCAAGTCTCTTTAAGGAGCCTGTCAGCGACGCAAGTCTCTCCGAGAACCGGGTCAACAACGCAAACCTCTTCGAGGACTTCGACACATGACATCAAGTCTTCTTTGTCGGTTGCGTTGGTGATGGCAGAGTATATCGAGCGCCAGGAATTCGCGACCTCGTGCGAAGATGTTGCCACAATCTTGCGAGGAATAATATGCTATATAGGAATGCGAGGAATATAGCCACACGCTACACAGAGAGCCACCATTCCCCACTTTTCCGCGTAGACAATCTTAGCGTCGTTCTCCAGTGTGAGGCTGCGTGCACGTTCCCCATCACTTTCGGCTGACCTCTCATTGAATATGATACTACTGTCGGGTTGAGTGTTGTTTCCTTTATATTCAACGATCACCCAGTCGTGTGATGCTTCTTCAGACTGATCTGTGGTGTTTTCTGTGGCTAATTGTAAGACCAGGCTGGCATGCGTTGGGGAGTTTCTGATATCTTTACGGCTTTTCGGGTGACGTGGCAGGAGCATTTCCACAAACATCATAAGGCTGCCGTTGTCAGTCACTTGATGGTCCGTTTCCATCCATTCAACAGGTTGTTTTTGAGGGTTTCCTCCGAACATCTGATGGTAAATCTGCAAATTCATTTCACACGAATACATTATTTCTACCAATGGATATGCGTACAGAATAATTAATTGGCAATACATTTTCAACTATTGCATTGTATGTGGAGATAAGATGTGTGGGAAAATTCAATATGCGAAATAAATGAATGTTTCTTTACGGAAAAATTTTACACTTTGAAACATGTTTTTCACATAAACCGACTTTATTTTTATCTTCTTTAAACCTTTAAAAGATTTCAATACTTAAATTGTTTAATACACTTGAAATACTTAATTTTTAAAACATTTAAAAAACTTTTTCCAATAATCTATTGAATTTTTTTAATTATTTAAATTCGGTTAGTTAGATTCCCTTTTAATACTTAGTTACTACAAAAATTAACCAATTTGCAACTTATTGGTACAACTGCTTCTCACTCTTAATTGAAAACTCAGGAACTTCTGTTACTATTGGGCTGAAATTAAATACTTTTGAAAAGTTGGAGCTGTATCCGGATAACTTTCTGATATTTATTAAGTAAAATGCGCCCGGGGTATGAGCTCTTCTACCGGGCGCGTCGGCAGGTGGCGGATAGCTGAATGTCCTGAGCAGAAACTTACTCAGGATATCCTCGAATATTGAATAAGGGGTCGCGGAACAGCTCCCGTCAACCCAAAGTGTTATGCGACCCGTGCTGATGCGTGCATGGTACCGACGGTTAATTGGTGCCTTTCACGGAGCCACCTAGAGTTCTTGGCGACCTCTAGGAGTAACTTGCCTTACCCTGTCATGAAGGCTTTGGCGGGGTGGACTGCATAATTCCTGCAACAAGTACACCAACCCATGAAAAATATTAAAAAAAAAAAAAAACACCGACTCCAATGAGGTAGGCACCCAGACCTTGATGGAGACCCAATCTTCAGGACCAGGCCCTGCAAACCCACAGACAGACCTTGAAGAAGATCATCTCCAAAAGATAGTCTCGTGGCTTGACAGAATCGATCTACAAAAGAAAAAAAATCTCTGGGGCTGCCAAAAAACGGCTGACCAAAGAAATAAAGCTAGCTGAGGGCACATGGGTAGAAAACAGACCCAAACCAAAAGCTCAAACCACTCCCAGGGGAAAGGAGTTACAGAACCCGATCAGGCCTTCTACCAAGAGGCCAAGGTCGGATGGTAGTACTCCCCACTCTCAGGAGAAAATGTCCACAAAGAGGGCTAAACCCGGAGACGGGACAAACCCTAGCTGCAGTGACACCTTATCAGCTGTGAAGATGGCAGTTGTCGTGGAAGGATATCCAGACCAGAAACTGTCAGAAGAACAGATGATTACCTTCCAACTAGACGCAATGTCTAAGATTGAGGGCGTTCCTCCGGGAACCGGACCTTAATTCAAATATTGTAGATATTGTAGAAATAATTCAAATATTGGTAGATATTGTAAATTTTGTAAAGGCTTTACCCAAGTGCAGGCTAGTGTTCTGGAAAAACCTGCTGCTGCTTCCGCTGATAATGTCACTAAAGCTCCTGCAGGCCAACCTACAACATAAAAGACTTGCTGCTGCCAACCTCAGTGGGGTTTTCTTGTCTGAGGGAATCCACATTGCCCTAATTCAAGAACCTTGGCTGTATAAAAAAGGCATCAGGGGATTAACGGACATTGGAGGTAAGTTAATTTATGATTTTGCAAGCTCTTCTCCAAGAGCTTGCTTACTTATTAACAACAACATAGATGCAATGCCGATCCATGAACTTTGTTCTAGGGACTTTATAATAGCAAAGATAACACTTCATAATGGTGGGAGAACCAGAGAAATCTTGATAGGCTCTGGGTACCTGCCATATGAAGAAAAAGATCATGTGAGTGGAGAGCTGAAGAGATTGCTGACAGTGTGTGCAGAACAGAAATCGGGATTGATCCTTGGTTGTGATGCGAATGTACACCACACAATCTGGGGCAGCTCCAACATCAATGACAGAGGTGAGGCTCTTTTAGACTTTGTACTTGAAAATAACCCAGATATCTTAAGGGGTCTCAGGACTCTTAAAAATTATCCATGTATGCAAAAAAACATCCTTTTTCAAACCAATATAACTTATTAATGAAACAAAGCAGAATTTTTAAACTTTTACCATATAATATTCACATATATTTACATTGTTTCTCAAATTTTTATTTAATTAAAAAATGTTTTAAAAAAGTTATTAAGAAATTTAAATTGGACACTTTTTAATATCAATATTTTACTGCACGCAAGATTCTGAAGTACAAAATTGATCAAAATGTACAAAATTAATTTTATCTAATAGAAAACTGTTCAGTTTCGATGTTATACACACTTTTTAAGAAATTTAAAAACAAAAAATATGTTTAAAAAAAATTTTTTTTTAAACATTTTTAATTTTAAGAAAATTTTTAACTAAAACTCCTAAAAAAAAATTCTGTTAATAATTAGTCTGAAAATTGGTGTATAAGTCATAAAGGAACTAATTGTGAGCATATGTATGAAATTTCAGATCAATATGGTAAATAGTTTCTGAGAAATCCTGCGCGCAAACTAAAATTTTATGTTTTGAGTAAAATGAAGTTAAAGTTGAAAATTTTGATAAAAAAAATTCTGTTAATAATTGGTCTGAAAATTTATGTATAGGTCATAAAGGAACTTATTTTGTGTACAGGTATGAAATTTCAGATTAATATGATAAATAGTTTCTGAGAAATCCAACGCGCACACTAAAATGTTGCGTTTTGAGAAAAATGAAATTAAAGTTGAAAAATTTATTAAAACAAAATTCCCTTAATAATTGGTCTGAAAATTGATGTATAGGTCATAAAGGAACTTTTTTTGAGTATATGTTTGAAATTTCAGACTAATATGATAAATAGTTTCTGAGAAATCCAACGCGCAAACTAAAATTTTGTGTTTTGAGAAAAATGAAGTTAACGTTGAAAAATTTGTTCAAACAAATTTCTGTTAATATTTGATCTGAAAATTGATGTATAGGTCATAAAGGAACTCATTTTGAGTATATGTGTGAAATTTCCGATTAACATGATAAATAGTTTCTGAGAAATCCAACGCGCAAACTAAAATATTGCGTTTTGAGAAAAATGAAATTAAAGTTGAAAAATTTGTTAAAATAAAATTCTGTTAATAATTTGTCTGAAAATTGATGTATAGGTCATAAAGGAACTTATTTTGAGTATATGTATGAAATTTCAGATTAATATGATAAATTGTTTCTGAGAAATCCAACGCGCAAACTAAAATGTTGCGTTTTGAGAAAAATAAAGTTAAAGTTGAAAAATAACATAAAATGAAATTAAATAAACTATGGTTAATTAAAAAGCTCCAGGATCATAAGTGCAGCCCTCAGTAACCTTAAATTGTTCTATTTCTACTGCTGCTTTAATTTTTTTGGCCTTACGAGCTTCAAAGGATGCTTCGGTTGCTCGCCTCTTTGCAGTCGCAATGCGCACTTTGTCCATATTAATACATTTCACAACATTTGTCTGGCAGATTTTCAAACCTAAAGCGCGTATAATTTCAACTCGGCTTTTGCATCCGTCATTGAAGTTACATACAGCCATATATGCAGCTATTTTGCCATATACAGCCATACATGCAGCCGTCAGCCTATTTATGACAGCATCATAAGGAACCCTTTCCACCGATCGTTTTTGCATCCGACAACTTCAACTTCTTTTTACCAAGTGATGCCTTTAATTTACGCAAGTGGCTGCCCATTCGCTTTTGGACATGTCCCACGCACTCTATTTTTGCAACTGTAACATTGTCACCATATGGCTTTTTTTGGACGATTGCCGAAAACGTCTTGGAAACTCCATCCCCTATGTACTGCTGGTATTTTAAACCATGCTTGTTTTCTGATCGACAGAAAATCCTTTGCATGCCGCTCACTTCCATTTGTCCAGCAGACCCACTGTGGTTTTTTTTGCAGTTATGCTGGTGTTTAGCCAGAAAGGCACTGTATTTAAGGCCGAACTTTGGGCCCTTGTAGGTGTCGCACCCCTTGCAGTACGACGACATGACTTTGACGACTTTTACGCAGTCAGCCCTGATCAAAGTACATACACCGACAAGAGATGTATAACCGCGGGTTTTCCATGTCCCATCACCACTAACTGCAATAGAATTTACGGTGCCGTCAATGATTTTTTCTTCCACAGCAGCTTTCCTCGTCGATGCATTTGCGAGCACCTCACTCACGTCTGCAATTTTTGAATTAATCTTGTCGTACGCCTTCTGAGACATGGGCTTTGCAAACACATGCCGAAGCCCATGTCTCAGAACACAAACACACAACTTGAACAAAATGTCTCGAGTGAAGATAACCCTTGGCCTATAAATCTCATGGCCAACACTGACCGCCTGTTCACTTCTGGTACATTTTTTTGTGTCCAATCAATTCACAGGAATGGAAATTCTGTTGAACCGTGCACTGTCTACAAACTAAAATAAATTTTGAACACAATCCAATAGTGGATTTCTCAATAATCTTAACATTCCCATGGCACACAGAGCAACAGATATGTTTTTCTAGTTGTGTGAACAATAAATAAATATCCACTAATCTGTAGCCATGAAATTCAACGCAAACATCGTTTTCCAATGACTGCAAAACATTGTGTGCAGTCGGCAACTTTCTAGCAGCTGCACTTTTGTTTGGCGAAAGATTTTTAAAAATAACTTGGTCACTTTGAGACTTAGATTACTTCAAGAATTTATTTCCTTGAAATCTTTTCTTCTTCGGTCTCTTTCCGGATGATCGTTTTGGCCGATTTTCCATATTTGAACACTTTTCATAACAGATGAAAAAACGTGGAAATTCAAAATCGCAAAGTAATAAACAAACAAGGGAAGAAAAAATAGAAGTTGAGTTGTTATTATACTACTCATTCACAAGATTATTTTGATATTAAGTGTGGCTGTTCTGCTAAAAGAATTCATCTAGAGAAGAATGTTTTAGAAATGCTCTCCCAGCTGTCAAAAGTTGGGAGCGGCAGTGGCAAGTTTTTGTTTACTTTTCAACAGAGTTGTTTTATTCTTTTCTCGATAACTCCGGAAGTTTTGGGAGTATCGTTAAACTTTTAGTACCAAAATGTTTAGAAAAGATGGGGCTTCCACATATATTTTTTTCAAGAAATCGAAAATTTTGAGATTTAAGGGTCCTGAGACCCCTTAAATGTAGGAAACAAACCGACCTTTATAACTAGTGTAAGAAAGGAAGTACTTGATATAACCTTAGCCAGCCCTGAACTAGGTAGTTATATTGACAAATGGCATGTTGATGAGAAGCCTTCAATGGCGGACCATCAATTTATCCACTTCTCACTGAAATCTGAATATCACTGGGAGAAGACGTTCAGAGATCCCAAAAGGAGGAACTGGACCTCATTTAACAACGAACTCCAGAATTACCTGGAGGACTTCTCTCAGAAAATCTATGATACTTATAGTAGTGGTCCGAGGCCGATGGTTGTTGATGAACTCCGTCGTGAAAGTTTAGTAAAAAAAAACTCAAAAGACACAGAGTCAAAATTCTGTATTTGGAGTATATTTTACTAAATTTAATCGATCGTCACGTAAGTTACATGTAGTATAAAGTAGCAATTACATTTGGATAGGCATTCAAAATTGTAACTTTCCTCCCACCGCTGTATAAAATCTTTTTTTGATCTCTTCTGTTCTAAAGATGGATTTTATCTTTTAGTTGTCTTGGTAACTATAACTATTTATTGCTCTGACTTTTTTAATTGGCTTTTGCCGCACTTCCTCGGCTTGAAATCTTGTGGACGTTTCTTTTAATTGAAAAAGCTTTGTTCTTAGGTTGCCAGCTTGGCGTTTTCTATGTAGGGTTGCCAACTTGGCGTTTCACTTCTTGTAAGATGCGAGATGGCGAACCTTACATGTCCCTCCGGGGAAGCACATCCATCACTTAAGTCATAAGTGATGATGCTGCTGCCAATCGCCATCTAGAATCATAACTAAAAGTCATAATTAATTAGCTGGTCTTCATTACGATATCCAGTCCTTCGAGAGAAGCGTGAGAGCTCAAAAAAAAAAATATCTACACTAACATTCATGAACTCCCACCTAAAATACATAATACAAGTCACAAGAACGTTATCAAAATTATCTAAATCAGATTACAGTTTTGAGAAGAAAAAAATATATATACATATTTATATAAACTGAATAAAAACTAAGGTTCATCAATTTTGATGCGCGATAAGGCATCTGCATTGCCATCCTTACTACCCTTTCTGTACAATATATTCATGTTATATCTTTGCAATGCCAAAGCCCAACGTGCAAGTTTTGCACCCTGTGGCATTCCCTGGGTCAAATAAGTAAGGGGGTTATGATCGGAGACAATTTGGACTTGTGCTCCAAATATCCAAGTGTCAAATTTTTTCAACGCACTTAGAACAGCATACGCCTCCCGTTCGATAGTAGCCCAACGAGTTTGGCATGGGGTGAGTTTTCTACTGTAAAAGGCGATAGGACGTTCTTTTCCGTCTTCGTCTTGCTGAGCTAGACACGCTCCAATCGCTGTTGCAGAAGCATCGGTGTACAACTGGTATGGCTGATCTAACACTGGAGTATATAAGAATGGAATTTCCGTCAGCCTTTGCTTCAATTGTTGGAAGCTTGCTTCCTCTTCATCACTCCAAGGTATTTTGTTGGGCACCCTTTTCTTTGTTAAGTTTGTTAAGGGTAAAACCAAGGACGAGAAATCCTGAATGTACTCCCGATAGTAGCTTGCCAGACCAATTATGCCTCTTAACTCTTTCTTAGTAGTTGGACGTGCTAAGTTCTGCATGGCTTCGATTTTCTGGGGATCTGGTGCATGTCTTCCGGAACCTACAATGTGTCCCAGGAACCTCACTTGTTTTTTACCGAACTCGCACTTTTTAAGATTGACTGTTAATCCAACGGTCTGTAGAGTTCTCAGCACGTCTCTGATGTGACGCAAGTGATTCTCCCACGAGCTGGAAAAAATGGCCAGATCGTCGATATACGCACGGCAGTACTTTCTGTGTGTCTTAAGTACTTTGTCTATGGACTTTTGGAACGTACTTCCAGCATTTTTAAGTCCAAATGGTAAAACGTTCCATTGAAAATGACCAGAATGTGTCACAAATGCCGAATATGGTTTAGCTTCTTCTTCTAAAGGGATTTGCCAATAACCCTTTGTCAAATCTAGAACGCTGATGAAAGGAGCACTACCAATTTCAAATAGTAACTCGGTGGCCTGTTGCATTGGATAAGCATCCGGGACAGTAAAACTGTTCAAAACTCGAAAGTCGACGCAAAGTCTTATACTTCCGTCCTTTTTGGCCACACAGACGACTGGGTGTGCCCACTCACTGTCACTCTCTTCAATCAGTCCTTGTTCAAGTAACTCTTGGATTTGGCGATCCACCTCGGTTTGTAAGGCGATGGGAACCCGATAGGGATGCATTTTCTTTGGCACACAATCTTTAGTTAGTTTGATTGAATGTCCATCAACTCTGGCTCGGCCAGGTCGTGCACTGAAAATTTCTCGAAACCCTTCCAAGGTCTGAACTAATTGGTGTCGCTCTTCTTCGCACAACGCCTCTGTAGTCTGGAACACATGACCCTTAATATCGTCGGCAGATTGACTCTTATTTCGAGTAGGGGCATAAAAGATTTCCCCAAAGTCCTGATCTTGTTCGAAAATCAACCCCACCTGTTCAACTCGGGCTATATAAGGTCGTAGTTTGTTGAAATGCAGCTCTTTTCGGCTTTTATCCTCCATCTCGACCAACGCAGAATGAGGTCGAGTTAACTGGATAATAGTTGCAGGTCCTGACCAGTTCTTCAGAAGTTTGTGACTAGAAGATGGAATAAGGATCAGTACCTTATCACCAACCTTGAAAGTCTTTTCTCTCGCTCTCAGATTATATTTAGATGTGTAATAGCATTGTGCCTTTTCGGCATTCCCTGCGGCAATCTCGTGTGCCGTTTTCATCCTTTGACGAAGGTCTTCTAAGTATTTTTCAACAGAAGGAGATGCTCCTGTTGGAATTTCGGTTTCTCCTAACCAACTCTCCTTAATTAATTTTAATGGACCTGGAGGTAACCTTCCATATACCAACTGAAATGGCGATACTCCCGTGGTACTGTGAGGTACTTCTCTGTATGCGAATAGTAAGAAAGGGAGATGAATATCCCATTGTCGACCATTTTCTTGTATGCTCTTACTGAGCATATCCTTCAGGGTTTTGTTCCATCTCTCCACGGCTCCCATGCTTTCTGGATGCCCCGGAGTTGAAAATCTTGGTGACACCCCGATGACTTGCATGAAGCCCTTGGTGAGCTGTGCTGTGAAATTTGTCCCTTGATCGGTACAGATAGTTTTAGGAAACCCCGTCTGGGAGAAAATCTTCATCAGGACGTCGCAAGTTGTTTTCGCAGTAATGTTCTTGACTGGTATAGCTTCCGCCCATCTCGTGCACAAATCCACAGCACAAACGATAAACTTGTGCCCTCTTGAGGATGGTGGCTCTAGGGGACCAATACAATCTACACTCCACACTTCAAAAGGATTTTCAGGTCTCACAATAGGTTGGATAGGAATTCTGTCATTGTAAGTGGTACCTCTACGTAGCTGGCAGACCTTGCAGCTTTCACAAAAATGCTTGACATCAATCTTGACATTCGGCCAGTAAAAGGAATACTTTATCCGTTGTTTGGTTTTCTGTTCTCCTAAATGACCGGCCAATGGAATTTCGTGTGCCATTTTTAGGACATAGGGCCTTTTAAATTTAGGCAAAACTACCTGCTGAATTTTCTCTCCTCCTACGATTTCTGAGTGTACCAATAACCCATCTTGCACTTCGAATGCATTTCTTCTATTTCTTGCTAATTCCCAAATATCCTTTAAACTTTCATCTTCCAATTGAAATTGCACGAACTCGTTCCGTTTCTCATTAACCCCAGGGTGATTTGCGGTGTCACTACGGGCCAAGGTAAGTTCGTTTAAGGACGAAACTGAATAAATTTCTCCAACTCGAGAAACCCCTTCTTGGCTAATAATATTGCCATAAAGTTCCACCTTCGAGTTTAAAGCGTCATACGTTGAAACGCTTACGAGCATGTCGCTTACTAATTTTTCAGACACTGCACATGTCACTGGGATTTCTCCGTGTCGTCCGTCATTGATTTTCACATGGATTATCTTGAGAGGTGCCATTTCTGTCTCACCAAATGCGGATACAATTTTAATTTTTCCTTCCCCTTCATTTTGAGAATCCTCAATCAGATCAGCCCGGATGACTGAAATCTGCGCTCCAGAGTCGATAATACCGTCGAAGATATTATTACCGCTTTTTAAACTCACTATCTTGAGTTCATCAATACCTCTTTGGTATTCTACAGGCTTTGTGACTGGAACGGTCACTTTTGCCGTCAACATCGATGGAGGCTCCACCATGTCTTCCCTTGCACATGATGTTGTAGCGTCTTGGGCTCCAATATTGCTCACAACTGCTGAAGTTTGTCTTCTTCCTAGCTTAGGACATGCGTTTCTAAGATGCTGAAATGATCCGCAAGAATAACACTGAATCTTCTTCTTCCTTCCCGCTTCATTTTTCGGACTCGTATTACGTTGATGAGTACTCCTCTCGTGAAACTGTCCATATCTAGCAGGAAAATCGGAGTTCCTTTCTTGAAAGCGTCTTCTTTCTTGAAAATGTGAATTTCTTTCCTTATTTACTATGTTTTCAGGTGATTGGAATTTCTTCTTGAACCCTCGAACACTTTCGTATTTGTCAAGGAGTTCCGCTAGAGTAGTAGGAGATTTTATTGTGCTCCACTCATCGACAAAATGCTCTCGCATTTCCGGAGGTACCTTACGTTTGAATTGATCCGTAATTACCAGATGCTTTAACGTTTCGAAATCCGCAACCTCAAGACCTTGAATCCATTCTTCAAAATAATTTGTCAATTCAAAGGCAAAATCCTTCCACGATTTATCTTCAGTCCGCTTGAGCTGGACAAATTTCAATCGGAAGGTTTCTGGGCTTAGTTTAAACCTTTTTAGCAATAACCCTTTCACGTGGCTGTAGTCATATGCGACAGCCGCTTCTTCTCTAGCAATTAACTGAGTAATGTCATAGGGTAATAAACCCAAAAGCTGTGACACCCAGTCCTCCCTTTTTATGTGAGCATCTTCTGCCTGCCTCTCGAAAAGAACCAGATATAGACTGATGTCTCCTTCTTTAGGATCGAACTTCTGCATCACTCTTTGTAGATCGTATATGTGCTTAGAGTTGCTCGAATTCCCTTCATTTGATGTTTCTGTATTGTGACGGCCTTCCATTTCGAGCCTTAGCTTTTCTAACTCGAAAACAGAACGTTTCTCGAGTTCCATCACAAAACGTCTTTCTTCAGACTCAGCAGCGAGGCGCTTTTCCTCACTTTCAGCCAAGAAACGCCTTTCCTCGGCATTTTTCCGATCTGTTATGATACTGTTTAAAAGATTTTCGGTAAACTCCTGTTCATATTCTTCGCTGTTCAATATTGAGTTCTTTAAATCGATGATTTTGTGTTGCGGCAACACATCTAACCCCAATTCATCTGCCAACACCTTCAAATCCTCCTTCCTTGCTTTCGCGAGATACGCCATCCCAAACAAATTTAACTCAGGAATTAAATTTACGCCACAGAATGCAGAAATAAAAAAAATAAAAAGGTTGGAAACCTCACTCTAAATAGTCTAAAATTATGATTTATATTAACTTTACGCCTTAGCGACAAGCATTCCCAGAAATCCCCGTTTTCCAAAACGAAATAGTTATTCTCTAACCCAATAACACAAAAAGTATCTAGTTCTGATGAACTGTTTCACAATTAACCATTAATCTAATTAACACATGGTGTGCTAAATAAAATTTGCACTGTGGTGCACATAACACGTAAGTGTTCTAAACAAAATGAATAGCATTAGCTTTCAACAAAGTCTACTTTCGCTCCGTAATTGTGTGGGAGTTGCATGAATTAAAAAAATAAAAACTCAGGATGAGCTCTCACCTTCATTTCCAGGGTTCGAAGATCCATGATGACTGCGCCAGTAGTGGTCCGAGGCCGATGGTTGTTGATGAACTCCGTCGTGAAAGTTTAGTAAAAAAAAACTCAAAAGACACAGAGTCAAAATTCTGTATTTGGAGTATATTTTACTAAATTTAATCGATCGTCACGTAAGTTACATGTAGTATAAAGTAGCAATTACATTTGGATAGGCATTCAAAATTGTAACTTTCCTCCCACCGCTGTATAAAATCTTTTTTTGATCTCTTCTGTTCTAAAGATGGATTTTATCTTTTAGTTGTCTTGGTAACTATAACTATTTATTGCTCTGACTTTTTTAATTGGCTTTTGCCGCACTTCCTCGGCTTGAAATCTTGTGGACGTTTCTTTTAATTGAAAAAGCTTTGTTCTTAGGTTGCCAGCTTGGCGTTTTCTATGTAGGGTTGCCAACTTGGCGTTTCACTTCTTGTAAGATGCGAGATGGCGAACCTTACACTTATGATCTAGAACTGTTCGCAGACGGTCTGCAGCAGGAAATCTATATCTCATATACAAATAACTGTCCTCTGCTTCTAAGGAAAGGCAAACAACCAACTCATGGTGGAGCCAAGACCATATGAGGCAGAGAAAGGCAGTAAGAAAACATTTTAGGAAAGCAAAGAAATTTGGCAAGTGGGAAGAATACAAGTGCCTACTTTCAGAATACAACAAAGCTGTTAGAATGGCCAAAAGGAATTCATGGAGGAAGTTCTGTGATTCGGTTGAAAGTACCACTGAAGGTGCTAGACTCCACAAAATTCTTAAAAGAGCTACACCAATATTGGTGGGGACCCTTAAGAATAATTCCGGTGGATATACCAAAACTGGCAGAGAAGTTATAGAAACTCTGGTCGAGACACATTTTCCAAACTCCAACTTGGTACCTAATGAGTTAAACCCTTCTCCTCTGAGATATCCAATAAGGGTAAGAAGGGAAAACTGGATAGTTGCAAAGAAAATTTTTACTGTTAAACAGGTATTATGGGCTATCAACTCATTTGAACCATATAAAACTCCAGAACCAGATGGGATAATACCGATTACACTCCGGAAATCGGCCAAACTCATCTTACGGGTCTTGTGTAAAATGTTCAGAGCCAGTCTAGCTCTTGAATATATCTCCAGACCATGGAGAAAGGCAAGGGTAGTCTTTCTGCCCAAACCTGGAAAAAGCCAATATGACCAGGCGAAGAACTTTCGTCCTATCAGTCTATCGTCTTTCATACTTAAGTGTATGGAAAAAATAATTGACAGACACATTAGGGATGTAATGAAGAGCACCATACCTCTTCACAAAAACCAATTTGCCTATCAACTCGGTAAATCTACAGAGGTGGCTTTGCAACACCTGGTTGTAAAGATTGAGAAGACACTGGAGAACAAGGAAATGGCTTTGGCAGCTTTTCTTGATATTGAGGGTGCTTTCGATAATACCTCTTATAACTCAAGCGCTGCTGCTGCTGCTAGCAGAGCTATTGAACCACTAGTCTGCAAATGGATAAACTCCTTTCTAGCAGACAGAGTTATTACAACCGAGTTGTTTGTGGCAACACTTCAGGTTAGACCCACTAGAGCTTGCCCTCAGGGAAGACTTCTCTCCCCTCTGTTGTGGAATCTGGTGGTTGATGACCTATTTGCAGACCTCAATCAAAGCGGCATTTATGCCCAGGGATATGCAGATGACATTGTCGTCTACATATCGAGCATGGATAAGAAAACGGTGATAAATATCATGCAGGGGACCCTGAACAGAATCGCAAGATGGTGCTGTGAAAAGAATTTGAGAGTAAATCCTCAAAAGACTACTCTTGTCCAATTTACACGATGATAACCTGCATTGACAAAGGTGATATACCTACCCTACTAGGGGAAAAAGTAAATATGCTGAGCGAGGTTAAATATCTGGGAGTTATTCTGGCCACTAAATTAACCTGGAATCAGCATTTGAAAAGTAAAACTAAACAAGCAAAAGTTGGACTTCTACGATGTAGAAGAGTTCTTGGTAAATCATGGGGTCTAATGCCAAGGATGAACTATTGGCTTTACACTATGTCTATTAGACCCATTGTGACCTATGCGGCTGTGGTCTGGTGGAAAAAGACGGTACAATTAACTGTTAAGACCAAGCTAGACAGTCTTCAAAGAGCTGCCTGCCTGAGTATAACAGGTGCTATGTCCTTCAATCCCACCAGAGCCATATAAATTATTCTATCCGTCTTCCCACTTGATATCTTTATCAGTTGTACTGCCAGAAGAAGTTCCTACAGACTGGAAAATGCTGGACTGTGTATGAAGTTTGCCAGCCAAAAGTCCCACACCAGTATTAACCAAACATTCTTTGACCCTATACTTTTGATGCCCTTTGACATCATGGAGACAAGATTCCTCTTTCAAAGATCCTTTGAGGTACTTATTGACCTAAGAGAGGAATAGAAAGAGGAAAACTACAAGCTCACAAATGGAGACATTGTGTGGTACACAGATGGCTCCAGACAAAACGAAAAAGCAGGTGCTGGAATCTGTGGGGTCAGACCTAAGGTAAGAATTGCCCGAAAATTAGGAAAACATGCCACAGTATTTCAAGCGGAACTGCTTGCTATCATCTACTGTCTACTTGAATGTTCTAGAAGATCCTACTCAAATAGGAAAGTATACATATTTAGTGATAGTCAAGCAGCCTTAAAGGTGATAAACACATTTCAAATAAGCTCCAAACTTGTTTGGGAATGTAGGAACTTTCTACAAGACTTGGGGACCCATTATAGGATCTTTCTTACTTGGGTGCCAGGGCATACTGGTGTAGAAGGAAACTAAAATGCAGATAAGCTAGCCAAACTGGGGACTGCAGACCTACCTTTAAGCCCTAAACCTTTTTGCGGGATCTCTAAGACTACCGCAAAAAAGGGTGATAGGAGAAAAAATGCTTAAAGAAACTACAAAAAAGTGGAAGCAAACCACCGATCAAAAACATGCGAGGCTTATGATTCAAGAACCTTCCATGAAAATATCATCTCAGATCCTTCGTCTTAGCAGGGATAAGATGAGGGTGATAGTTGGATTTCTCACAGGCCACTATCACCTAAGAAAACACCTTCATAGGTTAGGAATCTTTAAAGATGAACCTCTATGCAGGAAATGCAATATGGTGGAGGAAACAGCCCACCATATACTTTTTGAATGCGAAGCTCTGTTTCACATAAGGCACTCAAGTCTAGGTCTTGGAACAGAACTTGATAAAATTCACGAAGAACCTGTCAAAAGCCTTTTGGCCTTTCTTAAGGAATCTGGCTTTCTTTGACAGGAGTGTCGAAAAACAATAGGCTTTGGTTCTATATTCCCTAGTAGAATCAGCACCTAGGGCTTTCCTGACCTCCCCTCTCAATATGACTATAAGTAAAAAATGCGAGGTGACATTCTGCTAAAGACGGACTTCACAAGTTAAATATTAAATCGCAAATATTAAGAAATGAAGCAAAATACGTAGAATTAACAAAATCACATCGACAATTCAGATAGAGACTGTGTTTATATAAGTTTACGAGTACTTAAACACACGAACGACAGTACGCATAAAATTACAAGTTCTTATATATCAATATCTTTCACCAATTTAAAATTGAATCATAGTATAGAAAATGTTCTACAGGGTGTCCTAAAAGTTCCCGTACTCCAACTTTAAAAAACTTTCGTTGAAAATTTCATTTTCTCGAAAAGTTGAAGTTACTCATAGTCATACAGTTTAATATTTTATTTGAAGTACACTCTATAACAAAAAAAATCGACACACCAAGAAGGAGTTGTCCGATGGAGAAAAAAAGTGGTGGATAGGAAAATTATGTACAGAATAGAAAATGATTAAAATTACAGAACAATTGAAAGATTTATATTTCAGAAAGATTTCAGAAAGTTACAGTAACGAGTTCAATAAGGTGTTGACCCGCCTCTAGTCTGGATGCAAGCTGCCACACGGTGTGGCATAGACCGATAAAGTTCCCGGATGGTCTCCTGCGGTATTTCTTGCCAAATTTGCTCCAATTGTCGGACTACGTCATCAACATTCCCTACCGGATGCAGTCGCCTTCCCATCATATCCCAGACATGCTCGATGGGAGAGAGATCTAGTGATCTGGCTGGCCAAAAAAGTTTTTGACAAGCTTGAAGACAGTTCATAGCAACACGTGCCGTATGTGGTCTGTCATTGTCTTGCTGAAAAATAAGCCCGGGGTACTGCGAAAGGAACGGTAGCAAAACAGGTCTTAGAATGTCGTCAACGTACCGCTGTGCAGTAAGTGTACCTCTAATGACGACCAAAGGGGTCCGGCTATCAAGGAAAATGGCACCCTAGACCTTAACTCCTTGTTGAGGGCCCGTGTGGCGTGCAGTAGTGAAAGCAGGATCGACACGCTGCCCTGGGCGTCTCCAGACACGTCTTCGATGATCGTCAGGACACAGTTGTAAGCGGGATTCGTCGCTAAAGACTATACGTCCCCAGTCAGCATCATTCCAGCCTGATCGAGCCAAGCACCTCTGTAATCTGGCTCGACAGTGTGTAGGCGTGAGTGGCAGGTGGCGTAACGGTCGGTACGAGCGTTGATTTCGCTCTCTCGGCCGTCTGTGAATGGTCATGGTGGACACTCGTGTGTGGGTCGCACGACTGATGGTTGATGCATAGCGATGAATCAGGCGTTGTGACAGCTGATCTGACAATCACTCTGTCCTCGCGATCTGTTGTGGCCCTACGTCGACCGCTACCATCACGACGCTGAAATCTGCCATTGTCCACCCACTCTTGCCAGCATCTTCTATTCGCCGCATCGCTTCGACTCACATGAAGAGCGGTTCTCCGATTTGCCCAACCTGTCTCTTTCAATCCAATGATACGACCTCTTTCAAACTCTGAAAGTTGCTCGTAATGAGCTCGAATCCTGCGGCGAGGCATTTTTTCAGTCGTTAAAAGGTATCCTAAATCGCAATGCAGCAGAAATCTTTAACAACAGTTCGAGATCGCACTATTCATTCATTGGACACCAAATTTTAATCATTTGCATATTTGGTCAAAACATTTTTGCATACGTATTTCAAAGCAATCGGATGATTCCTTCTTGGTGCGTCGATTTTTTTTTGTTATATTGTGTGAGTGTATTTCATTCAGTTTGGCAGTCTTATGAACCAACAGTAAATGCGTAAATAAGTGAAAACAAAAGTTGATGCAAATCAAAACGCATTAGTAAGTTGTTGACACTGTTGTGATTAGGTTTGACGAATTGTGTGATGCAGTGGATTTTAGTCTTTCATAACGGTATATGTTGTTTCTTTTCTTAAAATTAATTATGAGTGAAGAAATTTAAAAAAAATATATGTTATTTGATGTTTTGTAATAATTTTTAAGCTGAATAAGTGATGGGATTGTATGTATCCCACCATGCAAGTTATTAAAAATAATAATTTACAAACATATACATAAATGCATTATGTACCGAAGTAGCAAAACATGGTGGCACCTCATACTGTTCTATTTTTTGGGTGCAGCTGTTGTTAGTGCATCTATGGTTTATAAACAATTGGGTCAAAACAGAGAGCTGAAACATTTCAAAGGGCAATGCGCTGCACGGTTTGTTGCCCAGACTTCAATTGATAAAATGCACCATCAACCATCTGAACTTCCACTACAGATAAAAAATCTAAACCTACTGTTTCATGGGAAATACGAGGAAAAGACTCGAAACATTTACCAAAACGTACTACTTGGAGAAGATGTGCGTTCTGCAGCAGCACAAAAAAAGAAGTTCCCACTTCCTGGTGCTGTACTGTCTGCAAAGTTCCACTTTGGTTTGGAAAAAAAGTTGTGTTTCAATGACTTTCATTGGAAACGTTAGTTGCATGGTGGGATTCTGTATGTCCCACTCTGTAATAAAGGACTTATTGAAGTGTTATTGTTATTATTTTTATTTTGAGTAATGTTTTATGTTAAATAATTAAATAAATGTTTTTTCACACTTTTTTAAAATGAAATTTTTTAATGGAACCTGGGATTTTAT
The DNA here is from genome assembly GCA_947359465.1 of Metellina segmentata. NCBI lineage: Eukaryota > Metazoa > Arthropoda > Arachnida > Araneae > Tetragnathidae > Metellina > Metellina segmentata. The sequence goes on along the minus strand of OX375876.1, from coordinate 9,799,336 downwards.
TTTCTTTAAAATAGTGTGCCTTAAAGAGTTAATGGAACACTATGGTATCGAACTTCCTGGTTCCACGGGATTTCGGTGTCGTTTGTTTTTAGTTTGCAGGATGGATGTTTGGAGGTAGCCACGGTTTTATCAACATTCAATTTGATTTTCCACTTGTGGAGCCAAAATTCAAGAGTGCGTTTCTGAAACTTTGTGAAGGTATTTAAAATTGTGGTTTTGCGCGATAATTGCTGTGTCGTCTGTAAACAGCAAAAAGAGCGTTGTTGCGGGATGTTGTTCATGTACAAGCTGAAAAGGTATGATCCTAATTTGGATCCTTGAGGAACTGAAGCTAGTACTTTTCCGGGCGTTGAGTAGGTGTTATTTACATGAACAACGAATGTACCATTTGTGAAATGTTTTTTTAAATGGAGTCGGTAGTGTCAATTTCAATTAAATGTAGGAGAAAATACAATGAACGAAGTACTAAATACCATGTCGATCATTATATTTTATAGCAAACAAAATTGTATTAAATCCTATCGTAGGATCTCAAAAAGTAAAAATCGTGGAAAGGAGGTGATTCATTTCTTACGGCTCAAGGGCGCCTAACTATTGGAAATTAAGTCATATATATCAGGATTTAACATAAATTTAAAACAAATAATAAAAATTGGAAAGGGGATAATCCCAAAACTTTAAAGATTCGGGGAAATAAAAAAATCAAAAGCGTTACAATAGTCGAATTTGCTACAGTTTGATGATGAGTTGTCGAAGACTAGAAAAATTAGGACAATTTGGTAGATCAAATACGAAAATAGAGAAAAAGTGAACGAAGAAATATAAATGGTTGTGTAAATTAGGTCAGGCGAGATATCAGGGGTAGAATTAGGGAAAGTAAAATTGAGATGATATTGGTGGGACATCCTTTTTAACTTCACACTCGCTTCAGATAAAATGACTGATGTTTATTCTTGAAACCCCGAAAGAGAATATCTACTCGCCTGAGCTGGACTATAGTATTAAATTCCTTCGATGGGGTCGAATAAAGAGAGTAAGAACGACAAACTGGTTGGGTAATTAGGTTCTTCATGGGGCTTTTAATTGGACGAGCGAAAAAACCAAAATTTATTTGCATTTTCTGAATTCATGAAATTGATTTTTATTTATTGTATACATTTCCTTAAGAGATTCATTTCACAAAATCTCAAGTTCCCAAGTCACTGGAAAACGTAAAAATTGGAAATAATACACATAATATTATTTATATTTATAATACTAATAAGTACCTATAGTATATTTATATGTATTAGAAGGACAACAATGATGATGAATCTGAAAAAAAGACCACGTATTGTTAGTAAAGATGGTAAGATACACTGTTCAAATCCGATTTTCCATTTCAATATAAAATGCCATTGTTTCCTTTTTCACCAACAATGAAATCCTAACAGTGAGGATTAGGTAACAAAGAGCTCGATGATGCGTTCCACACAACTTATTTTATCTTACGAGTGCTAGTTTGTATATGCGATTAACTTGTATGCTAACTTGAATTCTTGAGACAAAAGCGATTTATCTGCATCCAGAGCGATGAAGATCTTTATTATTACTGCATTTTGCATTATTTTCATGCAAAACGCGTTATCAGCTCCGTTTCGAGGGCTCTCGACCGAACAGGTAACTAAGCCTTCCCTAGCTATATTCAAAACGAAGTTTGTGTTGCAGAAATTTCTAGATTTTGATATTTAAAGCTTAATGAGCTTATTAAAAACTTATTACTTAAGATTATTAAAGCTTAATTACAGGGTGTCCTAAAAGTTCACGAACTGACTTTTCATGAATTTATCATACAAAAACAACAAACTTTGAAACAATTATTTTTAGGCCAATGGTATAAGCACTTAACCTATTGTGAGAAAAAAAATTTAAACTTACATTTATAATAAATGCTCAAAATTTCCGCCTTTTCATGGAGGCAAGAATGAAGTCGTTTGCTCATGTTTTTAGAAACCTGTTTCAAGATGCTGGGAGTGACTTCTTGTATTCTTCGAGTAACGGAAATTTTCAGATCACCTATTGTTTGGTGATTATCTTCATAAACTTTGTTTTTTAAATATCCCCACGAACTTTTCAACTTTACGAAGCTCCAACTTTTCAAAAAATTTTAATTTCAGCCTATAGTAACAGAAGTTCCTCAGTTTGCAATTAAGAGTGAGAAGCCGTTGTACCAATTAGTTGTAAATTGGTTAATTTTTGAAGTAACTATGTATTTAGAGGGAATCTAATTAGCAGGATTTAAATAATTAAATAAATTCAATTGATCATTTGAACTATTTTTTTAAATGTTTTCAAAATTAAGTATTTAAAGTATTAAACAATTTAAGTATTGAAATATTTAAAAAATATAAAGAAGATTAAAAAAAAGTCGGTTTTTGTGAAAAACGTGTTTAAAAGTGTAAAATTTCTCCGTGAAGAAACATTCATTTATTTCGCATATTGATTTTTCCCGCACATCTTTATCTCCACATACAATGCAATAGTTGAAAATGTATTGCCAATTAATTATTCTGTACGCATCTCCATTGGTAGAAATAATGTATTCGTGTGAAATGAATTTGCAGATTCACCATCAGATGTTCGGAGGAAACCCGCAAAAACAACCTGTTGAATGGACGGAAACGGACCATCAAGTGTCTGACAACGGCAGCCTTATGATGTTTGTGGAAATGCTCCTGCCACGTCACCCGAAACGCCGTAAAGATGTCAGACACTCCCCAACGCATGCCAGTCTGGTCGTAAAATTAGCCACAGAAAACACCACAGATCAGTCTGAAGAAGCATCACACGACTGGGTGATCGTTGAATATAAAGAAAACGACACTCAACCCGACAGTGGTTTCATATTCAATGATAAGTCAGTCGACTGCGATGGGAAACATGCACGCAGCCTCACACTGGAGAACGACGATAAGATTGTCTACGCGGAAAAGTGGGGTATGGTGGCCCTCTGTGTAGCGTGTGGCTCACTGGTGTGCATAATATTCCTCGCACGATTGTGGCAACATCTCCGCACGAGGTCGCGAATTCCTAGCGCTCGATATACCCTGACATCACCAACGCAACCGACAAAAGAAGAATCGATGTCATGTGTCGAAGTCCTCGAAGAGGTTTGCGTCGTAGACACTTTTCTCGGAGAGACTTCCGTCGCTGACAGGGTTCTTAAAGAGACTTGCGCAGAAAAAGTAGAGAACCCAAGTGAAATCGACAAGATGCCAGAAGAGAAGTATCCGGAACACGTATTTGCAGTCGCACTGGAACGTGATTTCGTCGTGAAACCAAAGCCATGGGATAGGAAACAGAAGGTGCGCACGAAAAGCGTTCAAGTGCAAACCGAATATGACGAGTTACCGCAAAAGGTTTATTTCTCCCATGAGGTCGAAGTAAAACGGTATTTTGTTGGAGAACCGATTCCCGCATTCGACAAGAACGCCTGGAGAAAAAAATGGAGAAAAAACTTCCTGATTAGGGACATTGAGGACATTCATTCCATTAGAGATAATGGAATGGAATGTAGAAAACCTGAGGAATTTAGAACTAGACTCAACAGTCGGTAGCCAAGCGAGGTAAAAAAAAATGGCGTTCTTAACTTCGAAGGCACAGAAAAGGCTTCTACTTTTGTGAGCAAAAGTTCTCAAAGTCTCGGGAGAAAGCTAGGATGACAAAATGTGCTGGTAACGCCGTTGCTATCGACAACTATTGGCAATCGGTCCAAACTGCAGAGTAGTCACTATAAATACTTCGGTATCAAGCAGGCAGCCCACCTCAGCCTAGGCGGAGCTAATGAAGATCTTGAGCACATGAATTGAAAGTTTATGAACCATCATAAGGAATGATTTAAACAAATCACCGAAACAAACTGGAGTCAAAAGAACACCCAAAAATTGGTGAACCGGACAGAACATAAATCGGTCAGTGAAATGGTGGACGAATCGGTGCCCACTATATTTAACGACGCCCAAGCGTGTGCAGTTAGTTTAAAACTTACACCGTTTTGGAGCGACAAACCGGAAATATGGTTTCACCAGGTAGAGGCACAGTTCAAAATATGTGGAATCACCCAAGATGAGACCAAGTTCAACTTCCTCGTTGCACAGCTGGAACTTAGATATATGGAAAATATCTGGGACATAGTAAAAGAGGATTCCAACACCAAATATACATCTGCAAAAGAACGTCTGTTGGATATTTTCACCGAAAGCAAAAATAAGAAGATCAAGCACCTTTTGACGGGACTTGATCTCGGAGACATGCTGCCCAGCCAGTTCCTGAGGAATATGAGATCTCTCGGCGGCGGAACCGACGTGGTTTCGGACAAAGGTCTGCGAATTTTATGGTTAGACCTTATACCGGTCGGAGTGAAAAGTATACTGATTGTCTGTGACGAATCACTCTCACTGGAGAAACTAGCGACAATGGCGGACAAGAGCATCGAGATTTCCCCACTAGTGTCAGAATTGTCGGCTGTTCAGAAGCCCCCAGCTCTAGTCGAAGACCCGATTTCCAAAAGGCTTGCTGCGTTGGAGATGAAAATAGAAGCACTGGAGACGCGAAATTTCAGGAGCCTCAACAGAGGAAACTACAGAGCCAATAGGAATCGCAGTAATTCAGGAAGCAATTCTACCCGAAATGGAAGTACTGTTTCTACCATCACCGATTGCGAAAGAACTGCTTGCCGGAAAAGTTTATACAGCGATGTCGCTGGAAGGATCCGACGGAAAACTTTTCACAGCAGTAGACTAAGCGGCAAATCATGCTGCGGAGGGCTTGGATGGCCGGAAGTACATATTATTTGTACAAGACCATACGACAAGAAAACAATTTCTTGTGGACAGTGGGACAGATGTCTCAATGATCGCACCTTCCAAGTTCGACACAAAAAAACTGAGTTCAAACTGTATGCAGCAAAGGTGACAGATATCTCTACTTATGGTATAAAAATCCTAACCCCAGATCTGGGCCTTCGTCGCCAGTTTCAATGGTCATTTGTCATAGCAAAAGTGTCAAAAGGCATGCTTGCTGCTGATATTCTAAACAAATTCAAATTGTTGATAGACATTCACAACAAAAAACTAATTGAAGGTGTAATCGACCTTTCAATCACAGGGGAAGTTACATCCATTCAAGAAAATAGCAATTTATACGCGGTAAACAAATAAACTAAGTACTTCTCGTATTGTTACAAGTGACAAAACCCAATTTACTCAGCAAGGTTACCAAGCATGATGTCAAACATCACATAGTGACAACTGGTCAACCGACTTACTCAAGAGCACGGCAACTGGGAAACTTAAACTGCAAAAGCAAGAATTTGAATTCATGCTGAACAATGACTTCATTCGTCCTTCCAAATCACAGTGGGCTAGTCCCTTACATCTGGTGAACAAGAAAGGTGGAACGATTAGACCTTGCGGTGATTACAGAAGGCGAAACGCCCAAACAGTGCCAGACAGATATCCTATTCCCCGAATAGAAGATTTCCATTACATATTACAAGACATCAAGATATTTTCAAAGATTGACCTATAGTGAAAGCTTATTTCCAGATTCCAATTGCAGAAGAGGACAAGTGTAAAACGGCAATAACTACACAATTTGGAGTTTACGAATTGAACGTGATGAGTTTTGGATTGAAGAATACACCATCCAACTTTCAACGCTTCATCACAGAGGTTCTACGTGGACTGGATTTTGTGTTCCCATATTTAGACGATGCGTTAGTGGCTTCAACTTCGGAAGAAGAGCACAAGCAACACCTTGCACACGTTTTCGACAGACTTCAAATATGGACTTAGCATTAATATCGCCAAATCTGTGATGGGTGTTAACCAAGTGGAATACCTGAGATACCTTATTACAGAAAAAGGTTCATGTCCATTACCAGAAAAAATCCAAGCTATCACAGATTATAAGTTACCAGTAACCATCCATGAGCTTCGTACGTTTCTTGGTATATTAAATTTCTACCGACGATATTTTAAGAATGCTGCAGAAACACAGGCACTGCTTCATGAGATGTTAAAAGGTGCGAAGAAAAAAAGATCGACGGAAAGTTCCATGGACTGAAGAAGCCAACCAGCAATATGAGAAATGCAAATATTACCTAGCACATGCTGTCCTGTTAAATTTTCCAAAGTCAGCGTTACCTCTGTCCTTATCCACAGATGCCTCTAATTTTTCAATTGGGTCAGTATTACAACAATTGGAGGATGACAGCTGGAAGCCAATTGCTTTCTACTCAAAAAAGCTGAATAAGGCACAAAAAGGCTACTCCACTATGATCGAGAATTGCTAGATATCTGCCTTTCTGTAAAGAATTTCAAACATCTTCTAGAAGGACGAGAATTCACTATCTATACCGATCATAAGCCCATTACTTTTGCTTCTAGGCAAAAGTGACTTTTGCTCGACAACTGCGCCAGCTTCAATACATTTCTGAGTTCTCCACTGACATCCATCATGTAGATGGAAAAGAAAACGCGGTTGCTGATGCTTTGTCGCGGATTAAAGAGCTGGCAGTGGCAGCAATCGACTATCATGCCATGGAAGATGCCGAAGTCAAGTCGGACGATTTCAATCTATACGTTAAACAACTGGAACATATCGAAGACGGCAAGAACGTGTCTGTATTTATATCAGCCATTGGATCAAATACCTACAAACTTCTACGGAATTTCCTTCTTCCGAAGTCGCCGAGAGAATGCTCGTATCCTGAATTGACGGACATATTGAAGCAACATTTCAAACCTGCTCCAAACATCATTGCGGAGCGCTTTCGTTTCCATCGGTGGAACCAGACAGTTGGGGAATCAGTTTCTCAATATTTAGTGGAACTTAGAAAGTTGTAGTCCACATGAGAGTTCGGTGCGTTTCTCGATGAAGCACCGAGGGATCGTTTCGTCTGTGGACTGTGCAACGAAAATATTCATAAGCGACTCCTGGCAAAGAAAGCTCTAAAGCTATCGGATGCAGTAGAAACGGCTGTCGCCGTAGAAATAACTGAAAGCGACACTGCAAATATGAAGACACTTACACCGGCCGTCAACAAAATCCGTCAGAGCTCATAAGATGTGTCCAAGAAATATCATCAGCCATCAAGAAACGCTTCTTCGAATAAACAGTGTAAGAAGTTTTTCAAATGCTATCGATGTGGGGTTGATCATGACCTTGCCAATTGCAAGTACAAATCTGCGACCTGTTATGCTTGTGGAAAAAAGTGGACATATCTCACCTGTCTGCATGAGGAAACACAAAGGCTCATCTACAAAAAAGGTAGAAAGGGTTGAATATGACTACGAGGCTTCCCTTTATGTCGTGAACTCCATAAATCAAGTTTCAGGCAAGAAAAAATACATTGTTAATGTTATTGCTAATCGCAAACAGTTAGACATGGAACTGGACAATGCAGCTGATGTTTTCATATTATCTGAAGTGTGTGTGACAAAAAATTTACCCGGAACTGAAATTGTGCCAACCAGATTGAAAGACTACAACGAAAATGAAATACCAGAGGTTGGAGAATTCTTTGTTAAAGTGCAGTGCAACAACCAAAGTCATTCGTTACTACTAATTATTGTAAAAGGTAATCCACCTGCTCTCTTTGGAAAGAATTGACTATCAGTAGGGCAACTTTTTGCAACAAATACAACTTTTTTTCACACATTCTACGCTGCACGTAAAGTGCTAAAACCAAAATTCCTCCTGCATGGGGTGTATTGTAAGTGAGTTATAATCGCAACATAAATGCGACTTTTTCCATAAATGCATCTTTTTCTATAAATGCAACCACCTGCAACTTTTTAAAATTTAGTTCAAAATTAAATAGGCAACTATTTAATTTTGCAAATTTTGCTCAAAATAAAATAGGCCACTATCTAATAACTATTTTGCAGGGTGATATTTCAGAATATACTCGTATATATACATAAAACAATGCAGATGATTGGAAAGCAAAACTTCGTTCACCCACAGCTGCCAAAACGTTTGCTGAAAATCAGAAACAGCTACGAACGTTTGATTCGTCTCGTAGAAAAATCGGAATCGAAAGCGTACAACATCTAGACAGCGAATGAAGATATCAAATCGAAGGATTTTATGGAAGTTCCTTAAAGCGTATCTGAAAAAACGATTGGAAACAAATAACGACCTGACGGTTATTGTTACACTTTCCCGAGACGATATTCCTCTAAGTGATTATTTGCTACTGCAACAAAGCAGGCAACATCAGTCTCTGTTGAGTGCAATTTTTCAATGTTAAAGAGATAACTGGCCAAGGATCAGCCATTCTCTACGATGTTAATGTTCTTCAGTATTTAATTATGTATAAAAATACTTTTTATGCCACTAAAATTGTCAATAAATTCTGATTTTTCTTCTTCTTTTTTACGACTAATTTATTTTAGATTTTAGTGTATAAAAAATAAATGCAACTTTATTCCCATAAATGTAACTTTAGGGAAAGTGCAACTTTTTCCATTTTTACTGCAACAAAAAAGTTGCCCTAATGATGATAAACATAAGGGCGTCCACTATTTGCCTCACAGGCCAGTAATAAAAGAAAATAGTACACCACAAATGTTTATCACGCGACACGTGGATGACCATCTTTTCCAGGAATCAGTTCCTTAACTCGAACCAAGAACCAAAGAGTTCTTTTCTTGTTTTCATTCTCCAGAAGAACTACATCACCTTGAGTCAGAGGCTTGTTTTTCCTAAGGCGAGTGCTTTGCTGGCGTAACTGTCCTAAGTATTTGTTAGTGGTTATATTATAAGGTTGCGTGTAGTTTCACTTTCACTCAGCTAACACAATAAAACGATAAAGCCTGATAAAACAAATCCTTATATTTATTAAGCATTTCAGAGTCAGCAGTTAAGCCTATCATTAGCACACTAGCGGCGGCAAGGCAAGCCAAGAAGTAACAACAACCAACGCTGTTGCCAAGTATTGTCAGTTGAATAATTACATTTTATATTTTCTTATCTTGCCACAACATTACTCCATTACCAGTAACTAAGTTACGAAGTATAGGAAGCATGCAACAGAAAATACCCAGTAACATTAATGCACATTATAACCATAACAAGAACTAATTGTCTATAACAATAGATTTTCTACCTAAGCAACCTATGTATGAATTAGAATCATAACAACACATATTTTAAAGTTAGGTGCTTGGTAACACACAACAAATAAGATCATAGTATATTTTTCAGAGTGTTATATCTAGTTTGATCTTTTGCAATTTATATACAATTCAAATTCAGCACTTCTGCTTACATTGTGATTACTTGTACCTACCACAAGACCAACACAAGTGATAAGCAAATTGAAATTAATAATGCAAATGCCATTATATTAATATGCTACTGTATACACAATTACACACTATAATAGTTGTTCAAAAATAAGTAACACATGAATTCAAGGGTTATTAAAACAAGAAAAATTACACAAAATTAAACAAATACAAAACACTATAATAGTAATAAACATTAGATAAGAAAACAAACATTCAATACAATATACCAAATATTCGAGCAATATAGTTTAATATTACAATGGATTCAGATTTAAGTTTGGAATCTAACTGGAAGTTTTATTTTTCAACCACAACGAGAGTTTGTTGGGGGTTTAATTTTATCAGTTGTTTCTGGTAAAGGCTGATCAGCAATATTATCAAATGGTAAATCACCAGACACAACTGGCATGTCATTTTTAATAAGATACGCAGGTTTGAGCCTATCAATGGAAATTTTGACATCTTTACCTTTAATTTGCACTGAAAAATATTTATCATGCCTTTCCATAACACAAAAGGGGCCATCGTATGCTGGCTCCAGTGGTTTTTTCACTCGATCCACTCTCACAAAAATATGGGAACAGGATGTTAAATCCTTATGTACAAATATTTTGTGTTGTGTATGTTGAGTCTTTATTGGCTTTAACATAGCCATATGCTGTTGTAACTTATATGCAAAGTTGTCAGGTTCTATATTAATACTAGGGTTGTCAAAAAACTCACCCGGTAGCCTGATATAAGCGCCATATGTCATTTGGGCTATCGACTGATTGGAATCTTCACGAATAGCTGCTCTACACCCTAACAGAACAGTAGGAAGTACATCAGTCCATTTAATATTATTGTGTGCTTTTATAGCTGTCTTTAGGGTACGATGAAAACGTTCAATCTTTCCATTGCATTGAGGATGGTACGGTGTGGTATGCAGTATTTTAGCACCACAAATTATAGCCAAGCTTTTAAAGACTTGCGAAGTAAACTGTCTACCTTGATCAGTAATTATAGTATGAGGTGTTCCAAATCTGCACACCCAGTTTTCATAGAAAGCTCGACTCACTGACTCAGCTGTGATATCCTCAAGTGGAATTGCTTCCATCCAACCTGAGAATCTATCTATGCCTGTCAGGCAATAAACCTTGCCGTTAGAGGGTGGCAAGGGTCCAATGAGGTCAATATTTACAACACCAAAACGAGCATAAGGTTCTAAGAATTCACCAAACTTTGATTTGGTATGTCTGGTTACGTTAACCTTTTGACAGTTCACACAGGTTCGTGCTCACTCACTTGTTTGCTTCTTCATTTCTGGCCATATAAACGTGGCAGTCATCTGCTTGACAGTGGATCGAATGCCAGGATGGGATAAACCATGTATTTGTTCAAAAATTTTCTTCCGAAAAGGTTGTGGTATGTAAGGCCTTATATTATTCTGTGATGTATCACACCATAAAGGTTTTCCTGATGTCAGTACATATTGCTTGAAATTGAGTTAGTTGTTACTATTGATTAGTTCTTTCAATTCTTGATCATCATGTTGTTCTGTTGCCAGTTGATCAAAATAAATTACAGATATCTCCTCAATTCTGGAGAGAGCATCTGCAACAATATTGTCTGTCCCACTAATATGATTTATGTTTGTTGAAAATTGAGATATATATTGCAATTGTCGCAGCTGTCTTGGCAAGGCTTTCTCATTTTTTTGCTTAAATGCATAAATTAAAGGCTTATGATCTGTAAAAATTTGGAATTCTCGTCCTTCAAGCATGTACTTAAATTGCTTTACACACAAGTAAATCCCTAACAATTCACGGTCATAAGTACTATATCTTATCTGTGTTTCATTTAACTTTTTGGAGTAGAATGCTATTGGTGCCCAGTGTCCTTCTTCATACTGTTGTAACACAGACCCTATTGCCCAATCTTGAGGCATCAGTGCACAAAGATAATGGACATTCAGGTTTAGGAAAACTTAACAGAGCAGAATTTGCCAAATCCACCTTACACTTCTCAAATTGTGTTATTGCTTCTTCAGTCCATGGGACCTTCCTTCCATCTTTTTTCTTGGCACCCTTCAGCATTTCATGTAAAATGGCTTGAGTTTGTGCAGCGTTTTTTAAATATCTACGAAAAAAATTGATCATACCTAAAAAGGTTCTCAGGTCATGAAGTGTGGACGGCAACTTATAGTCCAAAATTGCTTGAACTTTGACTGGCAGAGGACGCGAACCAGCAGGGGTAATAAGATGTCCTAGGAACTCTATTTCTTGCACTCCAAAAACTGATTTTGAGATGTTAATACAAAGGCCATATTTATCAAGCTTGTCAAACACTTCTCTGAGATGAGTCTTATGTTCCTCTTCAGAGGAGGAGGCAATTAAGACATCATCCCAAATATGGAAACACAAAAGGCAAACCTTGAAACACTTCATTCACAAAACGTTGGAATGTAGAAGGGGCATTGCAAAGTCCAAAACTCATAACATTGAATTCATACAATCCAAATGGAGTGATTACAGCAGTCTTGGGTTTATCCTCTTCGGCAATTGGGATTTGGTAATATGCTTTCAAAAGGTCAAGTTTGGAAAAAATTTTCTTTCCACTTAAAATTAAATGAAAATCCTCAATTCTAGGAATTGGATACCTATCTGGAATTGTCTGCTCGTTTAGGCGTCTGTAATCACCACAAGGTCTTAAAGTTCCATCTTTTTTAGTCACTAAATGCAGTGGACTGGCCCACTGTGACTTAGATGGCTTAATGATGTCATTTTCAAGCATGAATTGAAACTCTTGCTTAGCCATATTCAGTTTCTTTGCGTCAAGCTGCCTTGCACGGGAGTATACAGGCTGTCCTTTAGTGGAAATATAATGTAACACGTTATGTTTAACTATTTTGTTTCACAGGTTTGGTTTAGTAATATTTGGATATAACGATAACAAATTTAAGTACTTGCAGGATTTATTTAAGGTGCTAATGTTGTCTTGATCTTGAATGGCTGCAATTTGCCCACATGTGGAAAGGTTTGTTATTCCATCAATCAGCTTTCTGTTGTGTATATCTATGAGGAGTTGAAATTTATTTAAAAAGGCTGCACCAAGGATTCCTTTTGAAACTTTTGCTACGACAAAAGGCCATTGGAATGGGCGAAGCAAACCCAAATCTAGTGTAAGCATATGAATTCCATATGTAGGGATTTCAGTCCCATTTGCAGCATACAGTTTATAGTTGCAATCACTGCTTCTATTCGTTGAGGGTGGAATTATCGAGACATCGGCCCCGCTGTCCACCAGGAACTGACGACCTGTGTTCCTGTCTTTTACAAACAGACGGTACTTGCGGTTATCAGGTTCATTCGCAGTAGGCCTAACCGCAGACTCTACTGCATGGAGCGGTTTTCCGGCATTTTCCAGCTACATGGAGGCTTGCATTTTTCAGGAAGGCAATTCTTACCAAATCTGTAATGGTAGTAACAGAATTTTCCATTTGGCTCGTAGCGTTTCCTGGATCGGCTCCGGCTCTATTGTCTATAATGTGAACGATGGTGGTCTAGAGAATTCCCTTGGTTACTCAAGGCGGCTACTTGTAACTCTAGGGAAGAGATCTTCGCCATCAGTTCCTCCACGATATTAGGAGTCTGCTGTTGGACAGCAGCCAGGTCTGAAGCTCTAGGGTTCATTTCAATAATTTTGTCAGCCATAGTGGCTAGCTTCTCCAAAGCTTCTTCGCTCACGATCAGGATATTTTTTACTGATGATGGCATCTTCTCCAGCCATAAGGTACGGAGGGCCTTGTCGGAGAATTCACTTCCTCCGAGGGATCGCATTTTTCTTAGCAGTTGACTTGGCAGAGAATCGCCTAGTTCCAAATCAGTGAGGAGTCTCTTAATCTTCTTATTTTCGCTCTCTTGGAACGTGTTGAGCAGGCTTTCTTTGGCCGCAGAGTATTTTTCAGTTGTCGGGTCTTTAACGATGTCCCAAATGTTTTCAACAAAAGGTGGATCAAGTTGGGCAGCGGTGAGTATATAATCAACGGTGAGTATTGTACAAACTTATTGCAGCGTTTGAGTGACTAAATCAATAAAAAACGGCCGCATTTAGCGAATGATAAAGTTTTGTTTCATCAAGACAATGCACCAGTTCACACATCCGTTATCACGATGGACAAAATCAATGAATTAAATTTCGAATTACTTCCTCATGGGCCTTTCGCCAGATTTAACCTCCTAAGATAATTTTGTGTTTCCAAACTTGAAAAAATGGCTAGGTGGTAAAAGATTTGCCAACAACGAAGAGGTGGAGTCTACAGTCGATGGCTATTTTGAGGAGTTCGACGATTCTCACTATAAACAGGGTATCGAAATTTTTGGATATCGCTGTGAAAAGTGTATAGAGCTAAAAGGAAACTAAGTAGAGAAATAGAGATAATTTTGCCCCAAGTATTTTGTGTTTTCTTTGTTAGGTCGGGTACTTCTGGGACTACCATTTTGCAAGTACGTATGTATGCATATATATATATATATATATATATATATATATATATATATATATATATATATGTAGGAACGGAAATCTTTCGCCTCCCCACATACTACCGAAAGGAGAAAGGGACTATTTCATCCAGGAGACGGATCACCAAGAACGCTAAGGGGAAAAGGCTTGATCCCTTGCCCGCGGCGGAGGGTCTTCAGTTTTTGCTGTGACCGGAGAGAGTTGAGACCTGTGTGGCGACTCTTCCGTACTTTTTTATGCGAATCTATTGAGACCTCTGTGGCTCATATGTGTCCTCTGTGGACTAAATAGCGAGTTCCCTGAATCAACGGTGTAATATCCTCTGTGGATGTCATTGTAATTTTAGTATTGTTTCAGAACATTTACAGGCGATTAGTCCTTTGTGGACGTAAATGTGTACCATCTTCAATTATTTTAATAAATGTTGTGTTTTACAACACGTGGACTCATTCCAAAATACCAGATTCAGTGCCCTTCCAGTGTTGACATTACATAATGGGGGCTGGTGCCGGGATTGCCCCATGCAAATTGAACGTGGACTAGAACCCTAGAGAGCCATCATCATCGCAAACTGTGAGTACATTTTGCTCATTTTTAATATAAAGATGTCATATTTTGGTAAAGCAAGGAAGGACGATATTTACCGTCTTGCAACGGAATTAGATATAGAAATACCCTCAAATGCGACAATTTCGAAATTAAAAAAGTTAGTGACGAAACAACTCGATTACGATGAGGAGTATACAAAAACACTTCTGGGTACAATAATAGTTGAAAGAATCGATAAAGAGCAGCTGGAGAAAGACAAACAGCAGTTAGAGAGGGAAAAAGATAAAGAATTGCGTCAATTAGAAAAATATAAAGAATTACGTCAATTAGAAAAAGATAAATAATTACGTCAATTAGAAAAAGATAAAGAATTACGTCAATTAGAAAAAGATAAGGAATTGCGTCAATTACAAAGAGAAAAAGAATTGCGCGAATTTGAATTGGAAAAACTGAAACTGCAAAATGCGACACAAACAGTTAGAGAAAATCACATGACAGAATCGAACACTGCATGGGATAGAGGAAAGGAATTATCAAAGATAATTAAAAGTTTTGATTCGAATGAATCCAATGATATAAGTACGTATTTAGCGCTGTTCGAGAGACAAGCGACTAAAATCAAAATCGAAAGAGAAGATTTTGTAACGCATTTACTGGGTTTATTACCCTTAGAGATAGCACAGATTATAACTCGCGAACCGGAGGAAAGATCGAATGACTATGAACACATAAAAGAAATCTTACTCAAAAGATTTAAACTTACGTCTGAACAATTCAAACAAAAATTTCTGAATCATAAAAAGGAAAGTACATCCACTTGGCGAGATTTTGCGTTTGAAATAAGTCATTATTTTGACGAATGGTTAAGAGGACTCAAAATAACAAATTTTGACGAGCTCAGGGAACTAATGGTATCCGAGCAGATAAAACGTAGAGCGCCGTTTGAAATCAAAACACACTTCATAGATGACTGGCATCAATAAAAATGCGCAGAAGTTATAGTGAAAAAGTTAGAGGAATATGAGAGTGCGAGGTTGCAATTAGGAAAAATTGAGATACGGAATGTAAATAAATACAGAAAAAATGTTTCGCAAGATGAAACTCGATATAAAGGTGAATCGTCGAACTTTCGTGCTAACCAGAATAGTAGAAATGTTGATAATTGTTATAAAACTGTTGGTTATAGCACAAATGTCAATAAATATGTTAATAAGGTTGATCACATGATGTACCAAATAGAGATCCATATAAAAGTAATAGAATTAAGTGTTATGCATGTGGAAATTATGGGCATAAGAGTAATACTTGTACATATAATTTTAAAGGTGAAAATGCAAATGTGAATAAAACTGTAAATCAAATATATGTAGCAACTCCTAAGAAAATTGAAAAGAGTGTTCATATTGAAAAGTGTTATATTAATGCAGTAATAGACACTGGATCTGAAATAACTCTAATTAATGAGGAATGTTATCATAAAATAGGATCTCCTATATTGAATGGTAGTAAGATATATTTAAATGGAATAAGTCAACACAAAATAAGTACCGAAGGATTTTTCCGATCAGAAATTGTTATTGATAATTGAATTGTTATGATAAAAAACAAAGCATCAACAACTTCAGGCGTTGTCTAGAGATGGGCGATCCGCTCAGAAGCTGACTCAAAGAGTTAGCTCTTGACGGAGTGAGCGAGCGTTGATTCGTTAAAAAAGAGCTATATCTCTTTTTTAACCAATCAGAGCTCAAGAGCGGTAACTCTTTTTTAACGAATCAGAGCTTCCGCTCTAGAAGAGTCATTTCCGCATGCGATCACCAGCTCAGTGATTCTTTCGGGAGTTAATTCTTTTCGAGATCTGGCTCTTTTCGAGGTCTGGCTCTTTCGAAGAATCATTTCCGCATTCGATCTTTTGCGCTCACTGATTCTTTTGGGAGTTGATTCTTTTCGAGACCTGGCTCTTTTCGAGACCTGGCTCTTTTCGAGACCTGGCTCTTTTCGAGACCTGGCTCTTTTCGAGAACTGGCTGTTTTCGATAACTATCGCTCTCGAAGAGTCAAGAGAGACGCTCTTTTGCGCTCCCCAGCATTTTGTTACTTTTTTGAAGTTTCAACTTTTTAAATATCTATGTATTATCAGATCATAAATGTTATTTTTTTATTTTTTATTCCATTTTAGGTTGAAAGGGCGTTTTAACGGCTTAAGTCATATCACGCCTTTTAGCACTAATTAAAACTAGTTTTAAGATTGTTATTAAAACATATTCTAACAATTATTATATTATTTACTTAACATTAATATAACAATAATAAAACCTCGATATCTCGGGTGTGATATTATAAAGCTACACAAAATTAAATTAAACGTAACTTGTTTTTATTGCATTGCCTTAACAAAACAAGGCATTTTGAAAAAGTTTTAGGAAGAAGGGATTTGGATTTCGAAAATCTTTGTGACAACGAATATTCGAGGGTATAGTATACCTATATCTTAAAATAAATAGTTAAAAATCTTAAGTATTTGAATAAATTATTAATATTTTTATTATTTGATTACAAAATATCATTTAAATTATCAGAAAGTCTCATTTGGTTCCTAAGTGGTTTCAGCCCAGGACATTCTAGGAGGAGTTTTACGGAAAAAGGGTATCGTTAAACTTTAAAACTGACAACGCGGACAGAATTAAAGGTTCCCCAAACAAAAATTTCCCATAAATATTTTGACTTTCTCCAGAGCTTTTGAATTTCTTCTAAATTTTGTTCCCTTGCTATTGACGGCGGGCCGGGATCAATCCCCTAAGGGAAAGATCCGCGGACAATACCTCGTAATTTTGAACCATGGTCAGATGAGGAGACAACACGTGAGCTGGAACCCTCTCTCCAAACTTCCACACCAACCCAACGTGAGGACTTTTGGCCACGACAGATTTAAGGTGCACCAGCCGCCTCTACACCAAATGATCACGAACATCCATCCCCGGAATATATATATATATATATATATATATATATATATATATATATAGTACATTTTCTATACAAATGGATACTATTCACACTATTTCCAAAAGAGAAACCTCTCTAAAATTATGTTTGCAAAAAAAAAATTCTTTAAATTTAGATTCTGCCAGGTTTATGGTCTTTCAATGGCCAATTCCGGTGTTTTCCATACCTACTTCCTGTTTTCCCGCCTTGATTAAAATCTTAAATCTCTTCAAGTAATTAACAGAGAAAAAATCAACTATGTTTTGGAATGTCAAATAAGTACTTTATCCAATAAAATCGAAAATTTTTGGGAATTTTTGTCAAAAAGGACATTTTTAACGTGTTTGGATACCTTTATTGCTACTTTTGTAATCTCTTTGGGTTCATGATGGGAAGTACAAAAAAAAGTTGTCCTCAAAGTAATTTATTCTATATGGACAATTTTAAAGTTATATGAATTGGCATGGTTTTGGGCCATCAATTAAAGTTTACAGCTTAGCAGCCGTATGCTTCAATGCCTTTCGTCCCCAGGCCCCGTTTCCCTCCTTTTGTTGATTTTAGAGGCAAACTGCGCAATTGCTGGATGAGTGAGTGCTGCGTGGGTGTTCAAACACGCTTGGTGCCTCTTCGTCTGGCGCTCACGTGACAACGAGGGATGTTCGATGGCCCAAACATATTATATACCATTGAGTGGCTAGCCCGGCGTTGCCCGTAATACACAGTATTAAACTGGTGTAAAATTTTCCGCAGATTTCAAATCTGTTGAAGATATATTCAATTAAAAATTTATTTATTTAAAGAAAATCACATTGTTAGGTATCAATCTAAACTGAAATTTCAGCAGATTTCAAATACGATCAAATTTTTACTCCATCATTAACGGTCTAGGAGATAGAAAAAAGATTTTTGACCTCAGTTAAAAGATTTATCGTCTGGCTGGGAAATAAATCGCGCAAAATCAAAGCGGAAACGTAAACAATAATTTTCTACGTGTTCTGCGTATGAAAAAAACTTAGCATGATTCCTAACCCTGACTGCAAGGTCGCATGAGTAGAAAACGTTCTCCGCGTTTGAAAAATCGATGGAGAGTAAAATTATGAAATTCATTTAAAAATCTTCTCGATTGAATTTTAAAATTCGCCGTGACCCAAAAATTGGAAATAATTCTGACTACCTGTGTGCCAAATCTCGTTGTTGCAAGTGCCATAGAATCGTCGGGATTTTGCGGCCCCAAACAAACACTTTATTTTATAATAGTAGAGACATCTCGATATGTTATATATATTATTATACATCTGAAAGGAGCGGTGAGTCATGAAAAAGAGCTAGCTCTTTTTAGTGAGCGAGCGGTTCCGATCCGTTCCCTGAAAGGAATCATTTTTCCCATCACTAGCGTTGTCATAAATCACGGGGAAGAAGAGCGCGTGAGTTTCCCTCAACATCCCCTCGTAGACTTTCAAGTATCGAAGGCGCATGAAAATGACTCATCAGCAGGTGCTTTGTTACACTTTTGGAGCCGTAGCGTTGGATATGTCTAGCGAAGAGACAGATCTCTCCCAAAAATGAATCCCTGTTTACGAGAAAGAATCTGTCAAATTGTAGGAAATTATGTGCCTCAGCAAGTAACAAACACGGATGTTAAGATGAGAATTCTTCTGACGGACGAAGTTCCAGTTAGTCAGCGTTCTCGGCGGTTGCCGATTACTGAACAACTTATAGTTGAAAAACAAATCCAAGAGTGGTTAGAAAAAGGTATAATTAAAAACAGCTGTTCGGAATATTCTGCCCCTATAGTGCTTTGTAAGAAAAAAGATGGGAATCACAGACTTTGTGTCGATTTCCGAAAGCTCAACAAAAAAATAATTAAGGACCGTTTCCCGTTACCTCTAATCGAAGACGTGTTGGACAAATTGGAGGACTCGCAAGTCTTCACAACGTTAGATTTGAAAAACGGCTTTTTTCACGTCGACATAGAAAAGGAGAGTACAAGGTACACCTCTTTTGTTACCCATGAGGGACAGTATGAGTTTTTAAAGACACCTTTTGGATTGTCAACCAGTCCAAGTGTATTTGAAAGATATATTTTTCATGTTTTTAAGGATTTGTTAAAAGATAAAACTGTTATTATTTATGTAGATGACATAATCATACCAGCCATGAATGAGGTAGAGGGTAAGGTCCGATGAGGTGATCTCCCATAATACCGGCCCATACATTGACCGAAAATCGAATCTGTGCTGCACGACGTCCTATTGCATGCGGGTTCTCGACCTCCCAGATATGGTCGTTATGCGTGTTGAAAATTCCTTCCCTTGTGAAGGAAGCCTCATCGGAAAACAACACTTCAGCAGGAAAAAGGGGATTTGTAGCACATTTTCCAAGGTACCACTGTGCGAAAGCAATACGAGGTGCATAATCCTCCGGTTGCTGTGTCTGGACACGCTGCACGTTAAACGGATGCATGTCTTCTCGGAGAATCCTCCAGACGCTGCAATGGGAAACCCCGACTGCGTTTGCTACACTTCGTGTACTCGTTCTTGGATTCCCCTGTACATGCTGCAGCACATTCTGTTCGACGTCTGCAGTCCGTGCTGTTTTTACCCTGTCCCTTGTCAGCTCTTTCTAATGAACCTGTCTCAGCTAACCTCTGGTGCAGTCTTGCAAAGAAATTATGACTGGGGATACGCCTCGTCGGATATCGTTCCGCGTACAAACGCTGTGCGGCTGACCCACTACAATTTGCAGCCTCGTACGCCAAATGCATATCGGCTAACTCTGCGATCGTGTAATCATCCATCCTACTAACTTGGCGTTCTTGTGCGAAATGACGATTCCCTACACGAAAGCTCGGGATTTTCGCACAACGCCATCTACCGCGCCAGGAAAGCATTTCTGACTGCCCATTGGCATATGATTTTGGTCCCTCTTAGAAGTTCTGAAACGGTTCACTGAAACACCCTGTATATATATATATATATATATATATACAAAAGATTTATTAATATCAACACCTACACACACACAACCCATGAATAATTATTTTTCATAATTTCCTCAGAGCCATGGGAATTGCTTTTCAAATTTATTTTTTTACTATTTATGAATATATTTTTGAATAGGGGCTGGGGGTTTTCATATTTTTTTTTTGACTCGTTGCATAGGATGTATGATGTTAGCATATAAGTTAGATTGTGTAATTGATGGCATTTGGTGGTAACTTTTAGGCTTGTTGTTGTTCATATCCCGGCTGCGGCTTCGGGTTTCATTTCGTTTCTGCTTTGTTTTACTTGCTTTTTGGTGGTGTTTGGGGGAGTGTATGAGCAATTTTTTCAGCCTAATGCCGCTCATATGTAGAAAACACCATTTTAGTTTGGGTCAGGCTCCTCCCTGATGACGCCCTGATCCACCAGCATTTCTTCATATTTTTTTTATCATTTTTTAAGATTTTTATTGGAATTTTGTTTGGAAATTCTTGTGTTCTTGAAATTATATTGTTTATAATGCTATGTCTGCAGCTTCAGAGCGCTTGCATGGGTAGTTTCGGTTTCTGGTTAATGCACCCCGTCTGTTTGGTTATTTTTTGTGTGTTACGTAACTGTTATTTTGTATATCTATATAAATAAGAATGGAGTGTTTGTTTGTACATTCAATATTTTCGACGCATTTCAAGTTTTCTATCCGTTTTGGACCCTTCTGATGCAGAATCCGCCTTTTTCTCGTTTGGTGTCTGTCTGTCTGTCTGTATGTTGTGCCCTATACACATCCACGCGGTTTAAGATATTTTCATGGAAATTTGCATACAGAGAGTACTTATCTTGATTTAGTGAGTGGAATTGGTTGCGAAAGTCTGTCTGTCCGTCTTTCTATGTCTTTTTCTATGCTCGATTTTGTGTTTGTGTAAGCATCACATGAATTGTATTCCAGATATTTGATTGCATTGTATTTAATTTTATACATTATCTAATAATTTATTGAATGCAATATAAACATTTCTTTATTGTTATATTTAGACGAGTTTCATGCTAAAACACCTGAGTAAGTATACTTAAATCAACCATAATTTGGTAGTTTTGGAAAAATTGGAATGTCTATTGAATATTACGATTAATTCGATTGCTTTACCAGTACTGCTGAAAAAGTAATTATTCTTCAAAAAATTATTTTTTTTTATGGAATTTCAGCTCTGATACTTCATTTATTTCGAGTCTTATTTTTATTCTTTGCGCAATGAAAACGATTTCCGAAAATTTGGGACAGACGATATTTTTCAATGAAACGAGAATGAACACGATCGCGCGAGCAGTGATATTTTTTCTGGTTCTTTCGCTCTGAATTAATTTCACATTTCTAAATTTTGTACACTTTTAGTTGTAAGTTGTGGCAACGGTGCGAGATCAAGAGATAAAATTGAATCACAAATTAATATCTTTGGAACAATTTTTTACGACATCTTTTATTTTGTTTTACTTCGCTGTTTCCTGTTTTAAATATTTATTATTTTAATAAATGTGTTTTCCTTCTCATCACCACAAAGTATTAGACTTGAAAATGTTAGGTAAGTCAGTATAAATTTTCAGTAAATTTTAAGTGTAGTTATGCCGTTATTTAAAGAATAATGCCGTTATTTAAAGAATAATAATGTTTAAAAAATCAAAATTAAAATTTTTCAAACATTAAAAATTCGTTTTCATAATGACAGGAGAAGATTGCAAAATTTCACTATGTCACATACCGGATGCAAGAGTGCAACAGGTAAAACAATATTGTTTTGTTCACTATGAGTGCGAGAGCACTCGCCGTAAATCGTAATTTTTAATTAATTGAGTTTAACATCAAAAGAACTCAAAGGGAATTCCAAATCTCAAATCGTCTTTTATAGTAGTAACCTTAGTGTCACCTTTCGTCATTCTGTAGCTTTGTCATACAGCAAGGGTGCGATGTATGTGAAATGTATTACATGAATGGATATGCATGTGTAGGATTTGTTTCCAAAGTAAGTTGTAGAAATTATAAAGATGGCGAAAGGTATTCAAATAAATTTTTATTCTACAAAAAACGTAAGTTATTATATTATTTTGATTATCTCTTCAATTTAGAGTAAACCTATTCAAACTGAGTAAGGTCGGGTATTTTGCTAGTATATATATAAAATCAACAATCGTTTACAGAATAATGAAGTTTAATTAGCTGATGAACATGTAGTTATTATTTACAGGATGGGATGGCTAAAACAATGTAAGTAAGTTCAATGCAGTTCGAGGAGATTGCACAGTTCAAGTATCAAGTCTTTCTTATGTCCATTATCGGCGCTCGTCGTTCCAAGCCGCTCGTCGTCGCGGTTCAGCGCACACGTCTTTCTGCTTGCGATTTCGTCTTGCGTCTGCGTCACTTCTGGATCTCGGCGTTGCGCAGATGCGCGGTGTGGCTGCGCAGTGGTAGGAGATGACTTCAGCGTGGAGGTGCCCTCTAGTGGCAGTCAGAGGCTGGGCACCACAATTCGGCCATCCTGGGTGCGACTGGACCACCAGGCGTTTCTGAAAACATACAAAAAAGAGGCAAAAGCAGAAGCAATGTTCAAAATCCGTCAATCTCTGTAAAACAAATGTATCTGGGTTATAGAGCTCTGAAATGTCCTTCAGCTCTGGAAATGATTAAATGAGCCAAATCGTCTTCTAGCTTCATTTGTCGTCTTTAAACGTCGTTCTTCGTCTTTCTTTCAAACGTCTTCCGTCTTTTTCAAACTTCCTACGTCTTCTTCAGCTTCTTTCGTCTTTAACTTCTTTCAACGTCTTTAACTTCTTTCTTCTTTAAACGTCTTTCGTCTTTAACTTCTTTCGGTTTGTCATCTTTAAAAATATGGTACCTTCTTCCTCCTTTCCTTTGACTCATCTTAGCAAACTCTTAAATCCAATTCCACGGTTTAAGAAATTCGGCATATGTTGTAGTGAGGTCCTTCACGATATCCTTCTTTTACAACGTCGTACGTATTTCCTCCTTTAATTCTGGTGATTCTATGGGGTCCAAAGTACTTTGCTTTTAGTTTCAAGTTCTTATTTTCTTCTTTTTGCAAGGGGTGCAAACGACTCTCTTTCTTTCTCTTTTTGTGATTCACTAAAACGCGATGTACACAATTGGCTATGGTTTTTTCAATCTTTTGTCTAAGCTTGGGGATGAAATAGTACTCTTCAATTAATGGTAGGGGAAATCCTTCCTTTACAATTACTTTATTTAATCTTCTATAGTCAATCCTTTTTCTTTACAATTACAACTGGGCTGCAATATTCTGAAGAACTTGGTTCTACTTTCCCTTGATCTAACC
This sequence comes from Metellina segmentata, assembly GCA_947359465.1. NCBI lineage: Eukaryota > Metazoa > Arthropoda > Arachnida > Araneae > Tetragnathidae > Metellina > Metellina segmentata. Next base: position 9,775,646 of record OX375876.1, on the reverse strand, counting down.
ATTCAGTAACTTGCGCTTCGACGATCTTTTTCTCTGAAAATGGTAACCTACGTGGCTGATGAGATACAGGTTCATTATTTTTTACCAATATATTCAATTCAACATTTGTTGTTTTTGTTTTGTGTGGTTCATAATTCGAAACTAATTGTTGTATCTTTTCTTTTAAGATATTTGGAAAGTCAGGTTCAATATTTACATCAACATCGTCACCAGTTGACAAATCAATTGGTAAAATAGACAAAGTATTTATTTCCTCAACACACTGGGATTTATTTTTCAGAGTAATTCCGTTTTCGTTAATTAATGTTAACCAACATTAACACATTTAGTCCAATAATAGCGTCACAAGTCATAACATTATTTTCTACTACGCATATATCTGCATCACCCTCAAAATTATTTATTTGAACGTTTCCTTTAAAATAGCCTAACGATTCTACTCGGCATTTTCCAAAACCAGTCAAAGTAGAATTCAACGGGCATAAATCCTTAATAGTCAATTTGTCAAAAACAGATTTACGAATAAGAGTAGCCTGACTTCCAGTATCTATCAATGAATTAACACTTGAACCATTAATCCTAACCATTTTCATTACTTTCGATTTTACGCTAACATCCAAAATGGCTACTTCCGTTTTCGAATTCCTTCTACATTCCGAAGCCTTGTGACCAAACGTGCCACATTGAAAACATTTAAGTCCTTTATCTTTATGAGTACAAAATCTAGATATATGATCTTTTGATCCACAATTAAAACAAATCTTATTGCTACGATTTTCAGAACCATTGATTTTCGTTGTTAACCGAGTGCAAATTGATCTAACCGAAGTACGCTTTGCCCGATCTAAATCCATGTTTCAGATATCAATTAACAATTTAAAAAAGTATTCCAATAGGGCACCTACCTCGATCAAAGGAGCCGGTCCGAGTTATTCCTATTCAAAGTCCATTTTCAATTCCGGATTAGTTTCATAATCGCGTCCGGTGGTCATCATGTTTTAGTGCTGGTGGTCCAGAATTAAAAACGACTGCGACGAGGATGGCCTTTTATATTATTTATTTTAAAATTGACATCGAGCACACACAATAATACAAACGAAGGACGGAAACACATAGTGTGTCTTACACCAATGAGGACAGCTAACGTAATGACTGACGCAACAGCCTTTTTCCTCTCCCCTAGGGAAGAACATTTTTCTTTACAAAAAGGGATTAAATCCCTACACCGTCTCCCTCCTTTATTTGATTTTAGAGGCAAACTGCGCAATTGCTGGATGAGTGAGTGCTGCGTGGGTGTTCAAGCATGCTTGGCGCCTCTTCGTCTGGCGCTCGCGTGACAACGAGGGATGTTCGATGACCCAAACATATTATATACCATTCAGTGGCTAGCCCGTGATACAAGGTATTAATCTGGTGTAAAATTTTCCGCAGATTTCAAATCTGTTGAAGATATCTTCATTTAAAAATTTATTTATTAAAAGAAAATCATATTGTTAGGTATCAATCTAAACTGAAATTTCCGCAGATTTCAAATCCGCTGAAATTTTTACTCCATCTTTAACGGTCTAGGAGATAGAAAAAAGATTTTTGACCTCAGTTAAAAGATTTATCGTCTGGCTGAAAAATCAATCGCGCAAAATCAAAGCGGAAACGAAAAAAAAAAATTCTACGCGTTCTGCGGATGAAAAAAATTTTGCATAATTCCTAACCCTGACAGCAAGGTCGCATGAGTAGAAAACGTTCTCCGCGTTTGAAAAATCGATGGAGAGAAAAATTATGAAATTCATTTTAAAATCTTCTAAATTGAATTTTAAAATTCGCCGTGACCCAAAAATTGCAAATAATTCGGACTACCTGTGTGCCAAATCTCATTGTTGCAAGTGCCATAGAATCGTCTTGATTTTGCGGCCCCAAATAAACAAACAAACACTTTCTTTTATAATAGTAGAGACATCTCGATATGTTATATACATTATTATACATCTCAAAGGAGCGGTGAGTCATTAAAAAGAGCTAGCTCTTTTTAGTGAGCAAGCGGTTCCGATCACTGCCTCCTAGAAGAGAAAGCCTTCTGTATGAGTGAACGAAACGTCGTGACGTCATGAATCGGAGGCGATGCTTCAAGTGACTCGATACGAAGTTTCTAGTGAACGCCGGTAGCTAACGCAAGCATTATGGCGATGGCAAGCGAAAAACGTGTAATAATGATCTATAGAAGTGCAAGGAACAACTGAAGTCTTCATTGCTTTTCAACAAAGCCTCAAAGGTAAGAGAATGAATCTTAATTTCTTAATATTTAAGTTTGTGTGTGCTATTAACACCTTAGTACATACTTAAGTGTAGGCTTAAGAGGTTTTTCTGTTTGCTTTGAAGTTTTGCTATTGTTGCTTTTATTTCTGTTAATGTTTTACTGTAGTCCATTTTCTCGTTTGCTGTTTGAATATTTATTTTGTTAAAACGAGTATTAAAGACAGACGGAAAAATTTTGTTTCAGAAACATTTATGCTCACAGGCTATAGCATTAAAACTTATTTATAGTTATCATCGAATAAATTTACTTGTTTTCTGTGACATTTAATTACATAGTTGTTTGTTTTATTTAGGCAGAATCACTGAATGGTGTAAAAATTAAACTCAGCTTTCGAGAAGAGATATTCTTTGAGAAGATTTCATTTGTACAAGGTACGTATATGTATTAATTCCTTCACTGTATATACTAAAATGTATTTCATGTCTTTAGAGAAACAAGTTTTGAAATGATGGTGTATTTATTATAATCTTATTGGGATTATACCTCGCAAGGATTTCATCTGTACACCGTATTTTACATGTAGTATGTATCAATTGTAATACTTCATGCTCAATAAGAGTTTCAGTACTGTAGAACTCCGACTATCTAGATCAATTGGGACCAAACCCTATTTGAATAATTCACGATGAAAAGGTTTTATCTTGGTAAAAATTGGTTAGGCTATTTTGCTTTAGTATGTAATGTAATTTAATGACTGACATTTTTTTTTATATTATGTACTTGCATACTGTATTAAAATGTAACATTACTTGAACATATCGGTCAAGTTACGCTGTCTGTACTCGTTTTCGTGCAGCCAAGCTTCGCATGCGCTTGAGCAGAGTAGCTGTAGATTGCTTTGTCAAGGCACTCAAGCGTCTTACTAGCTGACGGTCCAGCATCTGGTTGAGTAGCAATATCGTCATCTTCCTGTTCATCGTCACTGAGAATTTGATATCCAGGATCCGAAGAATCACTCATGTCCTCTACACCGCACTCGAAACATCCAGGAATTTTTGCTATGATGTTTCTAATGTTCTGAACCGACATTTCATCCTCTTAGGTTTTTTTATTCACCGATAAGAAATTTTTAAAATGCGAATTTTGCTGATTTCATTTTTTTCTCAAAGAGATTCAGATAACTTTAGTTTGGATACTTGGAGTTCTACTGTATTTATATTGTGAAAGTTGAATTATTTTTCAAACTAGTAGCTTTACATGACCTCTACAAGTTAAATTAATACTGCATAGATAAGTTAATGTAAAAAGATGTTTTAACTATGGAAAGAAAAAAATATTTAGATTTGAAGACATAAAATATCTATAGATATAATTCTCTTACGTGGCACGCAAAAAAGACGTTATTTGTTTTCGCGTTTTGGCAACATTGTACGATTCTTTGTTTATCCCAAAGCCTCGCGCTTCAATTGAATTTGTAGCGTTATCGGATGAAATTTTATTGAAAAATAAATGAATTTTAGTCAAGCTTTTGCAGTAAATAATAGAAATCAAAGAAAACGGAGGATCTTTTCAGGGTCATTTAAAAAAAAGGTCCGTTTTGGGGCAAACTATTATAGTTCAACAAGACGTTTGCATTACAACTTTCGACAACAAACTCAATGAAAAAACGTGGGTGGCTCGAGTGCTGGGTAAATGTACACACAACCAACATGCTGGGTTTTCAATTTCCAAATCAACGCTCACATTTCGAGTCAAAATTTGCTCAAAGTTTCCATTTGAATTCTGATTCCAGAGGTACTGTAAATATCTTTTCTGAAAAACAGCATAAAATTTAGATTTGAAAAATATTTTTTTGGAATATCATATTTTGTTAACAATTCCTTCTGCTAGGACACATGTCTTCATAGATGCGAGAGAAGCGAGCATAGGTTCGTGCAGCGAACCAATGAGGATTGCGAAGCAATCCTCTGGGGGTTGGCGAGCGTTAGCGAGCAGGGGGCGGGCCCCCTAGTTTAATTTAAATATTGAACTCGAACATTAATGGAATGCATGCCAATATCCAGTATTTGAAGACTTCGTTTAATTTAAAATATGTAATTTGTATTGGCTGAATTTTAGAGAAACTCTTTGCGCACAGGTATAAAAATATTATTTATCTTTACAGCTTGATAAAGTAGGAAGAGCTGTTATTGTGAGCTTTAAAAATGTTAACTCTTCGTTGTTTTTTTATAGGTTTGACAGAAGCATTTCCTGATTGTTAACCAAGTTCACTGGTCTTCCCAGAGTCTATATTAGGCAGCACATTACGGATGAGAGTGAAAGCTTGCAGCCTACAAAAGAAGGAATTTCCCTTTAGCCGAAAGTGTGGAATTATTTTATAAGCAAAGTGAATAAACATTTCCCTTTTGGCACTGGAATCTGGAAAGAGACCTGTGTAGGTCAAACGTTGTGGGAGATACATTGCTCAATCTACAACGACTTTCGAAAATGTGACAAGTGTTTTCATTTTGTGCCCGTTTGGGTTGCGTTGGGAGCAAATCTTCAAAATCTGCGAGAACTACCAGCGTGTTGCTGACGTGTGAATAGTTCACTATTCAAATACTCGGTATTATTTAATAACTCACGAACTTGCAAGGTGTTCGCCATTAAATGCCATAGAGGATTACAACGGAGACATTGACAATCCAGAAGGGGTTTATGACTTGAAAATGCTTTGTGTGCCCACATTCAGGACATATTTTCAAACAGTGTATCCAAAGCAGTGAATTGTTTTGGTTGTAATAATCACATTATGAACGACGTCGCTCATACCTGCTTAGATGTAAGTAAGGACGATTCTTTTCTAAGTACTTTATTTCTACTCTTTATGGTATTGATTGGTGCAGTTTTGCTGCAACTTTTGTGCAAAAATATAGTATGTTATTAAATTTCAGTAATTTAATATTAGTAGCTGATTTTTTTTAATGTTTAAATGTAAATGAACTCATAGAATATGAGAAATGTGTGTAAATTCCATCTCTCCATTATTTACATTAGTGTAATGTGTTGTTTTCCTTTTAATTGCTGGAAAATGAATAAAATTTGTTGATTCTTATTAAACTTGTAAACTTTTAATTTATTTTTATTTTCATGCTTTTTATTATGTATTTTACTAACTTGTTTCTTTGTGTACAGTATGCTTACCAGTGTTTGATTTAATTTGTTATTGCTAGTTGTTTTGAATATTAAATACCATTTTTTAAAATATAAACTTCAGTTTTAGATCTACTATGTAATAAGTAAGTCATTTTACGTCTTGAAGCAGTTTCTGATAATAACTCAATTAACAGCAAAACAATATCCTTCTTTTATCCACAGGCAATGTATTTCCCTGATTTTTATTTTCACTCTAAAAGTGATGCACTGCTCCTTTCTTACACTGAAGAAACTTTATGGAAATGAATCAGGGAACTTATCAAAATATGGTTTCTTTTTAAGTAGAAAAGCATTATGGCCATCAAGTTTAGAAAGGCAAAAGGTTAATTTATCACTGCAGGTTTTTAATTGCCATATAAATCTAAGTCTTGTTGAACTTGGCCCAGTGCATTATTTAACACATTTTAAAAGTACTGCTACATACATAGGAATATTTTCTTCCTGTTTTGATATCGTAAATGTTAAGACCTCTTATAAAGGAAAAACATTCATGGAATATTATGTGTGAGCCATTAACGTCCAATGAATTGGATCATGATTTTTCTTACTAAATTCATGCATTGGTTGGATTTGTGGAAAGAAATAATGTGACACAGGTCATTTAACTAGACACTTAAGGCATTAACATTGACAACTACCTATCAAATAGAACTTATTAGGTATTGTACAACAGAGCTTGGCATGTTGTATTTATTACCAGGGGAAATTCAGACTGGTGAATTAGAGTGTCGTTTCAGTTGGTATCGTCTAATGGCTGGTATACAATACCATACTATATCTATTAGGCAGGTGGTGCTTCTAACGGAACAATTAGCATTGATAGTTTTGTTAAGGATCTAGATCCTAGACAATTCAGATAGTTTCAATCATATTCAAGATTTCCTGAAATATCTTCAACAAATGCAGATATTTCAAATATCAAAGGTTTGTTACCTGTTTGAAAACATATTTAGCTAAGTACTTTTCATATTCAGTCTTAAAATGACTGAAATGTTAGAGTTGTAAATAAACCATTAGACAAAAATGAATCTTTCAAATTCATAATTTTTAGTGATAGAGGAGGATTATTGTACCCTTCAAATTCTGTTGTTAACATTGTTGTACATTATTACATTATTGTTGACAAACTTGTTAGAAAGTATAAAATAGATTTTTTTTAACGTGTCTAATCAAAGACATTTGGTAGCAACATTAACTCAAGATATACTGCAAGACAAAGAAATGCTTAATGAAAGTGTTTGTGGACATTTTTCTTCCAAAATAATGAGTTTAATAAGTTCCTCAACTAACACTTTGTCAAATAACTATTCCAAATCTAAAAAAGATAATATTAAAAAAGTGGTAAACAAAAGAAAATTAAAGACTAACAAAATAGTTATTTGTAATTTTTATACTTATATTGCTGTAATTTAGATAGATTGTTTTATGAATAAATATTTTTGGAAATTATTGGTTCAGTTTTTATGTAACATACAAGTATCTAATACTATTCCAAGATGAAATTGGGCTTAATGAATAAGTATTTTTGTTAAATAATATTTATATGAATGCTGATGGAATGATTACATATAAATTCATATGATATGAATATAATAGGACAAATGTAATATTTACTTAATCATACTGATTTCACTAATTTTTAATTATTGATCTTCATAGCTTATTTCAATAAATACTTAAATTTTATATTTCTGGAATTATTGAGACACCTATTTTAATAATTGGTTTTCCTTTAAGAAATACTATTTTTAAGTATAATAGGGCTTTTTGGTATGACTTAAGTATTTTTGTTAAATAATTTGTGTTGAAGGCTGAATAGGATGAATTTAGCTCCTATTGATAATATTTTTAATTACTCCGATGGTTTTATGATGGAAATGATTTAATGACAACTTGAAGTCACAGTATTTTTTCAAATTTTGAAATGTTTGCGAAATAAAAAAAAATCTTTAAACTGCTCCCATTTAAATCGTAAGTACTTTTTTCGCAAAACATCGTGAATAAACAAGTTTTTTTGCTTGTTCATGTTTTCATAAAATATGGGAACTTGATTATTCAACTTAATCCTTAATGTAATAAAAAACTCCGTGCTATTTAGTAAACATCCAATTAAGAATGAAAAGGTTTTCAAGTTCCGAAAGTTCACACATCCCATACAACTCCGCGTGAAGAAATTCATCGCCTCCGTGTTATGACGTCACAATCCAGACAAAAGGCTTTCTTCTCTAGGAGGCAGTGATCCGATCCGATCCATGAAAAGAATCATTTTTCCCATCACTAACTACTATGTATTTCTTCGACAAAATCGTATTATTGAAAAATTTTAACAAAAAATATAAGCATTCCGTTGCTACGAGTGACTAGAGATACTTTACATTCAACCAATCAGATTCAGTCCCAGTTTGAATCACAACCACAGTTTTGAATCACAGAAATTCGTCAGTAGCAGTCACAGTTCTAACTGTTACTGTCAAATCACTGTTAGTAACATCCCTACATCGAGTATTCCAGTTGGGGCGATAAATACGACAAGCGATTCAAAGTAGATCGTTTCAAGAACTCATAAGTTGTTTCATAGGCTGATTAAATCACGTGGTGTTTGGCGTCTTGAAAGCCTATCTCTACACAGATTTGGCAATTGCTCTTTGCTTTGGCATCCATAATAGATCCGAAGACTTTTTCACAAGACTTGCAGGGGAAACTTTTGTTGCTGCTTTTTTGCAAAGACACCCCATGAACTCTTGCTTCATGAGCCTTCAAATATCGCTTGACATAAAATCCCGTACCACAAATTTCGCAATTAAATTCCATACTTAATGAGATCTATTGTGCACGTGGTTTACACACATAAAGTGTTTATGGGTGGGTAAAGGTGGGAGCCGAAAATTGAATCCTTTTATTATATAAGTTAATAATTATATAAGTTAGTGTTTTATGTATGCTTTTTGTTACATCAGAATGGTCCTACCCAGGTAGCACAACAACATTGGCCAACATTCTACCAATATTGGCCGATGTTTTGAATGTCGAAATTACGATATCTGTCGATATTGGCAGATATCGTTTAGTTTTATAAAACGAGGAAGACTGTAAATAACGCTTTTGATAACATTATAATCATGTAATAATACTGTACATAATGACACCATGTTGTCTTACCCATATTTTTTATTTAATTTAAACATTACGCAATTTTTCCCGATATTGTACTGATATTTGGCGACGTTGTGAAAACAATATCCAAAAAACTATGTTGAGCTAATGTTGGCCGATATTTAATTTTGAGCTCTTAAGCTATGCTTGGTCACGTGTTCGTTGTTTGAATCTAGCAGTAAATAAGAGCAGTCATCCCTAAAGGTGCAAGTCCTATAAGGTAAGGATATTTCTGTACATTATTTTGTGATGTTAGTAATATTTGAACACGAATAATTAAACATATTCACTTGTTCCATTGATGAAGTTTTAGCCCGTGTTTGTAGTTTGTTACATTGTCAGTATACTATTTTTTAATGTGTAAATATTCATCGTTTACTGTATCAAATTCTCAAGTTACATTCGATTTTGTGCAATGCTATTTTCATCTTTTATTGTTATAGATTATTTTGTTTTGGAAAGTAAGTTATCAGTATGTTAGCAGAGTTCTGTTTGCATTAATTATTAATATTAGTGGGACATTTTCAAAGTAGGTTTAAATATATTGTTCAAGCATAACATAACATTTAAAAATTTAACTGATTTTTGTTTTATATAAAGACTATACCAAATGTTTCTAACATAAAAAAAAAAAAAATCAATAAATATATTTGAGATGTGAAGTTTTAAAATTGTGACCATGGGTAAAACTGCTCGTTCTTTTCAAGTTTTGTGTGATTTGATTAATTTCATTAAAAAAAAACTAACTAAAAAGGTGAAGTATTGTGAATATTATTCATGTTAAAAAATTAGTTTACACCAAATTTTTCTTCTAAAAATTAATAAATCATTTAAATTATATAAATTTGAGTGTACCAAATATATACTTTTTGTCCTAACTTTTTATCATTTAAGATTTATAACTTTAAAAAAAATTTGCAGCTTATATTCAGTGATAAAACAAAACTATACATAATTTTACTAGCTATTTCTTTCTTTTTAAAGAACATCAGTATGGCATCACTACGACTGTTTTTTGTCATTGTTCTCCATAGGGAAATGAAGATCTATGCACTAGATGTTAAGACTGTTTTGAATGGTGAACTCGATGAAATCTTATTTAGGGTACAACCCATGGGCTACAACGACAACTATAGTCGTGTTTGCAAATTTTTAAAAAGTCTTTAAAAACTGAAACAGGCACAGTGACAGTGGTACACATGGGTTGACGAGCAGGGGTGGAGCCCCCTAGTAGTGCTGTATGTTGATGACCTACTGATTGCTGGTTCCTATGAATCAGTGGTCATGGTGGTGATACAACTTATAAGAGATGAGTTCGAAATGTCCAAGGCTTAAGTTGTGAAAGATTTTTTGGGCATATGTATAAAGTTTTCTCAGCAACAACTTTGCTTAGAGGAAAAGACCTATGTTGAGAAAATTTAAATAAATTCAAAATGACTCAGTGTAAACCAGCCGACACTCCTCTAGTGCCTAAAGCGACACCATCGTGTTTCGTGCAAGGTGAAACTTTCCATGGACCCAATCAGGAACTTGTAGGTGCATTATTGTACCTATCCATGACAATACATCCAGATATTTTTTATTACTGTCTGAGCCAAATTCAAGAGCAGCCAATAGAAGCCGCCTGGACTGGTCTGAAAAGAGTTTTAAGATACCTGAAAGGGACTTTAGTACTTTATCTGGTGTTTCCTATTTCTAGCAGTGATTTTATTATTAATGTATATGTTGATGCAGATTGGGGGCTGATGCACATGACAGAAAATCTCTATCGGGGTATATAATTTTCTTAAATGATTGTCCTGTGACTTAGTGTGTGAAAAAGTAGACATCCATTACTTAATCTTCTACTTAGGAAGAAATTTTGGCTTTGGCTAAAGCTATGCAGGATGTATTTGTGCTACACAACATTAATTAAGCACATATTTAAAGCAATAATCAATTTAAAAAAATGTTTTTATTTGCAATTCAATCTGTCATTTTTCAATATTTTTGGTGAAATAAATTTTTACAATATTGTTATAGTATATGCAAAAGACCTAGGGAGAGATTTTAAAAAATTTATTTACGACTTTTCATAAAAAAAATATTTTACTTGTTATGTGTTAAATTTCTATAAAAATGTCAAATTTTTTGTTTATTAATTTTTCTGAACTATTCATACAAAAAGCTCTCTCTGTGTCTATCAAATAGTTATTCATGATCTAAAAAATGTAAACAGTTTAACTCTAAGTGCATTTATCAAAAAGCCTTAGTACTTTGAACTTTGGCAAAATTGCAAAAAACTGATTTTGAGATAATTGCATTTTAAGTACAAAATACAACAAAAGTTAACAACTTATTTTTTGCTAGTGCTATTTTATTTTAGTAATTTCTATTACATTAAGACATTTATCAAAACAAGAGTTTTTACAGTAAGCTGATATATATATTTTTTAAAGCCAGTTTTAACTCTGATGACAACTGAGAGATTTGTGATAATTCACTGAAAATTATTTATTTCTTGTTAAATGACCTGAAAAAAAAATATTTTATTGGATCAGTACTATTTTAAAATAAACCACCACTGAAAAACTGCACCTTCTCTTTTTCTACAGCTATTTTTGTTCTGTAAACGAGCCTTTTTTTGTATTGATACGCATGCGACAAAATTTTGTGCTTCAGCCAGTCATTAAGGCCATATTAAATGAAAATAATTGTGCCAGATTAAAACACTTCGATATTAAATTGAAGTATGTTCATGATATTGTAAAATTATTAAACATTTATACTGTATATGTTGCAACTGAATACCAAATTGCTGATTTGTTTACAAAATCTTAACATAAACCTAGACTGAACTAAGACAAAAATGTATGTTAATGTTTTTAGGGAGGGTGTTAAGAATAATTACTAACTGTAACTCATCTTTGCTTAGCAATCGGGTAACACTTGTTCTAATTGTCTACTTCTGTTGTGTCACAGGTTGCTGTTTGCGTTCTTATTCATGACTTGTTGTCATGCCTTTATCTGTCAGAGTTGTTTGGAAAAGCATTCGCTGGTGCGGCAGTTTGAGATGGCCGAAGAATTCACCCATCGGATAATCTGACTTGTTGAAGGGGTGATTCCGAAGAGTGTACCTGATTGGAATGTTTGACAGTTCCCAGGGTTTAATCTGTCTTAAGAATAAAAAAAATTATTTTAATTGTGATTTGTGAATTTTTTTAAAACTTATGGAAAATTCTTTTTAAATGAAATTTGTAAGAACTGTTCATTTTTCTGCCAATATGCAATGTGCCCTTTTTTTTCTTATTTAACATTTCTAACAATATTGATTTTTTAACAGAAGTTTCGGGAAGTAATCCATTTTGAGATTAAATCAAAATTATATAAATCTGAATCAGTTCTTAGAATTACATACCATGCAACTGTTTATCAAGTTGTATTGTAATACAAGCATCAGCTTGATGTTTGTATAGATTTTACTGGTTTGAGCTATAGATTATAATATTGGTAACAATAAGTTTTAATAGCCTTAGATTTCTACAAAAGAAATGGAACAATAATTTCAAATATGCACTTAATAAAATAAATTAAAATATTAGCTGCTATATCAGCAGCTTAGCTAACATTTTTGACAGGAATATTTTTCTAAAACAATGTTCTGAATTGAAATCACAATAAAAATGGTACATGTACGTGTTTTATGTTTGCAATTTTTTTTCAAGCTACCAAAGAGTACATTTAAAGGGAAAAATGGATTTTAGAAAGTCTGATTTGATAATGAATGCCTGTTTAGGTTTTAAAAAGCCAAGTTGTACACAATTTTCTTTTATGTACTAAACAATACAACAGTTACACAAATTGTAATAAAAACATATTTTTAATAATTTAAAATTTTTGTTCTCTTTAATGTTCTAAAATATTGTACTATATAAATATTTTTTTAATGATTAATATTTTTTAAATTTTACAAAATTTAAGATGGTTGTAATCTTGTGTACCCTCTAAATAAACAATCACATGCCATAAGAAGAAAATGTAATTAAAATATCCCAATATTATGTAGCAGATATTGAATAATGTTGAAAAAAAAACATTGAGAAGTATCTTAAAAAAGCTAATATTGAGCAATGATAAAAAACGAACATTGAATGTCAAGAAAACAATATCTATCAATGTCGTAAAACGACATTGGGGCGATGTCGCCAGGGGGGGGGTCATTTTTACGTTGGCCAATGTCGAGAAATACTACTAACAACAACCATACAACATATATATGAGGAGTCAGTCAGTGTCAACTTGTCGGACATTTACGCTGAGGCGCAAGAGTGTTGCCTAGATTTTGGCGAAATAGTAACCCTAGCAACCTCTTCACTGAATAACTACGTCATTCTTTTCGACGAATCAGATCAAAGACAGGTAACTGAGACAATCTGAATTGAACCGCTTGTATAAATACGTCCTAAAGGCTCGCGCAAATTCGCCAATTCTTGGATTCGGAAATGGGTACAACAGCTGTATTACGAAATTATGTTTTCCTCCTGTCGCTCGGATCTTTCTCTCGTATAGGTTTCTTCCCAGACTGGTCTCAGGTGTTGCTCATCTGACCGTGGTTCAAAATTACGAGGTGTTGTCCTCGGATCTTTCCCTCAAGGGACTGATCCCGGACCGTCGTCAATAGCCCGTTGTGTTGCTCTAGTACGACGTTAACTAAAATTACCATTACCACCCCATTTTACGCCGACCAACCGGTATAGTGGTTAATGTGTTAGCCTCTAGATCGGAAGGTTCCTGGTTCGAATCCGGGTCCTGGCATGGATGTTTGGAAGCGTATGGTGAAGAGGCGGCTGGTGCACCTTAAATCTGTCGTGGCCGAAAGTCCTTACATTGGGTTTGTGTGGAAGTTTGGAGAGTGGGGTGCCAGCTCAGGTGTTGCTTCGTCATCTGACCGTGGTTCAAAATTACGAGGTGTTGTCCTCGGATCTTTCCCTTAAGGGACTGATCCCGGACCGTCGTCAATAGCCCGCTGTGTTGCTCTAGTACGACGTTAACTAAAAATTACCAATTACCACCCCATTTTACGCCGACCAACCGGTATAGTGGTTAATGTATTAGCCTCTAGATCGGAAGGTTCCTGGTTCGAATCCGGGTCCTGGCATGGATGTTTGGAAGCGTATGGTGAAGAGGCGGCTGGTGCACCTTAAATCTGTCGTGGCCGAAAGTCCTTACATTGGGTTTGTGTGGAAGTTTGGAGAGTGGGGTACCATCTCAGGTGTTGCTTCGTCATGCGACCGTGGTTCAAAATAACGAGGTTTTGTCCTCGGATCTTTCCCTTAAGTGATTGATCCCGGACCGTCGTCAATAGCCCGTTGTGTTGCTCTAGTACGACGTAAACTAATAATTACCATTACCTATTTTGCATTTATCACCCCATTTTACGCCGACCAACCGGTATAGTGGTTAATGTGTTAGCCTCTAGATCGGAAGGTTCCTGGTTCGAATCCGGATCCTGGCATGGATGTTTGGAAGCGTATGGTGAAGAGGCGGCTGGTACACCTTAAATCTGTCGTGGCCGAAAGTCCTTACATTGGGTTTGTGTGGAAGTTTGGAGAGTGGGGTACCATCTCAGGTGTTGCTTCGTCATCTGACCGTGGTTCAAAATAACGAGGTGTTGTCCTCGGATCTTTCTCTGAAGAGATTGATCCTGGACCGTCGTCAATAACCCGTTGTGTTGCTCTAGTACGACGTTAACTAAAAATTACCATTACCATTACCTTACCACTAAGACTTGTTTTCATTTTTAAAGGTAATTGAATTTAGTAATTTTTTGTTTTACGTCATGCTAGAGCAGCACAACGTTTTTTTTTTCGAGAACATTGTTTTTCTTTTTAACTATATTTAGTTATTACCTATTTTTTCTTCGTATATATATCGATGTTGCTTTGTATATGTACGATATGGCTCTGCTTGGACAGGTCTGGCCCTTGCGCCATGACAAACCAACCTTAACAAGTCTGCGCATCCCTGTTGTATAGTTATCGAAAAAAAAAATCTTTCATTTCCCCGAGTTGTGAATGCGCGTCGATATGCAAATTTTCCATGCATCACACTCACGCTGCTACTAACGTTTGGCGAATTGGCACAAACCTGCTAACGATGAATCCCGGTAGAGGGTGTGTGTTGAATAAGGGTTGCCGTGATTCTTGGCCAATAGTAGAACTTAGGTTTCGGTTCAGAGGCGCGCTTTGACGTCATTGAATCCCTGCCTTCAACTTTGTGTCCCCTTTAATTATTACTCAGTTGCAAAGTTAATTTCGAGTTGTCAAAGTGATTCATTTAAATCTGCGAACTTTTTTTCACTTCTAACATTCTTCCTGCGATTAATAAGCCAATAAAGAGGCAAGGTAAGTATTTCCATTTTATATAGAATGCATGCGTTGTTCGTTGCAATGCAATGGCGAAGCTGAAACAATTACATTAAGAATTAGTTATCTTACTCCTAACGTGTTTTAGGGTTTTGACTCATACCGTGTGTTAGGATACTGACTCTTACTGTGCACTGCGACGTGAGATGCAGTTAAAGTTGTTATCCATTTCAGAGTTATTAGTCGACGGGTGTATTTTGCTCAGCTTGTGCTCTGTGTCGATTATTTTTTGCACTGTAAAGCTGTTCTTGAAGGTTTGAAAGCATTTACTCTTGCAGCAATGCAGGTGAGTGTGGTACGAGATGCGAGTTCGACAAAAAGAGACACTTGTTACCATGTCTGTACGTTCTGGTTCCATAACTGTTCATTTTCGTGCCTTTAAAATGCCCGCTTATCAGAATGAATAGCGTGGAGGTGTTCCCCCCCCCATCTGTTAATTTCACAAATTTGGTTTAATTTGATTATTTGTGACAGGTTAGCCGACCAATCGGTCTGGTGGTTAAGATGTTAGCCTGTATATCGGAAGGTTCCTGGTTCGAATCCGAGTCATGGAATGGATGCTTGTAAGCGTATGGTAATTTGTAATTAACGTGTTACTAGAGCAACGCATCGAGTTAATGTGCGTAGTAGATGTGTTAGAGATGTGTGCGAGTTAATCTCGGCCAAAAGACCTCACGTTGGGTTGGTGTGGAAGTTTGGAGAGTGGGGTGCCGGCTCAGGTGTTGCCTCGTCATCTGCCCGTAGTTCAAAATTACGTGGTGTTATCCTCGGATCTTTCTCTTTGGGGATTGATCCCGGACCGTCATCAATAGCCCGTTGTGTTGCTCTAGTATTACGTTAATTAAAATTGCCAAATACCAATTTTGTGATATGGTATTTGGTAATAAATAAAATAAAAAAAATTAACGTCACACTGGATCAACACAACGGGCTATTGACGACTTTTTTCTTTCTTTTAGACACAAGTTGCCATCCTACCTAGCTTTTTTTGAGTACATTACATCATGTTAACAAATTTATCAGTAAGTGTAAGTGACAGACCTAATTTATAGTCTGATTAGATAAATATTTGTTATGGGACACTACTCTTGAATTGACAGGTTATTGTTTCAGTGTGCATTTTGCAAAATGAAAGATGTTCATAGTGCTTAAACTTTCATCCTTTCAAATAAAAAGCTCAGTTGTATTTTTATTTAATAAATTATGAAACACATTATCAATTTTAAAATAAAAGTAATTGAAGAGGGGTCATGGACAATGTAAATATCTAGACATTTTTAAGTGTAATATTAATGTACAATATTTTCCCATGCTTCCCAAATGAATGCTTTATTGTTCGTAACCTAAAATTATGCATGAACATTGTCGAAATTTTCAGATAGATGTCAACTTGTTTTTTACTTTACTGTTTGGCAGAATCACTTACTTGACACTCAACAGATTACTTAGTCCTTTCATCTCAGATTATTTTCAAATGTCCAGTGCCAAACATTTTTCAAAAGCTGATCAGTACTGGGTGTAGCCATAGTGTGTATTTACTTAGCTATAAAAATGTAAGATTAGTTGTGATTTATATCAATGATATTTAAAAAAAATCTTTTGATTAAAATCTGCATCTCAATAGTTGATTTAAATCTTGACATCCTGCCATAGACAGTTGAAATTTTAGTTTAACATTTAATACACATAAAATATATTTATTTTAAACAAGAAAAACATCTCTAATCAGCACCTTACTTGAATTAGCCTCATCGACAGTTCTTCCATACAGCCTCAAATTTTTGTTTTATCCAAAGCTGATATGTGTGTGCTAAAGAAATAACAATGCTAAAAAGGGAGGCCCTTTACACTGTTAAACTACTTCTACCATAAAAAAATAACTCAGTTTAAAAATGTTCAAATGCACAGATATAACAGTTCACACTATTGCTAAATGAAATTCAATGAAAATGCAAGATTAAAACTTTTCATATATTAAAACCCAAAAATCATAGTGGATACACTATTATGAGCTGCTGTCTAAAAAATTAAACTGCTGAAAATACTTTAATTTTTTTCTTTAACACACAGACAAAGATATTATTCTTTAAAGTGAAAAAAAAAATTCTAAATTGGAAAAAAGAAAAAAACTTTTTAAACATTTTTTGCTGAATTAAAATGTAAAGTATTTTGATTCCTTGATTAGCTTGATACTTATTAGATTTCCCTGGGCTGCTTTTCAGAAACATGAATTTTACTAAAAAGAGACTACATGACTTTAATTTGTGACATCTACTCGAATATTCAATGCACATTAATCGCAAATAATAGATCATGTGCCATATTATCGAACACTAGAAATGTTATGGAATTGCTATTTTAAAATTGGGTGAATTTTTTCACTTTCTTATTCTTGTACATTTCCCTTTTCATTGATATAATATTGATTTCTGGGTAAAAAACGTTTTGTTGCATTTAATCTATAAAACTATCCATTTGTAAAATTTTTCTTTATTTGTATTTTTTTTTTTTAGACTCGATTCCAAGGCATCTGAGCTTTTCAACTGAATATATTGATTTCGGGGGAATTAATGTGAATTGAGGTAGGAGCATGCATTTTTCCAATTTTTAATCTTGTATGTCTGTCATCTATTTTTCAGAGACCATTTCGCATGAAGGATAATTCACTGTGATATTGAACTCTGCCTATACCATGCAAAAAGTGCAGCGGTTTTCTTTACTTAAAAATAATTTTTTTTTTGTTAACAGAATTTTTAAAAATTTATCTATAATTTTGGTATAAGTTTGTTTAGTTTTTGTCAGGATTGTTTCTTTCCTGAATAAGAGAGAGAATGACATTTCTCAGCATTGCTGTGCTGGAGCAAAGTAATATAATTTTGGATTTTTTTCTTTTCTTCACAAGGCTTTTTTTTGTGTGTGTGTGTGTGTGTGTGTGTGTGGTCCCTCAAAATATCAAATCAACCCCCTTTTTTCAAAAAAGTGCTCAATGTGAGTAACATTTTTTAAGGTTAAATATGGGGATATATTTTAATCCACTTGGGTATAATACATTTTCAACCTAGTTTCATTTGTAAATTAATTATAGCCCATAATTTATGGTTTATTTTTGAATTCTTAAACTGAAACAATGATCAATTACACTACTGCATTTTTATCACTTACAATACTGCTCTAAATTCCCAAGATGTATTCGGTCAAATTAGCCCTCTAGTTGCAGAAAAGTGCGTGTTAAAAAGAAATTACAAATCAAAACATATGATGCCTTTCTGAGTTTCTCTATCTATATGTGATGATTCTCATCCAACCGTATAAAACTGTTGAATCTCGAGTGTATCCCTTACTAATTCTTCTCCCATTACTTGCAAATTGAATCATCAACATGCTTAAAACTGAAGTAAAGGAAAAATAAATTTTCAATGATCTAAAAACAATAGTTATTTATGTTGTGTATATTATAAAATTAAACTTGTCCTTAACTTGTGAAAAACTTTGTTTTAAGAAACACTTTTATGGGTTAGTTTTTGCAAAGTAACGTTGTGTGTGACTGTTGGTCACGAGGGCCCCATGACTGTTGGTTACAAAACAACGTTCCTGTGATTGCTGTATACGAGTATTGACTTCTTGAATGAAGCGGAATCAATGTTACATTTTAACCTTTTAACTGAAATATAGTTTACATTCAAAAAGTTTATTATCATTTATTATATGGCTTCTCTTATTTTTTCTCTAAAAGTATTAAATCCCATTCCTGAATTTATTCCTTTTTAAAGTCTTGATGTCAGAGTGTTTAATAACTTCAATTGCAACGAGCAATAAGATCAAAATTAATGCCTGGAAAAAAATTATTTCAATTACCCGTCTGGGTTTTGTTTAAAAACTCCACTATGCCTATTACTTAAGAATCCTGGAGGACTGTTTAAGATGTGCTGTACTTATGGATTGAGAGGCTACTAATGGAGTTTTTTAATACATATTGCAAATTGAACTGCAAGTGCCACCAAGAAAATGACTAGCATAGTTATATCAGGAAGCATAAAATGTTCTAAGTGGAGAAGGAACTTAAGAAACACCCTGATGAATCTATTAGTCTTACTTTTACTTTCCATGGAATAACTTATAAGATATTGTATATTGCTTCATTATACTATTTTCTATGTTACCACTTTAGAATATAGATGAAAGCTCTATATTCAAATGTTTTCATGGAGTTAAATCTGACTTTTCTTCTGTTCATCCTTAAATTGTTTCAGCCCAAAACTGTTTGCCGAATGCTTGCAAATACAAATACAAATATTGACGACCAGCTACAGGCTCAAGCCCAACAAGGCTGGTCCTTTGTTTATGAATTCTCCAATTCCCACTGACTATCCAATTGTGTCTTAAATTCGTACACTCCCTTTGAGCTAACTATATTTTCTGGCAACGCGTTCCAACTGTCTATTACCCTATTAAAGTAGTAGTTTTTCCTTAAATCCCGATTCAAATGTGTCTTATTCAATTTATACCCATGGCCCCTTGTTCTGTTATCCCTATTGAAATTTAAGCCCTCTGTGTCCCCTTGTTTTACAAACTTGAAAAGCTGAATCAAATCCCCCCTCCTTCTTCTTCTTTCCAGTGTATACATGTTTAGCTTACTTAAACGTTCATTATAGTTGAAATTTGCTAGCCCCTTTATTATTTTTGTAGCTCTGTGCTGAACCCTTTCAATTGATTCTATGTCCTTTCTCATATATGGAGCCCAGAATTGTACAGCATATTCTAGATGTGGTCTTACTAAACCCTTATATAATGGCAAGATTATATTCTTATCCCTTGAAGTTACAGTCTTTTTAATATACCCCAATAACCTATTAGCCTTTTTACCCACAGCTGAACACTGGTGACCCATTTCAAAATCCCTGTGAATTATCACCCCAAGATCCTTGACTGTTTCTCCCTCCTTTACCTTTACTCCCTGCAGACAGTACTCGGCTCCACTGTTCCTGTAACCCATATGCAGAACTTGACATTTCCTTACATTAAATGACATACCCCATTTTACAGCCCATTCGGATATCTTATCAAAATCTCCTTGTAAATTTTCTATCTGTAACTTGGTATCCACTGTCCCCCATATTTTTAAGTCATCTGCAAATATACTGATTCTATTCTTGATCCCCTGACCTATATCATCTATGAAAATTATAAATAAAATTGGTCCCAAAACTGATCCCTGAGGCACCCCACTTATAACTTCTGTCCACTGTGAATAATTTCCTTTTACCTGCACTCTCTGCTTTCTACCCAATAACCAATTTTTTATCCATATTAATGTTTTTCCCTGAATCCCCAGCCTTTCCAATTTAAACAGTAATGCCTCATGAGGTACTTTATCAAAAGCCTTTTGAAAATCTATGTACATGATATCCACACTGCTCTTATTATCCAGCTCCTCAGTAAGTTTTTCGTAGAACCTAAAGGTTGCCTAAAAGGTTGTATTCGTTTTAAAATCCTGCAAGTGCATTTATTCCATGGAGTTTTTCAAAGTTGGCTGACAAAGTACTAGGTATTACAAATGTTGCAGTCAACTCAAAAAGAAACTTTAAAAAAAAAATTGAACGCTAAAACGAAATTGCAATTGCTTGTTTATAAAGTAGTTTGTGACTTAGTGAAACTTAAAATAAGATTTTATTGTTCTGAGTTTACTCGAGATCAACATGAGCAAGTTCACAATTAATCCTGAGGTACTAGTGTGAAATCTAAATTATTTGAACATATACAACGACGTGAACATTGGTGTGGTTACAAATTCTATGCAATTTACAGTTTGGTTGCTAGTTTATATGCCCTTTTATTATACAAATGTGGACCAACTTCCAAAATAAGTTGAAGTATATCAAAACTAAAAGAAATTCCAATTATAGACGGATTCTCAAATGGATCATGATGGTGGAAAACTGTTGCAAAGTTATAGCAAAGAGCACCAATTGTATACATTAAAAAAACAACAGCATTTGTGAATGCATCATTTCATGTTCATAATGAATTAAATGTGGGTTGATTCAAACAAATTATGTAGGTTAATGGAAAATTTTCTATCATTGAGTTTTAAAAGGGATTGCAATTATATGTATAATATGTAACTTTAGCTACACATTTAAAATATATTTAATTAATTGGAAAAAAAAAATTTTATGTGAAAAAATTCTATTAATTTCTGAACTTAATTACACATAGATCACTAGTACATAAGTAATAGATTTCTAAAGCCTATTTAAAGATAGTCTAACTTTGTAATTTTTTAATTAAAAAATTTTAATTTTACTTTTAAATTAACCCTCAGCTGCCTATTATTTTTTATTGTTTATGTAGTGAGCATTAATAATAGGAAGCTTTGATAATTGAGATGCTGATGGGAATGTTCTGATGAATCTGAAAAATTCATAAGAAATAACTAAGAAAATTTAAAGATTTCTGTAATTTATGAAGTGTTTTCTTCCATATGTTGTCTAATTAAAAAAAATTTTTTTTTAAAGAAAATAGAATTTTATATACAAATTTTGAAAATCATCTACCTTCTGAAAATACTTTTAATTAATGGATTAATTATTAAATCATACCATCAAAATTTATTCAGTATTTGTAGTTATAAATTTCCTTGAAAGAAAAGAAAACATTTAACTGCTTTCTTAGTCGAACTTCAGACAAAATATTTTAATTATTGTCCTTTTAAACAGTGTATATTTAAAATATATCTAATGTTGCCTGCTTCAGAACAGCTTTACATTTTAACTTGGTTTCACACTCATCTGCAGTTAGGGGAAGTACTGTTTAGTTTTTAAGTAGAATTTTTTCAGAAGAAATTAAAAGTTCTCTTAAAATTGCCCTGAGATTCCTTAACTTAAATTTCGGATCTTAAATATGTTCAATTAAATATAACACTAAAGCAAAAGTTTAATGACCATGCTTATTTGAATGGTTCTGGTTTGGTTGACGATTTTATACCATTTGGTAACTTGGAGTTATCAGAAAATTAGAGACCCATAAAGGATAGACAATTTCGTGACACTGTTTAAATTATTTTTTTCACTTAGTTTACAAGTCCAAATTTGTCAAAGAATATCACTCAAAGGAAATCTGCATTCAAGAATGTGTTTTGCATTCTGTAATGATTTACTATTTGCATGTGTCTTATATTTATGTGTTTTAAATTATTTATATCAGATTTAAAATCCTTCAAAAACCCTTCCATTTGATTTATATTAGTTTTAATTTTAACAATATGATTACAATCAGTTCCGTTTTAAATTTTCTCAATAAGAAAGAAACTTGTCCAATTACAGTTAGATATTTGGCTAAATACATTTCCTTGTGATCATGAGTTTACACTCTAGTGCCTATTTCTCCCTATATTAAATCCTCTTTGCCTCTATAGGCTTACCTAAAATCTGCTATCCCCACAACTGAGAAGTGTTGAGATTTTACTTATTTTGTAATTTTGAAAAAGTATATACATAAAAAAGATTTATTAAAAAGGCAATCCATAATTCCTCATCAAAACTAAAAAAAAAGTGGAAATCCATATGTGAGATCCCTGATAGGGATTGTTATGATTGCCTGGCTAAAAGCACTCACCTCGTTTTGGCATACATAGTAGACCAAAATGTGCCCTTTGCAGTGAGGGCTAACATTGACTGCTAACACCTTTATGAATGTTCAGAGTTAGCATGTGAGGGCATGGATACAAGTTATTAAAACGCTTGAGAACTCTCGGAGTATTTTTCCACCCTTTCGTTCTTATCTTCATGGGTCACAAGGGGTTAATAATTGATACATTTTATGCTTTCAACAGCTCAAGTGATTCAGGGTAAATTATTTCATATTGAAAGCAGAACCCAAAAATTTTCACTTTGAATTCCGTTCATTCAATTTTTGGAGAATAAAGGATGGTAAAACACTACATATATTTGATTAATTTGTATAGGACATATTCTGATAACCTAGGATAGTGGTGGCATTCCTTTCAAAGGGGCCAAGGGTCCACGGGCAATCTTGGTATAGGCATGTGTGTTCATGGTGGCCATAAATCCCATTCTAATCATTAGCTTTGTGCAGAAAAAATATGACTGAACACTAAACCAAACAGAAATCATGAGGCACTGAGAAAGCAATGAACCTGTATTGAGAGAAAATTAGATTAGTTAATCTGACCATTTATTTTAATCTGAAACTAAAAATCTTTCATTAACTGTTAATTCGTAGTTACAATTTCTCTAAAATATGAAATTCCTAAAATAATTTCATCTTAATCATTTTCCCTCAAATAATCTCAATACAGGGAAAGATGGAGAAAAAAAAATGTTTAGAAATATATATTTATTTTTCTTAGAAAACTAGCCAATGAATTTCTCATAAATCAATCAACCTAGATGTTTTATCATTTATTTTCAAGAATTTAAGAATCTCTGCGAAATGATCTTTCTAACTGTAAAAAGCTTTTTAACTTCAATTGTGCCAGAAATTGCAAATGACTTCCCATCCTGTCCATTATATGTTTTGAAAAGAATTCTTTGATGTATGCCTAAAGTAACTGCATGCTACCTGACAGACCAGGGTTGGATTTCGTAATTTAAATTACTACCGGTGTTGATTCACAGTATTGGGCAGGGAAATATCAATTGAAAATTATGGAAGAGCCTTAAGTAGTCATTCATACCCAAACAAATGAAACTGTGACCGATCCAAGAAAATGAATTAATAATTGAATGTTCATCTACATATGTTATTAATTACATTAAGTTTTCTATAAATTAGCCAATTGAATAGTAAATTAAATTACCTTCGTATGTATAAAGGTACCCATCAGATGTGTTTATCAGGATACCCTGCATATATTTCAAGTACATATTTGGAAAAACTGCAACAAGAACAAATAAACGAATTCAACAGGGGATTCATTAAAAATTCACACCCTTTTGAAGAAAGTGTGCTTTGAAAGGCATATATACATATTGACATTTGTAGTGAAAATTTTTTTAATTTGACTTTAAAGGGGATCATGTGATTCAGTGTAATGGGAAGAAAATGTTGTCGAATGAGGAGGTCTTGAGCATCTTTTCTCTACATCACTGGAATGTCATCTGAAAATAACTGGCTAAAAAAAAAATGCTTTCCAGCTAGCTAGTTGTCATGTGTGTTTGATCTGCTATTACTGAGCATTCTCTCTCTGTATTCATTAGTTTCCTAAGTTTATAGATATATGCCTTCAGGAATACAACAGGATAATAGTGCAATATGTTGTTTTAAGGATTAAAATTCATGGTGATTTTTTTTTCTTCTAATGCATACTTTTGAATTCTGTTGAGAAATGTAGGAGATTTTAGCAATTAGTTTTAAATTCCGTTATGCAAAGGAAGTTTATTTATTCCATAATTCATTTTTCATTTAATCTTAAGATAGCTCAAGTTTTTTTATGAAGTAGTTTTTCCGCGGCAAAATTTGTTTAAACTAAACGCCTTTTTATGTTGTTCTTTGGTACGATTGTGTTTAATTCCTAATAAATAGTCATGTATTGGAACCAAAACTAATATTTTGTCAAGCTACCATTTTCTAATAGTGAGGACAGGTACCAAAACTTGGAGAACAACTGATGTGAAGACATCAAATTTCAATAATTTTTTTTCTGAATTTTACTTTATTATCAGATCAAGAGCAAGTTTTGTCAGTTTTCTTTTCAACTGTACCAAAACCTTTTTATCACTAATTTAATTCCTGTTAATCGAGATATGGATTAAAAATTTTTTGTGCTTCAAAAAATAAATGTCCGATTTTCCTCTGGTTATGCACAACAACCAAATTATTAAACATTTGGGGAATCTGCCTCTTAAACATAGTTTAGTAGAAGGGCTCCACTGGCATTTTGTATTTTATTTTTCTGATAAATTATTAATTTTCCTTCCTCTTGTTGATTTTAACCTTCAGCTGTTTATCAGTTCTTGTATAAATTTAAAAAAATCTGATTTGTACAGTCATTACAGTATTAAATCTTGATGGAAGTCGGTATATTGTATTTCACTCATGTTAATAGCCTTTCAAAAGTAAGATGAAATTGGTTGAAAAATAAAAACAATGGATGGTGCAGTGGTGAAATCAACACCCAAGAAGGCATTCTTTTCTGACAGGAAAATTACCCTGACCATACAATTGTACAATTTTCGTTAATTTTGAAAACCACAACTGTACTGTCCATTAAGGTTTTTGTAATTTAAATTTGTACACTGTTTCTGCTTTCTGTTGACATCTGATAAAGTTGGCATCTATGTTGCTGTTACAGATGAATATTTTTTATTTCAAGATTCTAAAAGTTCAGTGGGCGCTATTATTTTCTGATCAAAAGGTTTTTTCATTCAAAGTTTTAATTTTCTAAATTAGAGCCATAAAAGTACAGTGAATTTTGATAATTTAGTAGGGTACTTGTAATGGGGAAAACTTACTACGTGAAATGACTTAAGGCTGCTTTTCAAAACAGCTTTTAGTATTGTCATTTTCCTCTTTTCCTTTGAAAAAGTTTAATCCTATAAATTTAGCTTTGCAAAAGTCTCTTACTAGAAGGGGCAATCTGAAATTGCAAATAGTTTTTGTGTTTTTTTTTTTAAGTTTGAGTTGTATTTTTCTTAAAAAGGTAATACAGACAACCTTTCCATAAAATTGAATTTTAAAGTAAACATACTTCCTAAAAAAGCTTCATTTGATTTGATAAATTGGTGTGTTTTCTACAAGATCGAAATCAATAAATGTGATTTAGTGTATGTCGAAATAAATTAAACTAACACAATGTGGAAAAGGGGATTAGTTTTCCTTTTGAAAACTAAAATGTAGCAATCAAAATATAATTTGTGAATATTTTGAACTTTAATGCATGTTTTTTGTGTAAAATGTGAATTTAAAAGTAGACTTGGCAATTTGTATGTTAGTATTTAAATCATATTTTTTTCATATATTGTATTTTTTTAATGCAGGATTCGATCTTAAGCATATTAATGTAGCTCTTCAATTAGAAAGTGCTGTAAAGCTGTTTTAATGACTAAAGATTTTGAAGTAATGTCAAATTATATGTACACTGAAGTGCCAGAACAACTGGCACTGATGAGCCCTTTCAAAATACATAAAAACACTACCTCTGCGTGTCATTGGTTGTGTCTTCAAGTAAATATTTAAAGCGATAGATGTGTGTGGAAGCATCTAGCAATTTTCTATGCAGTTTAATTGTTGGAGCTCATGAAATGGACAGTAGTGTGGCCATGTAAAGACTTGGTGAACCAACATTGTTTTTGATGAATCTTTTTAAATGATAGGCGTGCAACATTTTCAAATAACTCTGAAATTGAATTCTGGGTTCTCAATTAACGCCAGCATATGAGAACTGCAATATTCCCTCAAAGATATGGACTGAAGGAGCAGACACCCAACCATGCTTCTTACCTGTACTTGGGAACACAGCCACTGGACCCTTGATAACTGAAACGACTAGCCTGTCATGAGAGTAGTTTCCAAATGTTTCGGATGATCAGATGGAAGTATCCGTAAGTGAAGAAAAGCCCACAAAGCTATGGATCCTGCATGTCAACAAGTGATTGTACTGTGGCCTCATAATGGTATGTGGTTTACTTAAAGGCCATTCAATGGGACCCTCTGATTCAAGTACAAAGGTCCCTGAGAGGTGAACAATATGCGAGAATCCTTTCTGATGAGTTACACCCATACAGGTCCTGTGTTCTTTCGGATGGGTTTGACCTCTTCCAAGTGGACACTTATACCGCCTCATAAGTCTACACATGCCAAAATTATGGTCAGAGGAAAACTCAACACCCACCCATATCGCCGTATCTCAGCATTATGGAATGCATCTATTCTGGCAAAACCTGGAACTTATGACAGCAGTGTGACCTAAAAAAGGACTGAGCATTGGCTGGCAAGAATCGTTTCACATGCCAGGTTTGCAACACTGTTTCAAATGACTCTGGAATTTAATGCTGATCATCAATAAACATCAGCATGAGAACTGCAATGTTTCGTCAAAGATGTGTGCTTTATGAGCAGACACCGAACACAAAACACTGCTATGTGCCTTGCCTGAGCTTGAGAACATAGCCACTGGACTCTTGATGAATGGAAACAAATAGCCTGATCTGACGTTGCCATTCCAAATATTTGGGGCAGATGGAAGGATGTGAGGATAAAGCTACACATGACCATGGATCCTGCCTGTTGACAGATTGGTTGTGGCCTCATAATGGTATGAGGTGTACTTGGGTCATTCAGTTGTACGTGTAAAAACGTCGCCAAGGGGTGAGCTACATCTAGGCATCCTTTACCATGAGTTGCACTCCTTCAGGTCCTGCATTCTTTCTAATGGGTTTGGCCTCTTCCAAAGGACAATATGCCACCTCATCTGGATGCTACAAAATTATGATTTGTGGAACATTGAGTATGTGTTCTTGCCATTCCCACTCAAGTTGATAGATCTCAATTTTATCCAACACTTGTAATTCCGTGCAATGTGGTGTGTAACATATAATCCTCCACCTCTGAATGCACAAGAATTGAGGACTACTCTGCATGAAATACTACATTCAATGCCATTGAGTATGGCAAAGGCCTACAAGTAGTGTTCCAAGCCTTCTGGAAGCAGGTGAAATCTGTCCAGTCGTTTACAGAAGTTCTTTATTAAAATGGGTGCCCTACCAAGTATTAAATTGGTTTGTCAGGTTTTCTGGCTCTTCAGTATACATACATATATATCTTACATAATTTTAAGTTAAAAACTAAGTGAGAAATGCATAACTATATGTTTAAGTCATTGGAAAAAAAGTGAAGCTCAAAAAAAGCTTACATATCTTTGAGCATTCTGTTGTTTCACATTTAAAATTAAAATACTGACCAAACTTATTAAAATTAATGTTGTTTTTTTGAAAAAAATGCAATACTGTGTTTGATTTGTACAAATAAAGTATTTATTAATTAACAATGAAAAGATTCCAGCATTGTAAATTATTTAATATGCTTTAAAATTATTAATATTTGAAGCTTAATTAATTAAGTGGTTCCACAAACAAAGTAATCTGTTACAAATTTGTTGAAGGAAAAAGAAAATAGACCAAGAGAAAAATCTTTATACATGCCACTTTTCTTTGTTCATTCGTATCGCATATTTTTCACTTTTTTATGTAAGATCTTACATTTAAAGGGGTACAAATCTTTTCACTCAAAAGCTTTTGTATTATAAAAAATAAGAATGGGCCCTAAACATTTTGTTCACTTTGCAAAGTGAACAAAATGAATTTGTCTGTTTTTGAATGAAAACATTGACATGGGTGCTTAATTTGTTGCCAAGATGTCTAGTTTATTTCACACCACTCAATGCCTCATTGCTTGGAAGCAGCGGTAAAAAGAGTGGGAATTCTCTAGTTATGCTCTACACATACACTATGCAGGCACTTTCTATTAAATGAAGATGTGTTTATTTTGTCATGACTTATTATTGCATAATACAAGCAAATTGTTCATGTATGAGTATCTGTAGAATACAATTTATTTACAATGTATCACTGTATTGATTATAATCAAGATAAGCAATTCCATGCAATGTGGTGTGCTGCAGCAGCTCTGTAACAGTACTGATTCTATCTCTTGAAGTGATTAAAACTGTCAATACCCACTGAATAGCTGATTGATCTTATTCTGAAAGCTGAACATTCCATTGATGTTCAGTATGCTGTGACAAAAAACATTGATGAACATTCTGACATTGGTGGCTGAAAACAATTACAATTTGAACATGTTCCCAATGGGTTAAAGTCTGAATTACAGCTTTAATAATAGTGCGCCATACAGACTGCTCAATACATACCTCCGCTAAGATATCTAATATGTCTGAATGGAGTGTATCCTCTACAACTTCACCTGGTCCTTAAAATATGCTGTTAAATATTTCACACTGCAATGTTCCTATGCAGACTCTTCCAATCAAACATCTGCCAAGACTAAACATTGTAACTCAATGCAGTATGTGCTATGGTAGTGTTCCTTCAATTGAATGTATTGTTTCTAATGTAATCATCTTATGATAGCACGTGTCTGTATCTGAAGTCATACTTTTGTACGAGTGTAAATACAAAGTTATTTTAAGTATGCACCTGATGTGTTAAAGGTTAAAAATTTACAAATATTTCATCCATTCTGAAGAAATTGAGTTTAAAAATAACCTATTTTAAAGCTAAAATATTTACATCTCTAAAAGAATAAAACAGTACATAAAAAATTAACTGTAACTGAATTCTTATTAATATATTTATTATTTCACAAATTTTATTTTTATGCAGATAAATATTCATAAACATTTACACACATCTTTAAAATACTTTTCATAAAATGCGTAAGCTCTTGTATGTTATTTTCCGTCTTCCTAAAATGTGTTCAACAAAATTTAAGTTTGCATTCCTTATCCTATGCATTCTTATATTAATCATGCCTTCATTTATGTGAAGGGATGTTTAATGGAAGAATTTAATAAATATACAAAACTCATTCCAAAAAGTTAGGTCTTTTGAATTATGTTTTGTTATAACTCACACAAAACGTTTAATGATGGAAGAGAGCCTTTGCTTTTTCTACCTTTACGCATTTTATGTGTTGTATGCTGAATTTAAATTTCTATTAGTAATGTTGAAACTAAAGTTTAATGATGACCTTTTTGGCAACATTACTTCTGTAATCTCTTCACGAGATCATGGATGAGTTGATGATAGTACAAATATAGTTTTAAAAAATGATATGTGAACACTAGTCACTGCAATGCCTTCAAGAGAAGATTAAAAGTACTTTTATTAATTTTAAAACACACATTTGAGAAGATTGCATCTTTGAAATAGTTGAATGAGGATCCTATTATTAGCTGTTAAAAATATTTTTCCAAAAATTTAAACCGATTAAAGAGTTGCTTTTTATGAAAGTTTTTCAAGCTCAACTTTTTACAAATGTTAAAAAAAAATTGATTCAAAATTTGTCAAAAAGATAAGTTTAGAATGAAATTATTTTCAATGGAAAAATAATAAACTCACAATGGTTTGTAAAAAGTAATTTTAAAATTCTTCAAATAGGAGATAAAGAAAAGTATCTATTTCACACTACTAAAATTTGAAATAAAATAAATTTTTCGAAGAAGTAATACTTTTTAGAATACCAATGAGAGGTTCTGTTTTCAAAAGCTACAAATGGAGAGCTTAAACACTGTTAACAGGCTTCTTAGTGAGAAAACTAGTGTAGGCATAGTGACTTGTGTTCTAGAAATACATTTGGAAATATATTATTTTAATATCTATTTTGTATTCCCAATTCAAATTGCTTTATAGCTATAAAAACATCTAGCAATAGCTGTTAATATTCTCAACAACAGTTACTTTGTTATAACTGTATTTTTAAACTGCTATCAGAATAGCAGCTCATTTCTACCATCCACATAAATCCAAGTGTGTATGGTATTTCCAGAACTCTTTGAGACAGTGGTGTGATATATTTGTATTTTGAAGTATTTTGATTTCGATCCAATTCTTGTTGAAATGTATTGCTTATTCAATTCTTCATATATTGTTATGGAATTTATCAGTGTATTGAATTGACTATAAGATTTTAGAAATAGATTAAAAGGTGATAAATCAAAGAGAATGTTTCAGAAAAATCTAAGAATATCTAACTTCTGAATTGACTTGTGCATCTATTATAAGTTAAGCATATTTTACAGCTAAATTTAAAATTCTTTAATTTGTTAGAGTGGAATAAATTTAATTGCTATTTAATGAAATGAAATTTCAAATTTGACTTGTAACAATGTTTGATATTGAGCTAAGTATGAAACTGGCACACAAACTGAAAATGGCATGTATAAATCTTCACTTAGATCTGTAATAGCTTAAATTTAAAAATGTTTCGAGATTTTCACAATAATATATGAATTTACAACTGAATAATTAGCATAAATTTTAGAGATGCTGTTTTATTGCAATATGATATTGATGTTTCAAGAATTAGCTTTTCACTCTTTCAACGTCTTCCTTTATTTTTATCACAGTTTTATTATTCTAGTGTCTGGATAAAACGACACTATATCGAGGATGCTGGTGCATGATCCAGACAACTTCATTGAGCTAGAATTGAAACATCTCATGTCAGATCATTGTATCTGAAAAATATACATCGATATCATGAAATCATATTTGCATTTTATAGATGTAAAACTACACACTAGTTTTTTTAATTGCTATATCATTAAATTTCATAAAATTTGTATGAAATAATTATTCTAAATTTTTTGCTTTGTCTAACAAAAAAAAAAAAATGAAGTTGCCTGGGTCTTGCTTTGGCATCCAAGTAATAATATTTTATTTTTAATACCAAATAAACTTTTTAATCTGAAAATTAAATTGGTTGAAATAAGTGAAATGTAGTTAAATTTTCTAAATATGCCTCAAACAAAAATGTTTAGTTTTCAGATTAAAAATAAAAAATATCGCGATATTTATTTAATAATCCAAACCATTTAAAAGCTTGAATGTTTTTTCTTTTTCGAGGTTTGTAATTCATCTTAAATATCAAAACTTAAAATAGAGGTTATTTCTACTTCCAATAAAGTCGCTGTTTTTTCAAAAATGAAGAGTGAAGAGCTTTCTTTTAAAATTTTACTGCATTTAAGAAATTCTGTTGTTTTGATCAAAAATAAATAATTACCTATGTAACTCTATTTTTTGTTTGCTACATTTTGAAATTCAGAGGTTACTATTTCTATGATGATAGATGTATGTATTCCATTCATATTTAGTTCATCTTTCGTATGTAAATGGTTAGTTCACAATCGTACTTAACACGAAATGTGTAAGGAGGCTGACTTTATAATGGATCTTGAAACAAAAATATTCACACTTGCGATGTATACTCTAGCATAAACAAGTGTACAAGTTTGAATTCCGAAAACCTGTCTTTACCTTTTATTCTGGGAGCACTCTTTGTGAGAGGTTATTAGCATATTTAGAACAGGAAACTTCTTGATGTTGGTGTGTGTAAGAAAATATATATAAATGTGCAAAACCTTTAAAAAAAACCACAAAAATGAAGGTTTATTCTCCAGAGGAAAATCTACTTTTATTGCTGACTTAATTTTAGAAGAATTTGGAATATGTTTCTATTTCATCTTTAATGCTTCGTGATTTGTACCATTTTCATATAATTGGGTCAAAAAGCTTTGTAATTAAAGTTTCAGGATTTCAAGAAAAATTAGCCAACTTATTGTATTTGAAGTTCGAGACTTGGTTCCAAAATTTTTCGCATTTCAATGGAGCCTTCTTTACATTTCTGTACCATTGTATATTGCGTATACCTAAATACAGACGCAATGGTACCGATGTGAATGCATGAATATGTACTTTAGAAATCAGTTATTTAAAAGTGGTCTCTATTTTGTCCTTTTTTATAACGGCAAAATCATCAGATAATAGGTGTGTTTTTTAGTTTAAGGTTTTTAGAGTGTTTGTTTCCCTCTTCGCATCAATTGTTTTGGCACCTGTATTTCCTACACGAATGAGGCCGAGCCTGTGAATTGCATTTTACTTATCGAATGATACACTGGTCATTTCATTGTGCTAAATGCACGAGGTGTGGGATTCAAGAACTAGACATGGTAAAAATTGTCTTGAGACAAGCTATGAGGTTTGGTCTCGACTGTAATAGTATGGAATTGAACTGCTTCTTGTTTCAGAGAAGGTTTGCAAAGGTGAAAAGGGGGTTCAGGTTCCCACGACATTTTCACCTTGAAGCCGAATCACATGATAGCCTAAAGGCTAATATAAAATTTTAAGTATTATAATGTGAATATTGAAAACTGGTAATCCGACTCCCCAAATACATTTTTCTAATGTAATTTAACTTTTTTTGTATCCACAAATTCGTTGTACTGTTGTGTTTTTCCTGCCTGAAGCCAAATCACCCGCAGGGTTGTTCATACCCCAAATATATTTATTTTTCTATCTTAAATTAAATATCAGCAGGCAAGTTACTTTTATAATCAAATGAATAAGTAAGTGGTAATGAACTTTGTTATTTTTTATTTTATTTGATCCATAATTTAGCGTGTTTAGATATGATTCTACTTGACCCTATCATAAAATTTGGATTGCTACTCCCTTGCTTGTAAACAGAACCAAGATAAACTCGTGCAAAACAAAAAGCCATTTTGGTATACTATGGGTCTGGTTGTGGAAGTCAATTTGCTGAAAAATGGTAATACGATTCAATGGATCTATTAGGCGCTACCTTATTACACGTAAAATTTTAAGAGCGGCTGTTCCGCGGCTCTTAAAGTGAAGCGGATTGGTCGTGTGATGTCACGAGTAGGCTGGGTTTTGTTTGGCTGTCGGGGGTTGGTCGTGCATCAGAATGACCTTTATCAGACGAATAAATAATAAAAGAATAAAATTAGTTTTAGGCACACTTGTTTGAGGTAGAGTGCCTATATAATAAGAGTGGCGACAAGGGACCAAATTTGGCCCAATGCACATGCGCGGCAGCCATTTTTCTACCAGAATCGGTTGCTGGGCGAATATGTTTCTTCCATCGGTTTCCCACATTTCCTCCTCTCTCTTTCTTTTGGCGATAGTGTTTATGTCCCGTAATTTTTATGCTCACGACTTATTGAACTTGTTTTTGTGAATATTAACAAGAAAATAAATAAAAGTTATATAAAAAAAATAAAGTTACGCTTATAACTTCAGTGTTAAATAAAATAAGATCTGATGTGTTGTTTCTCTCAGGCACAAGTTTTTTCTTTAAATTCTTTCCATGCTGTGTGATAGAAGTTTACGGATTAATTTTATAACATAAATAAAAAATAGATTTGAAATGTCCTACTATTAATGGTTAGTTCCTTAAAATAAAACTTGCTTTCAACCAACTGTTCAACACATGTAGTTTTTTTTAGTGTGATTAATCCTTTCCTTTCTTTAACCGAACCAGAAAAGATACTGAACATTTTTATTTGACCGTTTTTAATGCATAACACAAAATTTTAACCCACTTAAATTTAATTTTAAGTTTCATCCATTTATACAAGTCAAAACACACGTAATTTCAAAAATAATCAACACCATCAGTACACATTTGTTAATAATAATCTACCACATTTTCATATGAAAAATAGAATTAACAGATAGAAACTAAATTATGAGCAAATATTGGCCTAAACATACAAGAGTAATCTCAAGATAAAAATAGTTAACAGCATTTGTACGCATTTATATCCAAATTCACAGATAAATGTTGATGTGGTGGTTTTGTTCCGAGATCTAGCAGCAAAATAAAGATGAAAGTTTGCATCAAAAATAACACTTTTATATAAATATTTCTTTTATTCTTTTTATATAAAGCATTGCTACAATTTACTCTCTGCTTTTCTGATGATTCAATTCGGCTTGGTTATTGAAAACCTATAATAAGGAAACAGCTAAAAAAAACAACGCATTATCAAAAGTTTAAAACTTGCTAACTGCCTTTGGCGCGATGTTTACATCGCTATTGAGATTCGCAAGAACTACACGTTCTCCTTTCTCCTAATAACAACAAGAAAGTTTTATATATTCCAAGAATTCTTTTTAATAAAACCATTTCATTTCGTTGAAACTACAATGTTGCCATCTCGACAACTACAAATAATAAAATGCTAACTAACTAGATTAATTAGATGCGCGCGTGTATCTTTACAATCGCCAAAGTAGCGGGAAACAGCATGTTGTTCAAAAAACGCTATTTACTTAAAAAGTCTTCAAATTTA
The DNA here is from genome assembly GCA_947359465.1 of Metellina segmentata. NCBI lineage: Eukaryota > Metazoa > Arthropoda > Arachnida > Araneae > Tetragnathidae > Metellina > Metellina segmentata. The sequence continues at coordinate 9,740,791 of OX375876.1, read as the reverse complement.
CACTGACAAAACACTACAATAATTATAAATAAACATTCTGGAACACGAAATGGAACACGAATAAGCTATATTTTCTTTTTAATTTAATATACACACGTTTTTCTCGAACACACAAAAAGTTCCCATGTTAAGTCTACGGGAGCTGGGAAAATACCGCTTCGAGCGGTAGAAAAGGTCTCTAAGCCAATCAGAAAGTGTTTCCCGTATGTCGCCACTCTTATTATATAGGCACTCTAGTTTGAAGAGGTTTATTGTTGATTAATAGTTATTATTTAACTGAATTTAAAGAAAAGGTTTTAAGTCTAGTAACATATTTTCATAGTATTTTGTTTGTAGTGAAATGTATCAAATCTGATTGTTGAAGCATTTAATAAAATTTAACTGTCTATAGATAGCCAATGATAAATAAAAGTTGACAGTCAAAGGTGAAAAAAAGTTTACACATGGCCAGTGATCACTGACCGTCGAATTTTAAAAATAAATAAATGAAGCTTGACCCAAATAAAGTTTGTTATTCACCCATCGTGTGACGTTTTTTTTTTATATCCTAGTAGTGACTACATTTGTTTCAACTCGTCATTTCTTTTGCTTCTGGTACCTAACGATGAATTTGTAGTCGGAAACTGCTAAAGACGCCACTAACAAGAAGACGTTGTTTATATTTGACATGTCCCCGGATTGAAGAGTCCAAGAATCCGCTGACTCTGTCTACTAACTTTCTAGACTATTTATTAGAAAAATAAAGTAGCGACATCGAGAATAATAGAGTTCAGGAAATCACTCTACATTTTGATTTCGTTGACCTCCCAGATCGGACATCATCGACCCAACGCGTTGCTCCTCCACAGTTGACGATGTAATCCGTAACGCCATTTTACCGGTGACTGACGAACGATAACGTTACGTAGAATCACGAGATCTTGCATTGTGCCCAGTCAGTAGCACCCTCTAGTTCCCTTTTTAATCATTTCATTTTGACTACTTATTTTCCTACTTAAAAATTGACATGTGCGTTACTTATTGACACACCCTCGTTCATTTCAACAGTATCGTGTACATGTCCTCATCCGTTGCACAGTTTAGTTAGTTGCTGAAGCCAGCGGTTTATACAAAATAAAGGTTCCACAAGGACTTGACAAACGACGTTTGAACCACTCATTTTATCTGTCAAAATAATTTTTATTCGAGTCAAGTATCTATTAAAAACTGATTTACTCTTTGAAAGAATGGAAACTGATATTTGAACCTGACAGATGTAATCTTCAATAGCCCGTTGCGTTGTTTCAGTGCGACATTAAATAACAACCTACCCTGACAGATGTGTAGTTAAAGTTGTTAAAAATATTAGAGCTCTTATAATTTTACTCATAATTTAAAAAACGACGAATTGAAGGGAATTATTTAATTGAAAGAAATTACTAGTGGCATAACATTTCATATTTGCTTTTTCGATCCCTTTTGTACATGAGATGGCAGTCAATTTATGTGGCTTCGTTTCAATTTAGCTAAATGCATCTCATTAATTTATGGAAAATTTTTAACTCAATTTGAATTAATAAGCATTTCGTGAAATAATAATCATATTTCTGAATGAAAAATGAACAAAATGTCTGAAAATCACGTTTTTATTTTTAATGCTTGTATTTTAAACTTAACCAACCAAGGTATTTGAAGTATCACCAAACCGCTCAGGTTTGAATTTCCTATTAAACTTTGAGCTTCTGCACAGACTAGTATAATTTTTAAGATGATTCAATTAAGAAGTTCCAAGTTCTATTAAGTAAACACTGAGCTCCACCATCGACAACCCTTGACGTATTGGAATAAAAATTCTGAGCCATGCTAGTTTGCTTTTAGTGTAATCTTTCTAGAAACCCCTCATATATTTAAAAATGCGTTAACTGTCCCCAGAGAAAGAACATCTAATCTCGTGCATTTCCAATTGAAGAATTTTCCCGAAAATAGCCTTAGTTTCTTAAGCTCTTGTTCTGTTGGTTCCAAATCTTGTTTGTTGATTCATACCTCCAGTCTATCGTTTTATAAGAAACCAGAAGTGATAATGCACGAAAAACTATGGAAAATAGAAATGATTGCAAATGCAAAGTAATAGGTTGGTTCAATTTTAAGGGGATTCACTCTTTTGAACACTAATTTGTGTAATGGGGGTGCGTAATGTATCTCGTTTTCCCACGACCCACTTAGAATTGGAGAGAGAATCTAAACGAAAAATTGTAGATTTCCCTCTCAAAATGAAACACAAAAGTACCTGAAAATTCTAAGTTGAGTTGCTTTGTTTGAAAACATCTCATTCCTTCATATAAAATCACGAAGCATGAATCTATCTGGAAAGGTTTTTGGCACTTCCATGGGCACCCATGTTAAATTCACAAACTTTGGGGGCATCTGATTTATTCATAAATTACTGTATTAATCTGAAATTTTTACAGTATAATATTTGAATCGTTTTAAAGACTTTACAACAATTTTTTCAAAAATTCACAAAATTATAATTAAAAAAAAAAGACAAAAAAATTTGAATTATTTTAAACAAAATATTTAAAAAAAAGTCAATTTTATATCTTATTTTTTGTGTTTGAAGTGTTTAAAAGTGTATCATAAACAATCATAAAAAGTCTCTCAAGAATGTATCTCATATAGTTTTTGTGTAATGGGTGCACCCAAACACGAAGCATGAAAACCCCGAACATGAAAAAAGTATGTTCTGAGAAATAGGCCTTTAAACTTCGCAAGGACGTATGTCGCGGTAATAGCGCATCTACTTAAAAAAATATTGAAAAATACTTCAATTAACGAATTTCTACGAATGAGGTATCGTTATTTAAAAGACAATTCAAGTTTTCACACATAAACAGTAAAAATCTCAAAAACCTTTTAGGTTCCGGACTCTCTTAAGAAATGACTATTTTCTCTGAACACTACTGACAAAAAATTCTGTCTAACTAAGTTTCTAATGCAAAGCTGCCGACTCCAGCAGTCAGTGTATTATAAATTACGGCTACGAAATTCTAAGTGACTTTCTTATTCTCTCAATAGTGTTAATATCTTACCTACATAATTACGCATAACAATCCTATGAGTTTATCCCCTTAAATCTTTAGATTATCAGTACTGAGAACAGTTCAAACTCGCGATTATTTATGAGGAACTTTATATCAACGTGAGTGATGTTCAGCGAAGGATCAACTGATCTTGTGTTTTGTCTGAAATCCCATATCTACAGAAATTATGTTTGGAGAGTGGGGTGCCAGCTCAGGTGCGACCACGTAATCCAACCGTTGTTCAAAATAACGTGGTGTTGTCCTCAGATCTTTCCCTTCGGGATTCATCCTGGACCGTCGTCGATAACCCATTGTTTTGCTCCAGTGGGACATTAATTAAAATACACACCTACCATGTGAATATGTATATGATGACAAAGAAAATTTTCCATTTCGTTCAGTGGTTTGATCCAAATTGATTACAAAAACATCAGCATCTCATTGTCAATCATAAGCAAGCAAAATTTGTTTCATTCTTTTTTTTAATTACCGAATAAGCTCTCATTATTTTGTAATTTATTTATAATTTTAATTTTAATGCAACCAATTGCAGCTTACTGTATTCAGAGATCTAATCTATATCTTGAACAGAAACAATACAACGCAATCGGATACATAATGTCCAAGTCGTCGTTTTACGAAAAGTCCTTTACCTTTAAAAATAGCTAATTAACTTTCTTGAATCAGTGAATATTCCCTCGCAGTAAAAAACATTCCTGTAGTTATCACGTAGCCTCCTTCGGTTTTAAACACGTCGAATTAAAACTGCTGACACTTTTTTAAACATATTTTTAAAGCAAGTTGCTGATGGGTTTTTAAAATTCAAAACGAACCTGTCATAAAATATGATTAAAATTCCAGATAAGGAAGAAGTAACAAATGTGTAATGTTTTATGCTTGAATTGAATTATATATTGGTAAATATGTCTCCCTCCTGTTCGGTTTCAAAGGAGAAGTTGGTCCACACTATCCATAGCTCAACGAATTCATCCCATTACTACCGGTTGGAAACTTAGGTTAATTTGAGAATTAGAGCAGGCTGTTGTAACCCTGTGAAGAAAGTGAATGTTCCTACCCTGTATCAATGGACACTGATGTTGTATTCATTGTTGACTGCAGTGCATGTGTGTTGAGATTCCTAATTTATATTGGTCATTTTTTTAATCTCGTAAAGCTGATTCGAATGTAATAAATTGATGGCTGTCTTCTCTTGCATCTCATCAGTGTAGAAACGGAGCATTTAATATTCATTTCTGTTCGCTCCCTTTGTTTTCAGTCCACTTCACCCTTCAGTCCGTTGAACGTTAGGGAAAAATTTAGCTATACGAGTGCACTTTATTAGTCTTGTGGTCCTCTTTGGCCTTTTTAAAATTACAACTTGCCAAAACGTGAAGTAGAGCCATCCTGCAGATTTTTGGGTATCCTCCTGCAAAATCTAATACATGCAAGTTCCTCGTGTTCATAACTGATGCCTCGGTGTTCCATCTGAATATTTTTGTAATGTTAAAACCACACTTGAGAACACTGCATTGTCTTTTCAAAGGATTATGTTATGCGCTACTAGTTTTTGCTGCTTATAACTTGCACAAATGTCATTAATGAGCCTATTATGTACCAAAATAAGTAACATGCAGAATGTGAATTATGTTTGGATGTTGTAAAACGTTCTTAAAACACATGTTAAGGAGAACGATTTTTAATGTCTTTGAAAGAAAGTATAAAATATTTAATTATATATACATTATTGTTAAGGTAACTGAGGAATGTGAAATGGTTTCGTGCTGCATAAATCTATGAGTTATAAAGTATAAAGGAAGCGTTCTAATTTAGTAAGTGTTAATAATTGCTACGTGTAATATATCAAACTTTAGTACTAGTTTAAAATGTCTATTAGAATATTTAGATACAACCGTGCTGTTAGGAAACGGCTGTTAACGTTGATCATGGATGCACAGTAGCAAATGAAGTGTGGACGTTGTAAAACTTCGTTTTAAAGACCATACAGAATGAGTTCGATATAAGGATTTTCCGTACACTACATATATGCGAATACTCTTAAGAAGCAATACAGGCAAATTATAATTTTCTTGCAAAATATGCCAGCTCATGTATCTTGGTGGCACATCTTCAAGCAACTATGGCTTTATGATTATTTAATTTATTTTTATTCACAAGATGTTTAATGATTTTAGAACAAATACAATTGCTCACAAATTCAAAGTTATTTTAAAATGCAGTATCCATTGTAAGATTCATTTTATTCGTCTTGGTATCCTTAAGCCTCCCTCTTCAGTTTGATTTCACGCTTGTGGCGAATTGTGTCGCAACTACGACAGCAATTTTCAAATTAAACTTCGTTATATTATTTGCTTTTCCTACTTGTGTAGCATTAGAAGATAGAATTAAAGTAATTTATTTTACCGGACCATCTGAATAGAAAAACTGTAGCAAGTGACAGAAACGGTGAATGATCAAGTAAACAGTTGTAAAGAAACCAAATTTGTAGTTGAATTAACTGAAAAATGGACATGGGTGTCAAACATAGTCAAAAGGAGCAGAAATATCTCAGTGCGATATTCAATTTTACTTCAAAATGCTAATGTTAGAGATTACCCTCGTGTAGCTTCAGGGTTCCCACTGAACCTAATAAGGTCCGAGTTTTCTTTAGTTTTAAGGTTCCTTGTCTTTAATAAGCCTAAATATTAACCCTTTAAAGCCCTAACAGTTTTAAGACCACTGCTTTTTTTAGATCACCTTTATTCAAAAACTAAGAACCAAACTTCTCGTCCAAATCAAGTGCCATTAAAAATTTGTAGCATACTTTATAGGTTTACTGAAAATTTAAACTTTAAATTTAGGTCCTTGGACTCTAACAGCATTCTAGTGTTCCTACTCACCGGTCAATCAATTGCAATCTGGAGTGTAGGCCCTAAAAAAGAAAAAGAAACTTAAAAATCTTTATTTTCCTTGAATAGAGTAAACCCTGAGAAATGAAAAATTGGGACAGTTGTGTGGATAAATTTTTTTAATGTAGACTCACAAGCCCTAGCCAATTTGAAAGTAGATTTTTTTCAACAGATTACGATTTTTTTTAATGGATTTCTTCAAGGGTTTACTTTTTTCAAGCAAACTCAGGTTTTACAACCCCGAGGTGCCCTTGAGATCTATTCCCTCTTTCATTTTATCCGCCTTTTCATATTCTCCCTCGTAAATTCTACTTGCTACCGTTAATTGTGCTCAATCTTTTGAATATGGAAAAATTTTTGTATGGTACCTTTTTTATTTATTTTCTTTAATCTATAAAATATGGATGACTTTATGCGAAATGGCTTGAATCTAGGTTTTGATAACGACTTATGAGGTTTAAAAGTGGAGAAAGTGTGGTAAAAGTTTAGCTGAAATATTTCAGATAAATGATGTTGAAAGGCTTACTTTCGACTTAATGCGTATTTAAATTGTGGATTATATATTATTTTTTTGAATGCCTTTTGTGCAAGAACGTATTGCATAATGTGTTTCTTGTGTATTTGTATAATGTAGTTGAGCCAAGGGTTAACCGATAGAGGTGATCTCTTCAAATTCAGCCGCACGCACTACATATATATATAATTTACAATGTAGTAGAGCCTTCTTGTGATTAAAAATAAAATCAATTCTACTTTTAGGGGTGGACTACCTTAGGAACACTGGTCACCTTTGGCTCACCTACCTCATTGATTTGAATTTTATTTGTTCAAAATTATATATATTGCACGGTGTGTATCTTTGTACTAATGAGCTTATCGAATCATTAAAGCTTATTTACTTATTAGAGAGAAGTCTATACGAAGCGTTGTCCTCGGATCTTTTCCTTGGGGTTGATCCCAGACCTTCAATAGCCCATTGAGTGGTTCTGGTGTGATATTACTCAGTATTGCTTTTAGGCTGAGAAAATTGAAAGTTGCACTTGAGAAATTTTTTACATGCTATTTACTTCATTTGAAGCAAAATCAAATAAGTTAGAGTGGAAACATGTTAAGTTGTGGTTATTGTAGAAGTTCCTAAACTAGTTTAAAAGAGCGAGCATTCTGAGATAAAATCACTTGAAACAATTTCTATGATTTCGAGTTCAAGTCTAAACTTTGCTCAGATGGCAAAATGTTACAAGTCACTTTTCCCAAAAAAGTCCCATCCTGGAGTCTTTTTTGTTAATGTTTGGAAGGTGGCAAAATGTCGTAAGTCTTTTTCTTTCAGTTTATAAGAAAACAAACGTGGGAAAATTGTAATAAATCAAAAACCACAGAACCACATGTTGAATCTTGAATCTGCTGTTACGAAATATTAAAAAAAGTGACTTATAACATTTTGCCATCTGAGCGCAGAACTATAAAAGCTCAAACTCGCGGTAATCATTTCCCATTTATTGAACGTTTTAAAACTGGTAGTCAACTTTCTGTACAAAACTCTTAAAATTGTGTATAATTTGTTGTAATTTGTACGTTTAATTACTTTTTAAAGCATATATTTACAATACATAACTAATTTAAATAATTAATAATTAAAATTACTACTCTTTTAATATTCTGAAATAAATGTCAGAATATATATTGTTAATTATCCCGGGTAACTGGCGAGATTGGATAGTTTCGTAATTGTTTAAAGCCACCAAGATTGCTTTTGCTGTTCTTCCGTTAGGCTGCAAAAGCCTTTCACTAATAACTGCTCCATGGAGCAAACTTCTTTTTGACCTTTTTCAGTTATTGAAGGGAAAGACGAGGATGTTGAAGACGTCCTTGAAAGAACTAATGGCGTTTTGAAGTAACACGAACTGACACTACCAAGTGGTTGTTCCATACCTGTAGAATTTAAAAATTCGAGTGGTTTGTATTCTACTAATCCTCAAGTATCTGAGTACCATCACTATTGTATTATCCCACAAAACTATGACAGTGAAATTAGTACACTCGTCTAGTAAATGTTCAAATCTTACTACTTTAGGATTTTTACACCACATTTAATTTTTTTCTTACTGTTTTCGTATCAAAATTAAGCACTTGTAAAGTGCCAAAAACAGGCATGTGGCATCATTTTCATATCTATTTTAACATATAGACTTCCTAAATATTTTTTTAATGTAACGAATGCTGAAATTTCTTCCTAGTTTAGTAATAATTGAGCAATTATGTGTTCGTTAAACTCACTATCCGTTCAGTTTTTAAAACTAGAAGTTGTCCAATTTAAGTACAACTGTCTTTTGCCAGATGTGTAACCATTTCTAAGGAATGTGTATTGAGTCTAATTAATCTAATTATATCCAGTAATATTGGTGAAAATCGCTTAAGCACATTGTGAGCATTTCTTTGATTCCACAGTGCGAATGAAGTGAAATACGTTTTGCGTGACTTGCCTTTCCATCTGCTTGAATCTGAGTTTGAATTGTGATGTTACTTTGTTATGTTTGCCTTTTAGGTCATCACGTATCCTAAATCTCTTCACATTGCTTGTGTGTATAAACATTTTACTTTTTATAGTTACGTGTAGATTAATTTTACTCACAACCACTAAACTTCAACGTGGTAACAGAGCGAGTTGGTTTTCATGATTGCTTGATGTTGTTTTAGAAAGAGTTGAATACGATGTTGTTGTTGTTCGCGTGTCCATGGACAAGCAATATTCTAGTGGGGTATCGGTCTAGATTCCATCAAAAGCATTCGTCACAGCCTCTGCTAATGTTGGTGCATCCCATCTGTAGAGGATCTCCCTTAATAAGTCCTTGAGTGTAACCATTCCAGTCTTCAAAAGATTCACCGTTTCAGTTGGGCATTCCCAGATGTGGTTGGGCGTGAGTTGGACTTCGGGGCAGTTTTTTACAATGGGCATAGGTTCTTGTTTTGTCCGGATGGATCTTCATGCCCTTATAATGCTCAGTTCTAAATAGTAGTTCTCTCAGTTGAATACAATAGCATCAAATATTATTTTAAGGTATCATGTCAACGATAACAAGCAATGTCATTCTTTGAAGAATGACTCTTGCCCCTGCTTGAATCGACTTTACGCTGCTCACCCCTGTTGCTTATGGACTATTCACGAGATTGCGAATTTCATCATCAGCAATTAAAACCTTAAAGACATACCCCAATAGATCGAGATTTTGAAACTCACAGCATGGGATTTCCATCTATAAGTTACACCAGCCCTTGCTTCAGCTATTCCAACGCATATTTATTTTACACTGCTGTCAGTATGGTACCTGTTTTCACGGATGAATCTATAGAAGGGGATCATGCATGCTGTTTAATCTTCTTTCATTATACTACTTATAGTTACAGCCTTCATACTGCCTGCTCCTTCATACTGCCTTCATACATACTGCTGAAATGCTGTTCAGCCACTGAGCATCAGCTGGTATGCTCCAGGTTTTCACTCACAGCTCGAGAGTTCTACAACAGTCGGATCATTATACCATCAACTGCCATCCTGTTGTGTAAGATATCTACCATCTTAATCAAATTCCTCGCAAAGCAAGGGTTTTGTTATTATGCTATGTTGGGTCCAGAATCACGTGGTCATTAAGAATGACGATCTTGCAGCCTTCTGTGAAGACTGCTTACCTTTCCATTGCAGCAATCTGTTTCCTTTGAAGACATAAAAATGTGCACAAAATATTTTATCAACTGGTGGTGATCAAGGAATCTGCAAGTTGTGTTCCATGAAACTCGTATTTTACCAACGACCAGTATCTTCGATACCAAGGACCGAAATTTATAACGTTCTGCCCTACGCATTGGACGTGCTCATTTACCTCATCTTTTGCTTGGAAAGGAGCCTATTATCTCAATCCTACCCAACTTCCTTAACTGTTCATCACTAATTGTTTGTATTTTCAAATAGCGTCTCAAATGTTTCAAGAGCACAGTTCAAAATGTATAGAATTTGATTGTGGAAAGTCCCCATTCAATTTCTTTGCATTTGTACGCGGAATCGCTTTTTAAAACATCTTTATAAATTAAACAATTTTAACCTCTTTACTGAAGAGCCACGATCGCCCGGTTGGAAGAGTAACGGATTAGCAACCGGAGGGTTGTTGGTTCGAATCCAAAGACCGTCGTGTAAAAAGGGGGTTTGGTAGACGTTAAATATGGCGTTTCTTCAACTGTCCTCATGGTGGCGTGATGTGGAAGTTCGAAGAGTGGGATGCAAGCTCAGTTGTTGCCTCGTAATTTGGGCGTGGTTCAAAACGATGTGGTGTCCTCGGATCTTTCCCGGACCGTCGTCAATATCACATTGCGTTGTAATGTAAACGATTTCCGAATATTTGGGACACACAATATTTTTCAACGAACGGGATTGAAACGTAAACTCGTGTTGATTGATTGCGTGCAGTGATATTTTCTGTTTCTTTCGCTCGAAATTAATTTCGCATTTCTAAATTGTGTGCACTTTCAGTTGCAATGTGTGGCAACTGTACAAGATCAAGAGATAATAAAGAATCATGAATTAATATCTTAAGAATAGCGTTTTACTTGACAACTTATATTTTGTTTGATTTCGCTGTTTTCTGTTTTAAATATTCCTTATCAATTACATTTCCTTTTCCTCACACGCAAAACCACCACAAAGTTTTCGATGAAAAGTGACATATGTCAGAATAACGCAAATTTTAAGTGTAATTATTGCCGATAGTGTAACAATATTATAAAATTCTGAATTAGAGTTTTTGAAACATTTAGATCCTTTGTCATAATGACAGGATGTTCACCTGGATAATTTTACGAATTATAGCTGCAATAATAAGTTGTTCAAAGTTAATTGAAAACAGTGTTTTTTTTAATGGTAATAGTTGGCCATTGTAGGTTTGTACTCAAGACATTCGTTTTAAAACAAGTTCTTTTATTTATTAGCATGTCACAAAATGTAATTTTCAAGAAAAAATTTATTCGCCTTAAAACATTTAGTAATGAATATCTAATCAAATCTATTTGTCATCCTTCCCTTAAAGATTGAGGAAAACAACAATGTGCAATAGTGCCGAAGAAAAAGTAATATTTTTTTCTTTACTATGAGTGAGAGAGCATTCGCCGTATATAAGTCAGTTTTATGACTTTAGTAAAGCATTAACTTAGGAAAGGGAATTCCAAATCCCAAAAATCTTAGTTTGTCGTAGTAACCTACTAACGACCGTTCGTCATTTTGTAGCTTTCTCAAACAGCAAAAGGGTGCTATGTATGTGCTTTACATGTATGGATATGCATGTGTAGGATCTGTGTTCAACCCTTAACTTCTGAGTCACAAACCGTCTCATAACTAGTGTGGAGGGGTCTCTCAGACCTCGCTCACTAAAGTGCGTATAAAGTTGATTAATATAATATATTAATGAAAGATTCTTTAGATTATTATTATTTATACATTTTAAATTTAGATAATTCAATTCTTAACATGAAATACATTTTATATTCATGTCACTTCAGGATCAGCTTTCGGACTTAATTTTGCAGGACGTTTCAACCCTGGAAACTGTAAAACTATGTTGTGTTTTGGTGTTCTAACGGCACGTTTAGGTCCCCCCCCTGGCATCCCATTTAAAGTTATTTTTTCCGAAGAAATATTATTTTTGTGTTGACGCACTTGAAATGTCTTCGTCTTCATCTTCATCTGCCTAAATTTCCGAATACTCTATTTCCGACCAATTATCAACAATATCCTGGCTTTCTTTTTGTGTAAGATTCACATGTCGTTTTTTAGTAAAGTTTGTTGCCATTTTAAGCTATCTGCCTTAATTCCCTACTCCAACTTAGACGATTTCATTCAACAAATGCTTTGAATGGGTCTAAGAGACCACACGGAAAATGCAAATAGTGTAAAACACCAAATAATTATGGCAGCCAAACCAATCTTGGAATGTGGCATCTGTTGGACGTAGTTGGAAGGTACTGAATAGGACAAGGACCAATATTCACTTTAAGGGGCAGAAACGACCTGTCAAACATGACGCGGGGTCTGTGAGACCCATGACAGCAGTTAAAGGTTAAAGTGAGTTGTACAAATTATAAAGATGTCGAAAATGTGTTAAAATATTAATTTATTCTACGAAAGTCAAAAGTGATTACATATTCTGTTCATTTTTTCAATCTAGAATTAACCAATTCGATCCGATAGAGGTCGGGTATTTCTGCTAGTTGGTAATAATTTTGAAATAGGGTAACCCATTGTAGGTTTGCTTGCTCCACGCGCTTCCTTTTGTTCGCCAGTGGAAGATATCCAAATGGCCGTTTGGCAATCAACGTCAATTGGAGTCGCTACTTCAGCGATGGGCCGGTGCCATATTTCTCAGTGTTTTACCATAGATTGCTTCGAATCTTATGATATTAACTAACTCAAAAGAGACAAGAAAAATAGCACGGTTGTGAAACAATCTGGATGTATAAAGAAGAATCGCAGTTTCCATGGCTACTGTGCACACCCGTAGACCGGTGCACGCTAGTTCCGGTCGTAGGTCATGCTGCACAGCATGGTGGGTTTCTTTGGGAAACCCCCCCCCCCATTGACATCGGGATATCACGCGTCTCCATTTTTCTAATAGAGGACCTTTCTAGCCAAACCAATGGCTAATCATTTATGTCTGTTCTTCGGATGGTGATTATCACCATTACACCTTCCACTGTAAACTTCTGAAACACCTCAGGGACGGTCTCCACTTCTTAAAGAAAGCTCTCGAGACTTAGTGGCAACATCCTCAGTGTCGCCAGACACTCCTGGACTTGGGCTTATTTGCGACTGATAAACTTACGCCTCCGCCTACCTTAAGTTTCTTTATCGATAGAGCGAGTGATCGGAAGCCCCGACCACTCGCTCTATCAGTATCAGGTAAGTTGTTAAGTATTTGTTTGAAGTTAGAGTGAAGATACGTTGACTGTTTGTTGGTTTAAGAAGGTATTTCTCTGGAGGATCGCAGAGGAGGGTCGTGCTGTGTAATGTGCGGTACTTGCACTATTGTCGAAATAGGCAAAAGATCTTAGCCCAAAGATGTACACGCTGCAGCTGTACATTTGTCGGTGGAGGCAGACGCGGGTTTTTATTTAAAGAGAGCAGTAAACCCTGGTAAATAATTAACCGTCCTGGGATGAGAATGTCGAAGAAACCTTCGGGTTAGGAGCAAGTCTCCCAATTTCGAATCAAAAAGGGCATTTTTGTCCTCCGACGTTATAGGGCCGACCACGTTCACATCCCGGCTTAGCCAATCATGGCGGCAGTGAACTTTAGAGCGGAGCGTCAAGGGGGCCTGTTCCTCTTGGTTTTTCTAGTCGGGGACTTTCTTTGCTCTTGTAACGAATACTCCTTAACCGGTGTGACATGGAGGGAAGTGCGCCCCCAAATATCTGGAACTTCGGATGGTGTGATTGAGAGTTGCCTCTCTCCAAGTTGAATTGAAATGAAGTTTTTGAGTCCTTACTCATCCTTCTCCCCACCGAGTTAGATTTTATTTCGGGATTTTCCTCTCATGAAACATGTTAATCAACCACCCCAGAACGTCCTCGTGGGGCCGGGTAGAACACTTGGTAGAATCGCAGATCGATACTCGACCAGACCAAAAACCTACCTGTACGTGGGGGCTGGTACACTTCATATCTATCATAGTCTCAAATATGCCAGTTCAGGTGCCTACTAGGGATGTCAATAACCGTCCGGTTAAACGGATAAGTCGGTTTTTTCGTTTCGGTTAACCGGTTTTTTTCGGTGCTTTTGTGTCACGGTTATAACCACGGTTGTTATTTTAAAAACTAATAAGGAAAAAAAAAAAACCGGCCCCGAAAATTGAAGAAAATTATATTTTTGGCCTATGTTTATGGGATGCAAATGATTATTTTTTCTTTCCGACTTTTTAAGATCCACATAGTCGATGTCCCTTTTCAACCACTACATAGCTTGTTCTCATTCTCTGAATTTGCATTATTTAGTCTATGCGGGTTGAGGTATAAACAAAGGGGTCAGCAATGATCTAAAGTACATTTATACCAACTTTGAATCGGAGACAAGTAATGTTAGGAAAAGTGCTTTCGGTTATCATTTTTATTATATATTTGGTATCTGATTTATGGAGAAGTGTATTGCAACTCGCCTCGTGTTTTTAATAAGTGTTCTAAAATGTAAAGGGTCTGAATTTTGCTTCTCGCAAACAGAAATGACAAGTATCCATCAACAAAATGAAAAACGAGCAATAAAGTAAGCGAATAAGATTTAAAAATATATTTGAGATAGCAATCACAATAATTCATGAGAATACATGCGACTATGTGGCTACAGTCTGTGGAGTTAGTCATTTTTCTTATTCCCTTCCTCCGATTTCGTTCTATTGTAGTAGTATCAGTTACTGACACTGAGGCCCCGTTCACATGAGTCGTTTCAACGCGCGTATGGCGAGGCTAGCAAGGTCCCGCCATTAAATTAAGTTTATTTATTCCTCTAATTCACGTATCTAACTTTGCTACCTTGAAGATTGGAACCCTGATAGCCTCGGCAAACGAGCGTTTTAGCCGCCTCATGTAAACGGGGCCTGAGCTTCACAGTTTTCATCCCACCGTATAACCACTATACCTTCGTCGAATGTTTCGAAATATTTTGCTAAACTAAATAAAAATGAAGCACAATGTAATTTTTGCTTGACGCCAGTTAAAAGTGGTGGAGAAACTACGAATTTAGGCACCATCTCAAGTACAAACATCCGAATTTTCAAGATGAAAAGGTAAGTTTTTAAATATTTTTTCCTTTTAACCTTTTTAAGTAAATAGGTTGAATGCTCCCACAAAACTTAAAACCTTTTTCTGACCCCAGATTTAAAAAAAACTTTGTCTTCCACATTTGCTAGTCAAGCAGTTTCCCAAGTCAGCAAAGAGTTAACGCACTGCCTGAATCAATTTGGAAACAATTCGGATCCTTTAGCAATACCAGAGAGTTCCGATTCAACAAAACCCCTAGCCTTCTTTGGGCAACACATGACAAAAATTTGACAAAATTCATTTTTCCAAAATCGCAGGGTGCAGATGCTTACTTTCCCAATGTACTCAAACTATATTTGCAGCTGCCTCTGTTGTTAAGGGATAGTAGTCCACTTGAATTTTAGGGCCAAAGAAAGACTTGTTCGCCTGCATTAGCATTGCTAGCTTTTAAGTATTTGACAGTTGTTGGAAGTTCAGTGCTATCTGAAAGGTAAGTATCTGCTGTATTCCGTGGTTTCGGATGACATAAATCGATTAACTAACCAGCATATAACTGAGCGAGTTTATATGAGCAGAGTAAATAAAAAGTATTGGGTTGAATAGATAAAACAATATTAACAAGGTAAATAATGTTTTAATTATTTTATCAGTTTATGTACCTTTATTTTGAAACAATTAAGTTTTGGACCGTTTTTTTTTTTTTTTTGACTCGGTTAAACCAGGGCAGTTATAACCGGACGAAAAAAAAAACTCGGTTATTTACTGAGAGTTAGCATTACAAGTGACCATGGTTCAAAATGACGAGGCGTCTTCAGATCTTTCCTTTCGGTATTGATCCTCGACCGCCGCCAATAGCCCCTTGTTTTGCTGCAGTGCATAACAACTGAGTTTTAATCCAAAAATTGAAAGTTAACAAAAAATACTTCTCCACGGTTCATCGGACGTAAAACGTTTTCTGTGCACTTAGTTTCAGAATTTTATTGCAACGTCTGGAGGAAATTCAGTATTTTTATTCATCTATTAATAACAGGACTACTTTTTTTTCACCCTGAAACTCAAAAGCTTTAGCGTTTGTAATTGCAGTTTGTAGGAATACAAATCTTGATTAGAAGAAGTGAAAAGAAATACTCTTTTCCAAATGATTTGACTCAAAAAACTCTTGACTTTTCAGTTATTTTTTAACAGTTGTTCAATAACATTGATATCAGTGGTGTCTTGGCAATTCAAGATATGAAATACTTCTATATAAGTGGACTAGTTTTTATTCGTATTTACAATACCATCCATCAAATATAATACCGTCAAATATAATTGTATGATCACAAGAGGGGATAGATGGACCAGACTATCTTCTCCCTCGAGAAACATCTTTTTCTCAAAATAGAACAAAATACAAAAATATCACGCATGTCCCACACTGCGCCACAATTGGCGCGTTCTCGCTCGAAGTTGCGACGAGAGGCTAACAAGTGTAGTATTGTCAATGGAAGCCTTGCATCCCACAATAACATTATTTCAATTCGGTTTAAAAAAGTGAATAAAACCCGAAGCGAAAACAACTATATCTTAACTTAAATCTGATTGAGACTTCGGTTTCTATTTTAATGTCTTTGATTTTCACCGAAGAAACCCATCTGCGGAATATCGGTGCTCCCTCCTTTTCAGTCTCGGAAAGTATCTTGCTTATATATGATTGGTTAAAATGGTGTTTGTCACTCGCTCCTCTAGACTCTTCTTTCATACCCCATCTTTCCTACTGAAGCCAGGATCTTGTCCAGATAATATGCGATTTAGTTGCTTGGTCTATAATTCATAAAAGACTGACATCTAGACTGTTGGCAGGATAGACAAACAAAACGAGCAAAATCTAAGTGAATACAATCCAGCCTGGGCCAGACCCATGATTGCATTGGTGTAATTGGAGATTTAGCAACAATTTGACAAGCTTTGCAGATATTTTGTCAATGTCTTGGTCTAAATTAGGCCTCCAAAAATGACTTCTAGCAACTGCTTTCATTTTCACAATTACGGGTTGAATATCATGAAGCAGTTCTAGAAAGTGTTTTCCATAGGCATTGGGAATTAATACTCTCATGCCTCATAGTACACAATTCCTATCAACAGATAATTCATATTTTCTGCAGAAATATGGCTTCAAATCAGGATTTTCAATTTTGGATGGAAAACCATTCTGAACATATTTAATTACACTTCCCAAAATTTTATCATTTCTAGATGCACTAGCAATGTCATAAGAAGTTACAGGTAATTCTGACAGATGTTAAATCTTGTAAATGTCCGATGGGCACAAGTCTCTATTTGCATCTTCATTCCGCAATCTTGAAAGAGAATCAGCATTCTGATGTGCAACACCTTTTTTATACTTTATGGTGTAGTTATAAGAAGACCAGAGCAATGCCCCCCTCTGTAAGCGACAGCAGCCATAGTTGATACTGCCTTAGTAAGAGAAAATATTGTAACCAAAGGTTGATGATCAGTGAATAGCACAAAATTCCTTCCATACAGATACTGGTGAAATTTCTTGCAAGCAAAAATTATTGCTAAGGCTTCTTTTTCAGTTTGCGGGTAGTTGACTTCAGCCTTTGATAATGTTCAAGAGGCATAGGCTACAGGTTTTTCTTCACCATTTACAATGTGTGATAAATCGGCACCCAAACCAACAAGCGAAGCGTCACAAGATATTTGTAAAGGAATATTTTCGTTATAGTGAGCCAATACTGCATCAGATGTTAGAAATGTTTACACTATTCAAATACAATGTGGCATTCTTCAGACCGTGTTCAGAAAACATTTTTGTTAAGAAGGTTGTATAAAAGAGACAATAAAGTAGAAGAATTTCTTATGAATTTAGAGTAATAGTTCAGTAAACCCAAAAATGATTTAAGTTGAGAAACATTATCTGGGGATTTGATCTTCTTACTTGCTTCTAGCATCTCTTAGGTTGGATGAATACCATTTTCATCAATAAGATTTCCTAAAAGTTCAGCCCTACTTTTAAAAAATTGGCACTTATCTACATTTATTTTTGCATTATACTTTTGTAGTCTTTTCATTACAGTCTCAATTAGAAAAATGTTCTTCTTCAGTAGGAGATGAGATTAAAATATCATCTTGGAAGCATATAATGCTAAGTTTTCCTTGTAATATTTGCTCCATGATTGATTGAACAACCTTTGCGGCTACAGATATACCATACATCTATCTACTTGGCCGAAACAAACCCATGGGTGTATTGAGAGTTAATAACTCTTGAGAGTCAGCATCCAACTCAATCTGTTGGTATGCTTGTGACAGGTCTAATTTATTTGCTAAAACTCGAAGCGAAAACAACTATATCTTAACTTAAATCTGATTGAGACTTCGGTTTCTATTTTAATGTCTTTGATTTTCACCGAAGAAACCCATCTGCGGAATATCGGTGCTCCCTCCTTTTCAGTCTCGGCAAGTATCTTGCTTATATATGATTGGTTAAAATGGTGTTTGTCACTCGCTCCTCTAGACTCTTCTTTCATACCCCATCTTTCCTACTGAAGCCAGGATCTTGTCCAGATAATATGCGATTTAGTTGCGTGGTCTATAATTCATAAAAGACTGACATCTAGACTGTTGGCAGGATAGACAAACAAGACGAAAATGTATTTCTATCTGCAGTCTATTTGCTAGGCTATAAAAATTTCCGTTTGCATCACCCCCTCGAAATCGTTTAAGTTTTATGGTTCAAGAATCATATTCCGAACACAAGACGGGCAACGTCGTGGACATACACAAAATTTTACTAACACAGAAAGGAGATACACTCACTGTTAAGAATTGAACCTGCGGCCACTACATCTCGCAGATTACTAACGCAGTGAGTATTTTACTATCGGGCTATATACAAATGTGATTCCTTTTTGTTTTACTTGCTTTATTTTAATAATTCAATTTTTCTGTAACTTCACTGTGGAAGTGTGAAAATCACCGACAGTTCCTTTAGTTCTTGAATTTAGGTCAAGATTATGGGTTTTTCTACAAGCTTGTTTCATGTTTACTAGGGTTCGAAAACCGTTTCTTAACCAGTTGTGAAGATGAATGAATTACCGAAACATAACTGCTGATTCCCGTATTTACACTTTAAAAATACTTTTACTCAGTTCTCTGATTTAAAAAAGGTCAGTCGCAGAATAACAGTACGGTTAAAAAAAGATTTATTCTCGATAATTGTCTCCAGAACATTCGATGCGTTGTTCTCCAGATTATATTAAAGACATGACGTGTCAAGAGGTGGAATTACTGATAAAACTTTCCAATTTTGAGTTTCTTTTAACTTGCATACTTGGGTTATTCACTAACTATCGAAAGAATGGGCAATGAATATAAATACCCATTATAGTTCAATTCTTTTTACACTAAAATGTTTGAAGAATTTCCATCAACTATTATTATTGAAAAGTGTTTTTACCTATTGATTTCCGAATCTTAAGTAAAGTAAAAAACATCCAGAATAATTATTAATTATAATTTCAGATTTGTAATTGGTGGTAATTAAAAAGTAAGATATATTTTTTATTTTCCTCCTGCGTATTAATATTTTTTTTCTCGTACGTAATAGCACGATGTATGTTCTATAATCAGGCCCAGCCAAAATGCCCTTTTAACTACAACAGATCTGAAATATTAAGGATAAAAATGCCTTTAACCCTCTGAGAGGTTCACAAGCATATATTCTTTCTGAGCAACCTCCAGTCTTCCCTGCACAATTTTTGACCAGTTTTCAACTTGTGGTGAAGTTATGACTTGTTGAAGGGGTGACTCCGAAGAGTGACAGCAACGCGACTAATATTAGTTCTGAGACCCCTGCTAATCCACTAAAGACCGATTGCCGTGATAAATTTCAACACGTACCTGATTGAATGTTTGACAATTCCCAGGGTTCGATACAATGGTACCCCACCTATTCAAATCATTGTGCGGAATAATAGTCACTTTCGCACAGAACGTGTATAGAACTCTGCTCTACCATCCGACAACCTCTACATAATGGGTCATCTATTACTCCCATAATTTTGGGGTGTGTATTCAGGGTACAGTGGCTAGTTAGAAGGACAATAGCTATCCTGGTGAACTTAGCCACAACAAACGTAACTTGCAATGCCGTGGTATATAGAGCAGACACCACCATCAAGTACTTCTTGGTAGACTTACTTTCCCGCGTGTTGCTAAGCGCTTGACCAAAAGAGTTCTCCCTGGGATTCCTTCCAACAGATTTGGTTATTTGAATCATTGTGTGTTGCAGGGTAAAGTAATGGCTACATAACTTGGAAGTCTTGTGACTCGGGGAGTTAAAGGAATAAAGTGTCCTAAATTTTAAAAAATCTAAAATAGTTTGAAAATTTTAATTTTCGAAATTGTAGATCAAATTAAATTGGACCACTCACGAACTACTTATATAATGTGTTTCCATGAAATGGTCTAGGAAACCTCAGGATGGAAAGAAAATGTTTTATGTGGTCCTTTTCGTTTGTGTCGTCCTTTTTGTTAGTGCCGTTCTTTGTGAAGTCCTTATATGTTTGTCGTACTTTTTGTGTCTGTGCCGTCCTTTTTATGTTTGTGTCGTCTTTTATGTCTGTGCCGTCTTTTATGTCTGTGCCGTCTTTTATGTCTGTGCCGTCTTTTATGTCTGTGCCGTCTTTTATGTCTGTGTCGTCTTTTATGTCTGTGTCGTCTTTTATGTCTGTGTCGTCTTTTATGTCTGTGTCGTCTTTTATGTCTGTGTCGTCTTTTATGTCTCTGTCGTCTTTTATGTCTGTGTCGTCTTTTATGTCTGTGTCGTCTTTTATGTCTGTGCCGTCTTTTATGTGTGTGCCGTCTTTTATGTCTGTGTCGTCCTTTATATGTCTGTGTCGTCCTTTATATGTCTGTGTCGTCCTTTATATGTCTTTGTCGTCTTTTATATGTCTTTGTCGTCTTTTATATGTGTGTGCTGTCCTTTATATGCCTGTGTTGTATTTTTTATGTTTGTGTCGTCCTTTGCCGCCCTTCTGTGTGTGTTCTTTTTGTGCAATGTGTATGCTTTTGCATGAAATTGCTTTGTACGTATGTAAGCGAATGAAATTACTTAATGCTTGAATAATTTCTTTGTGCTTGCATCTTTGCTTCATGTTTCAGTGCTTTGTGTATGTGTTGCTTTTGTGTGCGCGTCAGATGTTTCTCTTCAAGAGGATTGGCTAACAAAATAATGTTATTCACAAACTGAAATTTCACCTGATTTCTTGTATGGTTTTGGAATTATTCAAATGTGATCTAAATGTTATCGTTTGTTCTTAATGCCAATGTTCTTGTTTTTTCTGATGCTGCAATTCTTGAAAGGAGTTCCTTGAATGGATGGAAGATCTGCAAATCTGCACCCAGGAACGCAACCCTTGCATTGAAGAAACTGTCTTCATTATGGAAAAGGACATTTGGATTTGTTGCATGTGAGTGCTGAGTAAATATTGTAATAAATTAGTGTAATCCAAAATGGTAACTAAATTATTTTAATTTCAAATGTTTACAAAGAGCAGATATTCATGAAATAACTTTTTGATGATTACTGGTTGACACTGGTGTTCAAATTTAAGAGAATTTACATATTTTGCTTAATTTCTCGAAACGTACGGAACGAAACGTAAATCAAAGATGCAGGGCAAAGTGGGGCAAGGGCAAACCAAAGTTCATCAAGTTTGATTTAAAAGGTCAAAAAAATTTATTTTTTTTATAAGTGAACTAATATTTTGTGCTGCCGAATAGAGATCAGATTGTTATTCAAAATACATATTCAGAAGCAACTATTTAATAAAGTTCAAATTTTCATCGAAGGTCCAACGAATGACTCACTGAAGCGGGATAAATGCGTTCCTAGTCTCTAAAGATTGCGCATTTGAATGAAGAATGCTGTTGGCGTAGTTGCAAATACGTAGCTTGCTTTTTGAAGATAATTTTGTATGTTAAAATTCTAAAATTGGGGAAAAAATCAGCTAAAAATTCTTTTGTCGGTTGGTATAATACATGAAAGTTAAGGAAAAGCACTAACAAAAATGCACTACTGTTAGTGAAACTTGCAGCACTGAAAGAATCATCAGAAATAAATGAAATTTATTCCACGTATTACTTATAGTGGTTTAAATAAACGATCCAATTTACAGAGCAATAAAATAAAAATTAATATCAATCGCCACGCGCAGCGATGAAAGCCTGTGCACGTCAAATACGATTCATACAGATTATGAAGGTCATGCTGAGGAATGGCATTTCAGATAGATTCTATCTGATGCCAAATTTCAGCCGTACTCTACCCGACGAGCGAGTCGCCGACCGATTTAATCCTAGACGTGCTCAATGAGCAACATATCCGGGGAACCGGCAGGCCATGGAAGAAGTGGAACCTGTCGTGCACTGAAGAAGTCTTGTACATTCCGAGCAACATTTGGAAGAGCATTGTCTTACTGAAATACAGCTGAGAAATGGGTTGCAGGAGGGCTAGGACTTAACAACTTAAAGAGTATGTACGCACTAGAAATTCTGAAAAATCGAACATAAATTCCGAGTTTTTTTTTATTGCTTCAAAATATTCTTCACTTTTTTAGCTTTGAAACGATACCATCTTGCAACTATTCGAAATTGTTTTCTAGTTACAAGGGTTTTTTTTAGGTACTGTCACCATAAACAGACATGTTTACAAAACTTTAAACTCGATTTCTGAAGAAACACGTTTTTGCTATAGAATGCTTTGTTCAAACAGCGATAACTCATCAATAAATTAATCTATTATAATTATTTTTGAAACATTATAATCAAAATAATACACAGTGGATGTTGTGACCCTCAGTCAGATTTATTAGTTAAGAAATAAATTTTTATGGATTTTTAAATCCTAAATTTCCAGAATCGTGGTATTTTTTTATATATATATTATTATGCATTCTTGGCAAGAAAAGTTGTAACAGAAAACCTTTTCTCTCAAGAAACTTGATTGAGGGTCAAAACATGAAGAATAATATTAGAAATAATTTTCTACTAGAATTGACTTTCTAGACAAATTAGAATTTGAGACATCACTGTTCAAGAAACTTGCTAATTAACACATTATATCTTAGATAGCTAAACAATTAGTTT
This sequence comes from Metellina segmentata, assembly GCA_947359465.1. Taxonomy (NCBI): domain Eukaryota; kingdom Metazoa; phylum Arthropoda; class Arachnida; order Araneae; family Tetragnathidae; genus Metellina; species Metellina segmentata. Next base: position 9,717,885 of record OX375876.1, on the reverse strand, counting down.
AATATGATTTTTGAAATGGTTTTAAACATAAACCAATGACCTACTGTGAAAAAAACTGGATTTTTAAAGTTAAAATTAAAAAAAAACTTATAATGTGTGCGTACACCTTAACTGATGTAGCGTCCACTGTTCAGGGTTCCCACAACTTGGAGTTAACGGGAATGTATCTAATTGTGCCCCAGACCATAACGCAAGGCGTTCGTCCAGTATGACGCTGAATAAGACACTACGGGAGAAGGCGTTCACTTCTGTGGTGTCTGACGAGTACGCGTCCATCCTTAGTCTAGATTGTAGCGGGAATCATCTTATAGAAGACGACTTGTTGCCAATCGCCACGCCATTGGCTATGTTGGTCAGCCCATTGAATGCCGGAGGTGTCGGCAATTCAGCGTCAAGGGAATCCTGCGCAGAGGAATCCTTGCACGTATCCCATGACGCAGCAGGCGTCGACGAACCGTGGGAGCACACAATGACACACCTGGCTCGTATGGCACGTTTTTGGCCACTTATTGACTTCTAATCAGTCATTTACTGCATTCAAACGACGATACTCACATTTCAACGCACCTTCACAGTGCTTTTAATACACGGCTCACTTGGAGGTTTAGAGGACGTTTCTAGGCTCACATGCGTGATCGCTTTGCAATTCTAATCATTTGCATATCCTAACCTGTTTTGCCTTTCCTGCAAGTTTTGATTCATTTGTATGATTCCATCATGATGTTGCAATTTTCACAAACAGTAGTGTACGTAACAGCAGAAAAGATTTTATTTAACCTATTATGTTACACTCATTGACATAAAAATTTGCTCACCAAGAAAAAGTCGTAAAAATGAAACGAAATTTTACACATGTAAGTGCAACTTTGATATAAGTAAGTGATTAGAAAATCAAAGTAAAAGGATCATTTACTGCAGAAAAAAGTACAAATGAACGGAAGTTTTAGTACTCTGTTCGACCACTTCTAGCGCGAATGCACGATGCGATTCGAGCGGGCATTGAGGCATACAAGTTCCGTATGATGTCCTGAGACATCTCGTTCCACAGTTGCTGTAAACGCGCCTCTAGTTCGACCAAACTCGTAGGGTGTCCAACTTGACGTTCCAAATGATCCCTGATAGGCTCGATTGGTGACAAATCTGGAGATCGAGCAGGCCAGGGAAGGGTGGTAATGTGGCGGCAGCAGTCTTGTGACATCCTTGCTGTGTGTGGCCGAGCATTGTCTTGTTGAAAAATGGTTCGTGGGAGCCCTGCCATGAGTGGCATCACATGTGGCTGAAAGATGTCATGGACGTACCGCTGGGCTGTCATTGTGTCATGGATCAATTTTAGGGGTGACCGTGTATCGTAAGCAATGGCACCCCATACCATCACACCAGCTGTGGGAGCGGTGTGTCGCTGTAAAGCAAAGGCAGGATTGAGGCGTTCGCCACGGGGCCTCCACACACGAACACAACTGTCATCACTGCTCAAAATGAATCTAGATTCGTCGCTGAAGACAACCTGGTTCCAGTCTGTTTCAGTTCAATCCCGTCGTGCGCGACACCACTCCAAACAGAGGCCTCGGTGGGTGGATGTCATTGGCAGCACATGTAATGGCGCCGCGATACCAGAAGTCCTTCAGCCAGGAGCCTTGGGATGGTTCGGGAAGACACAGGGGCCCGTATTGAAGATGCTGCCTGTGACTGGATAGCGGCTAATGAGGCAGTTGGCTCTACGCGTGCGTTTCGTATGATATGACGGTCTTCTCGACGACTGGTCTGTCGAGGGCGTCTTGAGCCTCGTCGCAGTGTAGATGACATCTCTTCTGTCCACTGGTCCCAACACCTCCTCATAGCAAAATTAGAACGGCCTATCTGACGAGCTACTCGCCGAGCTGACCACTCAGCTTCCATCATCCCTATGATTCTTCCACTCTCGAACTCTGACAGCTGCTCATATTGTCTTCAATGGCTCAAACCAGCTCTGCTTACCTATTTTATACTCCAAGGAGAACGAAGTTCAACGCCCTCTAGTGGTATTACGCAATGCTCAATCACGCTGCATTTCTAATCATTTGCATATCTGGCCGACATGTACCTTCACGCCAAATTTCGTTACAATCCCACAATTATTTCTTGATGCGCAAATTTTTATGGCAATGAGTGTACAAATGATTGTTTGTAAAAACAACTTTACATTACCTTTAATGCTTAGAAATTTTAATTTTTGTACTGTTAGACAATATAACCCGGAGAACAAAAGTTTAAACACATTATCTGTTTCACAAAATCTGCAATCTCGTCTGTTTTAAATCTATTAACATTTTCTCTTTCAACCATTGAATCGTCAATAGCCCGTGTGTTGCTCTAGTACGACGTTAATTAAAAATTACCATTACTACTTACCTTCAACTATTGACCTCACAAAAAGTTTACTATCAGATTCAATTGTGATAAATTTTCGAAAAGCTTCTTTTTCTTGTCTTTTTAGCTGCAGATTGTTTTATTTTTATTTTCCCAACTCGATTTTCGATTAGCTTCTTTTTCTTGTTTTTTTTTTTAGTTACAAATTGTTCGATTTTTATTTTTCTGTTCCCAATTCTAGAATATACAAAGAAGAAAGTGCCGACAGGTGTGCAATTGCCCCCAATGCTTTTAAAGAGGCGCAACAGCGGACAAATTTGCATCTTCTCCAGTGATAAAATCTGCACACATCCCCTCCAGTGAATTTTTGAGGGGTATGTGCAGAATAGGGTGTAACTCTTGTAAAAGACAAAGAAGGGAAAATAATTGGTGTTATTCTTAAAAAGAACTCGGGAGAAAAGTCCCAAAAAAATTGGTCCATATGGATGAAATGTTCTTGAACTTCAAAGATCACTTTCAACTTGATACGCCTAGTGGAGTCCACAGGTGTGCTTTGAAACCTTCCCTGGAAGTTATGCCTCGCTTCAGCACACTAGTGACTAAAGTATGAAAGTGCAGAGTGTATGCTGCAGAATCCGCTAGATGGCAGCTCGCTAAATTGTTGGAGAGTGGGGACACTTTAAACTGCCTCATTTCCTGTATAATTATCCAGTAGTTCTGGAGATAATCGCCCAAAAGAGGAAATTCTCTTAATTCTGAACCACCAGTGTATGTATGGAACATGTATAAGAAAAGAATAAAAAATAAAGTATTTAAGTTCCTGACGGAACTAATCTTAATTAACTCCTAATATACGGGGTGTTTCAGTGAACCGTTTCAGAACTTCTAAGAGGGGTAGGGTACATCCTGACAACTCGAAATCATATAGCAATGTGGGGTCGGAAATGCTTTCCTGAAGCGGTGTTGTAGACAGAAGCACCGTAAAGAAAAGAGACCGTAAGTGAGAAATCGTTTTAATAATACATGAAAAGAAGCAAAAGGTACATGGATTAAAGTAAGTGTTCGAAGTTTCTTCCACGGGCTACAATGCACGCCTCATATCTCCGACGCATGGACATCCGAACATTCTGGAATACTCCAGGCATATCTCGAATTTCTCCGGCAGCTACTGCAATTCTTGCAACCAGCTCCTCAACATTGTCAACAGGGGTGTCATAAACTAGCGATTTCAGATGACCCCAGAAATAAAAATCAAGACATGATAGGTCGGGTGACCGAGCAGGCCAACGCACGGGACCACCACGTCCGATCCACTGCTGACCAAATGTGACATCCAGGTAGTTACGAACATCTCCGCTATAATGGGCAGGGGCTCCATCGTGTTGGAACCACGTTGTCTGTTGCGTCGATGCAGAAATCTGTTCATCTCTCAAAAGTTGTGGCAATACTTGCTGCAGAAAGAGCAAGTAGTTAGGTTCGGTTAGACGAGACGGTAACAGGTAAGGTCGGATGAGGTGATCTCCCATAATACCGACCCATACATTGACCGAAAATCGAATCTGTGCTGCACGACGTCGTATTGCATGCGGGTTCTCGACCGCCCAGATATGGTCGTTATGCGTGTAGAAAAATTCCTTCCCTTGTGAAGGATGCCTCATCGGAAAACACTTCAGCAGGTAAAAGGAGATTTGTAGGACATTTTTCAAGGTACCACTGTGCGAAAGCAATACGAGGTGCATAATCCTTCGGTTGCTGTGTCTGGACACGCTGCACGTGAAACGGATGCATGTCTTCTTTTCGGAGAATCCTCCAGACGCTGCAATGGGAAACCACGACTGCGTTTGCTACACTTCGTGTACTCGTTCTTGGATTCCCCTGTACATGCTGCAATACATTCTGTTCGACGTCTGCAGTCCGTGCTGTTCTTACCCTGTCCCTGTCAGCTCTTTCTAATGAACCTGTCTCAGCTAACCTCTGGTGCAGTCTTGCAAAGAAATTATGACTGGGGATACGCCTCGTCGGATATCGTTCCGCGTACAAACGATGTGCGGCTGGCCCACTACAATTTTCAGCCCCGTACGCCAAATGCATATCGGCTAACTCTGCGATCGTGTAATCATCCATCCTACTAACTTGGCGTTCTTGTGCGAAATGAAGATTCCCTACACGAAAGCTCGGGATTTTCGCACAACGCCATCTACCGCTTCAGGAAAGCATTTCTGACTGCTCATTGGTATATGATTTTGGTTCGTCAGGATGTACCCTACCCCTCTTAGAAGTTCTGAAACGGTTCACTGAAACACCCTGTAGTTAATACTTGATTACGATATGGGATGTATAAGTAAACAGGTTGGTTGAAATTGTCAGAAGTCGAAGATATTGGAATATTTTCGTAACAGTTTTGTCAATAATCATATATACAGGTATTTTTTTAAGAAAATGGGTTAATTGGGTTAAAACATAAACCGACTTATGTGTTAGAATTAAATTAGGACTGGTAACCGAGCATGAAAAAGTTGGCACACAGTCGCGGTGAAAAAAAGAACCACCCCTCTTCATTCGAGCAATTTTAACGGTAGAGCAAATTCAAAGATGGCGTCTGAGGGAAAGTAACGTCTTCCAAAAATTCATAAGCGTAAGGGACCGTATTTTTTTCGTATTAAATTGAACACCAACTTTATAATTTTTAATAGGAACCCCTTATATATTTCGACACACCATTTCAAATTTATATCAGAATTTAACTTCAGATGTTAAATTTCGTGTCATTAAGTCTCAACGTTTCGAAGTTATGAGTACAGAAATAGTAGGATAAATCAGTTTCTTTGACTATGTTATGGATAGCTTCCTAATAAATATATATAATTTTTACACGTTACTGTTGAACAACCCAAACAAAATCCACTTAATATTTTATTTAAAAAATAGTTTATGGCATGCAATAATATAATTATTACTAGCAGACCCGGCCACACGTTGCTGTGGCTACGGTTTTTATTATATTACATAGTAGTAAACTATTGATTTTCTACTACCGTTGATATTGAGCAAAAATCAATACAAAAAAAATTAAATTTTTTTAATTTTTTGTATTCAAGTCTGTAACAAATGAGTACATTACAAAGTTGTTAGTAAATAACACGTAACACTTAAACTTATTAATGAGGTAGGTAGGGCAGATAGTTTTAAATTTTTAACAATAATGTTTATTATTTTGAATTATAAATACTTTTAATTTTAATTTAATTTAACACTAATCAGTGCACAATATTTTTGGTTAACCTGTCTTTAGCTAACACAAATAGATTTGACGGTTTTCCTACACGTGAACATGCAACATATAGTTGCCCATGAGAAAAACATGGATTTTCCAAATTTAAACCACAAATGGCCATTGTTTGGCCTTGAGACTTGTTTGTAGACATGGCAAAAGCTAAACGAATTGGAAACTGTAACCTTTTGAAGGGTATCGTAGATTCTGATGGTATCATCGGAATACGTGGCAACAGGACCACTTCTCCTTTAAACTTTCCAGTTAAAATGGTAGCTTCAAGAATATTTCCGATGATCTTTTTGATGACCAAACGCATACCATTGCATAATCGAGGTGGATTCAAATTACGCAGGAGAATAATAGGTGAACCAATCTTTAATCGAAGATTATGTGGTGGCATTCCAGGTATATCTAGTGAATTTAAAAATTCAATTGGAAAATTTACACTATCATTTTCATCAACAACAGTGTCGATTGATTTAAAAGACATCAGATCGCCTGGTAACAACTGTTGTATCTGGAAGTTAATTTCGTCAACATCAACATGATTGAAATCGATTCAGTACTTCTAATATGGCCATGTGAAATTTCAACTTAATCCGATAATTAGTATTTAAATTTTCCTCATTATTGCGATTTTATGGGGGCAACGAAAAGTTTAATAAACACCTGACAAACCACGGATAATAATTTCTCAAATTGTTTGCACTTGCGTAATAACTAGTAATTCTCGGATCGCTGAAAAATACGTTTGAAATAGTGTTCAAATTAGAAATTCGGGTAGCTGTAACTACAGTTAATTTCATGATGATTCCTGAAATTTTCACAAACTAAGATTAAGATTTAATTTCTTGGGATATAAGGAACTAATTTTCATATTTAGACTAATTTAACGATGCAAAATTTGATTACGGCACCAACTGTAAATTTTGTTAGTGCAAATTTTGATATGGAGACGCCTCCTTATGCAACCTTTTTGGTTTAGAATTTGTAGAGGACATAATTCCCTATTATGTCTTTGAATTTGCCCTTTTTTACCTTACCAGCCATATAAAAATTCTTCGCTACCAGCCATACAAAAATAGTTTTAAAATCTTTTTTTTTTTTCTGATAGATGTTATGAAATACTTCAAAGTTCTCACATCAATTCTTCTTTTAGAGGCTGGCATCATAGGGGGCTAAAACTTTTAGGTACGCATATGTGTACTTCAGGTCTCAAAGCTGAAAGCCTAATAATTTTTCAAATGCTATGATATTGCTTAAGAACGCATTTATTTGAATATTGCTGTATTATTTATCACTCTATGAGTACAATAACATTATTAGAAAATTAGAATCCCAAAATGTATTTTTTTAAATACTTTTGTAATGTGATATTTTGTTTTCGGGAAGTGCTTTTTGACAGTCATAGGTACATTTTATTGCTACAAAACATAAATTTTGTATATACTCTATCATTAACACTTTAAAGTAACACAATATTTGTATGAAATAAGACACAAAAACAATTTTTAATGCAATTTTTATTGTGTGTGGTATTTTATGAAACGGTTATTTTTCATGGTGCAAAGGTACATTTGACATTTTGTACATATAAATCTTTCCTGGATTTGAATCCAGCTAACCTACACTTAGATGCATTTTTATCATCCATAAATTTTGGCACATGGCCTACATTATCAAGTCTGACTTCTCTGATGGGTTGATTGACAACCTTCCTCTGCTTTTTTGGAGTATCTTCCTCTGAACATGTTTGTTTTCTTATGTTTTTTGTAATGTTCCTTTCATATTTAATGAGGGCTTGTGCCACATGCATTCGGTAGTCAATGAGGGATAAGAATTTTAATTGATTTGCTTTATAATAGCGCACATATCATACCCACAGTTAGAAATAACGAGATCCACAAAATGAGTTAACACTCTTACTGGCCATTTCTTTGTTCGCATGGTACACCTATAATAGCCCAAATTGCGGTCACATAAATTGGTTCCACCCATTGAGCTATTATAAGCCTCAACAACGGCTGGCTGTGGTGCAATAATCTTTTTTTTCTCCTCCTTTGACCACGTCATGCAGCTTGACATAGGTTCATTGCTCAAATATGACGATAAAAATTAAACGCTTTTATTGCCTTTCCATTTTAAAATGCAGTTTTTCATCAATATTTACAAGATCATCCCACTCCCCTCTTTTTAATGTTTTGTCCAATTTTAATTTATTTCGGGCACTTCCTATTTTGTTTGTCCCAATCGTACAAGCTGTAAAAATTTCTTTCTCGAGGAGATACTTAGCACATTTCAGGCCAGTGAAGTACATGTTGCCAGTTTGAGGGGATACTTTCTGACAATATCTTCACAACACTTACTCGAAGGCCCAAGAACTCGTGTCCCCATCAGAGGAAACAACACTTTCCAACACATAGTAGGCAATCTTTTGCTAAAAGTAGAATCAATATAATAAAATAAAATTTTTAGATAGTAGAAAAATGTTATACTTTTAATTTAAAACTGATAAAGATCTCATAAAATACCGTAAACGGTTCAAAACAGACTTTTCTTTAAATTTGTGAAAGGACGAAACGTTCAAGATAACAACACCAATTTTAACCACCAAGTACTCACGTCTACTCACGTCTACTTACGTGTACCTTTATAAGAATCGCTCTCAAATGCACCAAATACAGATTCAAGTCAGATAAATTATTTCATCACATATTTAAAGAAATTGTTCACTAAAACACATTAACTAAATGATTTAAAATTCATTAAAAACAAATTATATTTACTAACTTACGAAAACGTTGAGTCGACGCCATTTCTTCCAAATCGCTTTTGAATAATAAATATCCACAGGTAACGGAAGCTTAGACATTCACACATATGTGCCGGAGTTCGTAACTACCAATTTTTTCAGAAATATTATTTTTAAGGCGAAAGAGTCTAGGTCCACGTGTGTGTGGACGCAGGGAGCGAAGAGAATATGCATCGGGAAAATTCATTGCACGCATTCAACTTTCACGAATGTGAAAAAAAATCACATTCTATTCCAATTAATAATGGAGCTGTTATACTATTTCTTTGAACACAAAAAATGTTTTTAAGGTACTTTTTTTTACTTTTGCTAACATCTATACATTTTTTCAGACCTTCATACAGTTGCGTTTGCTCCGAAAAATATCCATCCTGTATTAATCGGTACTTACTGTTATGCTGATCCATCAACTGGAAACAATTGAGGAAAAGTGAAAGATATCAGCTGTGTCCCATCTTGCAGTTTTCTACATCTATGGACACCGACTTCTCCGTAGAATGACCAACATCCCTCTCATGTCTCTTCCTTTCCCCCTTTTCAGGACACTACCATAACGTGAAGAGACTTAACTGTTAATCGATCATGAACACACACATATGTTAATCGTCTCCAAAGAACTGTTATCCGAATACATCCATTGACGAAGAGAACCACACAACCAAGACGTATCCTGACGTCGTCGACTCCTGCTATGAAACGCACTCGTCTCTCTTAATGGGCAAACCTACCCTGCGAGGTGTGGTCCCCATTGTCACGATTTGCATTTTCAAAAAATTTTAAGTATCAGTGTAATAAAGCTTCTTTAATCCGGGGATCTTCCCTGGTAGTGTGCTCTGTTTCATCCAGGGGAAGTCCTGACCTTTCCCGGATGGGGCATTTCCAAATGACGTTTCTACTACTACAAGTGGTTCTCAACCTGTGGTTTGTGGATGTAAATACCGTTTAGTCGGATAGCAGTGAAAGATGGAAAAGGTTGAGAACCACCTGTTCTGACAATATAGGTTATTTTCGGATTTTTCCCCTGCCCGTTGTCAGTAGCCCGTTCTGTAGATTCATTACGACGTGGGAGTCTCATTCCGGTTTTTCATATTTTATAAATAGACGCATCATAGTTACATAGTATTAAATACACATTAAAAATTATTTTTATATTATTTGGTCCGCAGTAATTCTGAGGTATTTGGTCTTCACAAATTTCCTTTGTGGAGTACCAAAAGTTGAAATAAGACGTCAAGCAGCTTTTATGTGTGGATAATTTTGATTCTGGCCAGAGTTTTTTTTCCAAAATTGAATTACAAGAGTTAGAGACGCAATCGATTACGCTGTTTTGTATTCGGATCTTTCCCGGGCCGGCGTCCATAGTACGTTGTGTTGCTCTAGTACGACGTTAACTAAAGTTACCATTACCATCATAAAATAACTCAAAATTCTCAATAACAGGTATTTTGACACAATTAACTTTCGATAAATGATTTTTAAAAATTCAGTTTTCTCTTAAAAGAGAAGTCATAATCTGCCACTAAAAAGTTTCAATACTTTTCATGGCATTGTAGCCAAAACTTTGAACAGAAGTTCAAACCCCATTTTTTCTTAAAATGCATTGAAGTTAAGTAAGTTACAGTTGTAACGTGAAAAAAGCAATGCCGTCACTTTTAAGGGGGTCCGGGACTCATCAGAAATTATTTTTTTATTAATTAATTTAGAATTTTTTATTTTTTTTGTACTGATTACCCATCTAACTAATAAACAAAATCACAACACAAAATTTTTTAAAAAAATTTAATATTAAAACTTTTTTGAAAAAAAGAGGGGTTATTTCAAATTGCTAAAACTCAAAATATTCTTGATCAATTTTCAAAATTCTTGCAATAAATTATTCACAAATTTATAAACTTTAATTCTGATTCAGTAAATTTAAAAATATTAATTCAATAAAAAATATTTGAATGAAAAATTTTAAGGTACTTTATTTTTAAAAAGTTATATTTTTAAAAGTAAATATTTGTTTTAAATTTGCTGAATCAAAATTAAAGTGTAATGTTTGAAAAAGATATATTCCAAATTTCAACCCTTGAACTTTATCGGTTTTCGACTTATAGCAATTTGAATACAGGAAATCTTGAAAAAATGTATCAGGGAGAAAAACGCATTTAAAGTTTTAAAGACAGATGTTATTGCCATGGCAACAACTGTCAAGAGTGTTAGATTTTCAAAACAGCGCACCACAAAAATTATTATATCTCTAGTTCTAATTAAGATAGAAACATGTTTCAAACGTCATTTTGAGCAGAAAAACACAGAGAATTTCAAAAAATAATTTTAAAAAAATTTGACGATTTTTGTGTCCCGGACCCCCTTAATACGATTTAATCCTCAACACACAAAAATAGTAATTACCAAGCATTTAAAAGTTATATAGGTAGAACGTAACTACATCTACCTTTTTAGAAGAACATTAAAAAAAAGCCATTAGATTGCAAAGTTAAAAAATGTATCTTGTAATGGAAGAAACCCTCCGAAATGTCGCGTCTTAGGAAGAGATTTCAGAAGAAAGGTAGGTATCTTAACAGGCGTCGGACACTCGGGAGTGTCGTAATGGGCTATTGGGGACGGTCCGGGACAAAAAGAAAACAATTTGTCTTGTAATATGTCCGTTGATGGTGTTCGGTGGAACACTAAAACAAACTGACAAGTTCGAATTGCATCTAAATAACACTCCAAGGTCCATAGTGCGCCTAGAGATTAAATAAAAGGTTTAGTCCGGTGAGTTCAAAACTTTGCCCAAAGACCGTCGTGTGCACGTTTAAATTTTCGTATTCTCGGAATGTCCTCCTAATGGCATGGTGTTCAGGTGTTGCTTCGTCATCTAACCGTGGTTCAAAATTACGAGGTGTTGTCCTCGGATCTTTCCCTTAAGGGAGTGATCTCGGATCGTCGTCAATAGCCCGTTGTATTGCTCAAGTACGACATAAATTTTTATGGTAATGATATTTTTTAAAGTTTTGCACTTCTGACAAGTGGAGTTTTTTGTAATGTAGTTCAAAATTACAATTGAATTCTGTGTAACTTGCCTCGATTATTATCTTGGAGCTATTGTGTCCCATTGGTTTATATATCATTATTGAATGCGCTTTCCAAGTCTACAGCCCGTTGTTCCTATCTACCACATCCATCCAATCTGGAATTCAACACATTTAAATAACATTTTAATTCGGAGTTTGGGGATAGAAAATAGTGAACTATACCCCTCTATGCAATGAATTAGAATCAGTCGATGAAGTAGGTTGGTGTTTTAATTCACGTCGCCCTAGAGCAAACCCGAAGGGAAAGAAGATACGTTTGCACGCACTTTTGAACCAAGGCCAGATGATGAGGTCACACCCGAGTTGGCACTCTCAAACTTCCGCACTACAAAAACGTGAGGGCACGACGATTAAAACGGGCACCAGCCCCTCTATACGCTACAGGCGCCTCAATACTATGATAGGACTTTACGCAAGTCCAACTTGATTGGCTAATCGGATCACATGACCTAGATACGTATGTCATCACGGTTTATAGTTGTTGGCGATTTATCTCTTCTTTTCTGCTTTCTTCTTTTCTTTTCAGACCCATGGCTATGGGTGGGTAGAGGTGGGAGCCGAAAATTGTATCCTTTTATAAAAAAGTTAATAATTATATAAGTTAGTGTTTTATGTATGCTTTTTGTTACATCAGAATGGTCCTAAGCCAGCGGTGGATACGACACAATCATCCTAAAGCAAAGGGGACGGCAGAGGGGCGGAAAAATATCAGTTGGTAGTGAGTTCAGGAGTGGTTCTTAGATTATTTATGTAAAATCAACGGAAGCTTGGAAAAATATAAAAAGGGTATTAAAAATTGGGAAAAGTAAATTAGAATGAAAAGGAATTAAATTTGAATTTTTTTAAAATAATTTGGAGGATCTAAAAAGTTTTCCGCCAGCTGGGTTCGAACTGGGGTAGTCATCCTCCACTGCCGACGCTAATCTGAATGTGGGTGACTTTAGCCGTTAGGCCATCGTTGCTTCACGAAAAGAAGCTCTTTAAAGTATAAGTACCCTTTAATATAAGTTTGCAAGAAATACTACTAACAACAACCATACAACATATATATGAAAATGAGGAGCAAATCAGAGTCAACTTGTCGGACACTTACGCTGTACGCTGAGGCGATAGTGTAAGTATTGTATTTCTACGAAACAACGCGCATATTCAAAATCAAATGGTTACTGCAACAATCAGATTGGCGAGATATCCAAGTGAAGCCAAGCCCGTGAAACTAGCCAATCAAGTTGGACTTGCGTAAGGTACTATCATGAGATTGAGACGCTTCTCTATACGCTACGATCTTTGGCTGGATTCGAAATCTGAACCCTTTCATTGTTCATCCGGGTTTGATCTTGCACAGTAGCCGGTCATGTTGCTCCAGTGCGACGTTAATGCAACTACCTGTCACTGTCTTTTTAATTTGGTAATTAATATAACGTCGTACTAGAGCAACATTACGGGCTATTGATGACGGTCCGGAATCAATCGACTAAGAGAAAGTTCCGAGTACAACACCTCGTCATTTTGAACCACGGTCAGATGACGAGGCAACACCTGAGCTGGTAGCCCACTCTCCGTGAGGATTCTCGGCCACGACAGATTTATGGTGCACCAGCCGCCTCTACACCATACGATTACAAACATCCATGCCCGGATTCGAAGTAGGAACCTTCCGATCTAGAGGCGAACACCTTAACCACTTCACTGGTTTTAAGCCCTCTAGGTAAAATAATTCTGTTGCTTCGTCTCCTTTCTGAATAGGAATGGAGTTCGGTAGCCCAATTGGAAGGACAACCGTATGTGGACGAGTTCACGGTAGCTGATGTATGCTAAATCTGTCTTGACCTCAAATGTACACTTTGGCGTGATGTAAAAGTTTGGAGAGAGGGATACCAGCTCGGGTATTGACCTTGTCCTCTGACCGTGGTTCAAAATTAAGAGGCGTTCTTGTATCTTTCCCTTCGGCATTCATCGCGAACCGTTGCCAATAGCCCGTTTTTTACCATCAGTGCGTCGTCAATCCAATGCCTAAATAGTAATGCAATTGCAGAGGACTGGGAATTGGGGTGGGTCACCGTTGTATGGAAAAATTTTATTCTTCTGATATATCTCCGACACAGCAAGAAAAGAGTGTCAATAGATGTTTTTAGTTCACATATAAAATTTTATTAGAATGGGATATCATCTTCATTAGATAATACATGTCTCTATATTAAAAAAATGTTACCGACGCCTCAGGATTCAAAACTGTGTTGTTTAGCTCGATACTTAGACAGTTTCCCGAGAAAGTACTGATCGGAAAAAAACAAAATTAACATGGTTTGTTCTTCATTGTATTCCCTGGACAATTATTAAGATTTTTTTCCGATGCGGCTATTAGTTTAGGGTTTATTAAGTGTCAAAATTGAAGAAGCGAAATTTCTTCCGCGAGTGAGCAAAACACATACAAATTTTCAGTCTTCAGTCGTGAGGTTTTTTTTTTAAGAATACCTCTCAACGTAAATTTTTGCAGCTCGTCGAGTTTTTTTTTAAATTTCAATTTGGTTCTTGATAATATTTTTTTGATATTCGGGAAAAATCGGGACATTTTTGTTACTTTTTTTTAAAACTGCCGTATCTATACCTTATTACTATTAGTTTTTAATTTTTAAAATGTCGCAGTATACCTCAGGATGTACTCTTTCTTACGGTACTATTATTTATGAAATCGGTTAATAATTAAATTGGATGCGATCAAAAGTGGGTCATAACACTAGGGGGCGGAGCCCCCTAGTGTTATAAAACTTATTTTCGATGAGTTGTTACAGCACTCTTTAATAGACACATTTTTATACCTTTTTTTTTAAAACAAATTTGAAATTGTATGGGTAACATTTATTTATTACAAGAAAAGGTTCACAAAAGTGACATTTATATTTTTTCAATAATGTTTCATCAAACGCGAAATGCTTCTTGTTATCGAATTTCGGAATGGCTTTTCAAGACTGGTTTTTTTATGAAGCCCTCTCAGATTTTTTCTCCACGTGACTGAAGCTTCTGTCTGTATGGACCGCCCTTTTAACAGCTTGTGTGCGAATCGGATGTCTTCGTCAGGTTTCGATTTCAATATGGGTGAATCGTATATATTCTCCCAGGTGGAAAATCGGTGTAAATTGATGTATGAAATTTTACAGTCGGAGTCTATTTTCTTGAATGCTGCGGGCTTTCCAAATGTGACGGGCTGCCAGTTTACGGTTGTGTAATTCAGATTCGGTCAGCATTGTGTTCAATAAATTTTCAGGGTGTCTCTTTGAACACAATGCTGGTTTTGATATTTTGGTTTTCAGTTCTATGGGTAAATGTCGAGTTATAGCGGTGAGTTTTTAACAGATGCTCCATATTTACATAAAAGGTAAATCTTGAAAGCAAACCGGGATGGAGAGTAAACCTTGACGACATACTTTTCAAAAATTAGTTTTCATTAGAAGTTCACATTAGTTCAAAAAAAGCTTTCATAAGAAGAATCCATCGAAACGTAGAATTCTCTACGCACGAGTTAGCCATCGGGCATGAGACATTTTGCCTGACGATTTGTTTATAAATATCCTTAGAAGATATGAAACCACTGAGACTATTCTGTACGATGGTTGGTTGGTTGATTTAGTTTTTATGGCGCAAGGTCCAGAAGTGGACAAGCTGCGCCAAACGCCAGATGAAAGAATAAAATCGCTTTAGGTGTAAAAATATTAAAATTCAGTAGGAAAAGATTTTAGCGCAATTTTTATTTTTTTATTTTTTATGATAAAATATTTTTAAAAGGTTAATGATGTGAAATTTTGATGCAGTTAAAATATGTTGATCAGCAACACATCATGAGTTATGTATTTAAAAATAAGATGGTAAAATATATACTATATCGCATGTAAAAAGGCAATGGCATTTAAAAATGGAAAAAGATTTGGATGTGTGTGTAGGGAGATTTTCACCCACCAAATCATCCAAATTCAAAATTGAACAGTTAAAAAATCTGTTGCGACGAGAGTTAAAAGCAGGACATGCAATCAAAATGTGGTGAACACTAAAAGGTACGACGCACACGTCACACACAGGGGCCCTCTCTCCTAAGAAAAGATGCTTGTGTGTAAAACGTGTGTGTCCAATTCGAAGTCGCGTTAAAATTACGTCTAATCGACGAGTTGACAAGCAGGGTCGGATGGAGATGATTGATTGGATAGCATGAAGTTTGTTTTCAGTTTGAAGATTCCAATTATTGCGCCAATCATTTAATATTTGGTCTCTGGTGACTGGTCGAAGATCGTTGTAAGGGATATCGATGCTCAAAAAAGTCGTAGCACTCTTTGCTGCAGCATCGGCTTGTTCGTTTCCAGCTATCCCGACATGTCCAGGGATCCAACAAAACAAAATTTCGAAACCACCTCGAGAGAGCTGGTGATGTGTTTTTAGCACATCTATTGCATAAGAGTGCTGAAGATTGTCCGATGATAAGGACTCCAATACGCTTTTTGAGTCTGTGTAAATGATGTATCGACCCCTTCTGAGTTCAGAGATGTGCTTTAATGCTCTGTAAACGGCGAACATTTCAGCAGTAAAAATTGATACAAAAGAAGGTAAAATAAAGCTTAAAGTAGAGGTCTCAGAAACAATGGCGCAGCCAACATAATCACAAGATTTAGATCCATCTGTATAAACTGCTAAAAACTTTTTGTAAAAATTTCGATGAGAGTTAAAAAGTTGACGATAAATAAAATCATTTGTGTTTAATTTATTAATACCAGGAAATACATTCAAGTATTTTAAACTTCTTGTTTCCCAAGGTGGAGTGGGAAAAAAGGGACATTTGGCAACGTCGATGGTACATAGAGGTGTAGTACTCAAGGCATGCCGCATCCGTAAGCTGAAATGTGGGATACAGGATGGGCGATTTCTGAATAGGCGATCAAGTGAATTTTCATTGAGTGAATGTTTTAATGGATGACAGGAATGACACATGATTCGGAAGTAAAATTGAAGCGACAATATCAGACGAGTGGAATCCAATGGTGGTTCGACACAAGTAACGTAAAGGCTTTTGATGGGTGACATACAGAAGGCACCTGAGCAAATCCGAAGCGCAGAGTGATGTACAGGGTCAAGCTTTCGCAAAACAGATGGACGAGCGGAGCCATAGGCTGCACACGCGTAGTCCATCTTTGATCGATAAATGCGAAGCATGGACAATCGTTCTGCACCCCAAGACGTGTTTGAGAGCACTTTTAACAGGTTCAACTTTTTTAGGCACGATGTACGTAATTGCTCGACGTGGGGAAGAAAGGTAAGTTTTGGTTCAAAAAGAACTCCAAGAAATCTTACGCAATCCACAACTGCTATCCTGATATCGCCCAGGAGAATTTCTGGATCAGGATGCAGGCCTCTAAGTCGGCAAAAGTGCATGCAGGATGTTTTATCTGCAGAGAAACTGAAACCATTTTCGACACACCACCTCATCAGACGGGTTACAGTTGTCTGCAGTTGTCGTTCAATGAACCGCATGTCCTTTCCTTGGCAAAATATATTTAGGTCATCCACGTAAAGATATTCTTGTACAGATGGTGGTAACTGAGATAGGATATTGTTTATCTTGATGGCAAACAGTGTTACACTGAGTACGCTACCCTGAGGTACGCCTTCCTCCTGGACAAAAAAGTCGGAGAGGGTAGAGCCGATTCGTACCTGGAACTGTCTTAAAGATAGAAATTGTTGGATAAATATCGGTACCTTGAAACCCAAGATTATGAAGATAACGCAGTATACCATATCGCCAAGTGCGATCGTACGCCTTTTCGATGTCGAAAAAAATAGAAACCAAATGGTTTCGGCGTAGGAACGCACGGCGAACTTGGGTCTCAAGAGCAAGGATGTTGTCTACCGTAGAGCGACCAACCCTGAAGCCGCTCTGATAAGGTGACAGAGCCTGAGTTGTCTCAAGGATGTATACGAGACGAAAATTCGCCATTCTTTCAAGAAGTTTACACATGCAGCTCGTAAGGCTATTCTGTACGAATACCTTGAACAAAATACTCGGGTTAAAATACATTGAAACCGAACATCGGGCCTGTTTTCACACATTGCTAGATCTTTGCCGATTCTCCCTAAAAAGGTATCGGGTCACAATTTGCTGCCATCAATGTGTAAAAGTAAATGTAGGGTAGGAATTGGTTCCCGCATCCAAGAAGTGAAATATAAAATTTAAGAAATCTATACAGCAGATGAAAATATTCAAAATTTTAAATCAAGTGATTTTAAATCTTGACACCCTGCTTTTAACAGAAAATTATATCCAAGTTGAAAACAATATACAATAAAATTAGATAGTATTCAAATTTAAGCACACAACACTAAAGTTTTACTTCTTCTTACTGGAGTTCCAAATTGTACAACAATTGCACAGGACGTTTAATAACTGATGACTTAGTTTTTATTTTTCAAGCCCTCACCTTGCCATCTCTTCCAGGAAATAATTCAAGAATTCTTGTTAATACCTAAATTCTTGATATTAAAATGCAAGTTCACAAATAAGAAAAAAAAATTATAATATTAATTTGATTCTAGAGCATGATCTAGCAAACACTATTTCGAATAAAAAATTTTATAAATATACATCAATAACTTTTTTAGTTATCATTTCTGGAATTCAAATGCCTAAAATGTAATTCTGAGAAAAATGCTTGAAAACAAAATCCAAGAGAGTAAAGATAATGGGAAATTCTTCTTACAAATAAGTGAATTTAATTAAAAATTTGTAGTGACCAATTTATCGAAACATTATTGTATGTTTTAACTTACTATTACAAATAAAAGGTAGAAATTATGGCAAAAATATAATATTCTTTTTTTACTTCCGGTTTCGTTTGCTACTTCCGGTATAATTAACTGTTTCGTTCAAATTTTAAATTGACCTAACTTTTTTTCTTTCTTTTTAGTCGCACATTGAGAGTTTAAACTGTTTTAGAAGCATAAAAGTACAAGAAATTTGTTAGTAGAATAAAAAAAAATTGCAACTTTTCGTAAAAATTGGCTTTTTCAACGTATGCAAATACCTTAAGTGTGATTCTGAGTGTACACTTATTTCAATTAACGAATTAGATTTTCTCCATAAGTGTTTTAAATCTTTAGAATTAGTGTCAAATTTTCTCATACTCATGTTCGCGTCTTTCAAGATCGAAGCAGCATCAGAAGATAGCTTAAATGCTTCTTGTACGGTGGAACTTCCATTAAAAAGGTCATCCACATAGAGTGATTTACTCAACATTTCATGTGCGAGAGGGTGTGTATCCTTATATGCTTAGATATGAGTTTTGATAGTTGCAGCCAAAACGTAAGGGGAACATGTGACAACGAAACAATGTATATAAAGTGATACATTGTTACGGGTTGATATTTGTCACAGTTCTTATAATACAGGAAACATAAATAATTCCGGTCAAAATCTGCGATCATATACAACTCTTGTTTTAGTGCTAGAATACAATTCTCTATAAACGTCTCTGTGTGGCATTGTACACCCATTAAAACAACTATCATTACGCATTTCAATAATTCCTTCTCTTAATTGCTCATCCTTCATTACTGCGTTATACCTTTCAAACAATAACTCATCGTGCTGTTAAACCTTTTTTCTAGTGTAAAGAATTTTCTTGTCGCGACTTCAAGATTATTCGACAAACTTTCTCGAGAAGTTTCTGATTTCCATAAAAACGGTACTTCGTAACGCCCGTTTACAAATCTCAATTGGGTTTCGCAATTACTCATACAAATACAATTCGAAGTATTTTTTCTATCCAGTTCATAATCGAACAAAAGGTTCCATACCCCATAAGCATTTTAAATCATTCTCAACTGAAGAGCAAACAACCTTCAAGCAGGAAGTTGTGTCTGGCATTAGCTCTGCTGGCACCTGCCCTGCCAACGTATTTCCAAGTACTGTTGGTTGAACATACAAGTTATTACTTATTTGTTTAACTTTTCCCCGAAGAGCAGAGTACATGAAGTCGGACCCCAATAGCACTTGTATCGACTTTGTTTCATTCCATGAATCAGCAATTTTACATTCGTCGGAGAGAATGTTTTGGATTAATTTGTGATGGATATTCGAATACAGCTGGGCTCCACTTATCTCATCGGTGACTAAATGCGTGAATATCTATGCATGGGTGTGGTGGGAATCTACTGCAAAGAGTGATGTTTACAAGACCAAGTTCCTCTTCGGAGGGATTGCGTTTTGAGAAAGTGTAAATAAGAAGTTTTTCTGTCTTTAATGGTTTCACATTCAATGTTTTAGCCAAGTATCTTCTGATAAAGGATTTTTGTGAGCGCGAATCGAATAACAATCTTGCAATTAACTTTTTAGATCCACTTTCTACTTGTACACTAGAAGTATGTAGTAAAGTGGTATAACCCTTCACTGAATTTTCACCCTTAAAAACGGAAGACAATACGGTTTGATTTTCAGGAACTTGTGTAACTTTGGCTTTTTCTAGAGTTTGCAATTGAGATGCATTTTTATTTTTAGTATCGGGGCAAAATAATGAATTATGCTGTAAACTCTGAAACGTTTTACAGGGTTTGATTTTTACTTTACACTGGGAAATTAAATGTTTACTAGCTAGACAACGATAACACCGTCCATCCTTTTTTAGCTTGTAGTGTTTCTGTTCATTCGTGAACGATCTTTATTTTGATCTGATATGCTAGTTAGAGTTGCAG
Source organism: Metellina segmentata (assembly GCA_947359465.1). NCBI lineage: Eukaryota > Metazoa > Arthropoda > Arachnida > Araneae > Tetragnathidae > Metellina > Metellina segmentata. The sequence continues at coordinate 9,697,643 of OX375876.1, read as the reverse complement.
AAAATAGAAACATTTATTACAATTGTGTTTAATGCGGCTGAGGTTGGGACATTAGTTTTAAATCTAGGTGGTTGATAATAACATTTCGAGTGAGAAGTTTCGTGATTTTTCAGTAGCAGTCCAGAAACTACATTAGCCGCTTCTCGAGATTCAATTTCAAATTTAATAGATTTCATCAGTTCGTTAACATCAGCGGTCTTTTCAGGATCCCTCTTGCGATGAAATTCTACCACTAGATTATGAGGTAACTGTTTAAAAAAAATTGGTATCAGTAAATGACCGTGAGTATCGGACACAATTCCCATGGCGTTCAAATTTCGTATACAAACTTTGCTTCCGTCATGCAAGGTTCTTAGTCCTTTAAGATTTGAAGAAATCGTAACTGGCTCAATTTCCTCATATATCCTCAGTATCCGAACTATTTTCCTCAAGTATTCTCCCACCTAATGAAGAGTTGTCATAAAATTCTAATGTCTGATTAGCTACCTTGTGATACATTTTTCCTTTTCCAAAAAATGTACATCTTTTGCATTTATAATTTTACGAGTTTTTGGATCTATTAAACTATATAACCTTTCCTATTCTTACAATATCCAATAAACATTAATAAATTGCCTTATTAATTTTCATTTTCCTCGTTTTTGTTTTGGAACATGAACAAAATCATATCCAAATTCTCTTAAATACTCTATTTTTCATAAGGAGTTGTATCTGGAACTGCAACATTTGGAGAAATGTTTTTGATGTTGACACGAACAAGATTGAACTTCACTGTTTTTCTGATGCTAGTAAAAAGGCATGTGGTACGGTAGCGTATTTACGCATAATTTCTAACGATGGGCAAATACATACAATTTTCGTTGCTTCAAAGACTAGAGAAGCTCCATTGAAGTCGCTCGCTTTACCAAGACTGGAATTAATGGGCTCTCTTTTGTCACCTAGATTAAGCGTTAACATAACTAAAGCTTTGAAAAGAGGAAACAATGTTGGGAAGAATTAATCAATTTTTCATTACAATCCATTTATGGACGACAACCGAATTTCGAGAACAGGAGGAAGTTTGAACCGCTCTAATTTGTCGCATAATGAAAAACATCCAATCGTTCTTCAAAGAAATTGTTCATTTATTTTTTTGATAATAGAAAATACACATGCCAACATGATGCATAAAGTAGTAGCAACAACTCTGACGAAAGTTCGCAGTTATTTTTGGATCCCAAAGAGTCTCCAAATAGTGAAAAGATGATAAATAGATGCTTAATTTGTAAAAAAATATTCGTCTGAACAGACTATTTCGCAATCGCCAGAAGATAGAATCAATAAGACACCTCCATTTTACGTATGAGGAATTGATTTTTCAGGACCAAGGAAATCAGAAATCCTGCATTGCATTGTTTACTTGCGCAGCCACCAGAGCTATACATCTTGAACTTGTACCAAATCTCTCAACGGAGTCTTTCGTTATGGCTTTTAAGATATTTATTTCTAGAAGAGGAAACAAATATTTCTGTCGAATAATTTACTCTGATAATTCCAAGACCTTCAAAAAAGAGAAAAAAGAACTTAAAGGTTTCTCAAAAATCTTATCACACGATACTTTTCATGACTTTTTCGCCAATCAAAGAGTTATATGGAAATTTATAATTGAACGAGGGCCATGGTAGACAGGTTTTTACGAAAGACTGATAAAATCTGTGAAAGAATGTCTGAGAAAAATTCTCGGTAAAGCCTTGTTGACTTTTGAAGCAGTCTTGAATTCTCGTCCTTTGACTTATGTGTACAGTGAACACTAGAAACCTCTACCACTGAAGCCAATTGACTTCTTGAACTTTGGATGAACAAATTCTACATACCCTATTAACTTTTACTCGGGCCACTTTTCATAAGGTCGTCAGTCTTCCTTAAGAACCCGCCTCCTCCCAACTCTTACCCCTTTGGGTTTAAAGTCATGCACCCGGGAGGGGGGGGGAGGGTGACCAGAAACCCTGCCACGGAGGAGATCAAAGATGGCGATCAGTACCCATCGAAAAATGGAAGCACACGACAGCCGCAACAGTGCGCCGCCCTAGCAACCACTGTCCACCCGAGAGCATTTGATCAAAAACCTTCCTTTTCTCCCCTTTGTTAAAAATAAAACATGGGACAACAGGCCCGAAGACACAGAAAGAAAAATACAAAACACGAAAAGGCCAAAAAGGGGCCGAAAAAAAAAACGTTTAGTACAACTCAGTAAAGTGCACAGCACTGTGTAAAATATTTAAAAAAAACATCAACTAAAGAGACACAAATACAAAGTCAAGACTTCAAAACCCATACATGAAGGCATCGGGAACATAAATTCTATATTACCAAATTTGGAGCATTAAAATTCAAGTATAGCTTGGTAAAAATAAAAAATGGGATGAGACTTAGTACAACATCCCACACAGTATAAAACCCTTAAAAGGAATCCAAGTGGCAGAATCTCTCTCAATCACCCCCCCCCCCTCCAGAAGAGAATTCCGCACCGAGAATCCCCCGAATCATTCCAAATTCGGTTCATCAGGACGAAGACACATCCGGGCATTCAAGGGCACAAAGAAACAAAGTTTTAGAAGATAGCAGCAAATTCATTAACAAAATTGATTGCATAGAAATTTTCAAAAGGGTGAAGGGAGTCAGAGGAGTCCGGACCTAGTCCAAGGATTCCCAAAAATTAAAGCGGAGGAAGTTTTTATGGTTCCTCCGTCTGAGACACCCGTCTATCACTTCCTTCGAGATTCCAGTGCATCTCTCGATTCTGTAGAGGGAGCCCTCGTTTTCACATTTCTTAGCCATAGATGTTTATAATAGCAACTAGGCTCTTTCAAATGATAATTTTTAGTCACAGCACATTTGAACATGGTAGTGATCCGGACCTCCCACCAGGCCGCAGCTACAGAGGTCGGAGCCAGTAATATCGAATCGTTTCAAATAGTCCATGAATGATCCGTCAAAAACCATACGATTTCTCTATTGCAGATAAAAGTATCGAAATGGATTGATGGTAGGTACTCTTTTAATCTCTGAGTTGGTGTGACATTCCTGTCAAGTCTCCAGTATATGTTTCCTGAGTGGCCTCCCACAAGACGCCGACAGTTTTGCAAAGGAATCTGAGAGCTCGTTTCCGGCTGTCCCAATATGGGCTCGAACCCAACTCAGGCCAAAATTATTAACGTAATGTGCTATTGATTTTTTTAATATTAACTATGTAGGATGATTTGTTAGTATTGGATTTAAGGGCTTGAATCGAGCTTAAGCTATCATTATATTTATTTACACGTTCATTGTTTCTGATTGCCCATTTAATTGATAGATGAATTGCAGTTAATTCTGCCTGGAATACACTATTGAGTTTATAGAGTTGGGCGTCAATCAGAGCTCCTCCCGCGAAGATGCACACCGAGGCGCCAATGTTGCCCCCGATTCCGGAGCCATCGGTGCACACCTCACTGACGGGTTTTGGAATAATTGAGCCAAAATTTAGAATAAGGGAAGAGGCAGGAATACTCAATGTTGAGCTGTTGTAATCAAGATTGTTAAGTGACAAGTCCGGATCCGTCTCCTGACAACATTGAATTTTTTGTAGAGAATTAAGGGTCACGTGGAGCGTAGGGATTCCACATATGGGAGTCAGTTGGGGAGGTGAGAAAGTCTTCTTTGTCCAAAAAGAAGCAATATCAGGATTTTTTAGTCAAACGACTATGGATAAAATGGAAAAATCTGTATTCGATGGACCTTCGAACACTCATCAACTAAAGAATCTTGACTCGTATGGCAATTTGAAAAGAGACGATCTTGTTCAGATGCACTGCTGGCCACCATAAATGCAACACCCTGAAGGAAGCATGCAAATAATAAGAAATTTACAACATGCTTTAGCTGAGGTGAGATAGGCAAAGGATTAGAATGTCAGCGCAGACGCACATTACGCGCGCCTGTGGCGCCACTTCAAAGCGCTATTTAAGGCTTGGAGATTTCGACGATTTCAAGTACGGCAATTGTGTTTTTCTTGTGTTTTAAAAAAAAACGATCTATTATGCCTCGTAGAAAACAGCGATCGTCTTTTGATCAAGTATCCGAGTTCGACAGAGGAAGGATAGTGGCCTATCGAGATTGTGGATTATCTTTCAGGGAAATCGGTAGTCGTGTTGGACGAAACCAAACAACTGTAATGCGAATATGTGATCGTTGGATGCAGGAGGGTACGACGGACCGACGTGTTCGATCACATCCCTCAGTGAATCACTTCACGTGATGACAGGCATATTGTGCGTATGGCAGTGACGGATCGCTCATCCACATCACGAACCATAGCACAGCACATTCAGTCTGTAACGCATCATCCAGTGTCTGCGCGTACCATTCGACGCCGTTTACAGCAGAGTGGTCTGTCCGCAAGACGTCCATTGCTTCGTCTACCCTTGACGCAGAACCACAGACGTCTCCGCCGCCAATGGTGCGATGAAAGAAGGATGTGGTTAGCAGAATGGAATTAAATTGTCTTTACTGACGAGTCACGTTTCTGTCCGCAACACCACGTTTTTCGGATTCGAGTCTGGAGACACCGTGGAGAGAGGATGCTGAACAGCTGCGTTATTGCACCGCCACACTGGTCCTGCACCGGGTATTATAATATGGGGCGGTATTGGATCTCTCGCACTCCTCTAGTACGCATTGCCGGTAATTTAAACAGCCAGCGCTACATCTCCGAGTTGTTGGAGCCATTTGTCCTTCCTTACCTTCAGGGCTTGCCCACAGCTATATTTCAACAGGATAATGCGCGACCACACGTGGCACGCATTGTCCAAGGGTTCTTCGTCAATCGCCAGATTGAATTGCTTTCCTGGCCAGCTCGATCTCCGGATCTTTCGCCGATAGAAAACATGTGGTCCATGGTTGCTCAACGATTGACCTTGATTAAATCCCCAGCTGCCACACCAGATCAACTTTGGATGTGTTCTTGGGGTACAGCAGACCAAGCAGCTTCCACACGTTGCCAAAGTCCCTTTGAATCAATGCCGAGGCGTGTGGCAGCGATGATCTCCGACAATGGCGGCTACTCTGGCTACTGAATTTGGCAGGAAGCACACTTCACAGAAGTCTATAAATTTAATCATTTGATACTTGGTCAATATGTTATCCACAAAATAAATTTTGTTGTGATATCTCTTGTCTTTCTCGGTGTTGCAATTTGGGTGGCCAGCAGTGTAGAAGACAACACAAAGCGGAAACTTTTATGGAATGAGTGACACAGGTCTTTCCTGGTCGCGATGGCTGAAAAACTGACAGACAAATAGTAACTTCATGTTGTTGATATTTTGTTATAATCTGTGTTTCATAAATTATGGATAATTGATGTGAACTCTTGGAAGAGTTGGTGTGGGGAAATTATTTGAATCATAGATGGCGCTGGCGTCCCTGCTCTCCCACACCTGTAGCTTTTGTCAGTTGATGTTAGACTCTTGATATGAATTCGAAAGAACCGAAGCTTTCTTAATTGGATTGATGTTTCGTTTGTATTAATGTGTAATCCCTTTCTACATCTGTAAATAGTGTGATATAGTAATTAATCTCTCTAATTTAATTGAAGATTCTCGTCAGTTTTGTATGGATCTAAAAATACCAATGAACCAATTTGATATGTGAAATCTCGCCATTCTGCGTCCAGAAGTCATATATATTTAATTTTTCCTCACACACTTGAGCTATGCCTTCCAGTAGGACCTTTAGGGAGGTAGGCATTGTCAGATAGAAGTAAATAGATAAAATAAAATTTTGTTTTGATTTTAAATGAAAACCTTTGGTTTTGGACAGGTTGTAAGATAATTAATAATCGCATACTTTAATGCTGAATAATATTCCGTGGTTTATTAAGCGCATCAATCCAGAAAACTTAGGGCTAGGCCTCCGATTTCTAGTCGCGGTAACCACAAAATCGCAGAAATATACAAGGTGTACACACTGCGATAGATAATCCGTTGAATTAAAAGTTTTCCAATGGATGTCATTGCAAACTACTTGTGCGATTGCTCTTTTGCTTTGGGAGTGAAGTAAACGAAATAACCATCGTTATATTGGGTATATCCAACAAGCCAAAGTTTATTGAAAGGGCAGTTTTACAAGTTATTTGAAGATTTATGTGAGCACCCTGAAAAGTTTTTCTAGTATTACCGAATGTCAAAAAGTAGTTTTGATGAATTGTTGGGAATAATAGGTCCATCAATACCAATCAATTCAATTTCTTCTTTTCAATTTTTTTAATAAGTATGTTAGTATCAATTACAGTTAATGTTCGTCCATCCTCACCTCCGGTAGATTTGTTGTCAGACACTTTAAACAAGTATTTGCAGTATTTTAAAGAGACCAGAACACGACTGCTCCATAAGTGAGACTCAATCGCATGTGGATGCATGTCCATGCCTGCCCGTGTGATTGATTGGTATATAGTAAACAGTCGCCCAATGAAACACAAAAAACAAATAAAATGTTTGACAAATGATTTTTATCGTCTTTCAACGAAAAGCTTTTTCAAAATTTTGAAATATATTTGAACTACAACGTATGATTTCCCGTTTCAATTTATCGTAACCCATCTTATTTTAATGTTTTTTTTTAATTTACTTATTTTAAAATAAGAAATTACACGCTTCAAAAATATTTTGATGTGTACATTTTATTTATTTTATGGTACAGCAATCTACACACCATTACGTACTAATCAATATGACTTATGACTTGAGCGCAAAGGTATCATTTGATTATTATCAGGTGTTTTTGTAATTTGTGAGATGAAATCAAGAAAATAAATAAACGTGTTCTAAGATCCGCAGAAACAAACCAAAACTGTTTCAAAGCGGTTGTTTTAAAAATAATTAGACATTTAAAATCTCGTTTCAAGTTCCAAAAGGGCCGTAAATTTTTATTGGATTGGGATCCGGGAATTTGGGAGGAAAGTATTATATACATGGGGAACTAGTTATTCAACAAAAAATATTTTGTGCTATAATCTAGTAAAATTTCATTCAATTGCTATATAATAAAGGTAGAAAAACGCTCGAGTATTTCTCCACTACGTCAATCTATTGGGTACACCCGTAAAACCTAAATTTGTATTTCATTTTCCTTTTTTTTTTTTGTGGCGAGGACGTTTTACGTTTCCCTATGCTGACCCACTCCAGTGTAAACGCTTTGTTGACAACACCAAGAGGTGAGCACTCCTATGTAGAGAAGTGTGATCACCATTCATCAAAGCCATTTTAATCGAATAAGTCTCTCATAGACGCGTTGACGGAAGATGTGGTCAAGGCAAGCGATGAGATCAAAATGTCACAATGAGCGAACCAAAGACGGCGTGAGCGACCACGGGATGGCGAAGGGTAGAGGGCAGTGGTGATTACAAAGCAATATCGAAAGGGGACGGAATAGGGGTGCATTATCATCCAAAATTTCATCTCGGACAAACGTCCCCAAAAAGTTCCAATCCTTTGATCTTTACCGACTCCTGGTGGAAAACAAAATCGGAGTTCACGAAATTTTGACCATACAATTAGTACGGTTTCTTGGAATAGCTTCGATGTTTGAAGGGGGAGAAGTTTGCAACTCCGTCGTAAACACGACCTACCATTCATACAACATCAAATAATATACACACAATGACAAACTGACACAGTAGAGAAAGAAATACACACGATAAGGAATGAACCTGACAGGAATAGAACCTGTGCCGCCTCCAACTCGAAGGTTGATAGCGCAGTGGACATACCACTGAACCACGGCGGTCCCCGGATACGTAGGGGACTGAATCAAAAATTATTATGGGCGCCTTCACCATTAATTCGGGTGAAGATTTTTTAAAATTTAACGTCGTACTAGAGTAACACAACGGGCTATGGACGACGGTCCGGGATCAATCAATCCCTTATGGGAAAGATCCCAGGATAGGATTGGATTGGATTTGGTTTTATGGCATTGAGTCCTCTTGGGACATATTATGCCAAACTCAAGATAAAAAAATCAAATATATCATATAATAATAAAGTGAAATGAGTCAAAACATAATGAATGAATACTACATAAAATTATATGTGATGGATAAAACCAATTTCATGTAAAAAGCTAAAAATATTTGGATGAGGATTCTCCCCAACCATGTCTTCTAAAGTCAAGGTATAAGAATTAAAATATTTAAGACGTTGATAATTAAAATGAGAACACTCTATTAAAATGTGTTTCACCGTAAGTGGACAAATGCAGTAGTTACAAATGGGATGATCTTCTCCGAGGAGGAGGTGTCTATGCGTTATTCGCGTGTGTCCAATACGGAGTCGTGTTAGTATTACATCCTGTCTTCTAAAAGGTAGCGATTTCCATTGAATTATATTTCGTTTTAAAGCATGGAGTTTGTTTTCCGTTTGTTCATTCCATTCGTTCTGCCATTTTGTTTCTAAAAATTTGTAAATGAATGATTTTAAGTCGCGATAAGGAATGGTATGACTAATATGATTTACTGCCGATTTGGCGGCTTGGTCAACAATTTCATTTCCTGCAATCCCAACATGGGATGGGATCCAACAAAATAGTAAGTTAAAATTTTTGGATGAAAGATGATAAATTCTTTTTAATGACTCTAAAACAATGGGATGACTGTCATGATCAGGATGTTTCAATGACTGTAAAACGCTTAATGAATCAGTGAAAATGATACAGTTTTTATGACAATGATCAGATATGTATTCCAATGCTTTATATATGGCCATGATTTCAGAAGTAAAAACAGAACATGAAGAATGAAGTTTAAAACTGTGAACAGAGTGACTAATAGTGAACGCAGCTCCAACATAGTTTGCCCTTTTAGACCCGTCAGTATAAATATGTATAAAATTTGAGTAATTTTCTATATGGTTTTGAAAGAGTTGTTTATATATAAAATCAGAGGTATCTGCTTTATTAAAATTTTGGAACGGGTTTGAAATTCAAAATCATGATTAAACCAAGGAGAGAAATAATACAGTTTTTTCTGGGTGACGTCAAGTGAAGAAAGTTCGGATCCGTTTATTAAGTCCAGCATTCTTGAATGGAATGTAGGGATGAAGGATGTTTTGGCTTGATAAAGGCGTTTTAAATATGGGCTGTGATCAATGGTATGCAATGGGTGATGAGGGATTGAGGAAATTCTAAAATAGTATTCCAGTGATAACAACTGTCGTCTGAAGTCCAGGGAAGGTTCGAAAGATTCTACGTACAAGCTGATTACGGGAGAAGTCCTAAAGACACCAGAACATAAACGTAAAGCGGTGTGGTGGATAGTGTTCAGAGTTTGAAGAGCAGATTTTCTTGCTGAACCATACACCACGCAGCCGTAGTCCAATTTAGATCGAATTAAAGCTCTATAAATTTTAAAAAGGCAAGTTCGATCAGATCCCCATGATAATTTTGATAAAACCCGTAAAATGTTAAGAGCTTTTTCGCAACGTTTGCGTAAATTTAAAATATGCGGTTGAAAAGTCAACTTCTTGTCAAATATGATACCTAAAAATTTAAAATTGTCCACAACATTAATTAAAATATCTTTGAAAAATATTTCAGGGTCAAGATGAAGATTTCGCTTTCTACAAAAATGAGCACAAGCGGTTTTAGAAGGTGAAAAACTGAAACCATTTTCGTTAGTCCAATGTGTGATTTTATTGACTGCCTGTTGAAGTTGTCTTTCAATTTAACGAATGTCTTTAGCTCCGCATGAAATTTGCAGATCGTCAACGTAAATAAGACCTTTCACTGATGGAGGCAATTGAGAAACAATATCATTAATTTTTAAAATAAATAAAGTAACACTTAAAACACTTCCCTGTGGCACTCCCTTCTCTTGAATAAAAACATCTGAGAAAATTGATCCAATCTGTACTTTAAAATATCTTTTTTCAAAAAATTTTTGAATAAAAATAGGCAGATTACCTCTTATGTCGTTTTTAAAAATGTCTCTTAAAATTCCATGTCTCCATGTTCTATCGTATGCTTTTTCGATATCGAAAAAAATTGAGACGAGATGCTTATTTTGAACAAATGAGTTTCTTATTTCCGTCTCCAGAGCGATTAAGTTGTCAATAGTGGATCTATTTCTGAAACCACTTTGGAGTGGAGAGAGACATTTATCCTTTTCTAAAATATAAACGAACCTCGCGTTGACCATTTTTTCTAGTACTTTGCATAAGCAGCTTGGCAGGGCTATTGGACGGTAGTTTGAAGGATTCTTGGGTCTTTGTTCGGTTTCAGTATGGGTATTATGGTAGCATATCTCCATGACTGAGGAAAAGTGTGCTCGTTCCAAATTCTATTATAAAATTTCAGGAGATTATTTTGAGAACTATTTGAAAGATGTTTGAGCATGATGTAACTAATATTATCTGGCCCAGGAGTTGATTTGTGAACTATAGATAAAGCTTTTGTCAATTCAGAAAGAGTAAAATCACAATTGTAAGATAATATACGGTTTGAAGTGAAATTAACTTTATTCTTTTCAGATGCAATTTTAATTTTTTTTAAAACTTTCAGAGTAGTTATTGGAGCTGGATACTTCGGAAAGGCATGAACCAATTGTGTTTGCTATGTCTTTGGGTGCCGATAGTATTTGGTTATTGTATTCTAGAATCGGAATTTGTCTATTGGTGTTAACACCGGATATTCTTTTAATTCTGTTCCATAATTGTTTACTGGTGGTCTTATTATTTATACTATTGACATAATTTATCCAAGAATCCCTCTTACTATGTCGTTGTATTTTTCGAAATGCCGCTTTTGTTTTTTTGTAAAAAATAAAGTTTTCTCTGTGTGTGTGTGTGTGTGTGTGGTTGGATATCTATTGAAGATATTCCAGGCTTTCCTCTGCTTCCGATACGCATCGCTACAATCCTCATTCCACCATGGTTTCTTTTGTTTTTTAGGCTTATTATTGACTTTTTTAATTGAAACATCCGCACTTGCTATAATTATATCTGTAATTTTATTAGTAACTTCATCGATGTCACCAAATTCAACCGTGTTAGAAATATCTGCAAGGCCAGTAAAAAGGGGCCAGTTGGCAGTTTCAAAAATATATTTGGATTGTCTGTCAGTGTGAGGTTGATATTGGCCGCTATTGTAAAGGTAGGGTTGGTTTGTTGATTTAGTTTTTATGGCGCAAGGTCCAGAAATGGACAAGCTGCGCCAAACGCCAGATAAAAGAATAAAATCATTTTAGGTGTAAAAACATTAAAATTCAGTGGGAAAAGATTCTAGCGAAAATTAGTTTTTTCATGATAAAATATTTTTAAAAAAGTTAATGATGTGAGATTTTGATGCAGTTAAAATATGTTGATCAACAACACATTATGAGTTATGTATTTAAAAGTAAGATGGTAAAATATGCATTATATCGCATGTAAAAAGCCGATGGCATTTAAAAATGGAAAAAGCTTTGGATGTGTGTGGGGATTTTCACCCACCAAATCATCCAAATTCAAAATTGAACAGTTAAAAAATCTGTTGCGAGGAGAGTTAAAAGCAGGACATGCAATCAAAATGTGGTGAACACTAAAAGGTACGACGCACACGTCACACTCAGGGGCCCTCTCTCCTAATAAAAGATGCCTGTGTGTAAAACGTGTGTGTCCAATTCGAAGGCGCGTTAAAATCACGTCTAATCGACGAATCGTTAAGCAGGGTCGGATGGAGATGATTGGCTGGATAGCATGAAGTTTATTTTCAGTTTGCTGATTCCAATCATTGCGCCAATCATTTAATATTATTTCTCTGGTAGCTAGTCGAAGATCGTTGTAAGGGATATCGATACTCAAAAAAGTCGTAGCACTCTTTGCTGCAGCATCGGCTTGTTCATTTCCAGCTATCCCGACATGTCCAGGGATCCAACAAAACAAAATTTCGAAACCACGTCGAGAGAGCTGGTGATATGTACTTAGTACATCTATTGCATAAGAGTGCTGAAGATTGTCCGATGATAAGGACTCCAATACGCTTTTTGAGTCTGTGTAAATGATGTATCGACCCCTTCTGAGTCCAGAGATGTGCTTTAATGCTCTGTAAACGGCGAACATTTCAGCAGTAAAAATTGATACAAAAGTAGGTAAAATAAAGCTTAAAGTAGAGGTCTCAGAAACAATGGCGCAGCCAACATAATCACAAGATTTTGATCCATCTGTATAAACTGCTAAAAAATTTTTGTAAAAATTTCGATGATAGTTAAAAAGTTGACGATAGATAAAATCATTTGTGTTTAATTTATTAAAACCCAGAAATACATTCAAGTATTTTAAACTTCTTGTTTCCCAAGGTGGAGTGGGAAAAAAGGGACGTTTGGCAACGTCGATGGTATACAGAGGTGTACTACTCAAGGCATGCCGCATCCGTAAGCTGAAAGGTGGAATACAGGATGGGCGATTTCTGAATAGGCGATCAAGTGAATTTTCATTGAATAAATTTTTTAATGGATGACAGGAATGACACATGATTCGGAAGTAAAATTGAAGCGACAATATCAGACGAGTGGAATCCAATGGTGGTTCGACACAAGTAACGTAAAGGCTTTTGATGGGTGACGTGCGAAAGGCACCTGAGCAAATACGAAGCGCAGAGTGATGTACAGGGTCAAGCTTTCGCAAAACAGATGGACGAGCGGAGCCATAGGCTGCACACGCGTAGTCCATCTTTGATCGAATAATGAATCGATAAATGCGAAGCATGGACAATCGTTCTGCACCCCAAGACGTGTTTGAGAGCACTTTTAACAGGTTCAACTTTTTTAGGCACGATGTACGTAATTGCTCGACGTGGGGAAGGAAGGTAAGTTTTGGGTCAAAAAGAACTCCAAGAAATCTTACGCAATCCACAACTGCTATCCTGATATCACCCAGGAGAATTTCTGGATCAGGATGGAGGCCTCGAAGTCGGCAAAAGTGCATGCAGGATGTTTTTTCTGCAGAGAAGCTGAAACCCCATTTTCGACACACCACCTCATCAGACGAGTTACAGTTGTCTGTAGTTGTCGTTCAATGAACCGCATGTCCTTTCCTTGGCAAAATATCGTTAGGTCATCCACGTAAAGATATCCTTGGACAGATGGTGGTAACCGAGATAGGATATTGTTTATTTTTATCGCAAACAGTGTTACACTAAGGACGTTACCCTGAGGTACGCCTTCCTCCTGGACAAAAGAGTCGGAGAGGGTAGATCCGATTCGTACCTGGAATTGTCTTAACGATAGAAATTGTTGTATAAATATCGGTAAGTGTCCTCGAAACCCAAGATTATGAAGATCACGCAGTATACCATATCGGCAAGTGCGATCGTACGCCTTTTCGATGTCGAAAAAAATAGAAACCAAATGGTTTCGGCGTAGGAACGCACGGCGAACTTGGGTCTCAAGAGCAAGGATATTGTCTACCGTAGAGCGGCCAACCCTGAAACCGCTCTGATAAGGTGACAGAGCCCGAGTTGTCTCAAGGATGTATACGAGACGATAATTCGCCATCCTTTCAAGAAGTTTGCACAAGCAGCTCGTAAGGGCAATAGGCCGATAGTTGTATGGATTTGTTGGGTCCTTTCCAGGTTTATGGAAAGGCACAACTATAGCACGTGTCCACGTCTGGGGGAAGACATGTTCCTCCCAGAGGCGGTTGTAGAGCCGTAGGATGTTAAGCAAAGATGGTCGGGAGAGATGCTTTAGCATGACGTAAGTGATACCATCAGGACCAGGTGATGTCATCCTGGTCTTCTGAAGGCATCTTGTCAGCTCTTCCTCAGTAAAATTACAATTATAGGAGAGTTCAGATTGAGTGTTAAAATTTAAGCGTTGTGATTCAGTCTGGCGTTTAAGACGTTTAAATGTTTCTGAGTAGGTGTTAGTGCTGGAGGCTGTAGAAAAAGCGCGTGCAATGACATTTGCTATCTCGACAGCCTCTGAGACATAATTGCCATTTTCTTTCACGAACGAGATGGATTGTTCGGAGTATAATCCCAACGCTTTTCGAACTCGATCCCATAGCTGCTTTGAGGGGGTGGTAGATGTTATACCGGATACATACCGTTGCCACGATTCTTTTTGACTACGACCGCGTATTTGACGTGCATAGGCCTTTATTTTTTTAAATGCTATTAAGTTGGTAGTTGTGGGGTATCTACGAAAAATACCCCATGCCTTACGTTGAGTCTTTATTGCTGATGTGCACTCAGCGTTCCACCAAGGTCTACGGTGCTTATGAAAGGATGGATATATTTTTGGAATCGCTGCATTAGCAGCTTCCATCATAACATTGGTGACTGTTGTTATAGCTTCGTCTATACTTCCCTCGACCATTTGTTCAGTAATAACGGCCTGGGATGTAAAACTTGGCCAATCGGCTGCTTCATATATGTATCGTGATGGACGGCAAACAGGATCATTTCCACCGATATGGGTAACGAAAATCGGGAAATGATCACTGTTGCGTAAATCACTTTCGACAAAAAAAGAGAGAAAAGGTGTAACAGAAGAAGAGCAGATGGCGAGGTCAATAGTATGAAAAGTGCGGGTAGGCTCATGGAAGTAGGTGGTTTCACCATTGTTTAGGAGACAGAGACAATGATCAGTTACCAACTGTTCAATCTGTCGTCCTCGGGAATTAGTGTCCTTACTTCCCCAAAGCGCACTGTGAGCATTTAAGTCACCAATGATGATAACAGGCTCAGGCAATTGATTCACTAAGTGTTCAAGGCTCTGTTGCTGAATGGTACTATTAGGTGGTAAATACAGAGTACAGATGGTAATCATCCGTCGCATTTGAATTCTTACAGCTACTGCCTGTAAAGGAGTGTTGAGAGAAATAACGAGTGAGGGATATGCATGGGATGTGAAGAGCGAAACTCCTCCCGAAGCTCTTCCATCATTGTTATTGTCTCTTCGAATGCAAGAATAACTGCGGATCTTCGCCGTGTCATTCGACTTCAGGTACGTTTCCTGAAGTGCGATGCAGGCAGGATGGTACTCTGTGATTAGGGTTTTAACGTCATCCAGCTTGTTACGTAAACCACGACAATTCCAGGATATAATTGAACCTACCATTAAGGAGATTGATGATCGCCATTAATGAATCCGACCATTTTTGAGTCCATGGGTTCGTCATCATCAATTTCTTCGTCAGAGGGATGCAGTTTAACAACTTCAGCATCCTTGACTGTGTTGAGAGTGTTGAAAGGGTTTGAATATTTGGATAAGGAAAGACTTTCCATTGCTGCTTTCAATTTTAAAGCTTGCAAGGCTTTTGAACGTGCAAGTGCAGTTGTAGGTGATATATTTCTTTTTTTGCTTTGCTCTTTTTTATTTTGTAATAAAGTGGAAGGCAGATTAAGTTTGGCTGCTGTTAATATAGTAGGCTCTGTTGGAGTAATATAATCAGTTTGGGTAGCTGAGGTTGTATAAGTTTTTTTAATCGAGTTGGCATAGGACATTCCAGGCTTCGGTATTCTGGATTCGACTATTTTGCGGGCTTCAGGGTAGGATATGTTTTGTAAAACTTTAATTGACTGTATTTCTTTTTCGAAGATCCATTTTTTGCATATTCGTGAAAAGGATGGATGATCTTCCTGACAATTTACACAACGAGGTGGTGAGTTGCAGCCGTCACTGTCGTGGCCAACCTCTCCAGAACGAGCGCAAGTCTCGTTGCCACGACAGGAAGTCTTTCCATGACCAAACCTCTGACATTTAAAACATCTACGGGGACTCGGGACGAACGGCCGAACTGAGCAACTCAAGTATGCGGCTTTAATTCGATTCGGTAGCTTCGGTGAATCAAATGTCAGGATAAGGTGTTTGGTGGGAATAATGACTCCATCTCGATTTAGAGTGATACGTCGAACTGCACAAACTTTTCCGTCGCGCAAATTGTCAAGTATCTCTTCTTCTGAGACATACAGTAATTCAGCTTCGGATATAATTCCTTGGCATGTATTTAAGGTTCTGTGTGGGGTGACGGAAACAGTAAAGCAACCAAGGATAGTGGATTTTGAAAGTATTTCTGAGTGAGCTTCTGTAGATACCTCAATCAGTAGATCACCAGATCGAAGTTTTTTTTAAAGATTTTACTGTTCCAATAAAGGATTGTATTGTCTTGTTGATGAGAAAAGGTGAAACAGATTGAAAAGAAAGTTGAGTAGTTTGATTATTGTAACTTAGTAATTTTATGATAAAAAAGCGGGCGTTTGAAAGTGTCAAAGTTTGTTGCTCCCTCGGAGAAGGAGAAGAATTTATTAAATTAATGCTCATAATAAAGAGAAAAAATGTTCAGACGCCGATATCACCACCCACCACGGAGTCCAACGAGGGGATACAGATTTCTGTATCAGTGGTAGTCGGGTCTATACGCTAACAGTTACCCCTGTGGCAGACACCACCCTTAACGCGTTGCTCAGTGGGTAACCGATCGCTTGATCCCTAGCCTATGACGAAATTCAATCGACCAGCCGATTGGTGTACACGGGACCAATGTACACCTCCCGTTTACCTAAAGCTAGGGCCGAAGCAGTGTATTGGGTCAGTATATCGCCTCTCAACTGCCAGGATCCCCTTTTCCAGGGACACGGGTCTCCACGCACGGCAAACACGTGGGTGATATAATCCCCAAGAGGAGCTAAAAGCACAGACGGGCGAAAAGCTTCTCAAGGGGAGCCCTCGCCTCCGAAAAGGCAACCACAATGAGGGAGGAAGAAAAAGCAAAAAGCAGTAGGGTAGAGGAGGAGAAGAACGAAAGGGAGAAAAGATCACTCAGGTACCCCGGGGTTGTGAAGCCCGTACAAACCTAAAGAAGGAATGCCCCTGGGGGCTGTAAAGGTAGGGATCCACTGAAAAGGTCCAAAATGGTAAAATTGAAGGAGTGCAAATTGCCAGATCTATTGAATGGTAAGTAAGTGAAGGTGAGTGAAAGTAAGTAGGTTGGCCGTTATTCATTATACATAAATCATTGTCGGTTATTATTTTTTCGATTTGTTTGCCTCTACTATTAATGTCTGAACTGCCCCAGAGGTTATGATGGCCATTTAGGTCACCAAGTATGATGAATGGTTGTGGAAGTTGATCTATTAAATTATTTAAGTCAGAAGTGGCGATATGGGTGTTAGGAGGTAAGTATAAATTGCATATTGTTATTAAAATATTTACATGAAGTCTTACAGCAAGAGCTTGCAGATTTGTTTTTAGGTTAATTTGAGTTACTGGAAAGTCATGGGAGGTAAGCAATGCAACACCTCCACATGCTCTTTGGCCATCATCGTAATCTTTTCTAAAGATAGTGAAATAGTGAATGTTGGTGGAATCATTGGTTCTCAAGTAGGTCTCCTGGAGGGCGATTGCAACTGGATTGTGCTTGTTTATGATGTCTTTAACATCATCAATTTTATGACGAACACCCCGGCAGTTCCAGGAAAGAAAGGAAGCCATAAAAATAAAGTATAAAAGAAAAGAAAAAACTACTTGTGTTTTCTCGTCCTAGGACGAGACCTGTCTTGCCGAAGATCCTTCTTGGACTTGGTTGGCGAAGTCTCCAAGCCATCACTCTCTACAGAGGAAATATCACTTTCGGTGTTGTATAAATTTATAAGGTCACTGGTAGAAGGGTTAGCTATCAAGTTTCTGGATGTAACATCAGGCTGAAGTGAGGTTTGAGAAGTACTTTTAGCTATTTTAATATTATTTTGTTCAGATGATATGGCTCTTTTTAAAGAATTATTTATAGATCGATTTGGTTGATTTATCTGTTTTATATTTGACGAGAGAGAGAGAGAAGCTTTGCTTTAGAAAAAAGAGGCGTTATAGGTTGGTTCATTGAAGTTTTATGTTGTACAGATGGCTTAAAAATAGTTACATCGGTTTGAGTTCCGTTAGTTTTGAAAGTTTTTTTAACTATTGTGGAGTAAGATATTCCAGGTTTCGGGGTGCGATCATTTACAATTTTACGGGCCTCCGGAAATTAAATGTTTTGTTGAACTTTAATGGTCTGAATTTCTTTTTCTGTATGGAATTTAGGGCAAGACTTGGCAAAAGCTGGATGTTCACCTTTACAGTTTACACAGCAAAGAGATGACGATGTACATATATCTGTCTTATGTTCTGTACTAGAACATTTCGCACAGGTCTCTTTGCCGCGGCAAGCAAGAAAAGAGTGGCCAAATCTTTGACATTTGAAACAACGGACAGGATTTGGAATGAAAGGTCTCACTGGGCAATTAATGTAAGCTATTTTAACGTGTTTTGGTATGGTTGGTGTATTGAAAGTTAATATTAAGTGTTTAGTGGGTATTTTCTGATTATTTCTTGAAATTGTGATTCTTTTGACGTTAATTACATATTGTTCGGATAGGGATTC
This sequence comes from Metellina segmentata, assembly GCA_947359465.1. Lineage (NCBI taxonomy): Eukaryota > Metazoa > Arthropoda > Arachnida > Araneae > Tetragnathidae > Metellina > Metellina segmentata. The sequence goes on along the minus strand of OX375876.1, from coordinate 9,679,236 downwards.
CAAGATGTCTTGTTCTGTATCATAAACTAAATCTGATTCAGATATAACACCTCTGGATGAATTTAAAGTTCTGTGGGGTGTGACAGTTACTCTTATTGGACCAACGGATTTTATTTTAATTATATTTAAAGCTTGTGTTCTATTTAAAACTTCAACGAGTACATCTCCTGCTAGGGTTTTTTTTATGTTTTTAGTCTCTCCAACCATACCTAATATTGTTTTATGAAGTAAAATCGCAGATATATTTTTAAGATTTCCCTCGTTACTTTTTATTGCAAAAATGTTTTGTTCTGTTATATTTCTTTTCATTATTATTATTATTACATATTTGCTCCACTGAAGGAGAAGTTGATTTTTGGTTTTCCATGATTGAAAATTAAATATTCAGTCCCCGGCGGCACCACCCACCATGGAGTCCAACGAGGGGATACAGGTTCCTGTACCGGTGCTAGCCAGGGACTATACGAACCCAACTCACCTCTATGACTGCCGTAAGGAGCTAGTTGGTGAGCAGGTCCTTAGTCCTAGCAGGATATACCCACCAGCCGATCAATGTACTGGGACCAAAGTACACCTCCTGTTTATTCGAAGCAGGAGCCGAAGCAATGTATTGGGGCGTTATGTTGTCCCTCAATCACCAGGATCACCTTTTCCGAAGACACAGGTCTCCACGCACGGCAAAAACGTGGGTGATATAATCCCCAAGAGGAGCTAAAAGCACAGACTAGCGAAAAGCTTCTCAAGGGGAGCCCTCACCTCCGAAGAGGCAACCACAATGAGGGAGGAAGAAAAAGCAAAAAGCAAAGGGTAGGGGAGGAGAACAACGAGAGGTAGAAAAGATCACTCAGGTACCCCGGGGTTGTGAAGCCCGTACAAACCTAAAGAAGGAATGCCCCTGGGGGCATCCCAGGATAACACCACGTCATTTCGAACCACGGTCAGATGACGAGGCAATACTTGAGCTGGGACCCCACTCTCCAAACTTCCACACCAACCCAACGTGAGGACTTTCGGCCACGACAGATTTAAGGTGCATCGGCCGCCTCTACATGAAAGTTTGCAATACGTTTGCAAATATACCTGCACTGACCCAGATTCAATCCAGGAAGCAACTGATCTAGAGACTAACACCTTAACCAACAGACCGAATGGATCGGCTGACTGCTGATAGACGAGATATCTTATCCAATCTTGAGAACCAGAATATTTCCGAGGCGATATTTTACCCAAAAGTTAATTGAGATGTTCGTAGTAATTATTTCAATAATGCAACTTCCTTTTATAAATTCGCTGTTAAATAATTACGCAGGCACAGCATACATCCATTGTTTACACAAAAATATACTGTTGAGATATTTCCATTGTTGTGTGAATGGCATTGTTTTTATTTCAACACACCAAATAAAATTTAAAAAATCACATCTTATATTTTTTTTGTGGAAGAGCGAATTGAAATTTCTTCCTGCGATTTTATACGTTTTGCGAATTTTGATAATTTAATAAACAAAAAGCTACTAAAGACTTCTAAATTTGATAATGGCAAAGAAAGACAACTTCTTGAAGCCTTTAAAGACGAAAATCGTCAAGATGGGACATTGGCTCCGAGTTAGAATGTAAGTTCCAAAACTCTTGCAATAAATAATGAGGGTTTCCATCTTGAGTACGCGTTTAAAATAGAATTTTTTTAAATATACGTTTGGTCCACTACCTTTTATGCTTAGACTGAACAAAGATATGTTTTTAGAAAAAATTTAAAATAATTTTCCATTCTTTAATCAGATTGTATGTAATTACACAAGTTCAAATAAAACGACAAATGTGAGAATAATTATAAAAATTAGAGACATTTGCCATTCATCCTATCGACTATTAAATGTTTCGAATCATAGATTTTTTTTTTTTTTTTTTTTTTTTTTTTTGTACTGTAAAAGTGAATCTATAAAACATAATCTTAAGCAATCTGTGGTGCTCAGTTGCATTGTAATTTTCCTTTCAATATTCTATGCATGTCAACATTCAAAAATGAACGTTTTCTTTTATAAGCTACAATGACACCTAAATAGAGTTGTAAAAGTGACCACATCTGAAATTTAGTATCAATTACTAATAAGTGGAATACCACTCATGTTTGTAAAAAACACGTTTAGTTTAGATGCAAACCAGGGAAACCCGGAGTCTCAGAGAGACAGGGTTTGTTGAAAGATTTGAACGATGATCTTTCGACCGTCGAGTCTTACATAAATGTCGCCTCCGAGCCCGAGCTTCCTTTGCCCCGAGGCTATAGGGGAGGCTCATGTGACTTCCATTACGCAGTAACCATCTTGGAATTCATCAACGGATGGCTGGAGGACAGCATCCGGCAATCGTGGATAGAGCCACACTACGATGTGGACGAGGTATTGAAGTCAACCATCGTGGCCGATACCTCTAATGACATCGAATTAAAACGATCAGAATCCTGGGGCTCTCTCTAGATGCACTAGTCATTTGAAGAGAGTATCCAGTATTGAACTGTAGACACTTGAATACGACTCCAGATTATGACTGACGAACATGACCCACGAATATGACTACCGATTTCGACTTACGAACATGACCCACGAATATGACACACAAAGATGACTCACGAATATGATAGCTATTTGAGACTGTCCGTTGATTCCATAGTTTCTACCCATAAGGCTTTGGAAAGGAGCTTTAGCTGACGAAGCTCCTGACTAAAGTCTTATGGGTCTCCTCTTTTTTGACTACAGTTCTAAAACTAATTTTGAAATAAGCACCTCTGAATTCACTGTACCATAGAACCGAAATAGTTCTTTAGTTCCGAATATTTTAATAGAAAAAATTAATATTTGATTTCGTTATCCACTACAGTAAATTTCTGGCTTACTCACCACCATGTCGTTTGTTTCAATTTAGATCATGTGCTACGTTTTCTAACATTTGCGATTTAATTTTAACGTTTGAAAAGGGGTAACTGTTAGTTTTATTTAAATAGTAGCTACAGCGTGGTCAGCATACCGTTGCTCGTGGTAGTTCTTTCCGTGGGGGTCATGTGTGACCACTGACGCTCGCCAATCCCCGGTGATTGCTACGTATTCCCATTTGCTTTGCTTCGCAAATGAACTCCACAGGTGGCCTCGAAGCGGCTATTATCAACAACGTAAATCAAAACACGCTAGAATTTAAAAATGTGGCATGGTTTCAAAGGCATTGTGACGAAAAACGCTTGTGACGTCAGCCGTCAAAAATCGCAAAATCCCCTCCTTCATTCGAGGTAGTATGACGTCACATTCCGAAAAAGGACGAAAGATGAAAAAATTATTAAATACATTTTAAATGTCCTAGATTACATTTTAAAATTCGGGCTGGACACAAATACCGCAAAAAACTTGGACTACCTGTGTGCCAAATTTCATTATTGTAAGTGATTCGTTAGATTACAGTAAAGAGACAGAGGAATACTTCCAGTAGAGATCTATTGCAAATGTTGTGGCTGGAAGGCCTACCACATCTGGTTTTAACATGCGCTATAAAAGTTCCGGAACAACTTTTTCTTCTCTAGCCTGCATCCTATAACGAGTCCACGTATATTAAAAAATACATTTATTAATTTTATACATATCCCATACCACTGTTAGTGGTTAAGGTGTTAGCCTCTAGATCGGAAGGTTCCTGGTTCGAATCCGGGTCCGGATGTTTGTAAGCGTATGGTGTAGAGGCGGCTGGTGCACCTTAAATCTGTCGTGGCCAAAAGTCCTCACGTTAGGTTGGTGTGGAAGTTTGGAGAGTGGGGTGCCAGCTCAGGTGTTGCTTCGTCACCTGACCGTGGTTCAAAATTACGAGGTATTGTCCTCGGATCTTTCCCATAAGGGACTGATCCCGGACTGTCGTCAATAGCCCGTTGTGTTGCTCTAGTACGACGTTAACTAAAATTACCATTACCAAATAGATCGAAGTGTTGTCCTCTAATTTTTCGAATATATCATAGGATTGTCCTCGAATTTTTCGGTGTAGTCCTCGTATTTTACGAAGTGTTGTCCTCGATTTTTTCGAAAATTTCGAAGTGTTACCCTCTAGTTTTTCGAATATATCGATGGCTATGGTATTTGGTATGTATATGTATATATATGGCTATGGTATATCCTGTGGCGGGAATAATATTCCGTTTTTGACGCAGAAGAGGCATTTTCGTTGTTTCAACGAGGATGCTGTGGCTTTTTCTTCATTCGATTTCATATTTCAAACTAATCTTATTTTTTTTTAAATGTTTCTTGTAAAACAGTGTTATTTTGATCTGTACTGATATGATCCATGAATTCAGATCTCTTTCTAAATGATAGCAAACATTCTGAACAATTCTTGTTTTTTATCGGATCAGGAACGCATATTTTCATATGCCTTCTGCAAGAGAAAGCATTTGAAAATATATTGCACAGTGCACATACATTTTTGGCAATTTGCGTATTTCTGCAGACTGATGATTCACGTACCACATCCAAAACTGAACTTTTATTATTTTGTGGAAAGATCAAAACTATATTTAAGGGGACCTAGCACCTTAATAATAACAAAAATATAGATACAAAATTTTTTGCCTCAAAAGTTGCCTTATTTTATTTAAAATGTCGTCCTAGAAAATGGGACTAATTCTTTTAACTTTTTTTAAAGTTATACGAATTTTTGAGAGTGTACCTGAACGATCAGTTTTTCGAAACCAAAACCAACCGCATTTGTGCGTCTGCAAAGCCTTATTTTCGATTAATTAACTGAAATAGCTTCGAAGATGAAAGGTATCTTTGTAACTGTTACTGATATAATGGCTTTTTTATTTATAATTTACTCGTACAGGCTATAATATTGATGTAGCGATAATTTGAGATAAAAGGCTTTAGTTTTTGTTTTCTGTTTGATATTTGTTATTCTGTTGTTTCTTTTTCTGTTTATACGTTATTATTAATTATACCTAAACGTAAACGAGTGCCGAGAAGGTAAATAAAGTAGGTTTGGTTTCCGATACTCAACTTTACTTTATTTGGTCCAAGTGGCCAAAGGAGAATTTTGTGTCAAAAAAGGTGCCGAAATGGCCACATCAAACTAATTTTGCGAGTATAATATAGGGTGCTTTCAACTTTCAAAAGCTGTTGGAATGATGTTATGATCCGAGACCTTAAATAGTAGACAGATAATTGATGCTCGAAAGAATTATCAGCGAAAGAACCTTTTAAGTGCCGAATTTCAACATTTTCGAAAATTAGTGTGGAATTGGCTCTTAAAAAAAGGGATTACTTATTGTCTAGGGCAGTTTTAAACTTCACTTATTTGTAGAAAGTAGCTATAGTAAAAATTTAAATAAATTTTATTTATAATTTCTATTATAATTTTAAAACTTTAAACTGCTTTTTCTCCTACGTCATTTTTTTGTATATATGTTACAATTCAAAATGCAAAGGCTTTTTTAACTTCCAATCAATTGACTTCAATTTTTTTTACAGTATTATACCATATGGTACTAGCCGACCCTTTTTCTCTAACACGTGGACGCTGGAATGTACATAATCAGCCAGACGGTGACATCAACTTCAGAGTATGCACGTGTGTTTTTGACAAAATACCGAGAGTTTTTCTCATCAGCGGCCTGGCGTTCCGTTGGTCCACCCCTTTTTCCTTCCCCTTGTGTCTGGCAATTGAGCTCAGAGATGCGATAAACCGTTCTGTGCGTTTTCAGGAACGTTTTTCCCATTGACACAGCTGGAGTTCCGTCGGTTCCCTAATCCCATGTCTGGAATGGAGATTAGCCTTTGGGAACTCAAGTCGGCATTACAGACGGTTTTTGCATCTGTGTGGGGGGTTTCTTCAGTTCTGTTGTAGACTGAAACATCTCTTGCCAGGGCTCGGAATTCACTCCCCTCCCGTTCGCAGCTGCGCTTCTGCGGACCCAAGAATTTGAGAAAGAGACTGATTCTGAATTCGACGAGAGACAGACGTCTCTGTTTTGTGGAGAGCCATTGTTGTTTTGGCTCCAGGCAGGTTTTCGATTGTCGATGGCTGTGCACTAACTTATAACTTGTAAACTTAGTTGTAAATATTATAAATATCTCAATACATAGTTTAATTTTAAACCAGCTGTCCGTCTAATTCTTACATGACGGTACAGTATACACTGCCCTCCAAAAGTTAAAGTACAGGATGTTTTCGAAGCTCACCAATAAAAAATTGCAGTAACAATAAAATTAATACTTATTATGAATGATATTAACGAACTTTGAGAACACTAATGCTAAAACTGTAGTCACCACTTTTATTTTAAAATGGACACTTTATAAAAATGTGCAATAATCAAACTTTTGTGACTTCGTGTGAAAGTTTTGTGCAGGATTGTTGAACTTCAATTGTTGTTGGCAATTGCGTTGACAATACACAGGAGTGTATAGCAATGTCCAGGAGAATTCGTTTACCCGATCGTTAAGGTGACGGTCGTCCGAAAAGCCCTCGTCTACCTTGGATGGGTGCGATGGGGAGTAGACGTGGTCGACTCGCGATTGTTTGCTCTGAAAATACTGATAATTGAGCCGGAAAAGTTTTCTTTGTAGTTTCGTGTCATCATAGACGCACACCCAGGTAAAAAGTAATTTTTAATAATCAGTAAAAAGTAGGTTTTATGGTGCCGGGTCCTCTTAACGCAACATTATGCATTTTAAATTTACATGTAATCACGAAAAAATCTGGAAACAAGATTTCTCAGTTCATCCATTCTGTAGCTTCCGTGTCCAAATAATCAAAATGACTTATGACTTGAACGCAAAGGTATCATTTGATTATTATCAGGTGTTTTTGTAATATGCGAGATGAAATCAAGAAAATAAATAAACGTGTTCCAAGATCCGCAGAAACAAACCAAAACTGTTTCAAAGCGGTTGTTTAAAAAATAATTAGACATTTAAAATCTCGTTTCAAGTTCCAAAAGGGCCGTAAGTTTTTATTCGATTGGGATCCGGGAATTTAGGAGGAAAGTATTATGTACATGGGGAACTAGTTAATCAACAATAAATATTTGGTACTATAATCTAGTAAAATTTCATTCAATTGCTATATAATAAAGGTAGAAAAACGCTCGAGTATTTCTCCACTACTTCAATCTATTGGACACACCCGTAAAACCTAAATTTGTATTTCATTAATTTTGTGTTCGTAAATTAAAAAAATTATATATCTAGTTACAAAATAAGTGCACTTTAATTTTATATATTAGATTTTAAGTTCCTCGTGACGTTTTGCAACTCCAAAAATTAAACGTTCATGTTCTAATAAGGTTTTCAGTAAAGTTGTCATTAGAGAGTTTACTAAATACAATAAAAATCGTTTTGTCGAGAGCAATGAATATCGTCAACTGAATGAAAGAACTAGATAATTTGAAAAATGGTGTATTTTCATATATATTTAAATTAGAAAAGCTGAGATCATTCAAAATTTTATGCAAGCAATAGATAATTTATTTTGACTACTTAGGCTCTATGCTATCGGCTATTAAAAAAATTTAAGTATATATATATAGAACTGAGATTGGGAGAAAAATGTTTTTTTACTCGTATCTTAAAACTCAAATTTCAATTACCTAGTTCTTACATCCAGATATGGCGATATTATTTCAGATTAATTCTAGACAGGAGGCTGTCTTTATCGCAAATTTTATATCGGACATTCTTTGAATTTGTTTCCTGCACAATTTATTAACACGCACATATATAAAATAGTTGAACATTGTCGGCGTTACACCCCTTCATTTATCTTCCTTACCATGCACAACACTTGACATCTGTCTGTTTATTGGTTGAATTACCTCTCCATGTTTGAAAAGTACGATGAAATTGAAAAGAAAAGAGTAAAGGAATATTTTGTTTCATTTGGATCACACGTGACGAATAAGAATGTTCATCTGTGTTAAAGAAATTTTGTTTCGTCTGCTGACAAATTATGTCGCTTATGCAAATTCCAATGTTGCAAGTGCCGTATATCCGTCAGAATTATGGTAACGAAAAACTGAAAAACACACTTTTTTTTTATAATAATAGAGTAAGTGCATTGAATATGGATGAACTCGCGTATGCATACTTATACTTAGATTAGTAATACAAGCTAATAAATTTGTGACCAAAAATATTACATATTTTTTACTTTAGTTTTGACTTCGCAGATTAATTTCTTAAAAGTTTAATTAAATGTTTATGAGCACTATATTCGGATAGGTGAATATAATCCTGCTATAATTAAATAGTGTAATGTACCCCCAAAATAGTCACCCCACTTAAATGGCCTGATTTTTCTAAACCGCTGAGCTGACCATATGACCCATAATGACTGTATGTAATTAGATTCATCGAATTAAAATAATCCAAAATTATTTTTTTTGTGAAATTATCTAATGGGATTTCTTTGCAATATTATGTGAGCATGATTATGTGTATGTTAATTTATACTCGAATTCAATCAATGCTGTAATTATTCATATTGGGTTGGCATTGAGTCAAACGCATTTTTTTTTACAAATACCGCTAGAAGGTTTTTTTGAAAGAGTGTCCTTTTCAAATTAAGGCATTTCGAGATCCTTATTGTTCTGAACTTTTCTATCGCATTAAGATTTTTTTCATACATCGTCTTCTGATCGCGTTGGGTTAAATTTAAGCTCAAGTAATTAAAAACTGCAAAAAAAAGCTCATACATACGGGTAGCATATTCATATAGGAACAGAGTATTTTAAATATTTGATCAAATTTTAATTTATTTTTTTCTTGATAATGTCATCTTTAAAAAAAAATCGAATAACTTTTTCAGTTCCAATGAATAGTAATTTTTAATAACCATTTTTTTCTTCAGAAACACTTTTGATGTATACGATTTTTAAAATGCGTTTGTTGAAATTTAATTTGCCCGTTCAATTGCTAATTTCAGGCTTTATACCTCACAAATTCTTTTTTCCTGTTACAAAAATTGTTTTTTTTTTCCGCATAAAAGTTAATCGCCTGAAAAAATTTTAATCGATGATGCGAGTACTTGCCTGGATTTTAATGGAAAAATCTTCCACAGTGTGCTTGTTTTATCTGGAGATTCGAATCTATCTTTGCTAGCTGAACTACAATTTATGTGTAAACCCAGAGAACTGAACGAGAAATAATGACAAGTAGCAGCAAAACAGTTTTTATTTGCGAGGGGTTTGCTAGTTTGGTGCTCAAAATTTCAGAATAACGAGTTTACGAATCGCGTTGAAAGCAGTGATTTCTGAACTTTTATGCTTTTAAAACTATTTTTATTAGTCTCCACTTGAATTGCAGTGTATGGAACATGACCATCTGAAGTTATCTGAATAGGCATTTTGTACAACCTTATTAATTTTTATTATTTCACTTCAAGTCCATTTTTCTTTATATCTTGTAAACCAATTCACAAGACTATTAAAGATGTTATTTTTCGATCTAAAAACAAGCAAATTGGTTTGCGCTATCTGTTTTGTAAATTATGGTTAATAATTTGGGATTAATAGTTTTTATCAAGAGTTTCCTATCGAGAAGCCTCAAGGAGTCAATTTTTGTCTTGACCTTTTATGAATACTATAAGAATATACCAATAGTGTATGTCTATCAAATTACAACACAACACACAAGTAGTTTTATTGCACATATCATTCTTTAGTTATTTTGATGAAAAAAAATGAACAATTTCAATAAAAAGAACAAAGTTCAGTCTAAAAATATTTAAAAACAATTCCCGCATTTGTCTGGATGCGGATGAAGAGTTCTTACATCAAGAGGAGAACAATTGTTGCTTTATTTATGACTTATTTTGCCTTGACAAGTTTTACTAGAAGCTTGGCAACAGGTGTTTAATGTATTCTCCATATTTCATTATACTTATCTTAAAACTGAAGGGTAAGAGATAATTATAAGAGTTGCGATATAATCGGTGGAATAGTCTATGCAATTCAAAAGATTTTTAAATGATTTTTTCTTCGAAACAGCGCATAACAAAACGGTTAACAAAGTGGATAATATGCTGTCAAGCTCGTTGTATATTACTTACAAAAGTAACCTTGATCAGTCATTACATAACAAAAGATTACTTCACTTTATGGAAAAATTAAACCATTTTTGTTTCATAGTTATTTTCATTGTTTTGTATACACAGCATACCAAACTACAATTAGACCAAACGAACAAAACTAAGTGTATAATACATTTCAGTGAATTTCAGTGTTTACGTTACCCGTCTGACCTCGATAGTGTCATTTTTCTTGCTTCCGCATCAGTATAAACATGGCCTCTACGCTAGAAGTGTGCACCAATTAGGAACGAAAAGCAGCGATTATATTTCTTGAGTAGCAAGGTGTGTGAGGAGCTAAAATTCATCGCATGATTGTGTAAAAGTGCACGAGTGGATCGAGAACCTAAAGATGCCAGACAAGCGTGATCGCCAATCCACCTACCCCACTGACGAGTCGATTCAGTAGCTCCAGAAATGGTACTGGCAAACCGACGAGCAACAATCGACACTAGCGCATTCTTTACAGACAAGGAAGCGGTTGCACGACCCAATGAAAACCTAGGAGGGAATGCACAAGCTTCGACCATTGGTCTAACTCAGGGATGGGCAAACTTTTTCGGTCGCGGGCCAAAAATCGAAAAAAAAAAGTTTGGCGGGCCAAGATAAATTTTTCTAAAATTTTAAAAACAATATACAAGTATTACAATTCAAATATGTTAACGAGATGAATGAAATTGCGATTTCATTTTTAAAAGTTCCTTATAGTGAGGTTCGAAGTGAGATGTACCGATTCTAAGGAACGAGGCTAAATGTTCATCTGTCAGTCTACTTCTGAAATAATTCTTTCCAAGGTTCATAGTTGAAAACACTTGTTCACAAATTTAAGATGATGCAAACATAGCACTGATTTTCTGGGCGTGAGATATTAAATTTGGGAAATTTACTTTCAATAATGATTTGTAAAACTCTAACTTTGGCATATTTAGAAACAACTGCTTGAGATGATTATTAGATTGCAACTCAATTAATTGCCTCCTGTCTAGAATTAATCTGAAATAATATCGCCATATCTGGATGTAAGAACTAGGTAATTGAAATTTCGAACTATTCGAATAAGAACTATATTCGGATAGGTGAATATAATCCTGCTATAATTAAATAGTGTAATGTACCCCCAAAATAGTCACCCCACTTAAATGGCCTGATTTTTCTAAACCGCTGAGCTGACCATATGACCCATAATGACTGTATGTAATTAGATTCATCGAATTAAAATAATCCAAAATTATTTTTTTTGTGAAATTATCTAATGGGATTTCTTTGCAATATTATGTGAGCATGATTATGTGTATGTTAATTTATACTCGAATTCAATCAATGCTGTAATTATTCATATTGGGTTGGCATTGAGTCAAACGCATTTTTTTTTACAAATACCGCTAGAAGGTTTTTTTGAAAGAGTGTCCTTTTCAAATTAAGGCATTTCGAGATCCTTATTGTTCTGAACTTTTCTATCGCATTAAGATTTTTTTCATACATCGTCTTCTGATCGCGTTGGGTTAAATTTAAGCTCAAGTAATTAAAAACTGCAAAAAAAAGCTCATACATACGGGTAGCATATTCATATAGGAACAGAGTATTTTAAATATTTGATCAAATTTTAATTTATTTTTTTCTTGATAATGTCATCTTTAAAAAAAATCGAATAACTTTTTCAGTTCCAATGAATAGTAATTTTTAATAACCATTTTTTTCTTCAGAAACACTTTTGATGTATACGATTTTTAAAATGCGTTTGTTGAAATTTAATTTGCCCGTTCAATTGCTAATTTCAGGCTTTATACCTCACAAATTCTTTTTTCCTGTTACAAAAATTGTTTTTTTTTCCGCATAAAAGTTAATCGCCTGAAAAAATTTTAATCGATGATGCGAGTACTTGCCTGGATTTTAATGGAAAAATCTTCCACAGTGTGCTTGTTTTATCTGGAGATTCGAATCTATCTTTGCTAGCTGAACTACAATTTATGTGTAAACCCAGAGAACTGAACGAGAAATAATGACAAGTAGCAGCAAAACAGTTTTTATTTGCGAGGGGTTTGCTAGTTTGGTGCTCAAAATTTCAGAATAACGAGTTTACGAATCGCGTTGAAAGCAGTGATTTCTGAACTTTTATGCTTTTAAAACTATTTTTATTAGTCTCCACTTGAATTGCAGTGTATGGAACATGACCATCTGAAGTTATCTGAATAGGCATTTTGTACAACCTTATTAATTTTTATTATTTCACTTCAAGTCCATTTTTCTTTATATCTTGTAAACCAATTCACAAGACTATTAAAGATGTTATTTTTCGATCTAAAAACAAGCAAATTGGTTTGCGCTATCTGTTTTGTAAATTATGGTTAATAATTTGGGATTAATAGTTTTTATCAAGAGTTTCCTATCGAGAAGCCTCAAGGAGTCAATTTTTGTCTTGACCTTTTATGAATACTATAAGAATATACCAATAGTGTATGTCTATCAAATTACAACACAACACACAAGTAGTTTTATTGCACATATCATTCTTTAGTTATTTTGATGAAAAAAAATGAACAATTTCAATAAAAAGAACAAAGTTCAGTCTAAAAATATTTAAAAACAATTCCCGCATTTGTCTGGATGCGGATGAAGAGTTCTTACATCAAGAGGAGAACAATTGTTGCTTTATTTATGACTTATTTTGCCTTGACAAGTTTTACTAGAAGCTTGGCAACAGGTGTTTAATGTATTCTCCATATTTCATTATACTTATCTTAAAACTGAAGGGTAAGAGATAATTATAAGAGTTGCGATATAATCGGTGGAATAGTCTATGCAATTCAAAAGATTTTTAAATGATTTTTTCTTCGAAACAGCGCATAACAAAACGGTTAACAAAGTGGATAATATGCTGTCAAGCTCGTTGTATATTACTTACAAAAGTAACCTTGATCAGTCATTACATAACAAAAGATTACTTCACTTTATGGAAAAATTAGACCATTTTTGTTTCATAGTTATTTTCATTGTTTTGTATACACAGCATACCAAACTACAATTAGACCAAACGAACAAAACTAAGTGTATAATACATTTCAGTGAATTTCAGTGTTTACGTTACCCGTCTGACCTCGATAGTGTCATTTTTCTTGCTTCCGCATCAGTATAAACATGGCCTCTACGCTAGAAGTGTGCACCAATTAGGAACGAAAAGCAGCGATTATATTTCTTGAGTAGCAAGGTGTGTGAGGAGCTAAAATTCATCGCATGATTGTGTAAAAGTGCACGAGTGGATCGAGAACCTAAAGATGCCAGACAAGCGTGATCGCCAATCCACCTACCCCACTGACGAGTCGATTCAGTAGCTCCAGAAATGGTACTGGCAAACCGACGAGCAACAATCGACACTAGCGCATTCTTTACAGACAAGGAAGCGGTTGCACGACCCAATGAAAACCTAGGAGGGAATGCACAAGCTTCGACCATTGGTCTAACTCAGGGATGGGCAAACTTTTTCGGTCGCGGGCCAAAAATCGAAAAAAAAAAGTTTGGCGGGCCAAGATAAATTTTTCTAAAATTTTAAAAACAATATACAAGTATTACAATTCAAATATGTTAACGAGATGAATGAAATTGCGATTTCATTTTTAAAAGTTCCTTATAGTGAGGTTCGAAGTGAGATGTACCGATTCTAAGGAACGAGGCTAAATGTTCATCTGTCAGTCTACTTCTGAAATAATTCTTTCCAAGGTTCATAGTTGAAAACACTTGTTCACAAATTTAAGATGATGCAAACATAGCACTGATTTTCTGGGCGTGAGATATTAAATTTGGGAAATTTACTTTCAATAATGATTTGTAAAACTCTAACTTTGGCATATTTAGAAACAACTGCTTGAGATGATTATTAGATTGCAACTCAATTAATTCAAGCTGCAAGTCTGACGTCACTGCTTCACAATTAACGTTGAAAGGCATGATAAAAATATCCAATTCTGTTTGAATGGCACTGAAATCTTAAAAACTGCGTTCGAACTCAAAATGCAGTTTTTTCAAGCCATCTTCATGATTCTTATGTATCTTTTCATTTATTGAGGGTATTGAATTTAACCTCAAGAAATGAGACAGGTCGTTCTTAGCTAGCTGCCCAGCAAACAGATTAAGTTTTAGTTTAAAAGCCTTGAGATGGGCCCAGATATCGTCGATAAATTGATTTTCCCCTTGCATCTTAACATTCAAGTTGCTCATATGACAAAGAAGATCTGTGAAAAATGCAAAGTCCGAAAGCCATTCTGTATCTTCTAACATTTCGCACTCCGCAGAACACTGTTTCTCACGGAAGAACGACACAATGTCGTCTTTCAGCTGCCAAACTCGCTCGAAAACACATCCTGCACTAAGCCACCTTACTTTCGTGTAATACAGTACATCGGAGCATTCAGATTGCACGGACTGAAGAAAATCTCGAAATTCTATCTGCGGGCCGGATGAAACCTTCTGAGGAAGGAGTTGGCCCGCGGGCCGTTGTTTGCCCATCCCTGGTCTTACTGCATCGAAAGAAAATGAGATTAGAAAAATGACATTTAAAAAAAATATATTTACACGAAGGTAGTGGTTGAAATTAAGTGCAGATAATTTTCGAATCCTCAGTAGTTCCAGAGGTTTCATCCACAATTACTTAGCACAGCAAAGAATGAACCTATTTGTATAACCAAGCAGCACGAAACTGAACCTAATACGACTCATTCAGAATTAGTTATTCCAGAGCGAACAACTTCCTTTAAGAGACGTTCTTTTGCTCGAGTCGGCTCTAAAAGGTTTCATTTACGTGAAAGAAAATCGGGAAGTGATTTTCCTTAAACCTTTTGTTTTTTTTGTTACATCTTTTGTATGACATAAATACAATAAAATCACTACTAAACTGTTTTGGAATTCCTTTCATTATGTTACTTTAGAGTAAATGTTATTTCCTGCACCAGAATAAACTTTAATGAATGTTGAAATTTTGCCAATTTAAATTTTACGCGAAACAAAACGCATCAAAATTTTCTACGCACAATATTGAATTAAATTTAAATTAGGTAAGTGATTCATTTCTTTGTATTATCAATTAGCGACCAAATAAAGATGATTTGAAAGAGGATATCTAGTTCATTTCTTAAATTTACGATTGTAAGCGCTCATATTTTGTCGCATTTCCTGGTCGGAATAACAATTCAACTTTGATTTATGAAGCTATGCAGTTACTAAATTACACATATTAAAAAAAAATTTTAGTCATTTCTAAATTATCGCGAAGTGGTGACTATGACACTGATAGTTGGAAAGCAGGGTACAAGGCACAACAAAAACAAATGAGAAACTTCTTTGACAAAAGGAAAATTTATCAATTCAATATTCAGTTTATTCAAGATTCTCAAATATATAAACTATTAACATTGCTTATTACAGAAGTAGTAGTCATAATCTACAACCAACTTATTAATCAAATCTACACTTGTATATAATTTTCAGCAAACAAACTCATATCTAGCCGATTGAAGTAAAACTGTCGGTATTAAAAATTTGAAATAAGCAAATTTGTTATAAAATATTCATCCACGATAGAAATTTTCATTTAATACATCAATGACAGGGTTCACGTTTTGCAACTTACAATTCTTAAAATATGTACTGAATTTATCAAATTATATTTTCATTTAAAGCGTGTTTAGAAATACACTATTTTCAATATGCTTTTCCTGCTATTGTCATGAAAGATCTGATTATTTCTAGAACTGATCGATTTGAACGTTTGATAACTCAACTAAATAATCAATAACATGAAATGCTCTATTTAATTTCGTTTCAGCTCTGGAAATATTTTTTGGATAAAAAATCTGATGGAAATTCTTTTATTTTCTGTAAACTGAAAGACTCGCGAGTCTTAAATAATCTAATCTCATTTGTGCAAAATTTGAGGACACAATGCATGAGATTATTTGAATAATACTTGTATTTGAGAAAGGAATAGATTGCATTGTTTGACTGGCCCGATTCTCACAGATGTGCCTTCCAAAAGGACGTTGTCTCACACCACTGGAATTCCGGGGCCCTCGAAATTCCTTTAGCACTAGAGAACAAAGCCCCCTGGATGGATTACTGTTTTAACAGATATTTAAGAATGATGTTTACTGAAACTGAACAGTATCCCAGTCATTTGAAATTTATATCCGGCACTATTATTAAACGCTACATGGTCAGTTATTTATTCTAATATCTTGAGTTACAGAACCCGATCTCAGAATATTGATCCCTCCACATTAGTATACACTCTAATTAGATTTGAAATGTCGTGGTTTTGAAATAACAACACGGTTACACACACGAAATACATTGAATTGCAACAACCTGAAGCAAAATTTGGTTTCTAGACTTTTGGACGAAACGTAGACAATGTTTCCTGGTTGACGAAATCACTCACTTTCCAACCGAGGCAAGCAGCTTCCTGGATGAGGGGAGATGAGAGGCGAGCAGCTTCCTGGATGAGAGGCGAGCAGCTTCTTAGATGAGAGGCGAGCAGCTTCAAGGATGAGAGGGGAGAGGAGAGAGGAGTGGAGGGGTGAGCAGCTTCCTGGATGAGAGGGGAGATGAGGCGTGCAGCTTCCTGGATGAGAGGGGAGATGAGGCGTGCAGCTTCCTGGATGAGAGGCGAGGCGTGCAGCTTCCTGGAGTAGAAGGGAGGGGAGAGGCGAGAAGCTTCCTTCTCGGGAAACTTTATAAAATTCAAGTCTTAAAATATTTTATGAAAGCCATTAATACATTGTATATTAATGTCATGGAGATTCTTTCAATTTAATTTTAAAACGTTCGACTGAAAGTGGTTGAAGTTGAAAAATAACTGTTGGCACCAACACTTTATTTAAATGAGGGGCAGGGACGCTAACGAAAGTGGGTTGCAAGATGAAGGAAATGACGCACTGCATAGACATATCGTGACGCTCAGAGGGTTAAAAGAACTTTAGCTAATGTGATAGAGGCATTTTGTAGTCATTGCAATCATGTATTTAGGATAATCTTTGTTTGGACATATTGCAAGTAGAATATCCCCGACAGATTAGATGGGTTGGTTTTAGGATGCAAAAGCTTATTTGGCCAAGCTGCCAAACACAAGGTACTTGATACAACTAAGGAGGTTAAACAGCAAAAGCTAGAAGGGCAGGTAAGGGAGGACGGAAGGTCACAAGGGTAGCTCGGGATTGTGATGACCGTGTGTACTTAAAGTGTAACCTCCGAATGGAAAAGGGGAAAGCTTTTTCGTTTGAATGACCTGGTTTCGGGAAAGATTCAGATTCTTCTACCTTCGCACATTTTTCTTTAACTATCTTAAATATGAGCAGGTCAAAGCTAGTTGGAGTTTTATAGCATAAGGACCATAAGCAGACGCAAACCTAACCAAGTGCACGATTAAATATACTCAATAAAAATGGTTGAAAATAAACCAGACAGACCAAGTACTAAAAGAGCCTACAGATGTAATTCTCTATGTATAGCATTAAGACTGTTTGGTGTTCACTACAAAGTGAAAGGATCCCCCCCCCCTCATCGAGAACTAAAAGGCATAATTAACACAAAAATGACCTATATTGAAATACATTTAAAAAGCCCAAGTCATCGTAGCTTGAAAAAAATGTCACTATATGTTCGTAATAGCGTATCGGGTCAACGCAAGGACAGAATTTACAGCTAATTTCGCTACAAAGAATAAGATCAAAAGTGAAATTCCATGACCATACGAGTACTTAAAATCTGAATGGGGTTTTTGCAAATTTTAGCAGTTTGACTAGGAAATAGGTCAAAGCCCTGAAACCTTTCTCTCTGCACGCTTGTTGTGACGAATCACGTGGAAACATAGCAACTGCATTTGCTTGTCATAGAAAACCGGAGGCTTTTGAAAGGTGAGATAATTTTAATAAAAATGTACTACATCAATTCTCTTTCAAAAAGCATCCAAGTTGAAAGATAAACTTGTTTCCAGAGAACGTAAAATGGAGTACTTGTTCAGATAAAAACATTAGTCACTAAATGTTTGAGAACTAACCCACGCCCTTCCAAAAGGAACTTTGCAAGAAGTGCAGCTTTTTAATGCAATGTGTTATCCAATAACCTGTATAACAGATCATATTCTAAAATTAAAAAGGTTTTCCTAGTGCTTGATGTTAGCGACCCTGGGTTTAAATTTTTCATCACTTCCTCAAGATAAAATGTTATAACAGTATCGATATTTATTGTAAAAATATATTAAACTCTGCGAAGTAATAAACCACAGTACTCTTAAAGATATTCAATGAAACACTACCACCCTGAAACGGAAACACCACAAATAGCACGCGAAGGAGCAAATAGAATTATACAAACTCACGGCAGAGCGACGGTAAAACAAGCGGCAGAGCGACGGTAAAAACAAGCGGCAGAGCGACGGTAAAAACAAGCGGCAGAGCGACGGTAAAAACAAGCGGCAGAGCGACGGTAAAAACAAGCGGCAGAGCGACGGTAAAAACAAGCGGCAGAGCGACGGTAAAAACAATCGGCAGAGCGACGGTAAAAACAAGCGGCAGAGCGACGGTAAAAACAAGCGGCAGAGCGACGGTAAAACTAAGCGGCAGAGCGACGGTAAAAATAAGTGGCACGGCGACGGTAAAAACAAGCGGCACGGCGACGGTAAAAACAAGCGGCACGGCGACGGTAAAAACAAGCGGCACGGCGACGGTAAAAACAAGCGGCGCGGCGACGGTAAAAACAAGCGGCGCGGCGACGGTAAAAACAAGCGGCGCGGCGACGGTAAAAACAAGCGGCGCGGCGACGGTAAAAACAAGCGGCGCGGCGACGGTATAAACAAGCGGCGCGGCGACGGTATAAACAAGCGGCGCGGCGACGGTAAAAACAAGCGGCGCGGCGACGGTAAAAACAAGCGGCGCGGCGACGGTAAAAACAAGCAAGCGGCGACGGTAAAAACAAGCGGCGCGGCGACGGTAAAAACAAGCAAGCGGCACGGCGACGGTAACACAAACGACACGCGGTTCAACCACGCGAACGTCAAATGTAGGTAAATTTATTTGGTGGTAGTGTTTCAGTGGCATCTTCAAGAGCACATATCACAAAAGTTAAAAAGCTATTCTAAAAATTTCCGAACAGTTTGCTTGCTGTTCCATGACTACTTGAACGATTTAATACGGGGAAGTTTTAAATTCACTTTTTGGTTTTTGAGAGATTAGTAATATACTCTTTAGCATTGTCTTGCACTCTCAGCATGTCATTGATGCATCAATTAACATGGTAGAAAAACGAGTGCTCAATGCAACAAGATATTTTTCCGATCGTCTGTTTTCCACGCTACACAACATAACAATCCAAATGAAAAAAAATAGACTATAAATACTTTACTTGTTGAGCATGCTGGTCAACGGGAAACGTGGTTTGTTTATTACGTTTCACACTCAGGCTGCTTAGTTCAAACTCTAGAATTATACTTCAATTCATCAATCCAGCTAGAAGTTCCACACACCATTTATAAACCACTAAATCCTTGCTTTCACGGATTAAATTCGGTTTCCCTGTGGATTATGAAAACTAATCGTTTCTAATACAAGTTCTGAAACGAATACTTATTTGTTTTTTTAAGTTGATGAGAAATGATTGCTTTTATTCATTGAAGCGGGTGCATAACTATCTAACACGAGGGAAAATAGGCAGGTAATATACAAGAATGCTTTGAATTGAAATTTCGGTCATTCCAGTCTTTCAAGTCGAGATAATTTTAAAAGGGCTCCTCAGATTAAGCCTCTAGCTTCACGAAATTTCAGTTCAGTGTCGCACTGATTTTTCACACTATATTCCATTGAACGTCAGAATCACCAAACATTTAGGTTAGAAGAATCGTTTAAGGCTATGTCAAAACAGGTAAGAAAGCATGAAAGTGAAATATGGCACTCGAGTCCCTCAGAGGTTTCGCTTATTAGTTAAATTAACACTTACACGCATTTTCAAGTCTGGATCACTAGGCTTGATGAACCAAATGCTTTGCAGTAAACACAGAATGCTTTTGATTTGGTAGCACAAGATCAAATAAGAATAAAAAGGTCGGCTTTAAACCCCCTAGATGCGTGGGGAAAATTCACCGACTTTCAAAATCAAGAGAAGGGATTCGTTATCTACAGAATGGAAGAACTTCTAAGTACCAGGGAGAGGAAGAGAAACAAAGGAACTCTGACACATGTCTTGGAACAAATATCCTCTAATTCAACCTAAGCTAGACTTATTTTTCCTGTCATTTAAAGTTGATGGGTCAGGTTAAAAGAGTAAAAATATTATACAGAAAATAACAAACACTTCGTAGTTGGTTGGATGTCCTGGTAGGTACTAAACGACCCATTCCTAAACTGACAAGGAATAGTGATATGCATTTTGCATAAGCATCACGGATTTCCATTATGAGCACTTCCTCAGATGTGTTATCTAGTCGCTTTTGCCTATTCTTTATCTGAATTTGACCCTGAATTATCAGTACCATTTTATGTCTCCACACTCCTAAAAGTGGAGTTCAGCGCATGGGGATATGGCTTTCTTTAGTTTGATATTTCCCAAAAACATTTATTTCTACTTGCTTCGATAGGTAAGTAAAACAATTGCGTTGAAATGTATTACTATGGCTTATGTGGGGAAAACTCAGCTTCATACATTATTTAAAACTGAATAAGATATTTAACTTCAATTTCTTACAAAATAATCGGTTAGATATTAAATAAAATATTAATAAGAATTTTCTTTTGGGGTTTGATTATGATTGAATGCATAATTTGTACACGAGTGTATTTCAACACGTTTTATTTTTATACACATTATGCAAAATTAAGGTTCGAATTAAAATTAGAATACCTCTCCCAATGCTCCTTTTGCTGACTGCGTATGGTAAAGCTACTTCAACTTCGGTCCTTGTTTGTTTGCATGTTCAGTTTTTGTTTTTGTCCTAAATAAAGCTGTATAATCTTCGTACAGAATTGGTTATAGACTCATCTCTTCCACTGAGTAGAAAGAAGTTTATTAATTTACAGTTAGTCTTTTACGTACGTGATAAATCGTAAACTAATTTTTACTTTACCGTTAGAGAAGATGGATTTCAAACCACACATAGATTAGGACAAGGAAGTGGGTCGAAATGAAGACACATTGAACTGTTGCTTAGACAAAATGCAGTTTTGGACACTCCAACAAGACAATGCACTGTCGCGACCGATAAAGATGGCGTAGAGAAAAGGACCTAAAGTCATTCAAAAAGAGTAATGCTTTTGCAAAATTCTTGTGGGATGAATGAATAATGCAAAATGCATGAATGTGAATCAAGAATTTACAGCGACTCTGCAAAGTTGATTTCGGACAAGCTATTTTCGTACGAACAATGCCTGGTCAGCGTGTAGGTAAGCTAATAGAACAATTATTTAGCGGTGTTAAAGTTTCAATGGAGAAGATTTTGTTACTCTCATAACTCGCCTGCACAATAATTTGGAAGTTCAACAATGAACTCAGCTGACTTAAAAAAAGGAACTTCATGATCCGCTGCTGATGACGAATTATGTCAATCTCAACTGAAATGTTTTCCAATTTAAAGTGTCTGCGAGTCTTTTCAATTCAAGAATAGACTTTAAATAAGTTGACAAAACATCGGATTAACAAAAATGAGTCTTTTAAAGTGCGATGACTCACTCTGAAAACATTATTGCCAATATGAATATTAGTTATGGAAAACTATAAAGGGAATGTTCAAAATGCCTTAAAACTGCCATTTTCCTGTCACCTGCCACAACTGTCAAAAGAACAAGTGTTTCTAAGAGGCTTGGTGGACATGCAATCATGGTGTGTTTGAAGGAATTCCAGACGCACTGTTAGCTAATAAAGGTGCATCAGCACACACGACAAAACGTAATTATGATTTTGAAACTTTTGCGACACTCCAAGGCCAATCAAAAAACAATTAAGACATTTTAGCACACTAAACAAACAGTAAGTGTTGGGATACATAGGACCCGGTTATCAATTCAGCAGACCATTCACAAGATTTTCCACCTTATTGCTGGCAAAGAAATTTTACATTCACAAGAAATGGTTGGCAAAGACAAATGTCTAAGGACAGTTGAAGGAAGGAATGCCCTCCTTAAATGAGGGTCAAAATACACAATGACCGATTCCTCATGCTGTAGATAATATGCCATCACACCAAACATGTAAAAAAATTTCTTTGTCCAAACGCTTAAAATAAAGAATTGCGTTTGAGTAAGCAAAGGCACAAATTAATGTACGTACTGCAGTGAAGCGGTTGCGAACGTTAGGTGGTGTAGAGGGCGCACCTGAGAGTGGTCATCCTTGGATCTCTCATTGCCCTCTTCTGAAAAAGAAATAGTTCAAATTCAGTCATGCAACTTTGTAGAGAAAGGGTTATAGAGAAATACTAAAGTTGTATATTCAGACCTATAATCTACATTATAGTTTGTGTATTATCGCAAGGAAATTTAGCTTCTACAATCATTATTTAAAGATGATTAAATGGATCATTAACAGTCACAGTATCAGAAAGTCATTTAAAACCGGCAGTTATATATCGACTGTTCAATTATTGTTAAATCAAAACGCCTCAAAAGCTATAAAGAATTGCGTTTAGATAAGACAAGAAACAAATGAATGAACTTACTGGATCGAAGCTGCTGCGACTCTGGGGCGGTGTGGAGGGCGGCACCGGAGAATGGTCGTCCTAGAGGCCCTCCTTGCCCTCTTCTGAAAAAGAAATAGTTCAAATTCAGTCATGCAACTTTGTGAGAAAGGGTTATAGAGAAATACTAAAGTTGTATATTCAGACCTAAGTTAAATTATAGTTTCTGTATTATCGCAAGGAAATTTAGCTTCTACAATCATTATTTAAAGATGATTAAATGGATCATTAACAGTCACAGTATCAGAAAGTCGTATTTCAAACCGGCAGTTATATATCGACTGTTCAATTATTAAGAAATCAAAACGAATCAAAAGCTATAAAGAATTATTTTTAAATAAAACAAGAAACAAATGAATGAACTTACTGGATCGAAGCTGCTGCGACTCTGGGGCGGTGTGGAGGGCGGCACCGGAGAATGGTCATCCTAGAGGTCCTCCTTGCCCTCTTCTGAAAAAGAAATAGTTCAAATTCAGTCATGCAAATTTGTAGAGAAAGGGTTATAGAGAAATACTAAAGTTGTATATTCAGACCTATAATCTACATTATAGTTTGTGTATTATCGCAAGGAAATTTAGCTTCTACAATCATTATTTAAAGATGATAAAATGGATCATTAACAGTCACAGTATCAGAAAGTCATTTAAAACCGGCAGTTATATATCGACTGTTCAATTATTGTTAAATCAAAACGCCTCAAAAGCTATAAAGAATTGCGTTTAGATAAGACAAGAAACAAATGAATGAACTTACTGGATCGAAGCTGCTGCGACACTGGGGGTGTGTGGAGGGCGGCACCGGAGAATGGTCGTCCTAGAGGCCCTGCTTGCCCTCTTCTGAAAAAGAAATAGTTCAAATTCAGTCATGCAAATTTGTAGAGAAAGGGTTATAGAGAAATACTATAGTTGTATATTCAGACCTATAATCTACATTATAGTTTGTGTATTATCGCAAGGAAATTTAGCTTCTACAATCATTATTTAAAGATGATTAAATGGATCATTAACAGTCACAGTATCAGAAAGTCATATTTCAAACCGGCAGTTATATATCGACTGTTCAATTATTGTTAAATCAAAACGCCTCAAAAGCTATAAAGAATTGCGTTTAGATAAGACAAGAAACAAATGAATGAACTTACTGGATCGAAGCTGCTGCGACTCTGGGGCGGTGTGGAGGGCGGCACTGGGGAATGGTCATCCTAGAGGCCCTCCTTGCCCTCTTCTGAAAAAAAAATATAGTTCAAATTCAGTCATGCAACTTTGTGGAGAAAGGGTTATAGAGAAATACTAAAGTTGTATATTCAGACCCAAGTTAAATTATAGTTTCTGTATTATCACAAGGAAATTTAACTTCTACAATCATTATTTAAAGATGATTAAATGGATCATTAACAGTCACAGTATCAGAAAGTCGTATTTCAAACCGACA
Organism: Metellina segmentata; assembly: GCA_947359465.1. NCBI lineage: Eukaryota > Metazoa > Arthropoda > Arachnida > Araneae > Tetragnathidae > Metellina > Metellina segmentata. The sequence continues at coordinate 9,655,010 of OX375876.1, read as the reverse complement.
GTTATATATCGACTGTTCAATTATTAAGAAATCAAAACGCCTCAAAAGCTATAAAGAATTGCGTTTAGATAAGACAAGAAACAAATGAATGAACTTACTGGATCGAAGCTGCTGCGACTCTGGGGCGGTGTGGAGGGCGGCACTGGGGAATGGTCATCCTAGAGGCCCTCCTTGCCCTCTTCTGAAAAAAAAATATAGTTCAAATTCAGTCATGCAACTTTGTGGACAAAGGGTTATAGAGAAATACTAAAGTTGTATATTCAGACCCAAGTTAAATTATAGTTTCTGTATTATCACAAGGAAATTTAACTTCTACAATCATTATTTAAAGATGATTAAATGGATCATTAACAGTCACAGTATCAGAAAGTCGTATTTCAAACCGACAGTTATATATCGACTGTTCAATTATTAAGAAATCAAAACGCCTCAAAAGCTATAAAGAATTGCGTTTAGATAAGACAAGAAACAAATGAATGAACTTACTGGATCGAAGCTGCTGCAACTCTGGGGCGGTGTGGAGGGCGGCACCGGAGAATGGTCATCCTAGAGGCCCTCCTTGCCCTCTTCTGAAAAAGAAATAGTTCAAATTCAGTCATGCAACTTTGTAGAGAAATACTAAAGTTGTATATTCATACCTATAATCTACATTATAGTTTGTGTATTATCGCAAGGAAATTTAGCTTCTACAATCATTTTCAAAAATGATTAAATGGATCATTAACAGTCACAGTATCAGAAAGTCATTTAAAACCGGCAGTTATATATCGACTGTTCAATTATTGTTAAATCAAAACGCCTCAAAAGCTATAAAGAATTGCGTTTAGATAAGACAAGAAACAAATGAATGAACTTACTGGATCGAAGCTACTGCGACTCTGGGGCGGTGTGGAGGGCGGCACCGGAGAATGGTCGTCCTAGAGGCCCTCCTTGCCCTCTTCTGAAAAAGAAATAGTTCAAATTCAGTCATGCAACTTTGTAGAGAAAGGGTTATAGAGAAATACTAAAGTTGTATATTCAGACCTATAATCTATATTATAGTTTGTGTATTATCGCAACGAAATTTAGCTTCTACAATCATTATTTAAAGATGATTAAATGGATCATTAACAGTCACAGTATCAGAAAGTCATATTTCAAACCGGCAGTTATATATCGACTGTTCAATTATTGTTAAATCAAAACGCCTCAAAAGCTATAAAGAATTGCGTTTAGATAAGACAAGAAACAAATGAATGAACTTACTGGATCGAAGCTGCTGCGACTCTGGGGCGGTGTGGAGGGCGGCACCGGAGAATGGTCATCCTAGAGGCCCTCCTTGCCCTCTTCTGAAAAAGAAATAGTTCAAATTCAGTCATGCAACTTTGTAGAGAAATACTAAAGTTGTATATTCAGACCTATAATCTACATTATAGTTTGTGTATTATCGCAAGGAAATTTAGCTTCTACAATCATTTTCAAAAATGATTAAATGGATCATTAACAGTCACAGTATCAGAAAGTCATTTAAAACCGGCAGTTATATATCGACTGTTCAATTATTGTTAAATCAAAACGCCTCAAAAGCTATAAAGAATTGCGTTTAGATAAGACAAGAAACAAATGAATGAACTTACTGGATCGAAGCTGCTGCGACTCTGGGGCGGTGTGGAGGGCGGCACCGGAGAATGGTCGTCCTAGAGGCCCTCCTTGCCCTCTTCTGAAAAAGAAATAGTTCAAATTCAGTCATGCAAATTTGTAGAGAAAGGGTTATAGAGAAATACTATAGTTGTATATTCAGACCTATAATCTACATTATAGTTTGTGTATTATCGCAAGGAAATTTAGCTTCTACAATCATTATTTAAAGATGATTAAATGGATCATTAACAGTCACAGTATCAGAAAGTCATTTAAAACTGGCAGTTATATATCGACTGTTCAATTATTGTTAAATCAAAACGCCTCAAAAGCTATAAAGAATTGCGTTTAGATAAGACAAGAAACAAATGAATGAACTTACTGGATCGAAGCTGCTGCGACTCTGGGGCGGTGTGGAGGGCGGCACCGGAGAATGGTCGTCCTAGAGGCCCTCCTTGCCCTCTTCTGAAAAAGAAATAGTTCAAATTCAGTCATGCAAATTTGTAGAGAAAGGGTTATAGAGAAATACTATAGTTGTATATTCAGACCTATAATCTACATTATAGTTTGTGTATTATCGCAAGGAAATTTAGCTTCTACAATCATTATTTAAAGATGATTAAATGGATCATTAACAGTCACAGTATCAGAAAGTCATTTAAAACCGGCAGTTATATATCGACTGTTCAATTATTGTTAAATCAAAACGCCTCAAAAGCTATAAAGAATTGCGTTTAGATAAGACAAGAAACAAATGAATGAACTTACTGGATCGAAGCTGCTGCGACTCTGGGGCGGTGTGGAGGGCGGCACCGGAGAATGGTCATCCTAGAGGCCCTCCTTGCCCTCTTCTGAAAAAGAAATAGTTCAAATTCAGTCATGCAACTTTGTAGAGAAAGGGTTAGAGAAATACTAAAGTTGTATATTCAGACCTATAATCTACATTATAGTTTGTGTATTATCGCAAGGAAATTTAGCTTCTAGAATCATTATTTAAAGATGATTAAATGGATCATTAACAGTCACAGTATCAGAAAGTCGTATTACATACCGGCAGTTATATATCGACTGTTCAATTATTAAGAAATCAAAACGCCTCAAAAGCTATAAAGAATTGCGTTTAGATAAGACAAGAAACAAATGAATGAACTTACTGGATCGAAGCTGCTGCGACTCTGGGGCGGTGTGGAGGGCGGCACCGGAGAATGGTCATCCTAGAGGCCCTCCTTGCCCTCTTCTGAAAAAAAAATATAGTTCAAATTCAGTCATGCAACTTTGTGGAGAAAGGGTTATAGAGAAATACTAAAGTTGTATATTCAGACCTATAATCTACATTATAGTTTGTGTATTATCGCAAGGAAATTTAGCTTCTACAATCATTTTCAAAAATGATTAAATGGATCATTAACAGTCACAGTATCAGAAAGTCATTTAAAACCGGCAGTTATATATCGACTGTTCAATTATTGTTAAATCAAAACGCCTCAAAAGCTATAAAGAATTGCGTTTAGATAAGACAAGAAACAAATGAATGAACTTACTGGATCGAAGCTGCTGCGACTCTGGGGCGGTGTGGAGGGCGGCACCGGAGAATGGTCGTCCTAGAGGCCCTCCTTGCCCTCTTCTGAAAAAGAAATAGTTCAAATTCAGTCATGCAAATTTGTAGAGAAAGGGTTATAGAGAAATACTATAGTTGTATATTCAGACCTATAATCTACATTATAGTTTGTGTATTATCGCAAGGAAATTTAGCTTCTACAATCATTATTTAAAGATGATTAAATGGATCATTAACAGTCACAGTATCAGAAAGTCATATTTCAAACCGGCAGTTATATATCGACTGTTCAATTATTGTTAATTCAAAACGCCTCAAAAGCTATAAAGAATTGCGTTTAGATAAGACAAGAAACAAATGAATGAACTTACTGGATCGAAGCTGCTGCGACTCTGGGGCGGTGTGGAGGGCGGCACTGGAGAATGGTCATCCTAGAGGCCATCCTTGCCCTCTTCTGAAAAAAAAAATATAGTTCAAATTCAGTCATGCAACTTTGTGGAGAAAGGGTTATAGAGAAATACTAAAGTTGTATATTCAGACCTATAATCTACATTATAGTTTGTGTATTATCGCAAGGAAATTTAGCTTCTACAATCATTATTTAAAGATGATTAAATGGATCATTAACAGTCACAGTATCAGAAAGTCATATTTCAAACCGGCAGTTATATATCGACTGTTCAATTATTGTTAAATCAAAACGCCTCAAAAGCTATAAAGAATTGCGTTTAGATAAGACAAGAAACAAATGAATGAACTTACTGGATCGAAGCTGCTGCGACTCTGGGGCGGTGTGGAGGGCGGCACTGGGGAATGGTCAACCTAGAGGCCCTCCTTGCCCTCTTCTGAAAAAAAAATATAGTTCAAATTCAGTCATGCAACTTTGTGGAGAAAGGGTTATAGAGAAATACTAAAGTTGTATATTCAGACCCAAGTTAAATTATAGTTTCTGTATTATCACAAGGAAATTTAACTTCTACAATCATTATTTAAAGATGATTAAATGGATCATTAACAGTCACAGTATCAGAAAGTCGTATTTCAAACCGACAGTTATATATCGACTGTTCAATTATTAAGAAATCAAAACGCCTCAAAAGCTATAAAGAATTGCGTTTAGATAAGACAAGAAACAAATGAATGAACTTACTGGATCGAAGCTGCTGCAACTCTGGGGCGGTGTGGAGGGCGGCACCGGAGAATGGTCATCCTAGAGGCCCTCCTTGCCCTCTTCTGAAAAAGAAATAGTTCAAATTCAGTCATGCAACTTTGTAGAGAAATACTAAAGTTGTATATTCATACCTATAATCTACATTATAGTTTGTGTATTATCGCAAGGAAATTTAGCTTCTACAATCATTTTCAAAAATGATTAAATGGATCATTAACAGTCACAGTATCAGAAAGTCATTTAAAACCGGCAGTTATATATCGACTGTTCAATTATTGTTAAATCAAAACGCCTCAAAAGCTATAAAGAATTGCGTTTAGATAAGACAAGAAACAAATGAATGAACTTACTGGATCGAAGCTGCTGCGACTCTGGGGCGGTGTGGAGGGCGGCACCGGAGAATGGTCGTCCTAGAGGCCCTCCTTGCCCTCTTCTGAAAAAGAAATAGTTCAAATTCAGTCATGCAAATTTGTAGAGAAAGGGTTATAGAGAAATACTAAAGTTGTATATTCAGACCTATAATCTACATTATAGTTTGTATTATCGCAAGGAAATTTAGCTTCTACAATCATTATTTAAAGATGATTAAATGGATCATTAACAGTCACAGTATCAGAAAGTCATTTAAAACCGGCAGTTATATATCGACTGTTCAATTATTGTTAAATCAAAACGCCTCAAAAGCTATAAAGAATTGCGTTTAGATAAGACAAGAAACAAATGAATGAACTTACTGGATCGAAGCTGCTGCGACTCTGGGGCGGTGTGGAGGGCGGCACCGGAGAATGGTCGTCCTAGAGGCCCTCCTTGCCCTCTTCTGAAAAAGAAATAGTTCAAATTCAGTCATGCAAATTTGTAGAGAAAGGGTTATAGAGAAATACTATAGTTGTATATTCAGACCTATAATCTACATTATAGTTTGTGTATTATCGCAAGGAAATTTAGCTTCTACAATCATTATTTAAAGATGATTAAATGGATCATTAACAGTCACAGTATCAGAAAGTCATATTTCAAACCGGCAGTTATATATCGACTGTTCAATTATTGTTAAATCAAAACGCCTCAAAAGCTATAAAGAATTGCGTTTAGATAAGACAAGAAACAAATGAATGAACTTACTGGATCGAAGCTGCTGCGACTCTGGGGCGGTGTGGAGGGCGGCACTGGAGAAAGGTCATCCTAGAGGCCCTCCTTGCCCTCTTCTGAAAAAAAAATATAGTTCAAATTCAGTCATGCAACTTTGTGGAGAAAGGGTTATAGAGAAATACTAAAGTTGTATATTCAGACCTATAATCTACATTATAGTTTGTGTATTATCGCAAGGAAATTTAGCTTCTACAATCATTATTTAAAGATGATTAAATGGATCATTAACAGTCACAGTATCAGAAAGTCATTTAAAACTGGCAGTTATATATCGACTGTTCAATTATTGTTAAATCAAAACGCCTCAAAAGCTATAAAGAATTGCGTTTAGATAAGACAAGAAACAAATGAATGAACTTACTGGATCGAAGCTGCTGCGACTCTGGGGCGGTGTGGAGGGCGGCACCGGAGAATGGTCGTCCTAGAGGCCCTCCTTGCCCTCTTCTGAAAAAGAAATAGTTCAAATTCAGTCATGCAAATTTGTAGAGAAAGGGTTATAGAGAAATACTATAGTTGTATATTCAGACCTATAATCTACATTATAGTTTGTGTATTATCGCAAGGAAATTTAGCTTCTACAATCATTATTTAAAGATGATTAAATGGATCATTAACAGTCACAGTATCAGAAAGTCATTTAAAACCGGCAGTTATATATCGACTGTTCAATTATTGTTAAATCAAAACGCCTCAAAAGCTATAAAGAATTGCGTTTAGATAAGACAAGAAACAAATGAATGAACTTACTGGATCGAAGCTGCTGCGACTCTGGGGCGGTGTGGAGGGCGGCACCGGAGAATGGTCATCCTAGAGGCCCTCCTTGCCCTCTTCTGAAAAAGAAATAGTTCAAATTCAGTCATGCAACTTTGTAGAGAAATACTAAAGTTGTATATTCAGACCTATAATCTACATTATAGTTTGTGTATTATCGCAAGGAAATTTAGCTTCTACAATCATTATTTAAAGATGATTAAATGGATCATTAACAGTCACAGTATCAGAAAGTCATTTAAAACTGGCAGTTATATATCGACTGTTCAATTATTGTTAAATCAAAACGCCTCAAAAGCTATAAAGAATTGCGTTTAGATAAGACAAGAAACAAATGAATGAACTTACTGGATCGAAGCTGCTGCGACTCTGGGGCGGTGTGGAGGGCGGCACCGGAGAATGGTCGTCCTAGAGGCCCTCCTTGCCCTCTTCTGAAAAAGAAATAGTTCAAATTCAGTCATGCAAATTTGTAGAGAAAGGGTTATAGAGAAATACTATAGTTGTATATTCAGACCTATAATCTACATTATAGTTTGTGTATTATCGCAAGGAAATTTAGCTTCTACAATCATTATTTAAAGATGATTAAATGGATCATTAACAGTCACAGTATCAGAAAGTCATATTTCAAACCGGCAGTTATATATCGACTGTTCAATTATTGTTAAATCAAAACGCCTCAAAAGCTATAAAGAATTGCGTTTAGATAAGACAAGAAACAAATGAATGAACTTACTGGATCGAAGCTGCTGCGACTCTGGGGCGGTGTGGAGGGCGGCACTGGAGAATGGTCATCCTAGAGGCCATCCTTGCCCTCTTCTGAAAAAAAAAATATAGTTCAAATTCAGTCATGCAACTTTGTGGAGAAAGGGTTATAGAGAAATACTAAAGTTGTATATTCAGACCTATAATCTACATTATAGTTTGTGTATTATCGCAAGGAAATTTAGCTTCTACAATCATTATTTAAAGATGATTAAATGGATCATTAACAGTCACAGTATCAGAAAGTCATATTTCAAACCGGCAGTTATATATCGACTGTTCAATTATTGTTAAATCAAAACGCCTCAAAAGCTATAAAGAATTGCGTTTAGATAAGACAAGAAACAAATCTATGAACTTACTGGATCGAAGCTGCTGCGACTCTGGGGCGGTGTGGAGGGCGGCACCGGAGAATGGTCATCCTAGAGGCCCTCCTTGCCCTCTTCTGAAAAAGAAATAGTTCAAATTCAGTCATGCAACTTTGTAGAGAAATACTAAAGTTGTATATTCAGACCTATAATCTACATTATAGTTTGTGTATTATCGCAAGGAAATTTAGCTTCTACAATCATTATTTAAAGATGATTAAATGGGTCATTAACAGTCACAGTATCAGAAAGTCATATTTCAAACCGGCAGTTATATATCGACTGTTCAATTATTGTTAAATCAAAACGCCTCAAAAGCTATAAAGAATTGCGTTTAGATAAGACAAGAAACAAATGAATGAACTTACTGGATCGAAGCTGCTGCGACTCTGGGGCGGTGTGGAGGGCGGCACTGGAGAATGGTCATCCTAGAGGCCCTCCTTGCCCTCTTCTGAAAAAAAAATATAGTTCAAATTCAGTCATGCAACTTTGTGGAGAAAGGGTTATAGAGAAATACTAAAGTTGTATATTCAGACCTATAATCTACATTATAGTTTGTGTATTATCGCAAGGAAATTTAGCTTCTACAATCATTATTTAAAGATGATTAAATGGATCATTAACAGTCACAGTATCAGAAAGTCATTTAAAACCGGCAGTTATATATCGACTGTTCAATTATTGTTAAATCAAAACGCCTCAAAAGCTATAAAGAATTGCGTTTAGATAAGACAAGAAACAAATGAATGAACTTACTGGATCGAAGCTGCTGCGACTCTGGGGCGGTGTGGAGGGCGGCACCGGAGAATGGTCGTCCTAGAGGCCCTCCTTGCCCTCTTCTGAAAAAGAAATAGTTCAAATTCAGTCATGCAAATTTGTAGAGAAAGGGTTATAGAGAAATACTATAGTTGTATATTCAGACCTATAATCTACATTATAGTTTGTGTATTATCGCAAGGAAATTTAGCTTCTACAATCATTATTTAAAGATGATTAAATGGATCATTAACAGTCACAGTATCAGAAAGTCATTTCAAACCGGCAGTTATATATCGACTGTTCAATTATTGTTAAATCAAAACGCCTCAAAAGCTATAAAGAATTGCGTTTAGATAAGACAAGAAACAAATGAATGAACTTACTGGATCGAAGCTGCTGCGACTCTGGGGCGGTGTGGAGGGCGGCACTGGAGAAAGGTCATCCTAGAGGCCCTCCTTGCCCTCTTCTGAAAAAAAATATAGTTCAAATTCAGTCATGCAACTTTGTGGAGAAAGGGTTATAGAGAAATACTAAAGTTGTATATTCAGACCTATAATCTACATTATAGTTTGTGTATTATCGCAAGGAAATTTAGCTTCTACAATCATTATTTAAAGATGATTAAATGGATCATTAACAGTCACAGTATCAGAAAGTCATTTAAAACTGGCAGTTATATATCGACTGTTCAATTATTGTTAAATCAAAACGCCTCAAAAGCTATAAAGAATTGCGTTTAGATAAGACAAGAAACAAATGAATGAACTTACTGGATCGAAGCTGCTGCGACTCTGGGGCGGTGTGGAGGGCGGCACCGGAGAATGGTCGTCCTAGAGGCCCTCCTTGCCCTCTTCTGAAAAAGAAATAGTTCAAATTCAGTCATGCAAATTTGTAGAGAAAGGGTTATAGAGAAATACTATAGTTGTATATTCAGACCTATAATCTACATTATAGTTTGTGTATTATCGCAAGGAAATTTAGCTTCTACAATCATTATTTAAAGATGATTAAATGGATCATTAACAGTCACAGTATCAGAAAGTCATTTAAAACCGGCAGTTATATATCGACTGTTCAATTATTGTTAAATCAAAACGCCTCAAAAGCTATAAAGAATTGCGTTTAGATAAGACAAGAAACAAATGAATGAACTTACTGGATCGAAGCTGCTGCGACTCTGGGGCGGTGTGGAGGGCGGCACCGGAGAATGGTCATCCTAGAGGCCCTCCTTGCCCTCTTCTGAAAAAGAAATAGTTCAAATTCAGTCATGCAACTTTGTAGAGAAAGGGTTAGAGAAATACTAAAGTTGTATATTCAGACCTATAATCTACATTATAGTTTGTGTATTATCGCAAGGAAATTTAGCTTCTAGAATCATTATTTAAAGATGATTAAATGGATCATTAACAGTCACAGTATCAGAAAGTCGTATTACATACCGGCAGTTATATATCGACTGTTCAATTATTAAGAAATCAAAACGCCTCAAAAGCTATAAAGAATTGCGTTTAGATAAGACAAGAAACAAATGAATGAACTTACTGGATCGAAGCTGCTGCGACTCTGGGGCGGTGTGGAGGGCGGCACCGGAGAATGGTCATCCTAGAGGCCCTCCTTGCCCTCTTCTGAAAAAGAAATAGTTCAAATTCAGTCATGCAAATTTGTAGAGAAAGGGTTATAGAGAAATACTATAGTTGTATATTCAGACCTATAATCTACATTATAGTTTGTGTATTATCGCAAGGAAATTTTGCTTCTACAATCATTATTTAAAGATGATTAAATGGATCATTAACAGTCACAGTATCAGAAAGTCATATTTCAAACCGGCAGTTATATATCGACTGTTCAATTATTGTTAAATCAAAACGCCTCAAAAGCTATAAAGAATTGCGTTTAGATAAGACAAGAAACAAATGAATGAACTTACTGGATCGAAGCTGCTGCGACTCTGGGGCGGTGTGGAGGGCGGCACCGGAGAATGGTCATCCTAGAGGCCCTCCTTGCCCTCTTCTGAAAAAGAAATAGTTCAAATTCAGTCATGCAACTTTGTAGAGAAATACTAAAGTTGTATATTCAGACCTATAATCTACATTATAGTTTGTGTATTATCGCAAGGAAATTTAGCTTCTACAATCATTTTCAAAAATGATTAAATGGATCATTAACAGTCACAGTATCAGAAAGTCATTTAAAACCGGCAGTTATATATCGACTGTTCAATTATTGTTAAATCAAAACGCCTCAAAAGCTATAAAGAATTGCGTTTAGATAAGACAAGAAACAAATGAATGAACTTACTGGATCGAAGCTGCTGCGACTCTGGGGCGGTGTGGAGGGCGGCACCGGAGAATGGTCGTCCTAGAGGCCCTCCTTGCCCTCTTCTGAAAAAGAAATATTCAAATTCAGTCATGCAAATTTGTAGAGAAAGGGTTATAGAGAAATACTATAGTTGTATATTCAGACCTATAATCTACATTATAGTTTGTGTATTATCGCAAGGAAATTTAGCTTCTACAATCATTATTTAAAGATGATTAAATGGATCATTAACAGTCACAGTATCAGAAAGTCATATTTCAAACCGGCAGTTATATATCGACTGTTCAATTATTGTTAAATCAAAACGCCTCAAAAGCTATAAAGAATTGCGTTTAGATAAGACAAGAAACAAATGAATGAACTTACTGGATCGAAGCTGCTGCGACTCTGGGGCGGTGTGGAGGGCGGCACTGGAGAATGGTCATCCTAGAGGCCATCCTTGCCCTCTTCTGAAAAAAAAAATATAGTTCAAATTCAGTCATGCAACTTTGTGGAGAAAGGGTTATAGAGAAATACTAAAGTTGTATATTCAGACCTATAATCTACATTATAGTTTGTGTATTATCGCAAGGAAATTTAGCTTCTACAATCATTATTTAAAGATGATTAAATGGATCATTAACAGTCACAGTATCAGAAAGTCATATTTCAAACCGGCAGTTATATATCGACTGTTCAATTATTGTTAAATCAAAACGCCTCAAAAGCTATAAAGAATTGCGTTTAGATAAGACAAGAAACAAATGAATGAACTTACTGGATCGAAGCTGCTGCGACTCTGGGGCGGTGTGGAGGGCGGCACTGGAGAAAGGTCATCCTAGAGGCCCTCCTTGCCCTCTTCTGAAAAAAAAATATAGTTCAAATTCAGTCATGCAACTTTGTGGAGAAAGGGTTATAGAGAAATACTAAAGTTGTATATTCAGACCTATAATCTACATTATAGTTTGTGTATTATCGCAAGGAAATTTAGCTTCTACAATCATTATTTAAAGATGATTAAATGGATCATTAACAGTCACAGTATCAGAAAGTCATTTAAAACTGGCAGTTATATATCGACTGTTCAATTATTGTTAAATCAAAACGCCTCAAAAGCTATAAAGAATTGCGTTTAGATAAGACAAGAAACAAATGAATGAACTTACTGGATCGAAGCTGCTGCGACTCTGGGGCGGTGTGGAGGGCGGCACCGGAGAATGGTCATCCTAGAGGCCCTCCTTGCCCTCTTCTGAAAAAGAAATAGTTCAAATTCAGTCATGCAACTTTGTAGAGAAAGGGTTAGAGAAATACTAAAGTTGTATATTCAGACCTATAATCTACATTATAGTTTGTGTATTATCGCAAGGAAATTTAGCTTCTAGAATCATTATTTAAAGATGATTAAATGGATCATTAACAGTCACAGTATCAGAAAGTCGTATTACATACCGGCAGTTATATATCGACTGTTCAATTATTAAGAAATCAAAACGCCTCAAAAGCTATAAAGAATTGCGTTTAGATAAGACAAGAAACAAATGAATGAACTTACTGGATCGAAGCTGCTGCGACTCTGGGGCGGTGTGGAGGGCGGCACCGGAGAATGGTCATCCTAGAGGCCCTCCTTGCCCTCTTCTGAAAAAAAAATATAGTTCAAATTCAGTCATGCAACTTTGTGGAGAAAGGGTTATAGAGAAATACTAAAGTTGTATATTCAGACCCAAGTTAAATTATAGTTTCTGTATTATCATAAGGAAATTTAGCTTCTAGAATCATTATTTAAAGATGATTAAATGGATCATTAACAGTCACAGTATCAGAAAGTCGTATTACATACCGGCAGTTATATATCGACTGTTCAATTATTGTTAAATTGAAACGCCTCAAAAGCTATAAAGAAGTGCGTTTAGATAAGACAAGAAACAAATGAATGAACTTACTGGATCTTAGCTGCTGCGACTCTGGGGCGGTGTGGAGGGCGGCACCGGAGAATGGTCATCCTAGAGGCCCTCCTTGCCCTCTTCTGAAAAAGAAATAGTTCAAATTCAGTCATGCAACTTTGTAGAGAAATACTAAAGTTGTATATTCAGACCTATAATCTACATTATAGTTTGTGTATTATCGCAAGGAAATTTAGCTTCTACAATCATTTTCAAAAATGATTAAATGGATCATTAACAGTCACAGTATCAGAAAGTCATTTAAAACCGGCAGTTATATATCGACTGTTCAATTATTGTTAAATCAAAACGCCTCAAAAGCTATAAAGAAGTGCGTTTAGATAAGACAAGAAACAAATGAATGAACTTACTGGATCGAAGCTACTGCGACTCTGGGGCGGTGTGGAGGGCGGCACCGGAGAATGGTCGTCCTAGAGGCCCTCCTTGCCCTCTTCTGAAAAAGAAATAGTTCAAATTCAGTCATGCAACTTTGTAGAGAAAGGGTTATAGAGAAATACTAAAGTTGTATATTCAGACCTATAATCTACATTATAGTTTGTGTATTATCGCAACGAAATTTAGCTTCTACAATCATTATTTAAAGATGATTAAATGGATCATTAACAGTCACAGTATCAGAAAGTCATATTTCAAACCGGCAGTTATATATCGACTGTTCAATTATTGTTAAATCAAAACGCCTCAAAAGCTATAAAGAATTGCGTTTAGATAAGACAAGAAACAAATGAATGAACTTACTGGATCGAAGCTGCTGCGACTCTGGGGCGGTGTGGAGGGCGGCACTGTAGAATGGTCATCCTAGAGGCCCTCCTTGCCCTCTTCTGAAAAAAAAATAGATTAAATTCAGTCATGCAACTTTGTGGAGAAAGGGTTATAGAGAAATACTAAAGTTGTATATTCAGACCTATAATCTACATTATAGTTTGTGTATTATCGCAAGGAAATTTAGCTTCTAGAATCATTATTTAAAGATGATTAAATGGATCATTAACAGTCACAGTATCAGAAAGTCGTATTACAAACCGGCAGTTATATATCGACTGTTCAATTATTAAGAAATCAAAACGCCTCAAAAGCTATAAAGAATTGCGTTTAGATAAGACAAGAAACAAATGAATGAACTTACTGGATCGAAGCTGCTGCGACTCTGGGGCGGTGTGGAGGGCGGCACCGGAGAATGGTCATCCTAGAGGCCCTCCTTGCCCTCTTCTGAAAAACAAATAATTCAAATTCAGTCATGCAACTTTGTAGAGAAAGGGTTATAGAGAAATACTAAAGTTGTATATTCAGACCTATAATCTACATTATAGTTTGTGTATTATCGCAAGGAAGTTTAGCTACTACAATCATTATTTAAAGATGATTAAATGGATCATTAACCAGTCACAGTATCAGAAAATTATATTTCAAACCAGCAGTTATATATCGACTATTCAATTATTGTTAAATCAAAACGCTTCAAAAGCTATAAAGAATTGCGTTTAGACAAGCCAAGAAACAAATGAATGAACTTACTGGATCGAAGCTGCTGCGACTCTGGGGCGGTGTGGAGGGCGGCACCGGAGAATGGTCATCCTAGAGGCCCTCCTTGCCCTCTTCTGAAAAAGAAATAGTTCAAATTCTTTGTCATGCAACTTTTGGGGAGAATTTTATTTTTATTTTTTGTATTCATATATTTCGCATTGTATTTCGAAATTTTACGTCAAGAAAATTTATCACATAAATTTTAAATTAAAGATCATTAACAGCTATCAATATCACAAATTTTTACTCTGAGTACACCTTCGAAGGTGTTTTTGTAACAAATTTTTCTCTTTAGAATTAAGTTTTAAATTGAAACATAGTATAAAACACAGAAAAATAATGGGAAAACTGTATTTATGTAAAGAAAATATATTACGAAAAATGTTTGTATCGGTAACATAAATTAGTGATCTGTTATACATGATAACTCAAATTTCAATCAAAATATCATGATTTTAAGAACTAAATAATAAATCTAACAAAGTTATCCAAGGAAAAGTATTTACTCATATTTCTGAAGATATTTTAAGAGTTATGTTTGTTCGAGAAATACGTTGTTGAAAAACTAATAAAATATACTGCCAACGATATGTATATAAATTGATATAAAAAATAGAAAAATTCATCTACAATCATGAGGAGAGCCTATTCCCTTCATAAGCAATTAAAACGTAATCATTGCAAATTTTTAAGCATTTTATACATGAAAATGTGTTTTATAATGTTTTGCCTAAACAAAATAGACTCAAAATCTCATTGAGAAAATGCCAAAAACAAGTTTTGGTTAACAAATTTGGTTTAAAATATGCATTTTACACACTAAAATGCACCAGATTTATATATTTCGCCCTCTTTAGAAAGGAAAAAGAAAAAGTTTTTGAATCTAAGTGTATCCGAGGTAAAATACCAAGGATTAGAAATTTTACTTTTTTAAAACTGATAAACAGGCTTTAAAGCCATCGTTAAACTAGATCATAGTATCATACACCCCAATTTTTAAAGTTTGTAAGCAAACAAATGCATCTTTTGGTACTTTTTTCCATATCGCACCATTTAAACATTCATTTGGATCCCGTTTTTTACCGGGAAATCATTTTAACCTTTGCACTGCGGCAGATAGACAATTGTTACCACTAAAATTTAGTTTACACCAGCGGCATGGTATAGATCTGTGTACGGTGGATGTTATCCCCAATTTAAGTGACAGCTGACAACGATCACTCTTTGTACTCTGTCAGCGACTGTTTTCTAGAGAGTCCCTCCTTTCGTTCGTTACTCTACCCTGTCGACCGTGAGGTGTGAACACTTTGGAGGAAAGGCAGAAGGTCGCTCCGGTTATATCCATCTCCTGCCAAACGATATGCCGCACAAAACTATGAAAGGAAAGCGTTAGTCATAAATGCCACTCAAGGCTCTATCGTTCAAGTTAGGTAATTAGGTAAGGGGGATCGGACATGCAGGCGAAAGTGTCGTTCTGCAAGAAGAGTGAAAAAAATCTCAGCGCTGCAGCGTAACGGTTAAATAAATGAAATTAAAATTTTCAAAAGAAATGCGTATTAAAATATGTGCTAACGTGAATTCAAAATATCTAAAACACACAAGTAATCAACGCAATGAATAGCTATTTTATTGCCAGTTTCGAATCACAAATTAAAAAATAATACGCTGGCAAATACTTTAAAAATTTAGTAAAATATTTAAAATTTGTATAATTTTGGCATACTTAAGTAAAATTGTCACTATTATAATAAGATTCAGAAGTAATGAGGAATGCAAACAAACATTTAAGATGACTTTCGTCTACTGACAAGCACTAAGGGTGTATAATCAGTTTCGACTAATTTTTAAAACGCTATAACGTCGGTTTTAAATTAGATAGAAACACGATTCAAGCAGCATTTCACAGATAATATATTTTCATATTTTATCAAAATTAGAAAATCTATACTTTTGTCGAATATGACATTTCAAAGGTGTACCCATACCTTAACTAGGGGCCCCACTCCCTGCTCGCCAGTCCTAGGTGATTGCTCTGCAATCCAATTTGGTTTAAGGATCATACCAACACACCTTTCGTAATCACCTTGGTGATTGATTGATTGATAGTTGGGTTTTATGGCGCAAGGTCCAGAAAAGGACAAGCTGCGCCAAACGCAAGGTAAAATCATAAAATCAGTATATATATAGAACTATTAAAAAAGTAATATGTTTAAGAGAATCAAGCGCAAGAAGTTTATCACCTGAATAAAATGTCAAATTCATGATGCATAAAATATGTATAGATTTAATTAAATAGCATTTATAAAACCAATTGTATATAAAAAAGGAAAAAGATTCGGGTGCAAGTTTTATGCATTAAAAAAGGAGAAACATTTGAAAAAGAAGATTGACTTTGATCAGTAGTTTGTGTATTTATAAGCTTTACGATAAAAAAATCGAGCATTACGAAATGGATGCTTTTCACTTTGTTGCTCCCTCAGAGAGAGGAATTTAAATTATAGTTGATCATAATAGTTTTGAAAAATTTGACACCGACAGCACCACCCACCACGGAGTCCTACAAGGGTATGCAGGCATCTGCACCGGTGCTAGTCGGCGACTATACGCGCACGGCACACTCTTGTAACAGCCTCCACCCTTAGCGAGGTGTCCAGCAAGTGGCCGATTGCTTAGCCCTGGCCGAAAAGTGACCAGCCGATTGATGTGCACGGGACCAATGCACACCTCCCGTTTACTTGAAGCTAAGGCCGAAGTAGTGTATTGGGTCATTATATAGTCCCTCAACTTCCAGGATCCTTATTTCCAGGAACACGGGTCTCCACGCACGGCAAACACGTGGGTGATATAATCCCCAAGAGGAGCTGAAGGCACAGACGAGTGAAAAGCTTCTCAAGGGGAGCCCTCACCTCCGAAGAGGCAACCACAACGAGGGATGAAGAAAAAGCAAAAAGCAGAAGGGTAGAAGAGAGGGAAAAGGAAAGGGAGAAAAGATCACTCAGGTACCCCGGGGTTGTGAAGCCCGTACAATACTAAAGATGGAATGCCCCTGGGGGCAATCACCTTGGTGAAGGCGAGGTTTGAATGTGTTTTAGTAGCCGCATCGGAAAAACCTACCGTCATGTTCCCTATACAATTTTGAACAAACCATGTTAATTTCGTAATTTCTGATCCATACTTTCTCGGGAAACTGTCTAAGAATCGAGCGAAAAAAGTGAGTTT
Source organism: Metellina segmentata (assembly GCA_947359465.1). Lineage (NCBI taxonomy): Eukaryota > Metazoa > Arthropoda > Arachnida > Araneae > Tetragnathidae > Metellina > Metellina segmentata. Next base: position 9,637,844 of record OX375876.1, on the reverse strand, counting down.
TCAATGCTGCGGCGGCAAATTTTTTTTAATCGAGAAACCGACACTACCATATCGAATACTCATTAATTGAAGAGTCGAGAAGCCTCAAAAGCTGCAAAAGAATTGCGTTCGTGTAAGCCAAGGTACAAATTAGTATACTTACTGCAGCGAAGCTGTTGCAACCCTGGGGCGGAGTGGAGGGCGGCATCATCTGAGAGTAGTCATCCTCTTGCCCTCTTCTGAAACATAAGAAATATTTAAATTCAACGTCACGCAACCTATAGGAGAGAAAGATTTATCGAGATATACAAAAGTTGTGTACATATAGACCTATAATCTACATTAGAGTTTCCAATGTAATTTAAGTTGTACAATGATAAATTAAAGATTATCAGTAAAGTGTATAATAAGTACTATAAATTTTTATTTAAAACCGACTATAGCGTTAGCCCTTCTAACTAGAGGGCGCCCCATAATCACATGATGAAGATTGATTATGTTTAGGTAGAGCTTAACGTCCGACTCCGGCGAACTATGTCGGTTGTCTGAGGGGCGTGTAATCACCGTTTCTTTAAATCCTTGTAATCAGTTTCTTTGTGAATAAAAAATTTGTATTTCCGTGTGCTGGATTCACGCAAAAAATAACCTTGCCACTACACAGGAGGCCTGGTCTATGATTAAACGCGAGGCATTTGCAATCGTATGGAGCTTGAAAAAATTGGAAGTTTGGGTGTGGTTTATTGAAACAGTTCTACACTGATCATAACACTTTACCCTACTTAACTAAAAGTAATCTTGAAGATTGCAAAAGTGGACTTTTATATTACAATAAAAAACATTGCCCCTATGGAAAAATGCCTCATGCTTATGCACTCTCACGCCTATTGTGAAGAGTGTAAACATTTTAATTATAATTTTTGATGGAGTAAAAAATGATTTGATTTTGCAATGGTTGATTTTCAGTGACATGTTTAGGTAGTTAGAATCCTGTAAGTAACTTTTTAGGTTCTAAAATGTATTTAAATTTCTAGTAAATGATGGTATTTTTTTTGTTTCTTTTACCTTTAGTCTACGACCGGTACAACAGTTGTACCATGATGGCTTCAAGAAATAATTGATACAATGCCCAGTACATCAGTTGTAGCTTGAAAGTTATAAGAGTAGCGCCAAGAGATAATTTAAACAAGGACTGTTTCAGCAGTTGTAACCTAAAAGTTATACAAATTGCGTGAAGAAAAAATCCCGCTTATTCTATCTAAAGCTGCAGTCTAAACGTTAATGATCAAAGGAAATTTAATCTCTCAGAAAAGAGCCCTCAGTATCCCAAATGTTTATTTAAAATCAACAGTACCATATAGACTTAAATAATTGTAGAGTAAAAACGCTTTAAAAAAGACGCTATAGTAGTAATGCGTTTGGACAAAGCAATATACAAATTAGTGTACTTACTGGAGCTAAGCTGTTGCGACACTGGGGCGATGCGGAGGGCGAAACTGAAGAGTGGGTGTCAGAACCGGTGACTGGATTTTGTCTGATCGTTGGCTGGCGACGCTGAGCGGGTGCTCTGACTACTGTGTCCATTGACCGGAAATGAAACTGGCATTACCCAGGTGCCAGGCCGTGAGGTCTTCTGGCAGGATTCCAGTAGGTGTCGAGTTTTGGCGTTGGCATCGCTGGAAGCCAATGGGTACGAACCCACCGCTGGCGAAATTTAACTGGTGGCAACTGGCTTTTGATGTATGCGAAGTGCCGGTAAAATGGTTGGTCGAAATGGATCACTGCATCAGTCGACCAAACATCGGTTCTGATCGGAGCGTCGGAAATAGTGCTCTCGTGTAGTCACCGTGGTGCCACCTGGTAACTAGTGGTGTCGCTGAGAATAGAAATTCAGCGGATGCCCTAAGCTAACACCTGCTCGGTTACAATTTTCAAGGCTATCTGGTAGAAGGCAATGTCTGTAAAGCGTCAAAGAGGATGGTAGAGGATTCTACAGCCCACGTTAAAGGATTGACGATTGCGGATAGGCTGCTGTACTATTGGGCACCTGCGGATGTGCACCTTCCGAGTACATACCTCCGGGAGGCATCTCGTGCTTCCACCGGAAGCACGTGCTCCCCACTCGATGATAACAAAACTCTGCTAGAAATTCAGTGCCTGTCCTAGGCTAATACCTGCTCGCTTACAATTTTCCAAGGGTATCTGGTAGAAGGCAATGTCTGAAAAGTGTCAAAGAAGATGGTAGAGGATGCTACAGCCCACGTTAAAGGATTGACGATTGCGGACAGGCTGCTGTACTGTTGGGCTCCTGCGGAGATGCGTATTCGTAGTAGATGACTCCGGGAGGCATCTTGTGGTTTCACCGGGAGCACACGCTCCCCACTCGATGATAAGAAAACCCAGCACGAAATTCAGCGGCTGCACCAGACTAATACCTGCTCGCTTACGATTTTCCAAAAATATCTGGTAGAAGGGAATGTCTGAAAAGTGTCAAAGAAGATGGAAGAGGATGCTAGTGCCCACGTTAAAGGATTGACGATTGCGGACAAGCTGCTGTACTGTTGGGCTCCTGCGGAGGTGCACCTTCCTAGTAGATGCCTCCGGGAGGCTTCTCGTGCTTTTACCGGAAGCACACGCTCCCCACTCGATGATGAGAAGAAAACCCAGCTCGAAATTCAGCGACTGCACCAGGCTAATACCTGCTCGCTTACGATTTTCCAAGGCTATCTGGAAGAAGGCAATGATGGTAGAGGATGCTACAGCCCACGTTAAAGGATTGACGATTTCGGACAGGCTGCTGTACTGTTGGGCTCCTGCGGAGATGCGTACACGTAGTAAATGCCTCCGGAAGGCATCCCGTGCTTCCACCGGAAGCACGTGCTCCCCACTCGATAACAAAACTCAGCTAGAAATTCAGTGCCTGCCCTAGGCTAATACCTGCTCGCCTACAATTTTCCAGGGCTATCTGGCAGAAGGCAATGTCTGAAAAGTGTCAAAGAAGGTGGTAGAGGATGCTACAGCCCACGTTAAAGGATTGAAGATTGCGGACAGGCTGCTGTACTGTTGGGCTCCTGCGGAGGTGCACCTTCCTAATAGATGCCTCCGTGAGGAATCTCGTGATTCCACCGAAAGCAAGCGCTCCCCACTCGATGATGAGAAGAAAACCCAGCTCGAAATTCAGCGGCTGCCCTAGGCTAATACCTGCTCGATTACGATTTTCCAATGCGATCTGGTAGAAGGCAGTGTTTGAAATGCGTCAAAGAGGATGGTATCTGCCCTCGATTTTAATCGAGGCAGGCTCCTCGTCATGGGGGACTTTAATGCCCGTTCCCCCATTTGGGGTTATGGGTATGAGGACATCAGGGGAAGGCGTGTACTGGATCTCTGCAATACAAACTCCCTCACTATTCAAAATTTGCCCGAGAAGGGGCCAACCTTCATTTATCCAGTTGGGAGGAAGGGATGGCCCAATTTGACTCTTGCCAGTCCAGATGTCGCTGGTCTTATTAATAACTGGGACGTTTTGTCACGAGATGCTTGCAGTGACCATCGCTACGTTGTACTGGAGTTGTTAACATCAACCACTAACAACCAGGGTTACTTCTTCAGAATGAAATTCGGCATGGGGCGTTTTCCTGGTCAATTTCACAGAATAACCCCAGATTTGGAACGTCAGGCTACTAACATTAACATCAGTGAACTCGAAAACTATTTTACCAATTTAATTAAAACCATAAAAACAATAGCTACAAAAACCCTTAAAAAGACGAGGAAAATAAATAATTTAAATCCCCGAGTCCACTGGTGGAACAGCGAACTTGCGTCCTCTAGAAACAAGGTCACTGCCCTCTACCAAAAAATTAAAATCATGAAAAAATTTAACGTCCCAATCGATGCGGTTCGTGCCACGGAGCTTCAGTACCGTGCCAAGAGGGCGTCCTTCAAAAGAATGATACCCAATTCCAAAAGGACATCTTAGAGGGAACATTGTACGGGTTATGGATCGAAATACGGTTCCCTTTTTAAATTAACTTGCAATAAAAAACAAAATAATAATCTAAATCTCTTCCTCCCTGCCCAGCCTAACATTACTCAAAAGGAGAAAATTGATATATTAATGAACCATTTCTTTAGCACAGATTCCCATATTCCCCTTAACTATATAGCTACATCAGATTTTACAGAAAATAACATCACTTTACATGACTTGGACCATGTTTTCTCCAAACTCAAGGACGGTAAGGCTCCGGGGCCCTACCTCATCGATTATAAAATCTGGAAATATATATACAGTAAATATCCCAACTTAATTTATATACCATTTTGAAAATGCATTCAGTTTTCTTATTTTCCTGTATGCCTCAGGAATGGGGATGTTCGCTTCCTGGTTAAGCTAGGACGCGATCCTTCCACCTGTAGCGCATACAGGCCAGTCTGTTTATTGCCCACTCTAGGAAAAATCCTGGAGAGGGCCTTTAGTTTAAAATTAAATTTATGGATTTCTAGACACAAAGCTATTCATAGATTACAATATGGTTTCAGGGAGCAGCGGTCCTGTGAGGACGCATTGTTCAATGTTACAACAAAATTGAAATCTCTCAAAAGATCAAGCCATGCCGCATTGGTCACGTTGGACATCACTGCCGCCTTTGATAATATGGACTGTCAATTGTTGCTCGACAGGCTCACTGTTCAAAATTTTCCGAAATACATTATTAAGTTTATTTGCAGTTACTTAAACAATAGATCCATTACTTATAATTTAAACAATGACTTAATCTCACGTTTAATATACAGAGGATGTCCACAGGGTTCGGTTCTGGCACCGACCCTGTGGAATATCTATTTTAACCCAATCCTAAATTTGAATTCCGACTTAATTTATCTCCAGGCCTTCGCGGACGACCTGGCGTTGATAACGTCAGGAAAGACACGTGAGGACCTGGAGAACAACACTTATACCTCACTGAATATTATCCACAATAAACTCATAGAATCCAAACTGAGCCTGTCGACCGATAAGTGTCTGTCCATAATAATTTCAAAAAAGTTAACTTAAAGGATGAATTGAATTTTAGAATAAATGATAAAGACAGTGATAACTCATAATTTAAAATATTTAGGCCTCTATTTCGACAGCCGGCTCACGTGGTGCGAGCACATCCAAATGTTGAGAGACCGCTGCATGGAGATGGGCAGTGCTCTCAACAGAATACGCGGCGGAGGGTGGGGCGTCGGTGGCCAGCTCCAGAAGCTATGGTATCTTACCGTTACCGAAAAAATCTCGACTTAAGTTGCCTCCCAAATGCCAGCTCCATAACAAAAGTTCAGAAAAACGCGTTTGGCGACTATACAGCGCCCGTTTCTTGTTAAGATCTCCGGCGCATACAAGACCTCCCCAACCGACTCCCTTAACACCCTTTGTGGAATTCCTCCGCTCCACGTGACCCTGCTGTCGCTATACAAAAAATTTAATATTATCAAGAGACGGCAGCCCGACCCAGAGCTGAGACTATCCCCACTCCACTACGATTATCACATACCAATAGCAGGTGTCCCTGCGTCCGACCTTAGGTTAGACATTCGGGACACAATTGACAATCCAGATTATGAGGTGTACACCGACGGCTCGGGCATTGATGGCAATGTTGGGGCAGCGGTGTGCATCCTCGATGATAAAAAACTAATCAAAGTTCTTAAATTTATATTACTTGCCGGCAACTCTGTGTTTTAAGCCGAGTTGTCGGCTATTTTCAAAGCAATTGAATGGGCACACTCGGAAGGGAAAAGAATATATATACAGATAGTCTCAGCTCAATTCAGACCTTGAAAACAGCTAAAAAAAATGAAATTACCTTTTCACAATTAAACAGAAAATATATAATACTAATAACTTTGGCCTGAGTTGGGTTCGGGCACATGCGGGGCTTGCCGGAAACGAGCTAGCTAGACGAACAGGCCAAACTTGCCTCGGTCGACGGTGAGACGTTGGATATTCCTTTCCTGTCTGCCTTTTAAAAAGAAAAATTAAGAACTTTATGATCAAAGGCTGGCAGGAACATTATAAAAACTCTCTCAAGGGAGTCCGTCTAAAAGACTACATACCAAAAGTTAGAACCGACACCCTCATCGTCGACCGTTGGCTTGTTTGGTTCCTTACAGGGCACGGCCCGTTCTGGGCCTACCTCAATAGATTCCATTTGAAGGACACCGATAAATGCGTCTGTGGGGAGGTGGGGAACGCTGATCACTACCTATTCGACTGCATATTCACACAGGCAAACCATATTACAAGACCAGCTAACGAGAATAAGGCCAATTGGCTTGAAGGTGTTCTTGGTAATAAAATGTCTCGCGCAAAAATCAAGTCCTGCGTGAAAACAGCGATGGGTATGGTGGCGGGGCCCTCCCCTAGGTCAACAGACACACCCGGAGCGATCCCCTCTTTTAAACTTTTGAAATTTTAAAGTTTTAATCTTTTATATATCATGTAGATCATTCTTAATATTATTTTTAAAATATGGCTGTTAAATTTTTAACTTATTTTATAAGAGGCATGTTCATTTCACAATATAATATACTTATTTCATAGCAACATACCCATAATACGGCATAATTTATTTATTTCAACTTTCATTTGTAAATAATCACAATCATTATATTCACAGCTCATATTCACAATCGTGTTTTACAGTTCTTGTTTCAATTTTATATATTGTTCTAGAAATTCCATTAGTTTGATTTTGAGTAAACGAATTTTTTTTTCTTTTTTCTCTGTTCGGTTCGGTTATTCTGAATACTCCCGGTGTGCCACCGGTGTTTATTTTCTTATTTCCGGTGTGCCACCGGCTCATTGTTCTGTTTTGCCCGGATTGTCCGGAGGTTTTGTTTATTTGTTAGTTTTAAAGCCGCTTAATGCGTGCATGATGTAACTCCAGATCGGGGAATGTAACCTACCCCATCCAACTTCCTTTGAATCAATAAGTGATCGTTCGGCCGGCGTGGGTCCCTATGGACCTTCTTTTGCTGCGATGGAAGTAGCCACCCTTTCCCCCGGATCTTATTACACTCTCAACCTAACGGTGAGTGGATTCGGGGAGGGTCTTAAAAAATAAAAAAGGGGATGGCAGATGTTGCTACAGCCCACGTTGAAGGATTGGGGGACAGGCTGCTGTACTTTTGGGCTACTACGCAAGTGCACCTTCTTAGTAAATGCCATTGAGAGGCATCTCGTGCTTCCACCGGGAGCACGTGCTCCCCACTCGATAATGAGAACAAAAACCAGCTAGAAATTCAGACACTGCCCTAGGCTAATACTCCTCGCTTACGATTTTCCAAGGTTAACGATAGAAGGCAGTGTTTGAAATGCGTCAAAAGGGATGGTAGAGGATGCTACAGCCCAAGTCGAAGGATTGACGATTGAGGGACAGGTTGCTGTACTTTTGGGCTACTGAGGAGATGCACCTTCATAGTAGATGCCACCGGAAGCACGTGCTCCCCACTCGATGATAACAAAACTCAGCTAGAAATTCAGTGCCTGCCCTAGGCTAATACCTGCTCGCTTACGATTTTCCAAGGCTATCTGGTAGAAGGCAATGTCTGAAAAGTGTCAAAGAAGATGGTAGAGGATGCTACAGCCCACGTTTAAGGATTGAAGATTGCGGGTCAGGTTGCTGTACTGTTGGGCACCTGCAGAGGTGCACCTTCCTAGTAGATGCCTCCGGGAGGCATCTCGTGCTACCACCGGGAGCACACGCTCCCCACTGGATGATGAGAAGAAAACCCAGCTCGAAATTCAGCGTCTGCACTAGACCAATACCTGCTCGCTTACGATTTTCCAAGGCTATCTGGCAGAAGGCAATGTCTGAATAGAGTCAAATAGGATGGCAGATGTTGCTGCAGCCCACGTTGAAGGATTGCGGGACAGACTACTGTACTGTTGCTCTCCTGCGGAGAAGCACGTTCCTAGTAGATGCCATTGGGAGGCTTCCACCGGGAGCACGTGCTCCCCACTCGATGATAAGAACAGAACCCAGCTAGAAATTCAGCGGTTGCACAAGGCTAATACCTGCTTGCTTACTATTTTCCAAGGCTATCTGGTAGAAGGTAATATCTGAAAAGCGTCAAGGAGGATGGTAGAGGATGCTACAGCCCACATTGAAGGATTGACAATTGCGTTACTGGCTGCTGTACTGTTGGGCTCCTGCAGATTAACATTACAAGTAGTTCGTTGAATGTAATTTTTTTTTGAATTTTGGCATATTTTTTTTAAATCTTATGTCATTTTCAACTTTTGAAGGAAGGCGAATTAACACCCTAGTTAGCATACCACTCTATAAACTTCCACAAAACAACAACATTCGTAGCCACGAAATATTTAACGTCCACCGGTCATTTTCACATTTGAGAACAAGGTCAAGTGAGGACAATGAGGTGGATGAGGAATCGATCCGGAGTAAAATTCTGCAATTTTAACATTGCAAAGGTAGTTCGTTGGATGTATAAAAAAATTTTATGAACCATTGACATGATATGACAACAGTAATTCAAGACTTTAAATATAATTTTTTCTATCACTAATTGTAAATGTGAAAATATTTTTGGTAAAATTGTTCCAGGGAACAATTCTTCCTAAGAAAGGGGGTTGTAGGGTACCATGTTAAGTACATGTTTTTCTCAATATTACACTCATTGGTTTGCTTTTAGTAAAGCACCTAGGAGTGCCCTTCAAATTGACTTTTAGAAAGACAGGCTCATATGACTCTACTGGTGGTTATCTGGTTCTTATATTAGGTAAGTGCGAAAGTTCAACTGTTTGTTGTTACGATGAATAGCATAGAAAACAAACTGTGCATAACCACAGACTGCATATCCGCCATTACAATCTATGACCTATTGCCATCTTTCTGATTGGAGATGAATCCCACGTCGGTAAAAGTCCTGAGGTTGGGAGTGGAAAAGTCTCGGATGGCAGTTATCAAATAAAAATCAAAGATTTTTAGGTTGAAAAAGTTAGTCAACGCCGAAACCGGCGACGGACAGTAGGCGTTTAGTCCGAAGAATGGGGAAGATAGTAAAGTAGAACCTACCAATTAAACTCCATTGCGTTTTGAAGATTGATGATAGCAGCATGGGGCCTTGCGTTATCGTGATGGAGGAAAACATTGCCGAGTGACGACGCTAAGCTTCTTCGCGACCTATGTGGATTGCAGTCTGTCTAATTGAAGACAGTAGAAAATTTTAATGATTGGGTTAGGTGTCAGGACCTCAGTGAATTATTCCATGCACATATCTACCACACTCCAAAATTTTTGGGATGAAATTCCGATTTCGAGGTCGATGCAGGCGGTTTCAGAAGGCCAAAACAACACAGTCCGAAGACGCTTTATGTTGCGGTACATAATCCACTTATCTCCAGTCACAATCAGTGTCAAGAACGGTTCATTCTTGAACTAGGAAAGCAAGGAAACACAAGGTAGCGATTGGAATTCCCGTTGATCTGCAGTAAGCTGATGAGGAACTCAACGATCCAACTTTACGGTGAAACCCAACGCTTCCAGCTGTCTTTCGACTACTGTGAAAGTTCAGTGAAAGTTGTCCAGTGAAAGTTTAGGCTAATTCTGGCACGGTTGGATTCGAGCTTCTTTATGTCTTGATCAAGTGCCTCTTCAACGAGTGAAGGATGTCCACGCCTTGACTGATCCTGACTGCTTCAGTCTCCTTCCCTGAATTTGCAAAGCCATCGACGGCATGTGCTGTCGTCAACTGCATTCTCGTCATAAACGCGACATATACTACAGCTGCAGTACTGCCTTTGTCAAACTCGTACGACAAATAATGTCTCGCTTTATCACTTGTCATGTTGCAATCTGATGTTTTCACAAATGTTGTACTATCAGAAATGCAGTGCATTTATGTGCTGGATAGCTACACATTCTATTGATCAACTATTCCGGTCATCGCAACTTCGTATGAAAGTCAATTCAACTGGAAATATACATCTCCAAAAACATTTAAAACTTTTGCACATACCCGATATTTCCAGCCGGAAGGAAACAAGGAAATGAAACGCAACCCTGTGCTTCTAAACACTATGATAGTCCATACCATATTCCGTGCGATCAAGTTTTTTTTTTAATTTTTTTTTTATCCATTAAAAACGAGGTTCCAGGGTTAGACTTGACTCAAAGGCATGGCAAATGCACGTGCACTCACCAGGAAATTTTTGCGACATTCAAATGCTTATTTACGTCTTTATTTATGTTTGAAAGTGCTTTAACACCTTAATTTGGAAGTTAAAGGGGATTAATTATCGGTCGATAGTTTCACTTCCGTCACAAATTAGATAGATTCCGATTCCCAGGAGTTGGAAGTATTGTTGAACACAAATTGTTCTACAGTAACCTATAAGATACACCCAATTGTTCTACCGTAACGTAAAATAGAGCTTTGCAATGTCTCGGGTAACAGTTTCTCTCAATCGGGTCTACAACTCTGCCAACCGGGCTACCGCGGTCCTTCAATTGAAGAGGAAAAATACCCATTTACTAGAAGTTCGCAATTATCTTGAACTCGATAGAAGAACATCTAATGAGTGTCTTTGATGTGTGAGACAACAACTTGCTCTTCGTGCGGTCATGAAGTAAAATTCGGAAAAGACGTTGAATTTGTTCGCTTTGCAATTGTTTACGAGTTTAGGCAAGCAGTTAAACAGGTTTTGGAGGGGACGATTTTCTTCCTCGAGCCGCCATTGCAGACTTGGTCCAGTGAGTATCACCGGAAAACTCGCTTGTGAAGAAGACATGTATTAACCGTGATGACATCCTTATTCGCGACAGTTCCACTTTTCTTCCACAGAACCACATTACCGCATTTGAGAACAAGTTCAACGGAGAATGGGGTGGATAAAGAATAGATTCAAAGCCAAATTCCGGAATTTTACCACTGCGACGGTCGTTTCGTGGGATTGTCATGAGAAGTAAAAGATATATGTATACATATAAATTTTTTTTAGGGGGGACCGCTTGTCCTTCAAAAGACCCATTAACAATAGTATCACGCACGGCTAATGAATTTCCCTTTTCCAAGCTGTCGATTTGGAAGATTCCTTTGATATTCGCAGTAATCATCACCTTCTCAGAAAAGGATAAAACAGTCTTTACCTTCGTTGACACAAATTCAGTATCGTCTACTGCTTAACGATTCAGTCGCCCCTGTCGACTGGATAGTAGCCTCGGGGAAGCCAGGGCAGGCAGAGAGCAAGGGATATATGTGCATCAGCTCAAGGGAGTGCGACCATGCCCCTCGAGTAAGAGGCTGCTTGTGGAAATGAGACGTTTGGCTGGAACACCCTGTGGGACCAATGAGGAAGCTTCCGGCTGGAGACTGACATTTCAATCTCCTCCGGTCTTGCAACCTGAATCTCCACTTGCAAGCTGTTCAGAGATTGACCAGGAGATTAGTCACCTCCATTTAGTGATATGCATTTTGCATAAGTATCACGGATTCTATTACGAGCACTTCCTCAGATGTGTTATCTAGTCGCTTTTGCCTAATCTTTATCTGAATTTGACCCTGAATTATCACTACCATTTTATGTCTCCACACTCCTAAAAGTGGAGTTCAGCGCATGGGGATATGGCTTTCTTTAGTTTGATATTTCCCAAAAACATTTATTTCTACTTGCTTCGATAGGCAAGTAAAACAATTGCGTTGAAATGTATTACTATGGCTTATGTGGGGAAAACTCAGCTTCATACATTATTTAAAACTGAATAAGATATTTAACTTCAATTTCTTACAAAATAATCGGTTAGATATTAAATAAAATATTAATAAGAATTTTCTTTTGGGGTTTGATTATGATTGAATGCATAATTTGTACACGAGTGTATTTCAACACGTTTTATTTTTATACACATTATGCAAAATTAAGGTTCGAATTAAAATTAGAATACCTCTCCCAATGCTCCTTTTGCTGACTGCGTATGGTAAAGCTACTTCAACTTCGGTCCTTGTTTGTTTGCATGTTCAGTTTTTGTTTTTGTCCTAAATAAAGCTGTATAATCTTCGTACAGAATTAGTTATAGACTCATCTCTTCCACTGAGTAGAAAGAAGTTCATTAATTTACAGTTGGTCTTTTACGTACGTGATAAATCGTAAACTAATTTTTACTTTACCGTTAGAGAAGATGGATTTCAAACCACACATAGATTAGGACAAGGAAGTGGGTCGAAATGAAGACACATTGAACTGTTGCTTAGACAAAATACCGTTTTGGACACTCCAACAAGACAATGCACTGTCGCGACCGATACAGATGGCGTAGAGAAAAGGACCTAAAGTCATTCAAAAAGAGTCATGCTTTTGCAAAATTCTTGTGGGATGCATGAATAATGCAAAATGCATGAATGTAAATCAAGAATTTACAGCGACTCTGCAAAGTTGATTTCGGACAAGCTATTTTCGTACGAGCAATGCCTGGTCAGCGTGTGGGTAAGCTAATAGAACAATTCTTTAGCGGTGTTAAAGTTTCAATGGAGGAGATTTTATGACTCTCATAACTCGCCTGCACAATAATTTGGAAGTTCAACAATGAACTCAGTTGACTTAAAAAAAGGAACTTCATGATCCGCTGCTGATGACGAATTATGTCAATCTCAACTGAAATGTTTTCCAATTTAAAGTGTCTGCGAGTCTTTTCAATTCAAGAATAGACTTTAAGTTGACAAAACATCGGATTAACAAAAATGAGTCTTTTAAAGTGCGATGACTCACTCTGAAAACATTATTGCCAATATGAATATTAGTTATGGAAAACTATAAAGGGAATGTTCAAAATGCCTTAAAACTGCCATTTTCCTGTCACCTGCCACAACTGTCAAAAGAACAAGTGTTTCTAAGAGGCTTGGTGGATATGCAATCATGGTGTGTTTGAAGGAATTCCAGACGCACTGTTAGCTAATAAAGGTGCATCAGCACACACGACAAAACGTAATTATGATTTTTGAGACACTCCAAGGCCAATCAAAAAAACAATTAAGACATTTTAGCACACTAAACCAACAGTAAGTGTTGAGATACATAGGACCCGGTTATCAATTCAGCAGACCATTGACAAGATTTTCCACCTTATTGCTGGCAAGAGAAATTTTACATTCATAAGAAATGGTTGGCAAAGACAAATGTCTAAGGACAGTTGAAGGAAGGAATGCCCTCCTTAAATGAGGGTCAAAATACACAATGACCGATTCCTCATGCTGTAGATAATATGCCATCACACCAAGCAACATGTAAAATAATTTCTTTGTCCAAACGCTTAAAATAAAGAATTGCGTTTGAGTAACCAAAGGCACAAATTAATGTACGTACTGCAGTGAAGCGGTTGCGAACGTTAGGCGGTGTAGAGGGCGCCACGTGAGAGTGGTCATCCTTGGAGCCCTCCTTGCACTCTTCTGAAAAAGAAATAGTTCAAATTCAGTCATGCAACTTTGTGAGAAAAGGTTATAGAGAAATACTAAAGTTGTATATTCAGACCTAAGTTAAATTATAGTTTCTGTATTATCGCAAGGAAATTTAGCTTCTACAATCATTATTTAAAGATGATTAAATGGATCATTAACAGTCACAGTATCAGAAAGTCATATTTCAAACCGGCAGTTATATATCGACTGTTCAATTATTGTTAAATCAAAACGCCTCAAAAGCTATAAAGAATTGCGTTTAGATAAGACAAGAAACAAATGAATGAACTTACTGGATCGAAGCTGCTGCGACTCTGGGGCGGTGTGGAGGGCGGCACCGGAGAATGGTCATCCTAGAGGCCCTCCTTGCCCTCTTCTGAAAAAGAAATAGTTCAAATTCAGTCATGCAACTTTGTGAGAAAGGGTTATAGAGAAATACTAAAGTTGTATATTCAGACCTAAGTTAAATTATAGTTTCTGTATTATCGCAAGGAAATTTAGCTTCTACAATCATTATTTAAAGATGATTAAATGGATCATTAACAGTCACAGTATCAGAAAGTCATATTTCAAACCGGCAGTTATATATCGACTGTTCAATTATTGTTAAATCAAAACGCCTCAAAAGCTATAAAGAATTGCGTTTAGATAAGACAAGAAACAAATGAATGAACTTACTGGATCGAAGCTGCTGCGACTCTGGGGCGGTGTGGAGGGCGGCACCGGAGAATGGTCATCCTAGAGGCCCTCCTTGCCCTCTTCTGAAAAAGAAATAGTTCAAATTCAGTCATGCAACTTTGTGAGAAAGGGTTATAGAGAAATACTAAAGTTGTATATTCAGACCTAAGTTAAATTATAGTTTCTGTATTATCGCAAGGAAATTTAGCTTCTATAATCATTATTTAAAGATGATTAAATGGATTATTTACAGTCACAGTATCAGAAAACTATATTTCAAACAGCAGTTATATATCGACTGTTCAATTATTGTTAAATCAAAACGCCTCAAAAGCTATAAAGAATTGCGTTTAGATAAGACAAGAAACAAATGAATGAACTTACTGGATCGAAGCTGCTGCGACTCTGGGGCTGTGTGGAGGGCGGCACCGGAGAATGGTCATCCTAGAGGCTCTCCTTGCCCTCTTCTGAAAAAGAAATAGTTCAAATTCAGTCATGCAACTTTGTGAGAAAGGGTTATAGAGAAATACTAAAGTTGTATATTCAGACCTAAGTTAAATTATAGTTTCTGTATTATCGCAAGGAAATTTAGCTTCTACAATCATTATTTAAAGATGATTAAATGGATCATTAACAGTCTCAGTATCAGAAAGTCATATTTCAAACCGGCAGTTATATATCGACTGTTCAATTATTGTTAAATCAAAACGCCTCAAAAGCTATAAAGAATTGCGTTTAGATAAGACAAGAAACAAATGAATGAACTTACTGGATCGAAGCTGCTGCGACTCTGGGGCGGTGTGGAGGGCGGCACCGGAGAATGGTCTTCCTAGAGGCCCTCCTTGCCCTCTTCTGAAAAAGAAATAGTTCAAATTCAGTCATGCAACTTTGTGAGAAAGGGTTATAGAGAAATACTAAAGTTGTATATTCAGACCTAAGTTAAATTATAGTTTCTGTATTATCGCAAGGAAATTTAGCTTCTACAATCATTATTTAAAGATGATTAAATGGATCATTAACAGTCACAGTATCAGAAAACTATATTTCAAACCAGCAGTTATATATCGACTGTTCAATTATTGTTAAATCAAAGCGCCTCAAAAGCTATAAAGAATTGCGTTTAGATAAGACAAGAAACAAATGAATGAACTTACTGGATCGAAGCTGCTGCGACTCTGGGGCGGTGTGGAGGGCGGCACCGGAGAATGGTCATCCTAGAGGCCCTCCTTGCCCTCTTCTGAAAAAGAAATAGTTCAAATTCAGTCATGCAACTTTGTGAGAAAGGGTTATAGAGAAATACTAAAGTTGTATATTCAGACCTAAGTTAAATTATAGTTTCTGTATTATCGCAAGGAAATTTAGCTTCTACAATCATTATTTAAAGATGATTAAATGGATCATTAACAGTCACAGTATCAGAAAGTCATATTTCAAACCGGCAGTTATATATCGACTGTTCAATTATTGTTAAATCAAAACGCCTCAAAATCTATAAAGAATTGCGTTTAGATCAGACAAGAAACAAATGAATGAACGAACTTACTGGATCGAAGCTGCTGCGACTCTGGGGCGGTGTGGAGGGCGGCACCGGAGAATGGTCATCCAAGAGGCCCTCCTTGCCCTCTTCTGAAAAAGAAATAGTTCAAATTCAGTCATGCAACTTTGTGAGAAAGGGTTATAGAGAAATACTAAAGTTGTATATTCAGACCTAAGTTAAATTATAGTTTCTGTATTATCGCAAGGAAATTTAGCTTCTACAATCATTATTTAAAGATGATTAAATGGATCATTAACATTCACAGTATCAGAAAGTCATATTTCAAACCGGCAGTTATCTATCGACTGTTCAATTATTGTTAAATCAAAACGCCTCAAAAGCTATAAAGAATTGCGTTTAGATAAGACAAGAAACAAATGAATGAACTTACTGGATCGAAGCTGCTGCGACTCTGGAGCGGTGTGGAGGGCGGCACCGGAGAATGGTCATCCTAGAGGCCCTCCTTGCCCTCTTCTGAAAAAGAAATAGTTCAAATTCAGTCATGCAACTTTGTGAGAAAGGGTTATAGAGAAATACTAAAGTTGTATATTCAGACCTAAGTTAAATTATAGTTTCTGTATTATCGCAAGGAAATTTAGCTTCTACAATCATTATTTAAAGATGATTAAATGGATCATTAACAGTCACAGTATCAGAAAGTCATATTTCAAACCGGCAGTTATATATCGACTGTTCAATTATTGTTAAATCAAAACGCCTCAAAATCTATAAAGAATTGCGTTTAGATCAGACAAGAAACAAATGAATGAACGAACTTACTGGATCGAAGCTGCTGCGACTCTGGGGCGGTGTGGAGGGCGGCACCGGAGAATGGTCATCCAAGAGGCCCTCCTTGCCCTCTTCTGAAAAAGAAATAGTTCAAATTCAGTCATGCAACTTTGTGAGAAAGGGTTATAGAGAAATACTAAAGTTGTATATTCAGACCTAAGTTAAATTATAGTTTCTGTATTATCGCAAGGAAATTTAGCTTCTACAATCATTATTTAAAGATGATTAAATGGATCATTAACAGTCACAGTATCAGAAAGTCATATTTCAAACCGGCAGTTATATATCGACTGTTCAATTATTGTTAAATCAAAACGCCTCAAAAGCTATAAAGAATTGCGTATAGATAAGACAAGAAACAAATGAATGAACTTACTGGATCGAAGCTGCTGCGACTCTGGGGCGGTGTGGAGGGCGGCACCGGAGAATGGTCATCCTAGAGGCCCTCCTTGCCCTCTTCTGAAAAAGAAATAGTTCAAATTCAGTCATGCAACTTTGTGAGAAAGGGTTATAGAGAAATACTAAAGTTGTATATTCAGACCTAAGTTAAATTATAGTTTCTGTATTATCGCAAGGAAATTTAGCTTCTACAATCATTATTTAAAGATGATTAAATGGATCATTAACAGTCACAGTATCAGAAAGTCATATTTCAAACCGGCAGTTATATATCGACTGTTCAATTATTGTTAAATCAAAACGCCTCAAAAGCTATAAAGAATTGCGTATAGATAAGACAAGAAACAAATGAATGAACTTACTGGATCGAAGCTGCTGCGACTCTGGGGCGGTGTGGAGGGCGGCACCGGAGAATGGTCATCCTAGAGGCCCTCCTTGCCCTCTTCTGAAAAAGAAATAGTTCAAATTCAGTCATGCAACTTTGTGAGAAAGGGTTATAGAGAAATACTAAAGTTGTATATTCAGACCTAAGTTAAATTATAGTTTCTGTATTATCGCAAGGAAATTTAGCTTCTACAATCATTATTTAAAGATGATTAAATGGATCATTAACAGTCACAGTATCAGAAAACTATATTTCAAACCAGCAGTTATATATCGACTGTTCAATTATTGTTAAATCAAAGCGCCTCAAAAGCTATAAAGAATTGCGTTTAGATAAGACAAGAAACAAATGAATGAACTTACTGGATCGAAGCTGCTGCGACTCTGGGGCGGTGTGGAGGGCGGCACCGGAGAATGGTCATCCTAGAGGCCCTCCTTGCCCTCTTCTGAAAAAGAAATAGTTCAAATTCAGTCATGCAACTTTGTGAGAAAGGGTTATAGAGAAATACTAAAAATGTATATTCAGACCTAAGTTAAATTATAGTTTCTGTATTATCGCAAGGAAATTTAGCTTCTACAATCATTATTTAAAGATGATTAAATGGATCATTAACAGTCACAGTATCAGAAAGTCATATTTCAAACCGGCAGTTATATATCGACTGTTCAATTATTGTTAAATCAAAACGCCTCAAAAGCTATAAAGAATTGCGTTTAGATAAGACAAGAAACAAATGAATGAACTTACTGGATCGAAGCTGCTGCGACTCTGGAGCGGTGTGGAGGGCGGCACCGGAGAATGGTCATCCTAGAGGCCCTCCTTGCCCTCTTCTGAAAAAGAAATAGTTCAAATTCAGTCATGCAACTTTGTGAGAAAGGGTTATAGAGAAATACTAAAGTTGTATATTCAGACCTAAGTTAAATTATAGTTTCTGTATTATCGCAAGGAAATTTAGCTTCTACAATCATTATTTAAAGATGATTAAATGGATCATTAACAGTCACAGTATCAGAAAGTCATATTTCAAACCGGCAGTTATATATCGACTGTTCAATTATTGTTAAATCAAAACGCCTCAAAATCTATAAAGAATTGCGTTTAGATCAGACAAGAAACAAATGAATGAACGAACTTACTGGATCGAAGCTGCTGCGACTCTGGGGCGGTGTGGAGGGCGGCACCGGAGAATGGTCATCCAAGAGGCCCTCCTTGCCCTCTTCTGAAAAAGAAATAGTTCAAATTCAGTCATGCAACTTTGTGAGAAAGGGTTATAGAGAAATACTAAAGTTGTATATTCAGACCTAAGTTAAATTATAGTTTCTGTATTATCGCAAGGAAATTTAGCTTCTACAATCATTATTTAAAGATGATTAAATGGATCATTAACAGTCACAGTATCAGAAAGTCATATTTCAAACCGGCAGTTATATATCGACTGTTCAATTATTGTTAAATCAAAACGCCTCAAAAGCTATAAAGAATTGCGTATAGATAAGACAAGAAACAAATGAATGAACTTACTGGATCGAAGCTGCTGCGACTCTGGGGCGGTGTGGAGGGCGGCACCGGAGAATGGTCATCCTAGAGGCCCTCCTTGCCCTCTTCTGAAAAAGAAATAGTTCAAATTCAGTCATGCAACTTTGTGAGAAAGGGTTATAGAGAAATACTAAAGTTGTATATTCAGACCTAAGTTAAATTATAGTTTCTGTATTATCGCAAGGAAATTTAGCTTCTACAATCATTATTTAAAGATGATTAAATGGATCATTAACAGTCACAGTATCAGAAAGTCATATTTCAAACCGGCAGTTATATATCGACTGTTCAATTATTGTTAAATCAAAACGCCTCAAAAGCTATAAAGAATTGCGTATAGATAAGACAAGAAACAAATGAATGAACTTACTGGATCGAAGCTGCTGCGACTCTGGGGCGGTGTGGAGGGCGGCACCGGAGAATGGTCATCCTAGAGGCCCTCCTTGCCCTCTTCTGAAAAAGAAATAGTTCAAATTCAGTCATGCAACTTTGTGAGAAAGGGTTATAGAGAAATACTAAAGTTGTATATTCAGACCTAAGTTAAATTATAGTTTCTGTATTATCGCAAGGAAATTTAGCTTCTACAATCATTATTTAAAGATGATTAAATGGATCATTAACAGTCACAGTATCAGAAAGTCATATTTCAAACCGGCAGTTATATATCGACTGTTCAATTATTGTTAAATCAAAACGCCTCAAAAGCTATAAAGAATTGCGTTTACATAAGACAAGAAACAAATGAATGAACTTACTGGATCGAAGCTGCTGCGACTCTGGAGCGGTGTGGAGGGCGGCACCGGAGAATGGTCATCCTAGAGGCCCTCCTTGCCCTCTTCTGAAAAAGAAATAGTTCAAATTCAGTCATGCAACTTTGTGAGAAAGGGTTATAGAGAAATACTAAAGATGTATATTCAGACCTATAATCTACATTATAGTTTCTGTATTATCGCAAGGTAATTTAGCTTCTACAATCATTATTTAAAGATGATTAAATGGATCATTAACAGTCTCAGTATCAGAAAGTCATATTTCAAACCGGCAGTTATATATCGACTGTTCAATTATTGTTAAATCAAAACGCCTCAAAAGCTATAAAGAATTGCGTTTAGATAAGACAAGAAACAAATGAATGAACTTACTGGATCGAAGCTGCTGCGACTCTGGGGCGGTGTGGAGGGCGGCACCGGAGAATGGTCTTCCTAGAGGCCCTCCTTGCCCTCTTCTGAAAAAGAAATAGTTCAAATTCAGTCATGCAACTTTGTGAGAAAGGGTTATAGAGAAATACTAAAGATGTATATTCAGACCTATAATCTACATTATAGTTTCTGTATTATCGCAAGGTAATTTAGCTTCTACAATCATTATTTAAAGATGATTAAATGGATCATTAACAGTCACAGTATCAGAAAACTATATTTCAAACCAGCAGTTATATATCGACTGTTCAATTATTGTTAAATCAAAGCGCCTCAAAAGCTATAAAGAATTGCGTTTAGATAAGACAAGAAACAAATGAATGAACTTACTGGATCGAAGCTGCTGCGACTCTGGGGCGGTGTGGAGGGCGGCACCGGAGAATGGTCATCCTAGAGGCCCTCCTTGCCCTCTTCTGAAAAAGAAATAGTTCAAATTCAGTCATGCAACTTTGTGAGAAAGGGTTATAGAGAAATACTAAAGTTGTATATTCAGACCTAAGTTAAATTATAGTTTCTGTATTATCGCAAGGAAATTTAGCTTCTACAATCATTATTTAAAGATGATTAAATGGATCATTAACAGTCACAGTATCAGAAAGTCATATTTCAAACCGACAGTTATCTATCGACTGTTCAATTATTGTTAAATCAAAACGCCTCAAAAGCTATAAAGAATTGCGTTTAGATAAGACAAGAAACAAATGAATGAACTTACTGGATCGAAGCTGCTGCGACTCTGGGGCGGTGTGGAGGGCGGCACCGGAGAATGGTCATCCTAGAGGCCCTCCTTGCCCTCTTCTGAAAAAGAAATAGTTCAAATTCAGTCATGCAACTTTGTGAGAAAGGGTTAGAGAAATACTAAAGTTGTATATTCAGACCTATAATCTACATTATAGTTTCTGTATTATCGCAAGGAAATTTAGCTTCTACAATCATTATTTAAAGATGTTTAAATGGATCATTAACAGTCACAGTATCAGAAAACTACATTTCAAACCAGCAGTTATATATCGACTGTTCAATTATTGTTAAATCAAAACGCCTCAAAAGCTATAAAGAATTGCGTTTAGATAAGACAAGAAACAAATGAATGAACTTACTGGATCGAAGCTGCTGCGACTCTGGGGCGGTGTGGAGGGCGGCACCGGAGAATGGTCATCCTAGAGGCCCTCCTTGCCCTCTTCTGAAAAAGAAATAGTTCAAATTCAGTCATGCAACTTTGTGAGAAAGGGTTATAGAGAAATACTAAAGTTGTATATTCAGACCTAAGTTAAATTATAGTTTCTGTATTATCGCAAGGAAATTTAGCTTCTACAATCATTATGTAAAGATGATTAAATGGATTATTAACAGTCACAGTATCAGAAAACTACATTTCAAACCAGCAGTTATATATCGACTGTTCAATTATTGTTAAATCAAAACGCCTCAAAAGCTATAAAGAATTGCGTTTAGATAAGACAAGAAACAAATGAATGAACTTACTGGATCGAAGCTGCTGCGACTCTGGGGCGGTGTGGAGGGCGGCACCGGAGAATGGTCATCCTAGAGGCCCTCCTTGCCCTCTTCTGAAAAAGAAATAGTTCAAATTCATTGTCATGCAACTTTTGGGGATAATTTTTTTTTAATTTTTTGTACGCATATATTTCGCATTGTATTTCGAAATTTTACGTAAAGAAAATTTATCTCATAAATTTTAAATTAAAGATCATTAACAGCTATCAAAATCACAAATTTTTACTCTGAGTACACCTTCGAAGGTGTTTTTGTAAAAAATTTCTCTCTGTAGAATTAAGTTTTAAATTGAAACATTGTATAAAACACAGAAAAATAGTGGGAAAACTGTATTTATGTAAAGAAAATATATTACGAAAAATGGGTGTATCTGTAACATAAACTACTGATCCGTTATGATAACTCAAATTTCAATTAAAATATCATGATTTTAAGAACTAAATAATAAATCTATCAAAGTTATCCAAGGAAAAGTATTTACTCATAATATTTCTGAAGATATTTTAAGAGTTATGTTTGTTCGAGAAATACGTTGTTGAAAAACTAATAAAATATACTGCCAACGATATGTATATAAATTGATATAAAAAATAGAAAAAATTCTTCTACAATCATGAGGAGAGCCTATTCCCTTCATAAGCAATTAAAACGTAATCATTGCAAATTTTTAAGCATTTTATACATGAAAATGTGTTTTATAATGTTTTGCCTAAACAAAATAGACTCAAAATCTCATTGAGAAAATGCCAAAAACAAGTTTTGGTTAACAAATTTGGTTTAAAAAATGCATTTTACACACTAAAATGCACCAGATTTATATATTTCGCCCTCTTTAGAAAGGAAAAAGAAAAAGTTTTTGAATCTAAGTGTATCCGAGGTAAAATACCAAGGATTAGAAATTTAACTTTTTTTTAAACTGATAAACAGGCTTTAAAGCCATCGTTAAACTAGATCATAGTATCATACACCCCAATTTTTAAAGTTTGTAAGCAAACAAATGCATCTTTTGGTACTTTTTTCCATATCGCACCATTTAAACATTCATTTGGATCCTGTTTTTTACCGGGAAATCATTTTAACCTTTGCACTGCGGCAGATAGACAATTGTTACCACTAAAATTTAGTTTACACCAGCGGCATGGTATAGATCTGTGTACGCTGGATGTTATCCCCCATTTAAGTGACAGCTGACATCGATCACTATTTGTACTCTGTCAGCGACTGTTTTCTAGAGAGTCCCTCCTTTTGTTCGTTACTCTACCCTGTCGACCGTGAGGTGTGACCACTTTGGAGGAAAGGCAGAAGGTCGCTCCGGTTATATCCATCTCATGTCAAACGATATGCCGCACAAAACTATGAAAGGAAAGCGTTAGTCATAAATGCCACTCAAGGCTCTATCGTTCAAGTTAGGTAATTAGGTAAGGGGGATCGGACATGCAGGCGAAAGTGTCGTTCTGCAAGAAGAGTGAAAAAAATCTCAGCGCTGCAGCGTAACGGTTAAATAAATGAAATTAAAATTTTCAAAAGAAATGCGTATTAAAATATGTGCTAACGTGAATTCAAAATATCTAAAACACACAAGTAATCAACGCAATGAATAGCTATTTTATTGCCAGTTTCGAATCACAAATTAAAAAATAATACGCTGCCAGATACTTTAAAAATTTAGTAAAATATTTAAAATTTGTATAATTTTGGCATACTTAAGTAAAATTGTCACTATTATAATAAGATTCAGAAGTAATGAGGAATGCAAACAAACATTTAAGATGACTTTCGTCTACTGACAAGCACTAAGGGTGTAAAAATCAGTTTCGACTAATTTTTAAAACGCTATAACGTCGGTTTTAAATTAGATAGAAACACGATTCAAGCAGCATTTCACAGATAATATATTTTCATATTTTATCAAAATTAGAAAATCTATACTTTTGTCGAATATGACATTTCAAAGGTGTACCCATACCTTAACTAGGGGCCCCACTCCCTGCTCGCCAGCCCTAGGTGATTGCTCTGCAATCCAATTTGGTTTAAGGAGCATACCAACACACCTTTCGTAATCACCTTGGTGATTGATTGATTGATAGTTGGGTTTTATGGCGCAAGGTCCAGAAAAGGTAAAGCTGCGCCAAACGCAAGGTAAAATCATAAAATCAGTATATATAGAGAACTATTAAAAAAGTAATATGTTTAAGAGAATCAAGCGCAAGAAGTTTATCACCTGAATAAAATGTCAAATTCATGATGCATAAAATATGTATAGATTTAATTAAATAGCATTTATAAAACCAATTGTATATAAAAAAGGAAAAAGATTCGGGTGTGGGTTTTCCCCTATCAAATCCTGCATAGTTAAAATAGATCTGTTAAAATATCTGCGACGGTGATGATTAAATTCAGGGCAAACTATTAAAATGTGATGAACAGTAAAAGGTGTAAAGCAAGTATGGCATGAAGGAGCATTTTCTCCCAGTAATAAATGACGATGAGTAAATCTGGTATGTCCAATGCGGAGGCGAGTCAGTTTGACATCAATCCTCCGCACTGGAGCAGTTGGCCAATGGTTAATGAGAGGTTTAATGAGATGAAGTTTGTTGTCGACTTGCAGGTTCCAGGACTCTTGCCATAAACTAAGAATAAAATCCTTCATTGAGCTCTTTGCGTCTGAAAAGGGTACAGCCATGGACAATGGGGTCGAGGCAGTTTTTGTCAGCTGATTCATTGCCAGCGATACCCACATGACTGGGGACCCAACAAAAAAGAATATCGAAACCCTTGTTTTTTAATGTTTGATGACTGTTAAATATGTATGACACAAAGGGATGACAATCATGATTATAATGCTCCAGCTGTTGCAGTATACTCATGCTATCAGTATATATACAGTAATTGTGATGGGTGCTAAGTGAAATTTGCTGAAGCGCGCGATAAATAGCGACTGCTTCAGCAGTGTAAACAGAAGTGGAAGGATGTAGGCTGAAACTGGATGTAGTATTATTAAAAATTACACCACAGCCCACATGTCTTACTGTTTTTGATCCATCCGTAAAAACTGGTATATGAGAGACGAGTTGACTGCGATGGTAGGAAAAAAGTTGTTGGAAAACAGCTGGAGGTGTGTTATATTTTGAGAATCCTACAAACGGATTGATGAATCTAATGGAAGGGGTGTTCCAAGGTGGGAACTTTAACACATCATTAGATTCAGTCAAGATGCCGCATAAAGGTGAATCGTTGATAATGCGTTTTCCTCTTTCTATGAATGGTAGAATATTAGATGGTCTCGCATCATACAAACGATTGAGACTTGAACCAATAGTCATGTACTTTAAAGGGTGAGATGGTAAGGAAAGGATCTTTAAGTAATAATTGGCTGACAACTTCTTTCGCCTCAGGTCAAGTGGGAGCTGGTTACATTCCACGTAGAGGCTGGTAACAGGTGATGTGCGGAATGTACCACTACATATCCGTAAAGCAGAATGGTGGATAGTGTCCAATCTCCGTAAATTAGAGGAATTTGCGGTACCATATACAACACACCCGTAGTCAATGCGAGATAGGATGATGGAATGATACGCTCGGAGTAAGGATATTCGATCCGCCCCCCAACAGGTGTTTGAGAGCACTTTCAAGATATTTAAAGATTTTTCACATTTCCTGCGTAAATGTAAAATATGGGGTAGGAAGGTGAGTTTGCGGTCGAATATCACTCCAAGGAACCTCATCTCATTGACTACAGGAATCTGTGAATTTTGTATATAAATTACAGGGTCTGGGTGGAGACTCCGCTTCCTGCAGAAGTGGACACATGCACTTTCGCTGGAGGACAGTGTGTGACAATTACGGTCGCACCATTTGACCAAGTTGTTAATGGTTGTCTGAAGTTGTCGCTGTATTAAGCTCATATTTGATCCTTGACATGATATCTGCGTCAACAAACAGAGCACCATGAATAGATGGTTGGATTGAATTGATATGACTAAAATGAAGGCTAAAAAGGGTGACACTTAAAACACTACCTTGAGGGACTCCTTCGTCCTGTTTAAATAAGTTTGATAAAAACAATCCAACACGAACTCTGAAAACACGTGATGATAAAAAATTCTGAATAAATATGGGTAGATTTCCTTTAAAACCGTAATTATACATATCTCGGAGAATACCGTATCGCCACGTACGATCATATGCCTTTTCGATGTCAAAAAAGACCGATACTAGATGGTTTCTTCGCACAAAAGCATTGCGAATTTGTGCTTCAAGGTAGATTAAGTTATCCAGAGTGGATCTTCCTTTGCGGAAGCCACTCTGGAGTGGAGAAATGCATTTTTTTTCCTAGTACATAGGTCAGACGGGCATTGACCATGCGTTCCAAGGTCTTACAGAGGCAGCTGGTTAATGCAATAGGGCGATAGCTCAGAGGGTTTTCGGAGTCTTTCCCAGGTTTTAGTATTGGAATCACTATGCTTTCTCGCCATGATGTTGGATATTTATGCTCAATCCAGATTCTATTAAATAGATGAAGTATATTTTTTTTGAGAATCTGGGGGCAGGTGGCGGAGCATCTCATAAGTAATTGCGTCTGGTCCAGGACAGGTGTTTTGGGGATGAGAAAGCGCCATCTTCAGTTCAAGCATCGTGAGTTCACAGTTGTACGAGAGGTTATCCTTGCTGTTTAAGTTCAAAGGTGTTTTTTCAGCTCGACTCTTAGTCGCTTGAAAAGCCGGACTATAAGAGTCAAAGCTGGACACTCTTGAAAAGGTCTCTCCGATGATGTTTGCGATGTCATTTGGGGAAGAATGTACAGCAGACATGGTCTTAAAGGAATAAAAGAATCACGATAAAGACCATTTGCTGCCTTAACTTTCTTCCACAACTGTTGGCTTGATGTTGATGATGTTATGGAAGAGACGCATCTCATCCAAGAATTTCTCTGGCTTTGTCGTCTTATCTTGCGGGCTAATGCCTTAGCCTGTTTAAAAGCGATACGGTTATTAGTTGTCGGGTATCTCCGAAATATGCCCCATAACTTCCTTTGTTTCTTGTAAGCGGACTGGCATTCAATGTTCCACCAGGGCTTGCAAATCGTGGTTTTGAAGAACTTCTAGGTATGGCTCTGTTCGCAGCCTTTATAATTGCATCGGTGACATTGTCGACTGTGATGTTTATATCTTCACTCTGTACCATTGCTTCTGTAACCACTGCCAAATGTGAGAATGCAACCCAATCCGCTCGATGATATGAGTAGGTATGTCGTCGATTACACACTCTAATGCTACTATCATACGAGACGAAAAGGGGGAAGTGATCGCTATTGCGCAAGTCACTTCCTACTGCGAAAGTCAACAAGGGCAGGAGTTGAGGAGAACAAATAGCCAAATCTAGAGAGTGGAAAGTCCTCGTGGGTTCGTGAAAGTACGTTTTCTCGTTGTTATTGAGCAGACAGAGAGAGTGATCCGAGATAAACTCTCTGCTCGATCTGTTGCCCTCGACGGTTCGCACTATCACTACCCCAGAGGGTGATGTGGCCATTAAGGTCACCGAGCAGAATAAAGGGAACTGGAAGTTGGAGTACCAGTTGATTGAGTTCTTCTTGATTGATGACGTCATGCGGTGGCAGGTATAGGCAGCAGACTGTAACGAGAGAATGGATATGGATTCTTACGGCTACAGCCTGTAAAGATGAGCGTAGTGTAACTACAGTGCTGGGAAAATTGTGTGAAGTTAAAATGCACACACCTCCAGACACTGTAGTACCAGCATCATGATCTTTTCTAGTGCAACTATATCTGCGTATCTTGCATGTGGGGCTGGGCTTCAAGAAAGTTTCCTGAAGAGCTACACATGCGGGGTGGTAAGAAGATGTAATCGCTTTAATGTCATCAAGCTTAGGTCGAAATCCACGACAGTTCCAAGAAACTAAAGAGGTCATTATGCCGCCTTTGCAGGAGTAGTTTTGAACTGTCCAGGAGGTTCATGTTGCATATCGCAATCGGAATCTACGGAAAGGTCCGATGGATGTAAATCAAGTTCAATTAACTCCTCGGTTGTTTGTCTAATGAGATGTTTAGGTTTTTTTGAGAGAGCATTTAAAGGTTGGGGATTTCTCTTTTTTGACAAATGCCCTACTTTTAGTCGCGGTTTTCTAGGTTTTTACGGTTTTTCAGCTGGTTGAGGGATTTTAGACAGGTTTTGGGTACTGTTGGTTAATTTATCAGTTGATGTATTTGCATTTTGACTGGTATATTTTTTATTTTCGACTGTAGTTTGTGAAGGTACAGATATGAAACCAATTTCAAAAGGAGAATCAGTTTGAGTGGCTATTGTGTTTGTTGATTTAATTGTGGTATTTTTATGAAATGATGTAGATGTAGCGGATGCATATGAAGTCCCAGCTCTAGGAGTTCGGGACTCGACAAGTTTTCGGGCTTCGGGGAAGGATAGGTTTTGTTCTGTTTTTACAGTTTGAACTTCCTTCTCAAATATCCACCTGGGGCAAGATCTGGAATACGCCGGATGGTCACCATTGCAGTTTACGCAATGGGGTGGCGCATTGCACTTATCACTATCGTGTTCTACGTTTCCACAACGTGCGCATTTAGCGGAACCACGACAGGAAATATTTGAATGTCCGAACCCTTGGCTGCCGAAACAACGCAGAGGGTTTGGTACAAAGGGACGGACTTGGCAACTAAGATAAGCTGCTTTTACGCGAGACGGCAATGTAGGTTGATCGAAAGTCAGGATTAGGTGCTTCGTTGGAAGTCTTTTCCCATCCCGACTGATCGTAATTCTACGAACGCCACACACATGCTCTTCCCGCAAGTTGTCCAAAATTTCTTCTTCAGATGTATGTAACAGTTCCGATTCCGAAATCACACCCCTACAGGAATTTAACGAGTTATGTGGTGAGGTTGAAATAGAAAATAAACCGAGTGTAGAAGAATTTCTTAGGGTATTTGCTTGAATCTCTGAAGAAACCTCAACAAGATCGCCAGAGCGAAGTTTTTTTAATGATTTAAGTGAACCAATAAATGACTGAAAGGTTTTATGCATTAAAAAAGGCGAAACATTTGAAAAAGAAGATTGACTTTGATCAGTAGTTTGTGTATTTATAAGCTTTACGATAAAAAAATCGAGCATTAGGAAATGGATGCTTTTCACTTTGTTGCTCCCTCAGAGAGGGAGAGGAATTTAAATTATAGTTGATCATAATAGTTTTGAAAAATTTGACACCGACAGCACCACCCACCACGGAGTCCTACAAGGGTATGCAGGCATCTGCACCGGTGCTAGTCGGCGACTATACGCGCACGGCACACTCTTGTAACAGCCTCCACCCTTAGCGAGGTGTCCAGCAAGTGGCCGATTGCTTAGCCCTGGCCGAAAAGTGACCAGCCGATTGATGTGCACGGGACAAATGCACACCTCCCGTTTACTTGAAGCGAAGGCCGAAGTAGTGTATTGGGTCATTATATCGTCCCTCAACTTCCAGGATCCTTATTTCCAGGAACACGGGTCTCCACGCACGGCAAACACGTGGGTGATATAATCCCCAAGAGGAGCTGAAGGCACAGACGAGTGAAAAGCTTCTCAAGGGGAGCCCTCACCTCCGAAGAGGCAACCACAACGAGGGAGGAAGAAAAAGCAAAAAGCAGAAGGGTAGAAGAGAGGGAAAAGGAAAGGGAGAAAAGATCACTCAGGTACCCCGGGGTTGTGAAGCCCGTACAAACCTAAAGATGGAATGCCCCTGGGGGCAATCACCTTGGTGAAGGCGAGGTTTGAATGTGTTTTAGTAGCCGCATCGGAAAAACCTATCGTCATGTTCCCTATACAATTTTGAACAAACCATGTTAATTTCGTAATTTCTGATCCATACTTTCTCGGGAAACTGTCTAAGAATCGAGCGGAAAAAGTGAGTTTTCAATGCTGCGGCGACAAATTTTTTTTTTATCGAGAAATCGACACTACCATATCGAATACTCATTAATTGAAGAGTCGAGAAGCCTCAAAAGCTGCAAAAGAATTGCGTTCGTGTAAGCCAAGGTACAAATTAGTATACTTACTGCAGCGAAGCTGTTGCAACCCTGGGGCGGAGTGGAGGGCGGCATCATCTGAGAGTAGTCATCCTCTTGCCCTCTTCTGAAACATAAGAAATATTTAAATTCAACGTCACGCAACCTATAGGAGAGAAAGATTTATCGAGATATACAAAAGTTGTGTACATATAGACCTATAATCTACATTAGAGTTTCCAATGTAATTTAAGTTGTACAATGATAAATTAAAGATTATCAGTAAAGTGTATAATAAGTACTATAAATTTTTATTTAAAACCGACTATAGCGTTAGCCCTTCTAACTAGAGGGCGCCCCATAATCACATGATGAAGATTGATTATGTTTAGGTAGAGCTTAACGTCCGACTCCGGCGAACTATGTCGGTTGTCTGAGGGGCGTGTAATCACCGTTTCTTTAAATCCTTGTAATCAGTTTCTTTGTGAATAAAAAATTTGTATTTCCGTGTGCTGGATTCACGCAAAAAATAACCTTGCCACTACACAGGAGGCCTGGTCTATGATTAAACGCGAGGCATTTGCAATCGTATGGAGCTTGAAAAAATTGGAAGTTTGGGTGTGGTTTATTGAAACAGTTCTACACTGATCATAACACTTTACCCTACTTAACTAAAAGTAATCTTGAAGATTGCAAAAGTGGACTTTTATATTACAATAAAAAACATTGCCCCTATGGAAAAATGCCTCATGCTTATGCACTCTCACGCCTATTGTGAAGAGTGTAAACATTTTAATTATAATTTTTGATGGAGTAAAAAATGATTTGATTTTGCAATGGTTGATTTTCAGTGGCATGTTTAGGTAGTTAGAATCCTGTATGTAACTTTTTAGGTTCTAAAATGTATTTAAATTCTAGTAAATGATGGTATTTGTTTTTGTTTCTTTTACCTTTAGTCTATGACCGATACAACAGTTGTAACATGATGGCGTCAAGAAATAATTGAGACAATGCCCAGTACATCAGTTGTATCTTGAAAGTTATAAGAGTAGCGCCAAGAGATAATTTAAACAAGGACTGTTTCAGCAGTTGTAACCTAAAAGTTATACAAATTGCGTGAAGAAAAAATCCCGCTTATTCTATCTAAAGCTGCAGTCTAAACGTTAATGATCAAAGAAAAATCATTTAATCACTCAGAAAAGAGCCATCAGTATCCCAAATGTTTATTTAAAATCAACAGTACCATATAGACTTAAATAATTGTAGAGTATAAACGCTTTAAAAAAGACGCTATAGTAGTAATGCGTTTGGACAAAGCAAGATACAAATTAGTGTACTTACTGGAGCTAAGCTGTTGCGACACTGGAGCGATGCGGAGGGCGAAACTGAAGAGTGGGTGTCAGAACCGGTGACTGGATATTGTCTGAGCGTTGGCTGGCGACGCTGAGCAGGTGCTCTGACTACTGTGACCATTGACCGGAAATGAAACTGGCATTACCCAGGTGCCAGGCCATGAGGTCTTCTGGCAGGAATCCAGTAGGTATCGAGTTTTGGCGTTGGCATCGCTGGAAGGCAATGGGTACGAACCAGCCGCTGGCGAAATTTAACTGGTGGCAACTGGCTTTTGATGTATGCGAACTGCCGGTAAAATGGTTGGGCGAAATGGATCACTGCATCAGTCGACCAAACATCGGTTCTGGTCGGATCGTCGGCAATAGTGCTCTCGTGTAGTCACCGTGGTGCCACCTGGTAACTAGTGGTGTCGCTGAGCCTAGAAATTTAGCGGATGCCCTAAGCTAACACCTGCTCGGTTACGATTTTCCAAGGCTATTTGGCAGGAGGCAACGTCTGAAAAGTGTCAAAGATGGTAGAGGATGCTAGAGCACACGTTAAAGGATTGACGATTGCGGAAAGGCTGATGTACTGTTGGGCTAATGCGGAGGTGCACCTTCCTAGTAGATGCCTCCGGGAGGCATCTCGTGCTTCCACCGGAAGCACGTGCTCCCCACTCGATGATAAGAAAACACCGCTAGAAATTCAGTGCCTGCCCTAGGCTAATACATGCTCCTTACGATTTTCTAAGTCTATCTGGCAGAAGGCAATGTCTAAAAAGTGTCAAAGAAGATGGTAGAGGATGCTACAGCCCACGTTAAAGGATTGACGATTGCGGATAGGCTTTTATACTGTTGGGCTCCAGCGGAGGTGCACCTTCCTAGATGAATCCGAAGCACGTGCTCCCCACTCGATAACAAAACACCGCTAGAAATTCAGTGCCTGCCCTAGGCTAATACCTGCTCCTTACGATTTTCCAAGTCAATCTGGCAGAAGGCAATGTCTAAAAAGTGTCAAAGAGGATGTTAAAGGATATTACAGCCCAAGTCAAAGGATTGACGATTGAGGGACAGGTTGCTGTACTTCTGGGCTTCTGAGGAGATGCACCTTCCTAGTAGATGCCACCAGGAGCACGTGCTCCCCACTCACTCGATAATGAGAACCAAACTCAGCTAGAAATTCAGTGCCTGCCCTAGGCCAATACCTGCTCGCTTACGATTTTCCAAGGCGATCTGGCAGAAGGCAATGTCTGAAAAGCGTCAAAGAAGATGGTAGAAGATTCTACAGCCCACGTTAAAAGATTGACGATTGCGGGGCAGGCTGCTGTACTGTTGGGCTCCTTCGGAGATGCGCCTGCGTAGTCGATCCCTCCGGTAGGCATCTCGTGCTTTCACCGGGTGCTCGTGCTCCCCACTCGATGATGAGAACAAAACCAAGCTCGAAATTAAGCGGCTGCCCGAAGCCAATACCTGCTCGCTTACGATTTTTCAAGGCTATCTGGCAGAAAGCAATGACTGAAAAGTGTCAAAGAAGATGGTAGAGGATGCTAGAGCCCACGTTAAAGGATTGACGATTGCGGACAGGCTGCTGTACTGTTGGGCTCCTGCGGAGATGCGAATAAGTAGTAGATGACTCCGGGAGGAATCTCGTGCTTTCAACGGGTGCTCGTGCTCCCCACTCGATGATGAGAACAAAACCAAGCTCGAAATTAAGCGGCTGCCCGAAGCTAATACCTGCTCGTTTACGATTTTCCAAGGCTATCTGGCAGAAGGCAATATCTGAAAAGTGTCAAAGAAGATGGTAGAGGATGCTGGAGCACACGTTAAAGGATTGACGATTGCGGACAGGCTGCTATACTGTTGGGCTCCAGAGGTGCACCTTCCTAATAGATGCCTCCGGGAGGAATCTCGTACTCCCCACTCGATGATAACAAAACTCAGCTAGAAATTCAGTGCTTGCCCTAGGCTAATACCTGCTCGCTTACTATTTTCCAAGGCTATCTGGCAGAAGGCAATGTCTGAAAAGTGTCAAAGAAGATGGTAGAGGATGCTAGAGCCCACGTTAAAGGATTGACAATTTCGGACAGGCTGCTGTACTGATGGGCTCCTTCGGAGATGCGTATACGTAGTAGATGACTCCGGGAGGCATCTCGTGGTTTCAACGGGAGCACACGCTCCCCAATCGATGATAAGAAAACCCAGCTCGAAATTCAGTCCCTGCCCTAGGTTAATACCTGCTCGCTTACGATTTTCCAAGGCGATCTGCTAGAAGGCAATGTCTGAAAAGTGTCAAAGAAGGTGGTAGAGGATGCTAGAGCCCACGTTAAAGGATTGACAATTGAGGACAGGCTGCTGTACTGTTGGGCTCCTGCGGAGATGCGAATAAGTAGTAGATGACTCCGGGAGGCTTCTCCTGCTTTTACCGGAAGCACACGCTCCCAACTCTATGATGAGAAGAAAACCCAGCTCGAAATTCAGCGGCTGCACTAGGCTAATACCTGCTCGCTTACGATTTTCCAAAAGTATCTGGTAGAAGGGAATGTCTGAAAAGTGTCAAAGGAGGTGGTAGAGGATGCTACAGCCCACGTTAAAAGATTGACGATTGCGGACATGCTGCTATACTGTTGGGCTCCTGCGGAGGTGCAACTTCCATGTAGATGAATCCGGAAGCACGTGCTCCCCACTCGATGATAACAAAACTACGCTAGAAATTCAGTGATTGCCCTAGGCTAATACCTGCTCCTTACGATTTTCCAAGTCTATCTAGCAGAAGGCAATGTCTAAAAAGTGTCAAAGAAGATGGTAGAAGATTCTACAGCCCACGTTAAAGGATTGACGATTGCGGGGCAGGCTGCTGCACTGTTGGGCTCCTTCGGAGATGCGCCTGCGTAGTCGATCCCTCCGGTAGGCATCTCGTGCTTTCACCGGGTGCTCGTGCTCCCCACTCGATGATGAGAACAAAACCAAGCTCGAAATTAAGCGGCTGCCCGAAGCTAAAACCTGCTCGCTTACGATTTTCCAAGGTTATTTGGTAAAGGCAATGTCTGAAAATTGTCAAAGATGGTAGAGGATGCTACAGCCCATGTTAAAGGATTGACGATTGCGGACAGGCTGCTATACTGTTGGGCTCCTGCGGAGTTGCACCTTCCTAGTAGATGCCGCCGGGAGTCATCTCGTGCTTTCACCGGGAGCATGCGCTCCCCACTCGATGAGAAGAAAACCCAGCTCGAAATTCAGCGGCTGCACTAGGGTAATACTTGCTCGCTTACGATTTTCCAAGGCTATCTGGCAGGACGCAACGTCTGAAAAGTGTCAAAGATGGTAGAGGACGCTACAGCCCACGTTGAAGGATTGACGATTGCGGATAGGCACCTGTACTGTTGGGCTCCTGCGGAGGTGCTCTTTCCTAGTAGATGCCTCCGGGAGGCATCTCGCGCTTTCACCGGGAGAAAGCGCTCCCTACTCGATAAGAAAACCCAGCTCGAAATTCAGCGGCTACACTAGGGTATTACCTGCTCGCTTACGATTTTCCAAGGCTAAGAAGGCAATGTCTGAAAAGTGTCAAAGAAGATGGTAGAGGATGCTACAGCCCGAATTAAAGGATTGACGATTGCGGATAGGCTGCTTTACTGTTGGGCTCATGCGGAGATGCGTATACGTAGTAGATGACTCCGGGAGGCTTCTCGTGCTTTCACCGGGAGCATGCGCTCCCCACTCGATGAGAAGAAAACCCAGCTCGAAATCCAGTGCCTGCCCTAGGCTAATACCTGCTCGCTTACGAATTTCCAAGGCTATCTGGCAGAAGGCAATGTCTGAAAAGTGTCAAAGGTGGTAGAGGATGCTACAGCCCACGTTAAAGGATTGACGATTGCGGACTGGCTGCTGTACTGTTGGGCTCCTGCGTAGAAGCACCTTCCTAGAAGATGCCTCCGGGAGGCATCTCGTGCTTTCACCGGGAGCAAGCGCTCCCCACTCGATAAGAAAACCCATCTCGAAATTCAGCGGCTGCACTAGGCTAATACCTGCTCGCTTACGATTTTCCAAGGCTATCTGGTAGAAGGCAATGTATGAAAAGTGTCAAAGGTGGTAGAGGATGCTACAGCCCACGTTAAAGGATTGACGATTGCGGACAGGCTGCTATACTGTTGGGCTCCAGCGGAGGTGCACCTTCCTAGTAGATGCCTCCGGGTGGCATCTCGTGCTTCCATCGGAAGCACATGCTCCCCACTCGATGATAACAAAACTCAGCTAGAAATTCAGTGCCTGCCCTAGGCTAATTCCTGCTCGCTTACCATTTTCCAAGGCTATATGGTAGAAGGCAATGTCTGAAAAGTGTCAAAGAAGGTGGTAGAAGATGCTACGGCCCACGTTAAAGGATTGACGATTTGACGATTGCGGACAGGCTGCTGTACTGTTGGGCTCGTGCGGAGATGCGTATATGTAGTAGACGACTCCGGGAGGCATCTCGTGCTTTTATCGGAAGCACACGCTCCCCACTCGATTATAAGAAGAAAACCCAGCTCGAAATTATGCGGCTGCACTAGGCTAATACCTGCTCGCTTACGATATTCCAAGGCTATCTGGCAGAAGGCAATGTCTGAAATGTGTCAAAGAAGGTAGTAGAGGATGCTACAGCCCACGTTAAAGGATTGATGATTGCGGATAGGCTGCTGTACTGTTGGGTTCGTGCGGAAGTGCACCTTCCTAGTAGATGCCTCCGGAAGGCATCTCGTGCTTTCACCGGGAGCACGTGCTCCCCACTCGATGCTAACAAAACCCAGCTCGAAATTAAGCGGCCGATGTAGGCTAATACGTACTTGCTTACGATTTTCCAAGACTATCTGGTAGAAGGCAGTGTCCGCAATACGTCAAAGAGGATTGTAGATGTTGCTACTGCCCACGTTGAAGGATTGCGGGAGAGACTACTGTACTGTTGCTCTCCTGCGGAGATGCACGTTCCTAGTAGATGCCATTGGGAGGCTTCCTCCTGGAGCACGTGCTGCCCACTCGATGATAAGAACAGTACCCAGCTAGAAATTCAGCGTTTGCACAAGGCTAATACCTGCTTGCTTACTATTTTCCAAGGCTATCTGGTAGAAGGTAATATCTGAAAAGCGTCAAGGAGGATGGTAGAGGATGCTACAGCCCACGTTGAAGGATTGACAATTGCGTTACTGGCTGCTGTACGGTTGGGCACCTGCGGAGATGGGCTCCTGCAGATTAACATTGCAAAGGTAATTCGTTGAATGTAATTTTTTTTGAATTTTGGCATATTTTTTTTTAATCGTATGTCATTTTCAACTTTTGAAGGAAGGCGAATTAACACCCTAGTTAGCATACCACTCTATAAACTTCCACAAAACAACAACATTCGTAGCCACGAAATATTTAACGTCCACCGGTCATTTTCACATTTGAGAACAAGGTCAAGTGAGGACAATGAGGTGGATGAGGAATCGATCCGGAGTAAAATTCTGCTATTTTAACATTGCAAAGGTAGTTCGTTGGATGTATAAAAAAATTTTATGAACCATTGACATGATATGACAGCAGTAATTCAAGACTTTAAATATAATTGATTCTATCACTAATTGTAAATTTGAAAATATTTTTGGTAAAATTGTTCCAGGGAACAATTCTTCCTAAGAAAGGGGGTTGTAGGGTACCATGTTAAGTACATTTTTTTATCAATATTACACTCATTGGTTTGCTTTTAGTAAAGCACCTAGGAGTGCCATTCAAATTGACTTTTAGAAAGAAAGGCTCATATGACTCTACTAGTGGTTATCTGGTTCTTATATTAGGTAAGTGCAAAAGTTCAACTGTTTGTTGTTACGATGAATAGCATAGAAAACAAACTGTGCATAACCACAGACTGCATATCCGCCATTACAATCTATGACCTATTGCCATCTTTCTGATTGGAGATGAATCCCACGTCGGTAAAAGTCCTGAGATTGGGAGTGGAAAAGTCTCGGATGGCAGTTTTCATATAAAAATCAAAGATTTTTAGGTTGAAAAAATTAGTCAACGCCGAAACCGGCGACAGACAGTAGGCGTTTAGTCCGAAGAATGGGGAATATAGTAAAGTAGAACCTACCAATTAAACTCCATTGCGTTTTGAAGATTGATGATAGCAGCATGGGGCCTTGCGTTATCGTGATGGAGGAAGACATTGCCGAGTGACGACGCTAAGCTTCTTCGCGACCTATGTGGATTGCAGTCTGTCTAATTGAAGACAGTAGAGTATTTTAATGATTGGGTTAGGTGTCAGGACCTCAGTGAATTATTCCATGCACATATCTACCACACTCCAAAATTTTTGGGATGAAATTCCGATTTCGAGGTCAATGCAGGCGGTTTCAGAATGCCAAAACACAGTCCGAAGACGCTTTATGTTGCGGTACATAATCCACTCATCCCCAGTCACAATCAGTATCAAGAACGGTTCATTCTTGAACTAGGAAAGCAAGGAAACACAAGGTAGCGATTAGAAGTCCGTTGATCTGCAGTAAGCTGATGAGGAACTCAACGATCCAACTTTACGGTGAAACCCAACGCTTCCAGCTGTCTTTCGACTACTGTTGTCCAGTGAAAGTTTAGGCTAATTCTAGCACGGTTGGATTCGGGCTTCTTTATGTCTTGATCAAGTGCCTCTTCAACGAGTGAAGGATGTCCACGCCTTGACTGATCCTGACTGCTTCTGTCTCCTTCCCTGCATTTCCGAAGCCATCGACGACATGTGCTGTCGTCAACTGCAGTCTCGTCATAAACGCGACATATACTACAGCTGCAGTACTGCCTTTGTCAAACTCGTACGACAAATAATGTCTCGCTTTATCACTTGTCATGTTGCAATCTGATGTTTTCACAAATGTTGTACTATGTTGTACTGGGCTCCAGCGGAGATGCGAATAAGTAGTAGATGAATCCGGGAGGCATCTCGTGCTTTCAACGGGACCAAACGCTCCCCACTCAATGATGAGAAGAAATCCCAGCTCGAAATTCAGCGGCTGCACTAGGCTAATACCTGCTCGCTTACGATTTTACAAGGCTATCTGGCAGGAGGCAACGTCTGAAAAGTGTCAAAGAAGATGGTAGAGGATGCTACAACCCACGTTAAAGGATTGACGATTGCGAAAAGGCTGCTATACTGTTGGGCTCCTGCGGAGATGCGTATTGGTAGTAGATGACTCCGGGAGGCATCTCGTGGTTTCACCGGGAGCACACGCTCCCCACTCGATGATAAGAAAACCCAGCTCTAAACTCAGCGGCTGCACTAGGCTAATACCTGCTCGCTTACGATTTTCCAAGGCTATCTGGCAGAAGGCAACGTCTGAAAAGTGTCAAAGAAGGTGGTAGAGGATGCTACAGCCCACGTTAAAGGATTGACGATTGCGGACAGGCAACTGTACTGTAGGGCTCCAGCGGAGATGCGAATAAGTAGTAGATGAATCCGGGAGGCATCTCGTGCTTTCAACGGGAGCAAACGTTCCCCACTCAATGATGAGAAGAAATCCCAGCTCGAAATTCAGCGGCTGCATTAGGCTAATACCTGCTCGCTTACGATTTTACAAGGCTATCTGGCAGGAGGCAACGTCTGAAAAGTGTCAAAGAAGATGGTAGAGGATGCAACAACCCACGTTAAAGGATTGACGATTGCGGACAGGCAACTATACTGTTGGCATCCAGCGGAGATGCGAATAAGTAGTAGATGAATCCGGGAGGCATCTCGTGCTTTCAACGGGAGCAAACGCTCCGCACTCAATGATAAGAAAACCCAGCTCGAAATTCAGCGGCTGCACTAGGCTAATACCTGCTCGCTTACGATTTTCCAAGGCTATCTGGCAGAAGGCAACGTCTGAAAAGTGTCAAAGAAGGTGGTAGAGAATGCTACAGCCCACGTTAAAGGAATGACGATTGCGGAAAGCTGCTGTACTGTTGGGCTCCTGCGGAGGTGCACCTTCCTAGTAGATGCCGCCGGGAGGCATGTCGTGCTTTCACCGGGAGCAAGTGCTCCCCACTCGATGATGAGAAGAAAACCCAGCTCGAAATTCAGCGGCTGCACTAGGGTAATACCTGCTCGCTCACGATTTTGCAAGGCAATCTGGCAGAAGGCAATGTCTAAAAAGTGTCAAAGAAGGTGGTAGAGGATGCTACAACCCACGTTAAAGGTTTAACGATTGCGGACAGGCTACTGTACTGTTGGGCTCCTGCGGAGGTGCACCTTCCTAGTAGATGAATCCGGAAGCACGTGCTCCCCACTCGATGATAACAAAACTCAGCTAGAAATTCATTGCCTGCCCTAGGCTAATACCTGCTCGCTATCGATTTCCAAGGCTAACTGGCAGAAGGCAATGTCTGAAAAGTGTCAAAGAAGGTGGTAGAGAATGCTACAGCCCACGTTAAAGGAATGACGATTGCGGAAAGGCTGATGTACTGTTGGGCTCCTGCGAAGGTGCACCTTCCTAGTAGATGCCGCCGGGAGGCATCTCGTGCTTTCACCGGGAGCAAGCGCTCCCCACTCGATGAGAAGAAAACCCAGCTCGAAATTCAGCGGCTGCACTAGGCTAATACCTGCTCGCTTACGATTTTCCAAAGCTGTCTGGCTGAAGGCAATGTCTGAAAAGTGTCAAAGAAGATGGTAGAGGATACAACAACCCACGTTAAAGGATTGACGATTGCGGACAGGCTGCTGTACTGTTGGGCTCCAGCGGAGATGCGAATAAGTAGTAGATGAATCCGGGAGGCATCTCGTGCTTTCAACGGGAGCAAACATTCCCCACTCAATGATGAGAAGAAATCCCAGCTCGAAATTCAGCGGCTGCACTAGGCTAATACCTGCTCGCTTACGATTTTACAAGGCTATCTGGCAGATGGCAACGTCTGAAAAGTGTCAAAGAAGGTGGTAGAGAATGCTACAGCCCACGTTAAAGGAATGACGATTGCGGAAAGCTGCTGTACTGTTGGGCTCCTGCGGAGGTGCACCTTCCTAGTAGATGCCGCCGGGAGGCATCTCGTGCTTTCACCGGGAGCAAGCGCTCCCCACTTGATAAGAAAACCCAGCTCGAAATTCAGCGGCTGCACTCGGGTAATACCTGCTCGCTCACGATTTTCCAAGGCAATCTGGCAGAAGGCAATGTCTAAAAAGTGTCAAAGAAGGTGGTAGAGGATGCTACAACCCACGTTAAAGGTTTGACGATTGCGGACAGGCTACTGAACTGTTGGGCTCCTGCGGAGGTGCACCTTCCTAGTAGATGAATCCGGAAGCACGTGCTCCCCACTCGATGATAACAAAACTCAGCTAGAAATTCATTGCCTGCCCTAGAGTAATACCTGCTCGCTTACGATTTCCAAGGCTAACTGGCAGAAGGCAATGTCTGAAAAGTGTCAAAGAATGTGGTAAAGATGCTACAGCCCACGTTAAAGGATTGATGATTGCGGACAGGCAACTGTACTGTTGGGCTCCTGCGAACATGCGTATAGGTAGTCGACGACTCCGGGAGGCATCTCGTGGTTTCACCTGGAGCACACGCTCCCAACTCGATGATGAGAAGAAAACCCAGCTCGAAATTCAGCGGCTGCACTAGGCTAATATCTGCTCGCTTACGATTTTCCAAAGCTGTCTGGCAAAAGGCAACGTCTGAAAAGTGTCAAAGAAGGTGGTAGAGGATGCTACAACCCACGTTAAAGGTTTGACGATTGCGGACAGGCTGCTGTACTGTTGGGCTCCTGCGGAGTTGCACCTTCCTAGTAGATGTATCCGGAAGCACGTGCTCCCCACTCCATGATAACAAAACTCAGCTAGAAATTCATTGCCTGTGCCCTAGGCTAATACCTACTCGCTTACGATTTCCAAGGCTAACTGGCAGAAGGCAATGTCTGAAAAGTGTCAAAGAAGGTGGTAGAGGATGCTACAGCCCACGTTAAAGGATTGACGATAGCGGACAGGCAACTGTACTGTTGGGCTCCAGCGGAGATGCGAATAAGTAGTAGATGAATCCAGGAGGCATCTCGTGCTTTCAACGGGAGCAAACGCTCCCCACTCAATGATGAGAAGAAAACCCAGCTCGAAATTCAGCGGCTGCACTAGGCTAATACCTGCTCGCTTACGATTTTCCAAGGCTATCTGGCAAAAGGCAACGTCTGAAAAGTGTCAAAGAAGGTGGTAGAGAATGCTACAGCCCACGTTAAAGGAATGACGATTGCGGAAAGGCTGATGTACTGATGGGCTCCTGCGAAGGTGCACCTTCCTAGTAGATGCCGCCGGAAGGCATCTCGTGCTTTCACCGGGAGCAAGCGCTCCCCACTCGATGAGAAGAAAACCCAGCTCGAAATTCAGCGGCTGCACTAGGCTAATACCTGCTCGCTTACGATTTTCCAAGGCTATCTGGCAAAAGGCAACGTCTGAAAAGTGTCAAAGAAGGTGGTAGAGAATGCTACAGCCCACGTTAAAGGAATGACGATTGCGGAAAGGCTGATGTACTGTTGGGCTCCTGCGAAGGTGCACCTTCCTAGTAGATGCCGCCGGGAGGCATCTCGTGCTTTCACCGGGAGCAAGCGCTCCCCACTCGATGAGAAGAAAACCCAGCTCGAAATTCAGCGGCTGCACTAGGCTAATACCTGCTCGCTTACGATTTTCCAAAGCTGTCTGGCTGAAGGCAATGTCTGAAAAGTGTCAAAGAAGATGGTAGAGGATACAACAACCCACGTTAAAGGAATGACGATTGCGGAAAGCTGCTGTACTGTTGGGCTCCTGCGGAGGTGCACCTTCCTAGTAGATGCCGCCGGGAGGCATCTCGTGCTTTCACCGGGAGCGCTTGATCCCAGTGAACATAGACTACCTCATCCAATAAACTGTTCAGGTGCCTCTCTACATATCCGGATCCAAGAGTATCTTGACCACGACTACAGACCAATTTGCCTTTTTTGTATGCAACTTTGTATTATTACAGTGTACATAATGCAGTGCATAACGGGAAACCTCATTACGAGAAGTTCTGACCATGAAACCAAAGAAAGAGTGCCTTTCACGGTTTAAACCAAACCACTTTTCCGCAGCGTGTCCACAAAAAACCACTTTTACCTGTCCTATGGATGGGGGGTAAGGGGGACACCTGCGGTGTCCAAGTCCAAGGCTATCTGGCAGGAGGCAACGTCTTAAAAGTGTCAAAGAAGATGGTTGAGGATGCTAGAGCCCACGTTAAAGGATTGACGATTGCGGACAGGCTGCTG
This sequence comes from Metellina segmentata, assembly GCA_947359465.1. Classification (NCBI taxonomy): domain Eukaryota; kingdom Metazoa; phylum Arthropoda; class Arachnida; order Araneae; family Tetragnathidae; genus Metellina; species Metellina segmentata. Next base: position 9,595,788 of record OX375876.1, on the reverse strand, counting down.
TACTGTTGAGCTCCTTCGGAGATGCTAATTCGTAGTAGATGACTCCGGGAGGCATCTCGTGCTTTCACCGGGAGCAAGCGCTCCCCACTCGATGATGAGAAGAAAACCCAGCTCGAAATTCAGCGGCTTCACTAGGGTAATACCTGCTCGCTTACGATTTTCCAAGGCTATCTGGTAGAAGGCAATGTATGAAAAGTGTCAAAGGTGGTAGAGGATGCAACAGCCCACGTTAAAGTATTGACGATTGCGGACAGGCTGCTGTACTGTTGAGCTCCTTCGGAGATGCTAATTCGTAGTAGATGACTCCGGGATGCTTCTCGTGGTTTCACCGGGAGCACACGCTCCCCACTCTATGATAAGAAAACCCAGTTCGAAATTCAGCGGCTGCACTAGGCTAATACCTGCTCGTTTACAATTTTCCTAGGCTATCTGGCAGAAGGCAACGTCGGAAAAGTGTCAAAGAAGGTGGTAGAGAATGCTACAGCCCACGTTAAAGGAATGACGATTGCGGAAAGGCTGCTGTACTGTTGGGCTCCTGCGTAGGTGCACCTTCCTAGTAGATGCCGCCGGGAGGTTGGTTGGTTGGGTTTTTATGGCGCAAAGGCCACACATGGCCAAGCTGCGCCAGACACAAGACAAAAAAGTCTAGACGAAATAAAGATTGATGGTAAAACTTTATCTATTTACAATTTTGAATCAAAACTTTATCAAATGTATAAAATCTAAATAAAATTTGCGAAACCAATGTCAGATATAAATAAAAACACATTTTTATTGTAAGGATTTCCTAAAAGATCTTTTAGGTTTGGGTTTGAAACTCCAAATTGGACTAGTCTGTGGTTATTAAAAACCCTACATTCAGTCAAAATGTGTTTGACAGTAAAAATACAATGGCAGGTTGAACATAATGGGGCAGGTTCACCGATCAATAAGTGCCTGTGGGTAAAATGGGTATGGCCAATGCGAAGTCTTGTCAGTTGTACTTCATTTCTTCTATTTAAATTTGTATTAGTGAGTCCTGCAACAGATGGTTGTATAGGGTGGAGTTTATTCTGAACTTCCTTATCCCAAGAATCTTGCCAGTTTGATTTTATTTTTGTTTTTAAAAACATTTCAACGTCTTCAAGAGGAATTGGTAAGTAGTTTTGTATCGTTGATGTCTTTGCTGCAATGTCTGCTCTCTCATTTCCGGGAATACCTACATGTCCAGGTATCCAATATAGCATGATTTTGAAATTTTGGGATTTTAGACTTAGCAATAGATTTATTGTTTTGAGTATTAACGGATGACTTTTAATTGAAGTATTTGCAAGGGCTTCAATGCTGCTTTTTGAATCAGAGTATATTATCCATTTTTTGTAAGTGTGTTTAGATATGTTTTCCAGTGCTAAAAACAAGGCGTATGTTTCTGATGTAAAAACCGAGCTACAATGATGTAATTTCCGGGCAACAGTTCTTTCAAAAACTGCAGCAGAACCAACGTGTGTCATATTCTTTGATCCATCAGTATATACTGGTTTAAAAGATGAAAAATGTTCTCTGTGAGAGTAAAATAATTATAAGTAAAAATAGTCTGGAGTTGATGATTTGGTCAATACCATAAAATCTCTAATAATATTAAAATTTTTATTACTCCAAGGTGGAGGTGCGTTTTGTCTAGAATGAACATCTAGATTGTCAATATTTAAGGAATGCATTATATTTCTAACTCTAAAACCAAATGAGGGTATGAATGATGGTTTCAATGAAAAATGACTTCCAAATTTTGGGTTAGTAATGCTGTTAAATAGTGGGTGAGCTGGATTCGTTTTAATTTTAAAATAATATCTGAGAGCAAGTCTCTCACGTACAAGTTTTAGACAAGGTTCTCCGGATATGATATATAGACTCTGGATAGGGGAAGTGCGGTAAGCGCCAATAGATATACGGATACTTTGATGATGTATAGTATCTAAAGTTCTGAGAACTGACTTTGCTGCAGAACCGTAAACAACACATCCATGATCTAATTTGGAGCGTATCAAGGCTCTGTAGATTCTCAGCATAGAGATAGAATCAGCTCCCCAAGATGTTGTTGATAATACTTTTAAAATATTCAGAGTTTTGTTACATTTCTGTTTTAAGTGTCTCACATGTGGTCGAAATGTTAACTTTGCATCAAGGATTATTCCCAAAAAATTAATTTCTGAATTTGTAGGGATGATTGATCCATTGAGACGTATTTCAGGATCATGATGAATACCCCTCTTTCTGCAAAAATGTACGCAAGTGATTTTTTGAGTAGAGAAGACAAAGCCATTTTTGTTTGCCCAAGTAGTGATTCTTTTAACTGCTATTTGGAGCTGTCTTTCAATCATCATCATGTTCGATGATGAGCAAGATATTTGAAAGTCATCGACAAAAAGACTTCCATGAACACTGGGAGGCAGTTGCTTTATAATTTCGTTAATTTTAATAATGAACAAAACAACGCTTAGCACACTTCCTTGAGGTACGCCTTCTTGTCGAAATTAGTCTGATAGTGTGTTCTTCATTCGAACACGGTATAACCGGGATTGCAGAAAGTTTTGGATGAAAATTGGAAGATTTCCTCGAAGACCAATATCAAATAGGTTCCGAAGAATACCATATCTCCACGTTCGATCATAAGCTTTCTCCATGTCAAAAAAGATTGATACAAGATGGTGGTTTTTGACGAAAGCTTCACGAATGGAGGTTTCCATTAGAATTAGGTTATCTATGGTGTTTCTTCCATGACGAAATCCACTTTGGAAAGGTGAGAAGAATTGGTTCGTTTCTAAGTAGTGTACAAGACGTGCATTGATCATACGTTCCATTATTTTGCATAGACAGCTGGTAAGGGCTATTGGTCTATAATTATTGGGATTTTGAGGATCTTTACCTGGTTTTGCAATAGGGATAATAATAGCCTTATGCCACGACGTAGGAAATGTATGTTCGTGCCATATTCTGTTAAAAAGTTTCAAAATGAATGATAGTGATGATTCATTGAGATGTTTTAGCATGTTATTATGAATGAGGTCTGGTCCTGCTGAAGTTGAATGGGATTTATGTAAAGCAGTTTTTAGTTCTTTAATGTTAAAATCGGTATTATAGTGTTCCAGTGTAAAGGATCTAAAGTTAATTCTCTTACGTTCTTCACGTATTTTATACGTAATAAAGTTGGGAGGGTAAGACTTTTCACTTGAGACATCTGAAAATGTCTTTCCCAACACGTTGGTAATATCTCTAAGATTAGAGATAATTTGTGCATCATTTTTTAATATTGCAATATGTGGGGCCTGTTTGTAGTACCCCGATATGTTTTTTATTTTGTTCCATATAGATTTTGACGAGACATGACTGTGGATATTATTTAAGTATGATTGCCAAGAATTTCTTTGGCTGTGGCGTCGAATTTTTCGGGCTTCAGCTTTTGCTTTCTTAAAAGCAATCATATTATATTGTGTTGGATATCTACGAAATGTGCTCCAAGCTTTTTTCTGTTTTTTGTATGCTATGGAACAGTCTTGATTCCACCATGGCTTCCAATATTTTCGAATATTTGGTGATGACTTAGCAATTCCTAAGTCTGCTGCTATTAAAATGGTTTTTGTTATATTTTCTATTGCATGATCAATGTTTAAAGTATTTACCATGTCTTGAGTTATATTAGATTTAGATGAAAATAAGGGCCAGTTTGCTTTATCATATTTATAGTGCATTGGTTGGATGGAAGAATCTATATCATTTTTTGTGTAAGTTAGAATAATAGGAAAGTGGTCGCTATTATAAAGATCACTTCCTACGTTGAAGTGCCAAGACAGTAATATGGATGGTGAGCATATTGCCAAATCAATGCAGTGGAAGGTTTGAGTAGGTTGATGGAAGTAGGTATTATCGCCATCATTGAGAAGGCAGAGGCAGTGATCATCAATCATCTGATCTACCTGCTGACCTCTGGGATTTACATCTCTACTACCCCATAAAGTGTTATGACCATTCATGTCACCAAGTAGTAGAAGGCAATGTATGAAAAGTGTCAAAGGTGGTAGAGGATGCAACAGCCCACGTTAAAGGATTGACGATTGCGGACAGGCTGCTGTACTGTTGGGCTCCAGCGGAGATGCGAATAAGTAGTAGATGACTCCGGGAGGCATCTCGTGCTTTCAACGGGAGCAAACGCTCCCCACTCAATGATGAGAAGAAATCCCAGCTCGAAATTCAGCGGCTGCACTAGGCTAATACCTGCTCGCTTACGATTTTCCAAGGCTATCTGGCAGAATGCGATGTCTGAAAAGTGTCAAAGAAGAAGGCAGAGGATGCTACAGCCCACGATAAAGGATTGACGATTGCGGACAGGCTGATGTACTATTACGGATGTTGGGCTATTACGGAGATGCGTATACGTAGTAGATGACTCCGGGAGGCATCTCGTGCATTCACCGTGAGCAAGCGCTCCCCACTCGATGATAAGAAAACCATGCTCGAATTTCAGCGGCTGCACTAGCCTAATACCTGCTCGCTTACGATTTTCCAAACCTATCTGGCAGAAGGCAACGTCTGAAAAGTGTCAAAGAAGATGGTTGAGGATGCTACAGCCCACGTTAAAGGATTGAGAATTGCGGACAGGATGCTGTACTGTTGGGCTCCTGCGGAGATGCGTATACGTAGTAGATGACTCCGGGAGGCTTCTCGAGCTTTCACCGGGAGCACGTGCTCCCCACTCGATGATAACAAAACCCAGCTCAAAATTAAGCGGCCGATGTAGGCTAATACCTAGTAGATGCCTCCGGAAGGCATCTCGTGCTTCCACTGGAAGCACAGGCAACCCACTCGATGATGAGAACAAAACCCAGCTAGAAATGCAGTGGCTGCCCAAGGTTAATACCTGCTGGCTTACGATTTTACAAGGCGATCTGGTAGAAGGCAATGTCTGAAAAGAGTCAAAGAGGATGGTAGATGTTGCTACAGCCCACGTTGAAGGATTGGGGGACAGGCTGCTGTTCTGTTGGGCTAATGCGGAAATGCGTCTTACTAGTAGATACCATTGGGAGGCTTCTCGTGCTTTCACCGGGAGCACGTGCTCCCCACTCGATGATAACAAAACCAAGCTCGAAATTAAGCGGCCGATGTAGGCTAATACCTACTTGCTTACGATTTTCCAAGACTATCTGGTAGAAGGTAATATCTGAAAAGCGTCAAGGAGGATGGTAGAGGATGCTACAGACCACGTTGAAGGATTGACAATTGCGTTACTGGCTGCTGTACGGTTGGGCACCTGCGGAGATGGGCTCCTGCAGATTAACATTGCAAAGGTAGTTCGTTGAATGTAAATTTTTTTTTAATTTGGGCATAACTTTTTTTAAATCCTTTATCATTTTTAAATTTTGAAGGAAGGCGAATCAACACCCTAGCTAGCATACCACTCTATAAACTTCCACAAAATAACAACATTCGTAGCCACGAAATATTTAACGTCCACCGGTCATTTTCACATTTGAGAACAAGGTCAAGTGAGGACAATGAGGTGGATGAGGAATCGATCCGGAGTAAAATTCTGCAATTTTAACATTGCAAAGGTAGTTCGTTGGATGTATAAAAAAATTTTATGAACCATTGACATGATATGACAGCAGTAATTCAAGACTTTAATTATAATTTTTTCTATCACTAATTGTAAATGTGAAAATATTTTTGGTAAAATTGTTCCAGGGAACAATTCTTCCTAAGAAAGGGGGTTGTAGGGTACCATGTTAAGTACATTTTTTTCTCAATATTACACTCATTGGTTTGCTTTTAGTAAATCACCTAGGAGTGCCCTTCAAATTGACTTTTAGAAAGAAAGGCTCATATGACTCTACTAGTGGTTATCTGGTTCTTATATTAGGTAAGTGCAAAAGTTCAACTGTTTGTTGTTACGATGAATAGCATAGAAAACAATCTGTGCATAACCACAGAATGCATATCCGCCATTACAATCTATGACCTATTGCCATCTTTCTGATTGGAGATGAATCCCACGTCGGTAAAAGTCATGAGGTTGGGAGTGGAAGAGTCTCGGATTGCAGTTTTCATATAAAAATCAAAGATTTTTAGGTTGAAAAAGTTAGTCAACGCCGAAACCGGCGACAGACAGTAGGCGTTTAGTCCGAAGAATGGGGAAGATAGTAAAGTAGAACCTACCAATTAAACTCCATTGCGTTTTGAAGATTGATGATAGCAGCATGGGGCCTTGCGTTATCGTGATGGAGGAAAACATTTCCGAGTGACGACGCTAAGCTTCTTCGCGACCTATGTGGATTGCAGTCTGTCTAATTGAAGACGGTAGAAAATTTTAATGATTGGGTTAGGTGTCAGGACCTCGGTGAATTATTCCATGCACATATCTACCACACTCCAAAATTTTTGGGATGAAATTCCGATTTCGAGGTCGATGCAGGCGGTTTCAGAAGGCCAAAACACAGTCCGAAGACGCTTTACGTTGCGGTACATAATCCACTTATCTCCAGTCACAATCAGTGTCAAGAACGGTTCATTCTTGAACTAGGAAAGCAAGGAAACACAAGGTAGCGATTGGAAGTCCCGTTGATCTGCAGTAAGCTGATGAGGAACTCAACGATCCAACTTTACGGTGAAACCCAACGCTTCCAGCTGTCTTTCGACTACTGTTGTCCAGTGAAAGTTTAGGCTAATTCTAGCACGGTTGGATTCGGGCTTCTTTATGTCTTGATCAAGTGCCTCTTCAACGAGTGAAGGATGTCCACGCCTCGACTGATCCTGACTGCTTCTGTCTCCTTCCCTGCATTTCCGAAGCCATCGACGACATGTGCTGTCGTCAACTGCATTCTCGTCATAAACGCGACATATACAACAGCTGCAGTACTGCCTTTGTCAAACTCGTACGACAAATAATGTCTCGCTTTATCACTTGTCATGTTGCAATCTGATGTTTTCACAAATGTTAAACTATCAGAAATGCAGTGCATTTATGTGCTGGATAGCTACACATTCTATTGATCAACTATTCCGGTCATCGCAACGTCGTATGAAAAGTCATTTCAACTGGAAATATACATCTCCAAAAACAGTTAAAACTTTTGCACATACCCGATATTTCCAGCCGCTCAGGCTCCACCTGCTTGTTTGCTCTGTTATCCACTATAGTAACAAGGAAATGAAACGCAACCCTGTACTTCTAAACACTATGATCGCACGAAATATGGTATGGACAATCAAGTTTTTTGTAATTTTTTTTTATCCATTAAAAACGAGGTTTTCAGGGTTAGACTCGACTCAAAGGCTTGGCAAATGCACGTGCACTCACCGGGAAATTTTTCCAACATTCAAATGCTTATTTACGTCTTTATTTATGTTTGAAAGTGCTTTAACACCTTAATTTGGAAGTTAAAGGGGATTAATTATCGGTCGATAGTTTCACTTCCGTCACAAATTAGATAGATTCCGATTCCCAGGAGTTGGAAGTATTGTTGAACACAAATTGTTCTACAGTAACCTATAAGATACACCCAATTGTTCTACCGTAACATAAATGAGATTTGCAATGTCTCGGGTAACAGTTTCTCTCAATCGGGTCTACAACTCTGCCAACCGGGCTACCGCGGTCCTTCAATTGAAGAGGAAAAATCCCCATTTACTAGAAGTTCGAAATTATCTTGAACTCGATAGAAGAACATCTAATGAGTGTCTTTGATGTGTGAGACAACAACTTGCTCTTCGTGCGGTCATGAAGTAAAATTCGGAAAAGACGTTGAATTTGTTCGCTTTGCAATTGTTTACGAGTTTAGGCACCTTTTCCTCCATTGAAAAAAAAAGTGTACTTAGTAAGGCAATGGTTTCAATTCCCATACAGGACCACTTTTTTTAAACACACCCTCCCAGCTCACCAAAGTGGTTCACATTAAAAGAGAATCTTTCTCTATAAATACATATTTACACAAAATTCTTTTTCATATTAAAGAAAACATTTCTCCATAAATTCATATTTACGTAAAAAGAATTTCAAATTAAAAGAGACCCTTTCTCTATAAATGCATATTTACATAAAAAAATTTCAAATTAAAAGAGACTCTTTCTCTATAAATGCATATTTACATAAAAATAATTTCAAATTAAAAGAGAATCTTTCTCTATAAATGCATATTCACATAAATGTTTTTTCAAAATAACAAGGAGGATCTTTCTGTATGAATGCATATTTACATAGAATTATTTTTCATCTTAAAAGAGAATCTCTTTCCATGAATGTATATTTACATAACATGATTTTTCAAATTAGAAAAGAATCTTTCTCCATCAATACATTTATATAAAAGAATTTGAAATTAAAATAAGAGAATCTTTCTCTAATAATTGAAATTATAGCCAATTTCATTATTTAAACTCTCGACATTAATTTCTCATTTTTAAATCTTTAACATCATTATCAAAACCTATATTTGAAGCCCTTTCGCAGTCACTTGGATTTTATAATTAAAAAATTATAAATGTTGCATTCGTAAAATAATTAGTTTAATTTGCATTATAATAGATAGCTTTCACACTTTACTAAGTGTGAGGGAAAATAAAAACAGTTATGAAATGGTGAGGGGAAAAGTAGAGGAAGGACAGAATCCTTACTGTACCCTCCCATGCTTACTTCCACTAATAAACCCCTTTGCTGCTACAATTGACAGTATAATTAAATGCCACACATCAGTGGGCTAGGGATGACATTCCACGATATATCTTGAAGTTATGATCCAAAATCCCTTTTTTGATTTAATACGCTGAAGTGTAATGTAGCGAGGCTGAGGATTCGTATAGAATCTACAGAATTATTACAATTTTTCTCGAAGCTCACCACTCTTCTAAGAAAAGAAATAGTTGACGTTTTGGGGAGTTTTCTAGGATATTTTTCATACTTAAGACTACATTTGAATTTGCAATAGACCAATATTTTAGCGAACATTTACTCTCAGGTGCTATTAGAAATCCAAGGACACAGTGTAAGAATGAAATCACATTTTTAGCAAACCTATAAACAATGCTAGATTTTTTTGGCGAATTTTAATCGATTTTTATTAATTTGAGCTTGCAGCAGAAAAATTAACTTTAATTATATCTTTTTTGTTTCACAACTAGGTAAAGCCGATACTATAGAAGATTTCGATTCAAAAAATTGCCGTCTTTTACAAGAGGCTACTGGAAAAAATAGGATAGCGAAGACTTTCGTGTTCGTTCTAATAACCATTGAAACGTCTCTGCAATTATGCAGGAGCTATAATGCTAAACCGTGCTCTTTCTATTAAACTTTAATGCACTATTAAATAGTGTAAGATTAAGCAATCGAAGTTCTGTTTCATAGAACTACGAAGTACATTTATTTGTCTAAACAACTCATTTGAAGTTAAGTAGTTTATACGTCAATTAAATATATAAAACATGTAATTAAATTTTGTTGAACATGTGCCACCAAGATACAGGAAACGACCTATTCTCTAAGATAAGGGAATGCTAGACAAATCACCCTAAAATTATTCGTTGTATACAGAAAATACTCACGCTTTACTCTTTCGATCACGTAGATATACTTCAAGTAAGTTTTTCAATGTGCACAAATCATTTGCTATAGTACACCGATTGTCAACGACGTTAACAGCCCTTTCCATTACAACGAGTTTGCCTTTAAGTACACTAGTAGACTATTTAAGCAGAAATTTTTTTGATTTCACGTGAACCAAACTTACCTTTTCATTAGTACCCAATAGGTGAAACTTCTGACGTTTTCAAGGATGTTAACATCACCATTCCCCTTAACAGTGTTTTAAGGTTTTATGGTATTCAAACATAAATCTATTCCATTGTAGTACCGACTTGAGTACATAATTGTCTGATAGCATCATAAGTTATGAGCAGTACAAATCGGTAACTCATAGTTTTCACCAAAACATAGGAACCCAATGCTGAATTCTCAAATGTTTGTCATTTTTAAGATTAAAACGGTACATCCAGATGGAAGCATTACGCATTACTTGCAAACACGAGATTTTGGATGCATTAGAATTGGCAGGAGGACACAAGATTTATAAGGTGAATGTGCAGAGTTCATTTCTTCCTTAAGCATCGGTAGAATAAAAGGGCGCGATGAACTTGGAGAGAAGAAAGTTATCAGACTCATTTTACAGTGAACGCAACACTTATTGCAATCAGAATTAAATCTAACATCGGGGACCATTCAAAGAGGGCATAAACAGTCACTTTCTAAAGGGATACAACAATTTCTACTAAAGTCGAAGTTAGTGCGACGTCACAAAAGAGGGAAGAAACCTTACAGGAATAGGTCATGTGTACAAAGCCTTGATCCAAGTGTCATACAAAGCCTTGAGCAAGTTAACTCATTGAATTTCACATGGACTGTATTAAATTTAGCTAAAAAAGGATTATAAATCGATAAATCGTTGAAGAATTTCGGAACTTTTATAATCTGTCACGGATCGATTGCTCAGAGACTGGTAATTTTATCCATTGAAACAATTCTGTTCTCAACATAAATTTGTCACAACTCTTGAAATTTTTTTTTTAATTGCTACAATTCGGTGGTGGTTGTGCATTGAATAGGATTTTTTTTTTAGAAATACAGCAATGTATTGCGTAATTCAATATTTCAAGCAATTTTCAGTTTTATTACAGAAGGGAAATATTTTTCTAATTAACACGTCGGTGGGGGGTATAGCGAAAACAGAACAAACGTATTCCAACTGAGCTTAATTTAAATTGTTCTGCTTATTATACATCATGTAACGGACATGCAGTTTAACTACGACAGGAGACAGAAATACAAACAAGGTCAGTTGCCGGAATCTAAACTGCACAGTCAAAGGCTCGCAACTCGCAAGTATGCATCATTTATATATTCTAATACGTTTTTAAGGTGTTTTTTTGCCTCTAGTTTCAAAACAATATAATGGAGGTATCAAGCAATAGACGTTGTAAATAAGTCGTCGGATTCCGGAACTTAACACTGATGGGGACATTGTCAATTTTGTAATTATCTATTCTTCATAAATCGGCTTTATAGTAGAGCAATCTGCAAATTTTATGAATCTTGATCCGAAACCCTAAAATCATTTGGCAATTATCAGATAGGCGAGGTTGATTTGTTTGCAAACTGAATTAAAATGTTCGACAATACATGGAAAATTTATGTGCATGGGAGCTATCAATACGTGTAATTTATCAAAAAAAATTTTTTACCACGTTTAATACGAGTGTATTAGTGAAATGTAAAAATTGTACTTAAATACCCAAAATTTTGCTAGGAAAGAGTGATCTGCGAGTGCTAACTCTTACAGCATCCTGTGCATCTATTTCTAAAAAATGAGTAATAAATTAAATACATTTCTCAAACAGTACAAAACATCAAAATGATGTATTCTTTCTCGATATCTGCAAACGACAGTGGCTTTAGAACAAAAAAAAAGTCATTTAGTGTAGACTAATTTTTCTGTACTTTAATATCCCTCTGTCACATCAGCGTACTGTATTTCTGGCAAATGGCCAAGAAAAGTGTGTCTAGCATATTTGTATCAACAGTGCTGACTTTTTCTTTACAGTTCTATATTGCGGGTTCAGCGAGATAGCATTTGAGTCGCGAGGTTTGGGACGAATGGATTCTTTGAATTAGAGGGAAGGCTAGAAGGTGGCATCTCAGCGTAGTTTATGGTTTCAAGTTTAGTTATGTCCCAAAGCGACAGCAGTGATTACAAGTTGATGGAACAAGCGATCACACCTGTCGCAGTCTGGGTCTCCTCCCTCTTCGTTGACAATCCCTTTAGTACAAAATGTATGATCATTTATACTCACTGGAGCCGCACTATACGGAAATGGTTAGTTGTTTTGCAAGTTTCGTATTGGCGAGTTGACACTCGGGAATATAGCAATTAAAATATCAAGGGGAATCTAGTGCTTTCATACCCAAAACACCAAATTCTTAATCACAGAAAATAAATTTGTAATTATAAGTTCATTAAAATATCAAGGTTCATCAAAAGATCAAAGTTCCGTAGGGATAATTATATCATTCGCTTCAAATTAACAATTTTGTCGACACTTTTAAGACGGGGAATAAAGAAGTGCAAAACCGTGTGGCGAGTTGACCGCAGACAATGCAGAGATTTTAAGAATACGAAAAAATTCAATTTCCGTTGGAAAAATGTGTTTCGAGTTGGTTTTATTGGTTTTCCATATTCGAATTTTTGAATATAGAATTAAAAATATGTTAAATTTGGCATCGAAAAGAAATTGGTTGGGGATTTTGAATCTCCTTTTCCTCTTGAACAATGTTTTCTGACACACGCGATTTGGTTGAGCGTTAAGGTCGAGTTCCAAACGCAAAGGCTTTCAAGAGATTTTTTAGCTGTAAATTTCAACTTCGGTCGCATTACGAGACAACCCCCAAGGCATCCCACTCTCCAAACTTTCACACCACAACGTGAAGAAATTTGTGGCCACGACAAATTTAACGTCCACCAGCTTTTGTATGCGCGACGGTGTTTGTCTGGACCGAGTTCCGAAATCGCAAACCAATTGTTAATCCGTTACTCTTTCAACGGGGCCACCACAGCCAGTCATAAAAAGTTCGACAGTCGTTTGATGTAAGCAGTTAAACAGGTTTTGGAGGAGACAATTTTCTTCCTCGAGCCGCCATTGCAGACTTGGTCCAGTGAGTATCACCGGAAAACTCGCTTGTGAAGACGTGTATTAACCGTGATGACATCCTTATTCGCGACAGTTCCACTTTTCTTCCACAGAATCACATTACCGCATTTGAGAATAAGTTCAACGGAGAATGGGGTGGATAAAGAATCGATTCAAAGCCAAATTCTGCAATTTTACCACTGCGATGGTCGTTTTGTGGGATTGTCATAAGTAAAAGATATATGTATACATAGAATTTTTTTTTTAAGGGGGACCGCTTGTCCTTCAAAAGACCTATTAACAATAGTATCACTCACAGCTAATAAATTTCCCTTTTCCAAGCTATCGATTTGGATGATTCCTTTGATATTCGCAATAATCACCTTCTCAGAAAAGGATAAAACGGTCTTTACCTTCGTTGACACAATTTGAGTACCGTCTACTGCTTAACGGTCCAGTCGCCCCTAGCGACAGGCCGGGCCAGGCAGAGAACAAGGGAAGTCATCCGCTCAAGGGAGTGCGGCCATGCCCTCGAGTAAGAGTGGGTGTGGAAATGAGGCGTTTGGCTGGAACACCCTGTGGGACCAATGAGGAAGCTTCGGCTGGAGACTGATATTTCAATCTTCTCAGGTCTTGCAACCTGAATCTACACTTGCAAGCTGTTCAGAGATTGACCAGGAGATTAGTCACCTCCATTCCGACAGGCTTGACTAGCCTTTTTTTTTAAACCCACCACTCCCAGCTCTCCAAAAATGGTTGAGCCCTTGTAGGGAAGGAAGAGTAGGCGGCTTGGCCAAACTTTGCCGGCAGTCTAAACAGACCTACTGACGTCAATCAACTGGAAGCTGGTCCTGCTCGGGATCGATTCTCAAACACGCGAGCATGTTCCCAGTAGACTGCACTTCAGGAGGATTAGTTCCTCGGTGACCCACCGATCAAAACATTCGCACGGGGTGTTGGCGTATATCAGGGCACACTAAATGTTGGTAAACGTTTTTTCTCGCAGCTCTGAACATCTGTGGAATGTACAGTTTTCAGAATAAGACGAAGAAGTTAATTAACGTCACAATGCAGCAACTCAATGGGCTATTGGCGAAGGTCCTAAATCAATATTAAAAGGAATTATCCAAGGGCTACGTTTCGTAATTTTCAACCACGGAACAAGAAAACTCGAGATGACACAACACTTCCAACATCCCCACCACGCATTTTGAGGCCATGTTAGATTGAACGTGCACCATCCCTCGTCTACACTGCGTTCTTCGGCTGGACCGAGTTTCGAACTCTCAATCCATCGGTAGCTAAATCGTTGCTCTTCCAAATGGGCTACATTTGAATCAGATGGATCATGCACCAGCCTCTTCAAAATACAAAAGTCTTTGGTTGGATAGAGTTGCAATATCGTAACCATACAAAGGACTGTTGAAACGGGTCCAACTGGGCTAAGCGGAATTTTTTTTTTCATGCGGTCGTCAAAAAGCAGCGTGTTGCTCTTCATATAGCTCATCTGGAAGGCAACAACTACGGAACCGAAACGTAGCACGCGTTTCAAACGCCCATAGGCGGGGAAGTAATTGATGTGTCGAAAGTCTCCATTATTAGTTTGCATCCTCTGGTAGAGGAAACATGCTACAGCCTCTTCAAAATACAAGAGTCTTTGGTTGGATAGAGTTGCAGTATCGTAACCATACAAAGGATTGTTGAAACGAGTCCAACTGGGCCACGCGGAATTTTTTTTTCATGCGGTCGTCAAAAGGCAGCGTGTTGCTCTTCATATAGCTCATCTGGAAGGCAACAACTACGCAACCGAAACGTAGCACGCGTTTCAAACGCCCATAGGCGGGGAAGTAATTGATGTGTCGAAAGTCTCCATTATTAGTTTGCATCCTCTGGTAGAGGAAACATGCTACAGCCTCTTCAAAATACAAGTCTTTGGTTGGATAGAGTTGCAATATCATAACCATACTAAGGATTGTTGAAACGAGTCCAACTGGGCTACGCGGAATTTTTTTTTCATGCGGTCGTCAAAAGGCAGCGTGTTGCTCTTCATATAGCTCATCTGGAAGGCAACAACTACGCAACCGAAACGTAGCACGCGTTTCAAACGCCCATAGGCAGGGAAGTAATTGATGTGTCGAAAGTCTCCATTATTAGTTTGCATAATCTGGTAGAGGAAACATGCTACAGCCTCTTCAAAATACAAGAGTCTTTGGTTGGATAGATTTGCAATATCGTAACCATACAAAGGATTGTTGAAACGAGTCCAACTAGGCTACGCGGAATTTTTTTTTCATGCGGTCGTCAAAAGGCAGCGTGTTGCTCTTCATATAGCTCATCTGGAAGGCAACAACTACGCAACCGAAACGTAGCACGCGTTTCAAACGCCCATAGGCGGGGAAGTAATTGATGTGTCGAAAGTCTCCATTATTAGTTTGCATCCTCTGGTAGAGGAAACATGCTACAGCCTCTTCAAAATACAAGTCTTTGGTTGGATAGAGTTGCAATATCGTAACCATACAAAGGATTGTTGAAACGAGTCCAACTGGGCTACGCGGAATTTTTTTTCATGCGGTCGTCAAAAGGCAGCCTGTTGCTCTTCATATAGCTCATCTGGAAGGCAACAACTACGCAACCGAAACGTAGCACGCGTTTCAAACGCCCATAGGCGGGGAAGTAATTGATGTGTCGAAAGTCTCCATTATTAGTTTGCATCCTCTGGTAGAGGAAACATGCTACAGCCTCTTCAAAATACAAGTCTTTGGTTGGATAGAGTTGCAATATCGTAACCATACAAAGGATTGTTGAAACGGGTCCAAGTTGGCTACGCGGAATTTTTTTTTCATGCGGTCGTCAAAAGGCAGCGTGTTGCTCTTCATATAGCTCATCTGGAAGGCAACAACTACGCAACCGAAACGTAGCACGCGTTTCAAACGCCCATAGGCGGGGAAGTAATTGATGTGTCGAAAGTCTCCATTATTAGTTTGCGTCCTCTGGTATAGAGGACACATGCACCAGCCTCTTCAAAATACAAGAGTCTTTGGTTGGATAGAGTTGCAATATCATAACCATACAAAGGATTGTTGAAACGAGTCCAACTGGGCTACGCGGAATTTTTTTTTTCATGCGGTCGTCAAAAGGCAGCGTGTTGCTCTTCATATAGCTCATCTGGAAGGCAACAACTACGCAACCGAAACGTAGCACGCGTTTCAAACGCCCATAGGCGGGGAAGTAATTGATGTGTTGAAAGTCTCCATTATTAGTTTGCATCCTCTGGTAGAGGAAACATGCTACAGCCTCCTCAAAATACAAGAGTCTTTGGTTGCATAGAGTTGCAATATCGTAACCATACAAAGGATTGTTGAAACGAGTCCAACTTGGCCACACTGAATTTTTTTTTTCATGCGGTCGTCAAAAGGCAGCGTGTTGCTCTTCATATAGCTCATCTGGAAGGCAACAACTACGCAACCGAAACGTAGCACGCGTTTCAAATGCCCATAGGCGGGGAAGTAATTGATGTGTCGAAAGTCTCCATTATTAGTTTGCATCCTCTGGTAGAGGAAACATGCTACAGCCTCTTCAAAATACAAGTCTTTGGTTGGATAGAGTTGCAATATCGTAACCATACAAAGGATTGTTGAAACGAGTCCAACTGGGCTACGCGGAATTTTTTTTCATGCGGTCGTCAAAAGGCAGCCTGTTGCTCTTCATATAGCTCATCTGGAAGGCAACAACTACGCAACCGAAACGTAGCACGCGTTTCAAACGCCCATAGGCGGGGAAGTAATTGATGTGTCGAAAGTCTCCATTATTAGTTTGCATCCTCTGGTAGAGGAAACATGCTACAGCCTCTTCAAAATACAAGTCTTTGGTTGGATAGAGTTGCAATATCGTAACCATACAAAGGATTGTTGAAACGGGTCCAAGTTGGCTACGCGGAATTTTTTTTTTCATGCGGTCGTCAAAAGGCAGCGTGTTGCTCTTCATATAGCTCATCTGGAAGGCAACAACTACGCAACCGAAACGTAGCACGCGTTTCAAACGCCCATAGGCGGGGAAGTAATTGATGTGTCGAAAGTCTCCATTATTAGTTTGCGTCCTCTGGTATAGAGGACACATGCACCAGCCTCTTCAAAATACAAGAGTCTTTGGTTGGATAGAGTTGCAATATCATAACCATACAAAGGATTGTTGAAACGAGTCCAACTGGGCTACGCGGAATTTTTTTTTTCATGCGGTCGTCAAAAGGCAGCGTGTTGCTCTTCATATAGCTCATCTGGAAGGCATCAACTACGCAACCGAAACGTAGCACGCGTCTCAAACGCCCATAGGCGGGGAAGTAATTGATGTGTCGAAAGTCTCCATTATTAGTTTGCATCCTCTGGTAGAGGAAACATGCTACAGCCTCTTCAAAATACAAGAGTCTTTGGTTGCATAGAGTTGCAATATCGCAACCATACAAAGGATTGTTTAAACGGGTCCAACTGGGCTACGCGGAATTTTTTTTTTCATGCGGTCGTCAAAAGGCAGCGTGTTGCTCTTCATATAGCTCATCTGGAAGGCAACAACTACGCAACCGAAACGTAGCACGCGTTTCAAACGCCCATAGGCGGGGAAGTAATTGATGTGTCGAAAGTCTCCATGATTAGTTTGCATCCTCTGGTAAAGGAAACAAGCACCAGCCTCTTCAAAATACAAGAGTCTTTGGTTGGATAGATTTGCAATATCGTAACCATACAAAGGATTGTTGAAACGAGTCCAACTGGGCTACGCGGAATTTTTTTTTTCATGCGGTCGTTAAAAGGCAGCGTGTTGCTCTTCATATAGCTCATCTGGAAGGCAACAACTACGCAACCGAAACGTAGCACGCGTTTCAAACGCCCATAGGCGGGGAAGTAATTGATGTGTCGAAAGTCTCCATTATTAGTTTGCATCCTCTGGTAAAGGAAACATGCACCAGCCTCTTCAAAATACAAGAGTCTTTGGTTGGATAGATTTGCAATATCGTAACCATACAAAGGATTGTTGAAACGAGTCCAACTGGGCTACGCGGAATTTTTTTTTTTCATGTGGTCGTTAAAAGGCAGCGTGTTGCTCTTCATATAGCTCATCTGGAAGGCAACAACTACGCAACCGAAACGTAGCACGCGTTTCAAACGCCCATAGGCGGGGAAGTAATTGATGTGTCGAAAGTCTCCATTATTAGTTTGCGTCCTTTGGTATAGAGGAAACATGCACCAGCCTCTTCAAAATACAAGAGTCTTTGGTTGCATAGAGTTGCAATATCGTAACCATACAAAGGATTGTTGAAACGGGTCCAACTGGGCTACGCGGAATTTTTTTTTTCATGCGGTCGTCAAAAGGCAGCGTGTTTTTCTTCATATAGCTCATCTGGAAGGCAACAACTACGCAACCGAAACGTAGCACGCGTTTCAAACGCCCATAGGCGGGGAAGTAATTGATGTGTCGAAAGTCTCCATTATTAGTTTGCGTCCTCTGGTATAGAGGACACATGCACCAGCCTCTTCAAAATACAAGAGTCTTTGGTTGGATAGAGTTGCAATATCGCAACCATACAAAGGATTGTTGAAACGGGTCCAACTGGGCTACGCGGAATTTTTTTTTTCATGCGGTCGTCAAAAGGCAGCGTGTTGCTCTTCATATAGCTCATCTGGAAGGCAACAACTACGCAACCGAAACGTAGCACGCGTTTCAAACGCCCATAGGCGGGGAAGTAATTGATGTGTCGAAAGTCTCCATTATTAGTTTGCGTCCTTTGGTATAGAGGAAATATGCACCAGCCTCTTCAAAATACAAGAGTCTTTGGTTGCATAGAGTTGCAATATCGTAACCATACAAAGGATTGTTGAAACGGGTCCAACTGGGCTACGCGGAATTTTTTTTTTTCATGCGGTCGTCAAAAGGCAGCGTGTTGCTCTTCATATAGCTCATCTGGAAGGCAACAACTACGCAACCGAAACGTAGCACGCGTTTCAAACGCCCATAGGCGGGGAAGTAATTGATGTGTCGAAAGTCTCCATTATTAGTTTGCATCCTCTGGTAGAGGAAACATGCTACAGCCTCTTCAAAATACAAGAGTCTTTGGTTGCATAGAGTTGCAATATCGTAACCATACAAAGGATTGTTGAAACGAGTCCAACTGG
Source organism: Metellina segmentata (assembly GCA_947359465.1). Taxonomy (NCBI): domain Eukaryota; kingdom Metazoa; phylum Arthropoda; class Arachnida; order Araneae; family Tetragnathidae; genus Metellina; species Metellina segmentata. The sequence continues at coordinate 9,576,928 of OX375876.1, read as the reverse complement.
GCCACGCGGAAGTTTTTTTTCATGCGGTCGTCAAAAGGCAGCGTGTTGCTCTTCATATAGCTCATCTGGAAGGCAACAACTACGCAACCGAAACGTAGCACGCGTTTCAAACGCCCATAGGCGGGGAAGTAATTGATGTGTCGAAAGTCTCCATTATTAGTTTGCATCCTCTGGTAAAGGAAACATGCACCAGCCTCTTCAAAATACAAGAGTCTTTGGTTGTATAGATTTGCAATATCGTAACCATACAAAGGATTGTTGAAACGAGTCCAACTGGGCTACGCGGAATTTTTTTTTTTCATGCGGTCGTCAAAAGGCAGCGTGTTGCTCTTCATATAGCTCATCTGGAAGGCAACAACTACGCAACCGAAACGTAGCACGCGTTTCAAACGCCCATAGGCGGGGAAGTAATTGATGTGTCGTAAGTGTCAATTATTAGTTTGAGTCTTCTGGTATTGAGGAAAATTTTTCATGATGGAAGCCTCGACAACTAGTGGTGATTTTGATTAAAAAAACGCTAATTATTTTTTTGCTTTATATTTTTGCTTTTGATAGTTTCACTTCTGTCACCTCTACTAATTGTAGTCGGATTCAGGTTCCCTGGAGTTGAGAAAATCTGGAGTAAATAGAATAGACGCAATTGTTCTACCGTAACGCAGAAAAGAGCCTTAACAATGTAGCAGATAACCGTTTATTTCTTAACCAGGTCTATCAAATCAACCAACCGGGCAACAGTGAGCTATCCAAATGGAGCAGCACTTCCCTCCGCACCACACTATTGAAAGCGGGCTAGCGGCCCTACAACTGCAGTGGAAAATCAGCCAATTGCTAAGTTCGTAAAGATTATAATAACCTTGATATACGAACATCTAATAACGGCAAAGGGTCTTCGATGGACAACATTTAACTCTTCAAGCGGTCATGAAGTAAAATTAGGAAAAGACGTTGAATTAGTTGATCGTTCTTGAGTTTAGGCCTCTTTTCCTCCATTCAAAAAAAAAGTATGTCATGAGGAAATGGTTTTAGTTGCCCATACAAGACCATTTTAACCTGTTCACCCAAAATGGTTGAGTGCCTTTACGGGAGGGAGTATTTTTTTATATCATACCAAATAACAATATAAAAAGTAATAGAAGCTTTATGTAAGTCACTTCAAAATAAATGAGCCATCTCATGGTTTCACGATAGAATCGATAACAAAACTGCCTTTGCATAGCGGGATTTAAAACCGTAGTTACAAAATTTGAATGAGATTTAATTTTTTTTTTAGCATTTAAACGCACGTGTCAGAAAACAAAGTCTTAAGTTTTAGTCATTTCATATAAAATAGTGTTCAATCAACCTTTTTAAACCATCTCAAAGCACATTCTTCCAGAAGGTTACGAATTCTATCGAATCCATTTTTGAAATTTTCATTGTTACAGATGTCACAAATGCGTACTTGCAGTTTGCTCGCCATCACATCTGAAGGCTGCCCTTATGCATATATAAGCATAATTTCATTTACTATTAAAGTGGTCAGTTATTGCTATCTGTATAAATAACCCGGATAGTAAATTAAATTATAAATGTTCAATGAATATTTTAGGTTAATTAAGGTGTTCGGCGTTTGGGTATGAAACAACTGGAGCCCCTTGCATAACATTGAATTGATATGCCCTGGTGTATTGTAAAACCCTGGGAATGTTGGTCAAATGCCATCTCGGCCGCATGACCAGAATTCCGAAATGGAAAGTCATTTGCAATATATCTACTACCAACCGAAGCTAGTAAATCCTCAACCAGTAGGAATCCGATATGGTGGTAAAGAGGTCAAGATATGGCAATACATTAAAAATGGGGTCTACATTCCTAATTATTGATGGTAGAGCTAAAACGAAAGGAATCAAGTTAATGAAGGAAAACATTAAAATTAAGTCTTTGGGATTATAGAAAATTCGCGACCAAGGAAGAAAAGGCATTCAATCAAATATCAAACTTTGTATTTAGACACCTCTGGTTCTAATAAAATTAAAAATTAAAACTAAGATCTATCAAACGGAAGGAATGTTATTGAAGGGTTCGAAATATGATGTAAATAATTTAAAAAATTAGAAAATATAAATGCAAGAAAACCCGTACAAATAGTAATTTCAGAACGCAAGAACATTCTTGCTGATTTCCCGAGAGAAAGATTATTTGACAATTTTTTTTTAATAAGTAAAAATACCGTAAATGTAAAGAATAAATATAAATTACCAATCCCTTGTTTCTCTGAATCCTGTCGAGTAACTGCACAAAGTACCAAATAGTATAAAAGACCTCAACAAACCCGAAATAAAAAAATCTTAGTTATTAAAATTTATAAAAATTTCACTTGAACGTTGCTTTAAAGCGTGAAATTAACATTCTTAAGAGGCATGAATTTTTAAGTTGGCAATCTTTGAGCAATCAACTGTAAAGAATCTAACATTTTCTTCTACAAATTCTATTTTAAAATAAGCAGTATTTAATCCTTTTTTGCTAAGCTATTTGCGTCACACTGCACACCACAGCAATTCTATACATATTAGATATATTTTAAATAGAGAATATACAGATGGGATTATTCAGTCGGATATTTGGTTTAAAGCTTAAGCAACTTTCTTTCAAAATAGCGCATATGTACAAAGACTGGCAACATTTTGATAGTACACAATACTTTTTATAATACTCCAGATTAAGCTATCAACTTTAAAAGTAATTTCAGTGAGTGGAAGATAATTCTCAAGACTTGTCGAAAATTGATTTTAGCTGTTCTATGAAAATAGTAGTATCTAATTTTTCCAGTTTTAAAATGAGAGTCAAAACACATCACAAGAGGTAGAAAGTTTCAAGTTTTCTCAAGTCCTTACAAATATCTCAGATTAGCCATCAGAAAATTGCCATCCGCATCTCTATATCAAAATACTTCAGAAATGTTTGAGATTTTAGTAGCTCAGAAAAACTAAGTACTTCTTAGAACACATCTCCAACTCAATAAAGTTTAATTATAATTTAACCCTTTCATAATATTTAGTTTTTAATTGATACTGCACTACAAATAAAACCAAATTAAATTGCTGGTTTATAGTTTAGATAAAATTATTTTTCTTGTTTTAATTTTTTGTAAATTATACCTTGGTGAGAAATTTTTTTTTCTATTAATCTACGTAATTTGTTTGGGTCAACTCTCCTTGGGCTACACAGGAATTTTTAATGTTGCATTCATAAAAGAGCAAATTAGATATTTTATGTATAGAATTGGTGCTGTTTCAAGCTACATGATTTCAGCATCATTTATCACCATATTTCATTTGAGAATCTGTTTTTAAATCTAATTTTTTATTTTAAACTACTTTGAAGGGCTTTAGAAGTTATTCTGCATTTGAGTAACACAAAAGGAAACAAGTTGTCAAGTAACGAAACGGTGCAAGGCGAGGAGAACAAATTTAAACCCATGCTAAGATTGCAAGATTGTAAAGACATTGTACACGGATTGCTTTTTAAACTCAGATCCTTTGGACAAAAGGCAACCAAGTCTATTTTTAAATGGATTTATTGTTCTTTAACCGTTTTGTATTAAATTAAATCTTTTCAATAAAAAATATCTGTCAATCAAAAAGTGTTGAATGCAACTCTACCTCCATTCATTCCAGACATTAAACGCTTAACTGATCTTGTTACTTTTCTACAGCTAAACATTCTATCCAGATGGGAAAATATAAACAAACTGGATTTCATCTTTAGAATGTAGAATATGTGAAACATCTAAAGAAAATAAATGTCACTGTTCAGATTTATCAGCAAGCAGGATTCGTCGCCATTAAATTTTTTTTGGAAAATTATTCGAATATCCCATTAAGAATTTTGCTTAAATGCATGAATATAGGTTCATTAACTTTTTGGCCCAGAAAATTATCTTTATTTGATACTGAATTAGTGCCTAATAAAAAACAAATAATGGTTTACGTTTTGAAATTTTTAACACTTAATTTTAACATTTGCAAAACTGGTTGTGTAAAAATATTGCATTTCAACTCTCTTATTTGATTACAGGAAAGAGCCGTTAGTCGTATTTCTAGTCATGGACAATCGGATTTTAACAAGCATAATTTTAATTTTGATCGATAAATAAAGCAGAAGTTGGAAATACAATGCATACTGTCACAAGTTTGTTTTATAAAAAGGATTTGAATCCAGAGCCTGTTGAAAAGCCAAATCACTATCTTTTTGACTACCAAGCCAAGCACATACAAAAGGACACGTCAATGACTCATTTATAATTTTGGTGGCAATTTTTTCGTTTTGATAATCCACATGCCATTTTTTTTGGTGGCACATGTGAAGAGCGAAATGTATAGCGATATTTACATTTAATAAAAAGCCTTTTGTAATATCTCAATCCACAAGTACAGCACATTTTAAACTTTTTCCACAATTATTAAAGATATATTGGAGTTCTGGAACAAGAATACAGTTTGAAAATAAAAATTAATTTCCGACTCCATTTTTATATTATTGCATCTGCAATTTAGAATTCAAAATATTTCCAAGTTCAGAAACCTTATGGCACTCAAGACTAACTTAAGGCATGGGGTTTGAGTGCATTTATAGAAAAATTAATGAACTTGAGGGTGTGCATAAAGTATTTTATTTATAAGTGGGAATGGAACATTGTTTCCACTTGATTCAAGTCACTACTCGTGTCCAGAAATCACAGGTTCGTTTTGTAACCAGCAATCACAGGACCCTCGTGACCACCAATCCCACAACGTTACCATAAGAAAGCCGACACCTAAAAATTGGTGTTGAAAGATTATAGAATTTTTAAAACGGACAGCAAGTTAAATTTTGTAATGCATAGAACATTAAGATAATCATAATTTCAATAACACGTTTCCCTTTACTTCATAGCCTTGTCTTAGGATTTTCGATTCAGCTTTTGCAATAAGTGGAAGATTTGCAGGCAAGAATTCATTTGAGATCGAATACCTTTTATAGGGTTGTAGAAGAATCACTGCACTTACAGATAGAGATAAATCCAAGATTCCTTTCTGAATGTCTCAAAGTTCCATTTTCAACATGGGGTCGATATAAGACAATGAATTTAAGTAACGTTTTAATAATAAAAATGCAATCGGTTAAATGATAACTTTTTGTTTCAGAATATACAGATAATCAATAAATTTATGGATGGTCTATATAATTTACAAATGGGGAAAAAATGAGCGTAATGAAAGAACGAAAAATCTTTTGTAGTCAAGCAGCTTAAATTTTGTTTGCATGATTTTTAAAAGGGGCAACTCGTTGAGAGCATTTATTTGTGAAAAAATTGATTTGATTAGCTTCACGAATCAAAGAAAAGATATCTCTGCTGCACAGGGAACATATTGTGGATTACTTGCTCTTTTTTACTTTTGATAAATGCTATAAATTCACAAACGCTCCGCGTATAAAATTTGAAAAGTTTGACAAATGCTTTAATAAGGTGCAATATTAACAATACACCAAAACAACTTTCACACCTAAATTGTAAATTTAAAAGATTTTTATCCAAGATGTTCAATTATTGCTTTTCTTTTATGTATTCTCTGCACAACTCTAGCAGAGTACATCTTATTTGGAGTCATCACTCTACTCTGCACCACCCGGAGAACGGAGATAACGAATTAGCCATTGGTTTGGCTGGAAAGGTCCTCTATAAGAAATAAAGAGGAGTGATGTCCCGACGGCAAATGGGAGAATCAGTTTCTCTAAGACACTCATCATGCCAAGCATCACCCACGACTTCCTGAACCACTGCCCTGATCCTCCGCTGCCATCACCACTAACCATCCAAAGCTTCTCAAAAGGACATACCTTAGTAGTATTGAACGAAACCATCTTTGATTTTGGAGCTTGGGGAAATTGATTCGGCACAAAATTGTACCGCTCTCTCTACTACCTAAAACAAATCCACCGTTCAGCTCTCATTTCTATGACCAGATGCTACGGGATGGTGTCAACAAGAGCCTTGCAAGTTCTTGCCGGTACGAGCGCAAGTGTCAAAGAGTATACGCTGTGCCCAGATTTTTCTCCCAAAAGCCAAAACTTGGGTCATATTAGTGGTGAGAGATTTACACCTCGCTCTTCAACGAAAGGAGTTTGGTGGGTATATTCACCCTGCAGATCGCATAACGATTCCCTATGGCAGTAAACTTCCACTGTGCAGAGGTTTACACCGATCGATTGGGAATCAGCGGCCAAATTGGAATGGCATTTGTTGTGAAGTAATACGGAACTATTGTTGCATAAATTCAGTTTCTCTGACAATGGAAAGATTTACCTTGTAGAGCAATCGATAAGGCACTTATTAATCGATACAGCATATATTAGTGCAAAGATAGTGTTCGACAAGCAATCAAAGTCCTCATAGATGACTGGGAACTAAAATGGAGACAAGCAAAGAAATTCAGGCATACCCATAAGTTCCTGCCAATACCCGACCTCGGAAGACAACCCCCTTGCTTCCCAACTGCTTTCATGCCGCGGTCTGTTCCCTGATCGTATTAAAAACCGACAAACCTCTCTAAATGTGGAAAAGTGGGAGATCCTCTCCATATATCCTTGAAAGCAGACTTATCGGCCAACTCCGGAATGGACTGCACTTTCTTAGGAGTCGCCGCCCCCTGGATTCAGCGTTTCCATGCTCTCACTCTTGGGCAGGCACGCGATTGAGACGATGACAACTCAATATCTTACTTTAGGGGCATCTCTCTTTATGCCAACACAGGTTAGCAAAGAGGTTAGAAATATATTCCATTACTCCAATTACTAATATATGAATCTGCCCATGTATAACGTGCTAAATACTGATCGCTGCTGGGCGACACTATCGTGACTGCCAGTGTGTACTCTGACAGGCAAAAATGCAAACTCTCCTGAAAGTTACCGACCTATTGCCTTAACAAGCATTCCATGCAAAATTATGGGAAAAATGATCCTCACCAGACTTACTTTTTATCTCACTGCCAAAAATCTTCTACCAAAAGAACAGTTTGCTTTCCGGAGAGGCCACAGTACCACCGATCAAGTTTTATACCTTGGTCAAAAAAATCAGATTCCCAAAACATCAAACTAACCAATCACACCGTAGCAGTATTCCTGGATCTCTCAAGGGCATTTGATAAAGTCTGGTGGAACTTACTCATTATAAAACATCATGGCAAATTTAAAATCAAGGGCAGCACCCTTTCCTAGATTGCCGACTTTTTAAGAGACATTTTCATGTGAAGTATAAAGAAACCCTTTCCAACTGGTATAGAACTCACCAGGGAGTCCCTCAGGGATCCGTCCTTAGCCAAACATTGTTTTTGGCTGGGTTTGAAAAGATCATTCCTGAGGAGTGTGATGTCGGAATGTTCACTGATGACATTGCGCAGTGGTGCTCTGGTTCTGATGTGAACAGTATAGAATTTTCTTAAATTCAACGTTAATTGATGTGTGGAACTTTGCGAACGACCACAAACTGATTTTTAATGTCTCAAAATCATATGTTGGATTCTTTATCACCAATAAACACTTGTACTCTTATCACCCCCAGGTTTTCTTTCAGGACCATCCCCTTTCCTATGTTAAACACCCGTAGTACTTAGGCTTTGTATTGGATAAGGAGATCACAAGTAACTAGCACATACCAAATCTAGTTAACAAGAGCCGCAAGAGACTGAATATTCTCAAGTACATCTCGTAGAGACTGGGGCGCCGATGCTAATACACTCAGGGCTACATACATAGCGCTTATCAGGCCCATCCTTGAGTATGGGTTACCAGTGTACTTCTGTGCCTCAACATCCAACCTCCTCAAATTAGAGAGTGCAATTGAGTGAAGCTCGCATTATAACGGACCCGAGAAACAGCTGCCCAAATTATTTAGTACTTTACGAGGCCAATCTTCCACCCCTTAGTTTTGTTAGAAACTCGAATTTGGTAAAATATTTCAACAAATTGAGAAGCTATGAAAATCAGAACAGAACCTCTCAATATCTATCTAACTGGAGCAATAACCAGAGACTCAAAAGGAATAGCCCATTTGGTCTGGCCGTTGAAATGATTATTTTGCAACCGGTGGAATACTCATCTCTAACACCTTGTGTTAGTCCGATTGAGGGTTTACCCGGAGTTCACTTCCACTCTGAACTTCTGTTCCACACAAACAAAAACTCAGATGTCCCTGAATACATACGACAGCTGGCTCTCGAGGTTATTAATTGTATTCCTAGTGATGGCACTTTGATATATACCGATGGCAGTAAAGACGAGTCAAATCACACCGCGAGCGGCATCTATATTGAGAAGCTCTTTATTCGACTCTCCAGACGAAACCCAGATAACTGATCGGTCTTTAGGAGCGAATTGATTGCCATTGGGGAGGGATTAAAGATCATCCTCCGCTCCAGACTCTAGCAATATATGGATTCTTACAGATAGCCGCAGCTCGATCCAACATCTACAGGACTGGAGACTGGCTAATGACCTCGTAGGCATTCAGATCCTCAATAACCTTAAAATTATTACAAAGCGTAGGGAGGTTCACTTTCAGTGGATCCCCTTCCACGTCGACGTCCCTTGCAACGAAGTTGCGGATATCTTGGCAAAAAATGGCTGTTCTGCAACGGCAACTACAGACTATGATCTTACTTTTCAAGAGATTTTCTCCATGGCGAAAAATAGTGACCGGCAGGTTTGTCTCAACCCCCCCCCCCTGCCCATCCCTCCTACGATAGGAAAAGACCAGGAGGCGTATTGGATTCCGGCAAAGACAGACAGGACCAAACGACTGTCTCAAGACTTATCAGTGGGCACCTAAGATGCATGATCTTCGATTCTGGCCACAGGGTCTTCCCAACGTGTACCAAGTGCCAACTGTTACCGGCTTCCCCCGAACGTATCCTCGATCGCTTGGGGCTCACTTTAGCGGATGTCCTCGATCGTCCACTCCTGGTGCTTGACTTTGCTAGAGTTCATGGTCTCATGGATTTGATCTAGCTGCTGCTAGATCCTGAAGGATTGGACACAACAACTCTGACATGCATCAATAAATGCAAGAGTAGGCTAAAAAGATTAAAGGAAAAGGTGAACCTAAAGTCCAGACTGGCCTGTCCGAAGGGATGTAAAGAAAGAAGGAAACTCAATGCGTGTAAGAGGGCCGTGATCCAGACAAAAGGATGGGGTTCGAGGGCAACTATATCTCAACCTAAGTAATGAGCTTCTGTGTTAACAAATGAAGAAATCGGGGTTCTCCAATATTCTGAAAGGTGGAATCTAAGAATTCTGGTTGTCCTAGCAAAATGGACTATTTGTATCTACCAACAGTACGGCCTTGGGCCTCGAGACTATGAAGTGCATGTGCCACAAAAGAGGTATGCCTAATTGTCTTGCATATCTGGTCTTGTGTATGTACCCTTCTTTCTTGGAAGAAAGAAGACAATTATTGGTCCAATAACACAAAAGTATATTCTTTTGAGAAACAAACCATGGGCAGTTGCTATATAATTTCCTTATCAATATATTCTAACTATACAACCAACTTGGTGATTTTTTTACTCTACATTCAATTTCCTCCAGCAGAGTATAGCACCACTCTGAAATGCCTAAACTAACTTTCATGCGAAATGGCTTCGAAAATATAGGAAAAGACACTGACATACAAGATTTAAAAATGGAAACTCGAACCTGTCGCCAAGTAAGGTCACTACATTGAAGCATTCAGTCACTACATGATGCTGCATTGATTCATCACAGTTGCTAGTTGTGGCTAGCAAATCTGGTTTCCTTTTCCAACCTGAAAAAGTGCAATGAGAATTTTCAAATACTAACACAATGAAATAGTTTTCAGATTGCCATCCATGTTATAATAATGAAAATGACTTAAAAAATTCATCCATTTTAAAATGTCAATAATTCCATAACATCTAATATTCAAGAAACGCCTGATATAGCACATAACCCAATTGTTGACTTCACTACTACCCAAGCCTAATATACCGCTTGAGGATAGGCTTTTTCAGAAATGTAATGGGGTGAAAGTAACCAGAAAGTGTGGTGATGCGAGTCACCATGTTTTATAAAAACTAAAATATGGACTAGAAACAGTCATGTAGATGGACCCAGTTGCCATTGCATGTTGAGGATGTCCATGATAACATCACTGTCAGCCATTTCCCTTGTAATGAAAAGGCATTGTGGAAATATGTTTCCAAGCTTCCTTCAAAGCAAACGTAGCTGGATTGATTGATGAAATGGTTTTCATGGCAAAAGAGCCATATATGGTCAGGTTGCCCTAGACACAAGACCGACATTATCAAATAACAGTCACACACAAGTTTTACAGACATTGAAGATACAAATGCACTCAGGGAGGCGTGTTGAGATTTAGAATGAGATGCTACGGGATGTTGAGATAATAGAATGTTCTCATTTTAATAGTCAACGACTTATACATTTTAATTCTTATAACTTGGCTTTAGAAGACATGGTTGGAGAGAATCCTCATCCAAATATTTTTAGCTTTTTACATGACATTGGTTTTATCCATCACATAATTTTATATAGTATCCATTCATTATGACTCTACTCATTTCACTTTATTATTACATTATATTGTTGATTTTTATCTCGTGTTTGGCATAATATGTCCCAAGAGGACTCAATGCCACAAAACCATATCCAATCCACATTTCCACACCAATGGGAGGACATTTGAGGCCATAATAAATTTAACATGCCCCTCATTTACACAACGGTCTTTGGCTGGATCGAGTTTTTGAACTCGCAACCCTCCCTAATCGTCATTCTTCCAAACAGGCTCTCATGCTCCCCTTTAAAGGACATTTAGATCAATTAAGGAATTGGAAGACAATATTTTCTTCACTTATGCTACTAGCATTCTCGTTACAATATTTAGAATTTAAGTATTGACTTCATAAGCCGCTGATTTAGTCCATTTCAATATATTCTTGCGGATTTTATTACATCGAGCGACTGATTTTGCTGACAATATGCAGTGAATAGCATGAAATGAAACTTAAGATTACATTCATTGGTTGTGTATCGATGGAATCCCTTTCAAATTCTCACATTAAACCATCCGTTTGTCAACTAAAAGGAGAAAATAGAAATTCAGTTGAGGAAGTTTAACGTGAGAATGACAGTTGCGAAAGAAAAACGACCTCCTTTATTTCGAGCACTATTCATACTAGAGATACTACACTATTCATGCTCTCAGAGGTATCATTCAATAGGGAACAAAGTCCTCTATAAATTCAAATCCAAAACAATTGCCTAAGGAGACGTCTTCATATTAAATTTTGCACAAACGTAATTTCTAATGGAACACCACTTTTGGATGCCATAATCAGATTCTGCATCGTTAAATAAGTCTAAATATGAAATTTCATGACTTTACTACCTTTATTATTCAGAGACATTGACACTAATTTTAGGATTGAATATCAGGGATCATCTCGACATAGAAAGTTGCTAATCGTAGATAGATTAATTTTAGTTAGTTACTCAAATTTCAAATTCGTACCGAGAATTATGATATTTATTATGCAAGTGCTTCCGATTTGATAATTGTATTTTTATATTTACCCTGCAAGTGCAAGCGATCCAAGAATTATAAGCGGTTTGTCATGTTATTTTTAAACTTTTAGTTGCCCCCTAAAATTGCTATAATGACGAATAATTAATGTAGCGCAAAAACTAACAATCAGCATGAGCCGAAATTTTGTATGGCTATACCAGTCCTTTTGAAACGATTCCCATCAAAATAAAAAGTTCCAATTCACAATTTTTTAAACATTTTAATTATTATTACACACTAAAAACCATTTTCAAAATAAAATGAGGTGGATTTTGTTTACAGTAACGGTACAAAATATCAGCACTATAGAAATATTTAGGAAGACATTCATAAAAGTGTAAAAAACCGATTTAACACTAGGAGCTCGTCTTTCTGTACTCGTAACTTCGAAACGGTATGACCCAATGACATGAAATTTGATACATGAAGTTTAATTTTGTTATAGATTCGAAATTGTGTCAAAATGGGGGTGCCAATGGAAATTATGAAGTTGCTGAATTTAATAATAAGACGGCCGCTTATGCAAATTTTATGCATTTGAATTGGTAGGAGACGCTAGTTCCAACCAAAACACTTGTTCTTTTGTGGCGGTGAGAAACATTTATGCCATTATAATTTCTTGGTGAATTTCGATTGCCTCAGCAAACACCACATTATTTGTATTCTTTACAATCAGAAACTCGTTTCTTGTAGACAATAAGCAAAATGGATTGCAAAGAAAAACAAAGTGGAATTTTCATTTAAAAATACTAGCTTCATTTGAATTCAGTCGGATTTTTCAATTTAATTGACATCACTTCAAGGAAATATAGATAACTAGACAAACTAAGCTTTCTCCACAGTACAAAAGCATTAAAAACGCTATCGATCATATAAATTAGTTGACGTGATACAATACTCTTTTCAAACCATTTGTTTGGAAGACTAAAGTAACTAAAATAAATCTTGGGAAAGTAAAATCAAATGTTTTCATTTTGACTGTTTGCATATTAAAGTCATTCGAAACGAAACAAGTTGAGACAAGGAATGGCGTGCAACTTGCAAGTGTACTAAACGGTTGAAATTGCATATTGCTTTTTGAAAATATGGAAGTAGAGCAATAAGATGGTTTATAATGCTCAGACATTATTCTAAAAGCGACTCTCACGTAACCAGTTCTACTGGAATGTGTGTGTTTTGTTAATCATAAAACTATTAGTTTTACTTCATAGGTGGGCTAACACCAAAATAATCAGATTAAATTTGTTCAAGTCCTTACCGGCCGTAGTCGTCCGTGTTGAAAGGTTTATCCTGAAAAATACAAAGTAAAATGGAATCAATCGTAAATCATCAATATTAAAAAGGTATAAATACATTCATTAAAATCTGTTCATTAGTCTCTCTTGGTGCAATAATCTTCACATTAAAGTGTTCAATATATTAGAACTACTTCCGACTAGATGCATTTTTCACTCTAAAAAGTAGTATTTTAAGAATAAACTTAGATTTTTAAGAGTATCAGTTACTCATATTAAACGTAAAAGATGCACATTTTTATATTTTATTGATCGATTTTATATTTTGTTATAAAACTGTACGTGATGCAAGTTTAAAAATTATTTTTTCAGTAACTAGTATCCAAAAAACTTTTAAAACCGCTACTTATTTTTGAGACAATTTTTTTGCAGATTTGTGTAATAGGTGGTGGGTTGAGTTTTTATGGCACAAAGGACATACTTGTCCATGCCGTGCTTGGCCATCACCGAATAGTATAAAGATGCTATTGTGCATTCTGCAGAATATTTGATGAAGTTCGAATTGAACTTACTTTCCCTAGGAAACCGTATTTGGCGGCGGGGGCTGATAATCCTGTTGGGCTGAAATGCAAGTAAAACATATTGTCAGTAATCACACACAACATGAATAACATTTATAACACAGCATGTCAATAGAAAATCTTCCGCAAGATCATGAAAACAAAATGGTCATCTATTTCGATGGAAGAGCAGGTCCTACATTATGGGGACAAAGTTTAACTTTATTTACAGATTCTGAAAGCTTTCATATTATTCACCATCAGTTTGGATATTGTTTTAATCTCTTACTCCATATAGCATGTTGATTTTATCCAATCTAATATTTATGCAACGAATTTGGATGTATCGTGTACAAACTCTCCATTGTGTAAGGTAAAATACTTATTGGGAATGTTTAAAACAGGTTTTGTAGTAGAATTTTTATATTTGAACTTTTTAAACAAATTTGCAATTTTCTTTATATATTTTTATGTATGCTCAAGATAAAGTAGATGTAAAGATAATTCTCACTGAGTTGAAAGGCAACAGGAATTTAAAATAGAACACGCTCCATCATAGAAATATTGTGATGTCTTATTCTTGCAAAAATGAGGAGCCGAGTAAGTGCGTATAGTTGAAAAGACAGCTTTAGCACTGTTTTAAGTGAAGGCGCCGATTGTATTACAGCATCTTTTAATTCTACATGTCGTAATACTTCAAACTGTCCGAAAAACTGGTGAATAATTACACTGTCGAGTTGATTGAATCAAGGTGAAGTTAGGTCAGACTTAATTTTTAAAGCGAAGGCAAATATAAGGGATGCTATTTACCTGGGAAAATTTTTGAATGCTTCGATTCAGTTTACATTGATTCTTTAAATGGGCAAGTGTTGCGTATGGTATGCAAGACGTTAATTAACATGATAATGAAACAGGCTAACTGTGACAGTCAGATCATTCCCATCACCACCCCCACACTCCATGCTAACACAGCATGCCAAAGCGAGGACCTTCGAGGTCACGGCAGATTCAAGATGCACAAGCCTTGTGCACACGAAGGTCTTCGGTTGGACCAGGTTACGAACTCCCAACCCTCCCGTTGATCCTCGAACTGGGTTACTGCGGCCGAATAATTGAGGGAAAGCAGCAAATAAATGATTAAGCGAGTAAATTTTTCTTCCAGTGGTGCGATGGTTGTCAACTAAAGCGTTAATGAAGAGTAGAACTCGTGCTTCAAGTCGAGTGGGAGCTGGCAACACTAAACACAAAGACTGAACACTGGAATGTACCTGAACATATCAAACAGAGCTGCAAACAGTGTACAGTAAAAACATGCGTTTGCAGAACCTTAGAGTGGCTGAACACAAATTAAAATTTAGATTTCTTATTTGGTCTATTTGACAATGACTGCCAAAATAGACAAGAGGTAGACAGATTTGCTTTAAGACATCTGGGTTCAAGACGACAAGAGTTCACATTGACAGGAGAACCAGAGGCTCTCAATCGTCACTGACCTTGAAGATACAGAGCAGGGCTGTTTAACAGAGCTTTTTGTGGTGAGGGTTATAAGTGTTCCTTAACAATTGATTATCGATAACACCTTTTCAACTACACCTGGATGGTGAAAAAACATTTCCGAGCTGCTATTTGCAAGTCACTTTTGACTGAATAGTCAGAAATTCCACGAGAAATAAACTTTTTGACTTTGATACGATTTGTCCTGTAACTAGTCATTAGCTGTCATTACTAAACATTTATTTTCCTGCCTCATTTCTTTGAATCATTTATGGGATTTTTTAATATTAAGATATCGATTTCATTGATAGCAAGCACTGTATAATGTATCAATATTAACGAAAATTAGCATTACCCTGGATGGTGACACAGCTTGTGGTATCCAATACCTAAAAATAAACAAAATATATGAAAAGTCACATCGAAATGATTATATCTGCACTTCCATTATAGTATGTCTACCCAGGTAGCACATATATGTCGGCCAATATCGAGAAAAAATATTGGCCAATATTGCCGTCGATATTGGCCAACGTAAAAATGTACCCCCCCTGGCGACGTCGCCCCAATATCGTTTTCCGACATTGGCCAACATAAAAATGCCATCGCCCCAATGTCGTTTTCCGACATTGGTCAATATAGTTTACCGACATTGATAGATATTGTTTTCCGACATTGCTCAATATCGTTTTCCGACATTGGCCAACATAAAAATGACCCCCCTCTGGCGACATCGCCCCAATGTCGTTTTACGACATTGATAGATATTGTTTTCTTGACATTCAATGTTTGTTTTTTATCATTGCTCAATATTAGCTTTTAAGATACTTTTCGATGTTTTTTTCAACATTATTCAATATCTGTTACATAATATTGGGATATTTTAATTAAATTTTCGTCTTATGGCATGTGATTGTTTATTTAGAGGGTACACAAGATTACAACCATCTTAAATTTTGTAAAATTTAAAAAATATTAATCAATAAAAAAATATTTATATAATACAATATTTTAGAACATTAAAGAGAACATATTCTTTTATATTGTTAAAAATATGTTTTTATTACAATTTGTGTAACTGTTGTATTGTATAGTACATAATAGAAAATTGTGGGCAACTTGGCTTTTTAAAACCTAAACAGGCATCCATTATCAAATCAGACATTCTAAAATCCATTTTCCCCTTTAAATTTACTCCTTGGTAGCTTGAAAAAAAATCGTAAACATAAAACACGTACAGGTACCATTTTTGTGATTTCAATTCAGAAAATAGTTTTAGAAAAATATTCCAGTCAGAAATGTTAGCTAAGCTGCTGATACCCAGGTGGCACAAGAATATCAGATGATATCGTAAAAAGATATTGTATAATATCTGCTCCGACAAAAAATGATATCATAATGACCCCCTCTTTTTATCGGATGATGTCGTTGCTCGACATAATTAAACACATTATGACATAATCCGATACAACTTTGATATATTTTCTTTGCTGTAGCTCTATAGCAGTTTATATAGTGTTCCGACATTTTTATATCGGCTTTCATTATCAATCATTTCATTTCAATTGACACTTTGTCGACATTCTTGTATCTGTTTCCTGACATAGCTCAATTCAGGAAACAGATACAAGAGAGCATTTTGTCCTTTTACTATTTCATAGCAGCCCATCTTCTGGTTTTTGTTGAGTTTTTCAAGTTGAAATTAGCTATAAAATCATCAAATTGTTTCTACACAAATTGCATTTGGCATAAAATGTTACATTAAAACAGTTGTATAATTTTAGACAAGAAAAACCGAGTAAAAAGGCTATAAAAACCAGAAGATTGGCAGTCATGCTATTTACTTACAATCAAACAAAGAAAAACACTCAGGGTGAAGGGGTTAATATATAAAATTGGAAATGTTAAAATAATGGCAATCATTAAAGACTAAAATAATTTTTATTTTCAAAGATTTGTGAATGATTCGTTATTGTCGTTGCCTTTGTGTCTTTCATCACTGTCTTTCTTTTGTTCACTGGACTTCTGTCCTTGGCAACTACAAGGCCGGAAGTGATGGTGGACTACTTCCAATGGCGGGCACTAAGGACTTGTCCTTTGGCCACTACGAGGCCGGAAGCAGCTATATTATATATAGCAGCTAATATTTTAATTTATTTTATTAAGTGCATATTTTAAATTGTTGTTCCATTTCTTTTGTAGAAATCTAATTCTATTAAAACTCATTATTGCCAATTGTATAATCTATATCTCAAACCAGTAAAATAAATACAAACATCAAACTGATGCCTGTATTACAATACAGCTTGATAAACAGTTGCATGGTATGTAATTCTAAGAACTCATTCAGATTTATATAATTTTGATTTCATCTCAAAATGGATTACTTCCCGAAACTTCTGTTAAAAATTCAATATTGTTAGAAATGTTAAATAAGAAAAAAAAAGGGCACATTGCATATTGGCAGAAAAATGAACAGTTCTTACAAATTTCATTTAAATAGAATTTTCCATAAGTTTTAAAAAAATTCACAAATCACAATTAAAATAATTTTTTTTTATTGTAAGACAGATTAAACCCTGGGAACTGTCAAACATTCCAATCAGGTACACTCTTCGAAGTCACCCCTTCGACAAGTCAGATTATTCGATGGGTGAATTCTTCGGCCATCTCAAACTGCCGCACCAGCGAACGCTTTTCCAAACAACTCTGACAGATAAAGTCATGACAACAAGTCATGAATAAGAACACAAACAGCAACCTGTGACACAACAGAAGTAGACAATTAGAACAAGTGTTACCCGATTGCTAAGCAAAGATGAGTTACAGTTAGTAATTATTCTCAACACCCTCCCTTAATAACATTAACATAAATTTTTGTCTTAGTTCAGTCTAGGTTTACGTTAAGATTTTGTAAACAAATCAGCAATTTGGTATTCAGTTGCAACATATACAATATAAATGTTTAATAATTTTACAATATCATGAGCATACTTCAATTTAATATCGAAGTGTTTTAATCTGGCACAATTATTTTCATTTAATATGGCCTTAATGACTGACTGAAGCACAAAATTTTGTCGCATGCGTATCAATACAAAAAAAAGGCTCGTTTACAGAACAAAAATAGCTGTAGAAAAGAGAAGGTGCAGTTTTTCAGTGGTGGTTTATTTTAAAATAGTACTGATCCAATAAAATTATTTTTTTCAGGTCATTTAACAAGAAATTAATAATTTTCAGTGAATTATCACAAATCAGTCAGTTCTCATCAGAATTAAAACTGGCTTTAAAAAAATATATATATATCAGCTTACTGTAAAAACTCTTGTTTTCATAAATGTCTTAATGTAATAGAAATTACTAAAATAAAATAGAACTAGCAAAAAACAAGTTGTTAACTTTTGTTGTATTTTGTACTTAAAATACAATTATCTCAAAATCAGTTTTTTGCAATTTTGCCAAAGTACTAAGGCTTTTAGATAAATGCACTTAGAGTTAAACTGTTTACATTTTTTAGGTCTTGAATAACTATTTGATAGACACAGAGAGAACTTTTTGTATGAATAGCTCAGAAAAATTTATAAAAATTAATAAACAAAAAATTTGACATTTTTATAGAAATTTAACACATAACGAGTAAAATATTTCTTTTTATGAAAACTCATAAATAAATTTTTTTTAATCTCTCGCTAGGTCTTTTGCATATACTATAACAATATTGTAAACATTTATTTCACCAAAAATATTGAAAAATGACAGATTGAATTGCAAATAAAAACAATTTTTTTTATTGATTATTGCTTTAAATATGTGCTTAATTAATGTTGTGTAGCACAAATACATCCTGCATAGCTTTAGCCAAAGCCAAAATTTCTTCCTCCAGGCAGCTTCTATTGGCTGCTCTTGAATTTGGCTCAGACAGTAATATAAATTATCACAGAATATAAAATATCTGGATGTGTTGTCATGGATAGGTACAATAATGCACCTACAAATTCCTGATTGGGTCCATGGAAAGTTTCATCTTGCACGAAACACAATGGTGTCGCTTTAGGCACTAGAGGAGTGTCGGCTGGTTTACACTGAGTCATTTTGAATTTATTTAAAATTTTCTCAACATAGGCCTTTTCCTCTAAGCAAAGTTGTTGCTGAGAAAACTTAATACATATGCCCAGAAAATCTTTCACAACTTAAGCCTGGACATTTCGAACTCATCACTTAGAAGTTGTATTACCACCATGACCACTGATTCATAGGAACCAGCAATCAGTAGGTCATCAACATACAGCACTACTAGGGGGCTCCGCCCCTGCTCGTCAACCCCTGTGTACCACTGTCACTGTTTCAGTTTTTAAAGACTTTTTAAAAATTTGCAAACACGACTATTGTTGTTGTTGTAGCCCATGGGTTGTACCCTAAATAAGATTTCATCGAGTTCACCATTCAAAACAGTCTTAACATCTAGTGCATAGATTCATTTCCCTATGGAGAACAATGACAAAAACCAGTCGTAGTGATGGCATACTGATGTTCTTTAAAAAGAAAGAAATAGCTAGTAAAATTATGTACAGTTTTGTTTTATCACTGAATATAAGCTGCAAATTTTTTTGTAAAGTTATAAATCTTAAATGATAAAAAGTTAGGACAAAAAGTATATATTTGGTACACTCAAATTTATGATTTATTAATTTTTAGAAGAAAAATTTGGTGTAAACTAATTTTTTAGAATGAATAATATTCACAATACTTCACCTTTTGAAGTTAGTTTTTTTTTAAATGAAATTAATCAAATCACACAAAACTTGAAAAGAACAAGCAGTTTTACCCATGGTCACAATTTTAAAGCTTCACATCTCAAATTTATTGATTGATTTTTTTTTAATGTTAAAAACATTTGGTATAGTCTTTATATAAAACAAAAATCAGTTAAGTTTTTAAATGTTATGTTATGCTTGAACAATATATTTAAACCTACTTTGAAAATGTCCCACTAATATTAATAATTAATGCAAACAGAACTCTGCTGACATACTAATAACTTACTTTCCAAAACAAAATAATCTATAACAATAAAAGATGAAAATAGCATTGCACAAAATCGAATGTAACTTGGGAATTTGATACAGTAACCGATGAATATTTACACATTAAAAAATAGTATACTGACAATGTAACAAACTACAAACACGGGCTAAAACTTCATCAATGGAACAAGTGAATATGTTTAATTATTCGTATTTAAATATTATTAACATTGCAAAATAATGTACAGAAATATCCTTACCTCATAGGACTTGCACTTTTAGGGATGACTGCTCTTATTCACTGCAAGATTCGGCGAAAAATCTGATGGCGGTCGGCAACCCAAACAACGAACACGTGACCAAGCATAGCTTCAGCTCAAAATTAAATATCGGCCAACATTAGATTAACATCGTTTTTTGGATATTGTTTTCACAATGTCGCCAAATATCAGTACAATATCGGGAAAAATTGCGTAATATTTAAATTATAAAAAATATGGGTAAGACAACATGGGGTCATTATTTACAGTATTACTACATGATTATAATGTTATTAAAAGCGTTATTTACAGTCTTCCTCGTTTTATAAAACTAAACGATATCTGCCAATATCGACAGATATCGTAATTCCGACATTCGACATTCACAGACATTCAAAACATTGGCCAATATTGGTAGAATGTTGGCCAATGTTGTTGTGCTACCTGGGTAGGGCACGATAAGCAAAGCTGAATAAAGAACAGGCAATGAAAACTAGTCAAAGCGATTATTTTTACTTTTTACGAAGCTATGCATATCAGGGTTAGCTATACATCGAACTAATTTTTTTCATTTCAAAACTTGTATAAAACGAATTTTAACACTATTTAACTAAACTAAATTTGTTAAATTGAGGTAAATTAATGTTCAAGCTCCAAAAGATTAAAAAATTGAAGTTAACCAGATCTTTAAATTGGTCAGATCTTGACAAAAAATACTTCATTGAAACCAATGGGAGAAACCAATTTCGCCTGCATGGCAAAAATCAAAAGTTCAGTTTTAACTTTAATATATTTCAGAGGGATCAATTCCGATGTTCCCTATCCAACAAGAAAATTTCTGCTTGTCACTTATGCCTACGTGAACTGACAAGATAATATTTCATTGTCCTATCCATTAGCTCTTCCATTAACACAGCATGTTGATTTTGTGTGCTTTAGAAACGAATTGCTCCAATAGAGCTTGCAAATTGTTAAATATTTTCTTCCTATAGGCCTGCATAACGATTCAATTTTTATTTTGTGACATCAAACACGTTTGGGGTTGCCCCTCTATCTGAATACCATCTTATAGAAAAAGAAAAATGAGTGAGGTTGGGATGACATGTTCACAATCCGTGAATTTAACATTTTAACAGCGTGCATGTAACTGCTAGTAGCGCCTTTGTAAACTTGGTCTTTTATATAATATTTACCAAACACGAGCAATGTGTAATGTGGCTAAATGCTTTCACTATGCATGCTGAAACCGATACTTCGAATATATATTTTGAATTATGCACGTAAAAAATAACTATGACATAGAATGTGATAAATTCATTTGGAAATCAGAATTGGAATAGCGTTCCAAGTTTTTAAGAGTATTTCTGCCAATAAGGTTTCGTCTCCAAGTGTGCAACTGAAGAAAAAGCTCAAATTCAACTCTTTAATTCAATTTTTACCGACATGTCCCAATCATCCAAAAAACAAATAAAACGAGTCTTCTTCAAATGAACAAGGAACAGACTCTGGTTACCACGTTACATCCCAACAGGGATCAACTTATTTTCAACTGCTATGGAACAGCTGGAAAAAATTGAAAGGTGCTTACCTAGACGGCGAGTCTACCTGATCCTCTTCACTGTCTGAAGAAACCTGCATCAGACGATCAGTCATCTGCAGAGAATAAGAGAACTCGTTTTAGAACCAATTGCTAGAACTGGGCTTTCAATGAACAAAGTGTTAGAAATAAGAATTCGATTTCAAGGTAAACTTTTTATCTCGTTCACACCTAAAGATATGGCACTGAGGGCCTTACATGGAATGATGCAGATTTCAAGTACCAATGTACCAAATAGATATAAATATGAAAAATAATGAAAAA
This sequence comes from Metellina segmentata, assembly GCA_947359465.1. Lineage (NCBI taxonomy): Eukaryota > Metazoa > Arthropoda > Arachnida > Araneae > Tetragnathidae > Metellina > Metellina segmentata. The sequence continues at coordinate 9,554,868 of OX375876.1, read as the reverse complement.
CTACTTGAATCTCCAACAAATTATGAAGCAACACTTTCTCTTGCTAAGATTACTATTAAAAACGATAGTATGCCAAAGCACTTGCAAGAAATTTCCTCTAATTTATTGCACTTCAGAAATGAATGAGGTGATGAATTAATTCCCTTTCAAGAGATGGAGAACCAGAGCCCCTCAATCGCCACTGAACTTAAAGAAACAGAGCAGGACCTATTTCCAGAGACTTTTTTGCGGTTGTGTGTGTGGGGGGGGGGTAGAAAAGTGTTTAACAAATCATTAGGTAGAGGCGAACCTTTTCATGGATTATGAATTATTGCCCCTGGATTATGAAAGAGCATTTTTGAGCTGCTATTTCTAGTCACTTTTGACTAAAGAGTCAGAAATGCCACGAGAAATAAACTTTTTGACTTTGATACGATTTGTCCTGTAACTAGTCATTAGCTGTCATCACTAAACCTTTATTTTCACGTCTCATTTCTTTGAATCCTTTATGGGATTTTTTAACAGTAAGATATCGACTTCATTGATAGCAGGCACTGTAGAATGTATCAATATTAATGAAAATTAGCATTACCCTTGATGGCGACACGGCTTGAGGTGGTATGCAACGCCTAAAAATAAACAAAATATATGAAAACGCACATCGCAATGAATATATCTGCACTTCCATTACAGAATGTCTAGGGCACAATAAGCAAAGCTGGATAAAAAAAAACAGGGTATGAAAACAATAGTTTTTAATTAACAATGCTCAAAGCGATTATTTTTGACTTTCTACGAAACTATGTATACCAGTGTTGCTATAAAGTTAATTTAACACTATTTAATAAAACTAAATTTTTTAAATTGAAGTAAATTATATTCAAGCTCCAAAAGGTTAAAACAGTTTAAGTTAGCCACATCTTTAAATTGGTCAGATCTAGACAAAAATACTTCATTGAATCCAATTGGAGGGTTAATATCATTCAAGTTTTGTATTAAAGTACATTTTAGATATATAGTAATTTTAGAGACAAGAAAAAGAGCGACATTCAAAAGGAAGAGATTCTGCGATGATAGATTGGTTTGATTGAAAAATTCTTACCTAGACGGTGGGACAACCTCATCCTCTTCATTGTCTGAGGATACCTGCATTAAGCTTAAATCATCCGTCATCTGCAGAGAATAGGATAATTCATTTTAGAACTAATTTCTATAACAAGGTCTTTCAATTAATTGAAATGAAATCAGAAAAATCAAAAATATTCAGAGCAATGGGGGAAATATCCACTTTGATGAAAAAAAAGCCATATGGCGAGGTTAAGCATTCAGACCTTTCAAATGTCCCATTTTTAGCAGCATGGTCTTTCAAATTAAATAGTGTTGATTAAATAGGGTTGCTTAGATAATATTGATTTTTATCTCTCAAATCAAAAACCTTGTAAAACAGCTAATTTTTTTTATCGTTTCTTTAAAAAATGTTTGCATTTAAGATTTTTGAAGAATACAATTTTTGTTTACTATGGTTTGAGTATTTTTCCATATTAATACATTTCGACGCCTTTGATGTTTTTGCGAGAATAATGAACCAGGATGAAATCGGCAGGTATTTTGCATTTGTATTTAAATTAACGTCGCACTGAAGCCATATAACGGTCTCAAAAAATTTCGGACCGTTTCATAATTTTGTAACTTTAGGCTGATTTATAACATGCTATAAGGTGGAATGGAATAAACACGAGTCTTAAAAGCAGGTAGCCGAGTTTTAACGCAAGCATGTAATGGTAGTAGTCTTTTCGTTTTGGAATAGATTAAGTTGCACCAAACACAAAACAAAGTCAAGTAAAAAAAATGTCGAAAAACGGGGAAAAAGAGCAAATAAAGTATAGAGTTGATAGAAAAAAAGGCTTGGCTATTTCTGGGTAGGTTGGAGGATGTGGATTTTTAAGGAGGAGGATCCAAAAGATCAAATGCGAAAAACACAAGACAATTGCATCGATTCCCTTCCAAGAGGCATTGCATCGATTCCCTTCCAAGAGGCATTGAATTGGATTTTGAAATTTTTGACACAAGGTCCCTAGCAGGTCAAGTTGAGCCAGAAAGACACATGCATGCATGGATACTAGTAAAACGTGAAGTTTAGAGGATTGAATGAGAAAATATAACATTTGAAAAATAGATTAACGAATCCTTTTGAATTTGAAGACAAAGAGATTTAAAAACCAATAGTACGTAATCCGGAAAAATCTGAAAGGGGATTTTCTCATATTCTTAAATGTTTTGAAGTAGAATTTTGAAGCTGATGTATAACGATAGAACATACAATCAAAACAGGATTTAAAGGGAAATGAATTACAGTGTTTCAATTGGAGATTCTATCAAAGAGTTTGTAATTGCTTAGAAAGGAATCGGTGCATTTCAAGGTTTGTTTTTAGTGTTACAAAGTAATGGTTGCCCTCCTTCAATTCCTAGCTCATTCTATAAACATTGCTGAATAAAATTAGATCGAGCTTAAATTGAAGTTTCTCAAACCAAAATATTTATCATAACTAATTATGAAAATTCAAGCGAATAACACTGATATGCATGAAAATAAGCATCGGCAGGAATGGTGTCGGGCTTATGTAAAATGACCTCCTGAATCCGAATATGACCCCCACTTCCCCCAGCACCCCCCCACCCCATGTTTATCACTTTCGATTTAATTTTATGGACATAAATTTGATTTGGAGTGGGGAAAGGATAATTTTAACCATAAAATTTCTTCTGAGGGGCTAGTGGTGAAAAGCTCTAAAACATTAACATTTGTAGCAGGGAGGGAGATTCATAGGGATATGTCCCCTTAAAATGTTAAAAAAAATCATTAATATAATAGTTTTTTCCATTTATTTTCTACATATTCCAGCTCCCTCTTTTCCTCCCCCAAACACGCCCAAGTAATAAAAATATTTAGCAACAATTTAGGCTAAAATCGGGTGAGGTCCCGAATCCCTCTCAAGAAAGTTTGGAAAATTCACTGTATAACACTGTGATCTCAAATACTCGCGCGTTTCGTGGTTTACGCAGGAATTTTCATGCATTAATAATTTTAAACTTGCATTGCTTTAATGACTATAGTTGTGAACTGTAATCGTTATCTTTCCTCACAACATCTTCCGATCGCAGAGTCAACTTTTCGGTATTCTAGGCAGGGATTCCGAGTTTCCAAATTGTTTAGATTATGTAAACAGTCCAAATTTTTTTTGCTCCCGTTTTTTCAAAGTGAATTATAGTACACGAGTGTAAGTTGTGATTAATACCTAGCATTGATTTACTGTTGAATTATGCCACGCGAGTGTAAAAATCATCCCGATAGCTTCTGCTATGTTTTAACTTTAAAAGCTCAACGAAAACTCGTTTCTCCGCTTCTTAAAACTGCTTATCAATTTTACTTTGATTACCAATTTGGCAATCAGGACACTGATTGGGCTCCAAAGTTTTGCTGCACTACTTGTTGCATTAACTTGACCAAATGGCTGAAAGGTACCCTTTAAATCAGTGCCATTTGCTGTGCCCATATGGTTTGGCGCGAACCTCGCTGTCATCTCACAGATTGCTACTTTTGAACGACTTCCATCGTTTGGAGCCCAATCCTTGCCCTGATCAACTTGTTAATCAAAGTAAAATTGATAAGCAGTTTTAAGAAGTGGAGAAAGGAGTTTTCGTTGCGCTTTTAAAGTTAAAACATAGCAGAAGCTATCGGGATGATTTTTACACTCGCGTGGCATAATTAAATCAATGCTCGGTATCAATCACAACTTACACTCACGTACTGCAATTCACTTTGAAAAAGCCGGAGCAAAAAAAAATTGAACCGTTTTACATAATCTAAACAATTTGGAAACACGGAATCCCCGCCTAGAATACCGAAAAGTTGACTCTGCGATCACTAAAGTTGTTATGAGGGAAGATAACGATTACAGATCATAACTCTCTATAGTGATAAAAGCAATGAAAGTTTAAACTTGTCAAAGCATGGAAATTCTTGCGCAAGCCACGAAGCTCGCGAGTTATTGAGAGCGCCACCATCGTACAGTGAATCTTCCAAACTTTCTTGCGAGGGATTCGGGACCTCTCCCCCCCCTCACTCGTTCGCTTTTAGCCAAAATTGTTGCTATATAGTTTTATTAGTTGGGGTGTTTTGAGGGAGGAAAAGGGGGGCTGAAAGCTGATATATGTAGAAAATAAATTACACAAATTACGAAAAAAACTAGAAGGATTTGTACCGATTTTTTATAATTTAAGTGTACAAATCTCCCTCCTACAAATTTTCATGTTTGAGCTTTTCACCTCTGTAGCATTTCAGAAGAAACTCAAGTTGAAATAATCATTTACCATTCCAAATCAAATTTATGTCCATAAAATTATATCGAAAAGTGATAAACATTTTTTTTGGAGTGGGGCGAGTCTTCAGAAAACAGCGGGTGATGGGGAAAACTGGAGTCATATATAAAATGACCTACTGAATTCGTATAAGAATCAGCAGGAATAGTGTCAGGGTTCGAAAAAAGAAATAGGTTTTTGCTGAGCAGTGTAATTGCATTATATTAAGCAAATAATTTGTTTCCGTTTTCCCCGATTTGTAAATTTTTAAACTAATACTTTAACGAGGGTGAATGATTTAAGATATGATTGGTAATTATTAGTTAACGTCCTACTAGAGCAACGCAACGGGCTATTGACGATGGTCCGGGATCAATCCCTTAAGGGAAAGATCAGAGGACAACACATCGTAATTTTGAAACACGGTCAGGTGACGTAGCAACACCCGAGTTGGCACTCCACTCTCCAAACTTCCACACCAACCCAAAGTGAAGACTTCCGGCCAGTACAGATTTAAGGTGCACCAACCGCCTCGACACCAGACACTTACAAACATTCGATCTAGAGGCTAACACCTTACCACTAGACCGTTTGGTCGGCTGATTTAAGTTATCGACTTGAATCATTAAATAAAATTCAAAAATAAAAAAATGCTATAACAAGGCCAAATAATAAGTTTTTAGTTTCATCTTTTAAACATTTGCTCCGCTATATTTTCTAACGCATCATACATATTGTTTAATGTTTATCATAAGTCAATACTATCGAGAAACTACCGATTACTGTCATGTCCAACGAGTGTAAACTTAAAAGCAACAAATTAGAAATGCGATTTAATTATTAAAACACATACTATTTAAATTAAATGCAAACCAGATGTTTTATTTTTTTTAAATCCTTTTTTTCAGAACCTGGTTAAAAATTTCCGTTTTTGGAGTTGGATGCCTGACAGCGACATTTATCTCTGGAAAACATTAGAGTTCTATCCAATAGATTGTATTTTATTGATACAAAATTAACCAAATCCAATAAAATAGGAAAAGATGGGCCCTCAGTGAAATGCCACGAGACATTTTCGTACTGAAAACTGAGTAGAATCCTTCGTCCCAAGCGACTAATTGCAGTTTAAGTGCTTAAAACTTAACGTGTTCACTGAATTAATTTTCAGATATTGATTCTGATGCACAAAAAACCCCAACACTTATAGCAAACTCATCCCACAAATACGAAATTTTAGCTTTAATTAAAAGCTTCATGAAATTAGCTCAAGACTATTTTTCTATTAGCCTAACCAGAGGGTAGGCTTCACACACACATGACTGGACACGTATTTTTTAAAACAAGACAAACAATAACGCGTTTTAACACGACAGTTATTACACATTTTCTTTGCTTATAAGAGCAGGGAATTCTTACCATTGCCCTCTGTAACATGATATTCTCTTCCTTCTTTTTCAAAATTTTCTCCCTTATCATGAAAGATTTCTTATCTTCCTATACAAAAATGCAAGATGAAAATAAATGTAATAAGGTGTTACAACACAAGTGTATATTAACATCCACTGAAATTGCATATAAAGACAGGTGATGCACAACAGCATTTTCAACTAAAAATGTTCAGTTGGACAGAAACTAAATTAAACTTTGAATTCCATTCAAGAGCCATTTTTGTCATAAAGGGATTGTTTGTATTCTCTTTTGCTTATGCAAATTTTCATATTGAAAACTGAGCAGAATCCTTCGTCACAAGTCGCAGTTTACAAACACAATGGGCATCAGTTTAAGAGAGTACTTAAAACTTAGCTTGTGCTCCAAGTGAATGAATTTGCAGTTCTTGATTCTGATACACAAAAATCCAACACTTAGAAGCAAACTCATCTTATGAAAATGAAAGCCAAGATTTATGAAATTAGCTTAATGAAAGCTAAACTTATTCATCCGTTAGCCTAACCAGAGGGTAGGCTCAGAGCCTGGCCCCATCTCTTAGAACAGGACAAAAACAATATAACGTATTTTAACATGATTTATTACATAATATTTTCTTTGCCTATTGGGGCAGGGAATTCTTACCTCCTCTCTCTTTTTCATCTCTTCTTCCTTTTTTTTCAGAGATTCTACCATGTTATCAACCTCGATCTTTCTAATCTCCTCTTGCTATACAAAAATACAAGATGAAAATAAATGTAATAAGGTGTTACAACAGAAGTATATATTAACATCCATTTCTTCGTTCATGCACATTTTTTATGCACAACTCTTCACAAGAAATGAACTTTTATATTGCACATTAAGTCACGGTATACACTTATGTAGAATTTTCCAAGAATGTTTTTCGTCATTTAACAAGAACATTCCCCATTACTTTCGTTGCGTAATTTTGATTTCGAGAACAAATTGTTTAGTTTCGTAATCATTTGCAACTATCTTGAAATCAATAGAATATTTGTGTTCAGTTTACGTTCCGACTCTCGGGTCAATTTCTGGAGGTCATGAAAGAATGTTTTTTACTTTTAAAAGAGCTAAGATTTTACAATCGAATACCGCAAATTAAAAAAAAAAGGATCTCTGTACGACAGCTATAAAACTGTTCTTAGTCAAAAACTCAATTATTTTCTGTTTTAGCTGCACAAGGAATAATTAGAGATCCTTCTGCCTTGAAGTGAATTTCAAACACTTTTCCCCAACCAAATTTAGTTAGCTTTCATGCTCTACCGCCATTGTTTTATTCGAGGACTACGTAGATTGGGACTTGTGTCTTAAAGTGAATTCCAAACATTCATGCCTAAAAGAATATTTAAAACCCTCCTACAAGGGCTAGAACGCAAACCACTCAGCAAGCAGACTGGTATTCTCTAATCGGGATTGGAGCCCGGTAAAGGGGGAGATCAAATCAAATTCTAAGATCTATGCAACTTTGGTGGATTTAATTTAGCATTGCTATGTTTCTTGTTAGTTTCAAGATTTAAGAGCAAGTGTAGACTATAATATTCTAAAACTAAGCCTAAAAATGTTTAAAAGAAAACATTGATCCACTAGGGATGCACTGTAGCAAGAATTACAAGCTGTAAAATGAAGGTTACACCGGGTCGGTCTAAAGAGAAGGCAACGGGTCGTAAAAGGAAGATGTAGAGCCTCATGTATATATTCGAGTGTACACCGACATGTTGTAATAATGGGAATAGTTATGTTTTATGCGTGTGTAAGTGGCAACAGTATTTCTTGTCACGTTAAGAAAAGGGCGAGATCCTGTGTGATTTGAAGCTTTTGTTGAGTATGTAATAATTGTTACTTTATCTAATCTAGATGTTAATAAATTACTCAAGTTATAATGAACTAGGGTTCTATTAATGAATAACTTGCTACATGCACTTTCCTTACAAGCGTAGTGGCAGGAATCGGCATATATGTTTTATACTAGAGACTTCACCTATTCAACTCGGAACATTGAAATTAACGACTGTAATGGTGCCAACACAGCGAAATCCAAGAGCAAAGGGTTAAATTACTATTAGTTTATTTCCTAATTGCGTGGTGCCAAGTTTTAATTGTTTTTAAAAGTTTGCAATTTCTGATAAAGGGAGAGTCGGTGCTGTTTGAGATTTGCTTTAGCGTTACAAAATCCTACGGTTGCCCTTCTTCAGTACCTAGTTTATTTAACAAACTCTCTTGAATAAATTCAGTGGAGCTTATATTACAAAAGCTCTTAATTGTTTTCAAACCAAAATCATTTTTAAATTCAATAAATTTTTCCAACTTTGCAAAACATTGTACCCTAGCAAAATCTCCTTGGGAATGGGGAACTTATTTAGATTCAAATTTGTTTGTCGAAAACAAAGTCGTTCGTAAAGCCATCAGATTGATGAAAGGGCAGGTAAATTAATTCAATTTATAAAAAAGGTTTAATAAAATCATTTATCCTCGTAAAAATATTACTGATTTGTATCATAAAATATAATTTAAATCAAATGAGGCTATCATAGCAAGAGTGACTTTATCCACCGACATACGCAGTGGAGAAATACACGATTTTCATGCTCCCAATATTTGGGTTTTTATCTACAATACGATTTGATATTGATCACAGATAAATAAATTTTCAGAATAAGTTATTTGGTAATTTTAGGAGACTTGTTTTATATTAAAGGCGGAGGTTTAAATGACCTTAAGGGATAATGAAATTTTGGGGATTTTGTGGGTCAGGCCACTTTTGCTCAGATAGGCTCAAATAATAAATACAGCATCATGATCCACGAATTTTAATTGTTTGACCTTTCAAACATTTCCCCTGGTATATTTTCTAAACCACGATTTCATTTATGTATAACACATTCAATTTAAATTAAACTTATACTAATCAAATAAACCCAATTTTGTATTTCTTAAATTATGATTTATCACTCTGGTATAAAGAAGTTTGTTTTTCGAATTGGAGGTTCGATACTATGTAAATGACATTTCTCTTTGAAAAACATTTCTTTCTTTCGAAGATGGATCAAAATTTGGATCACTCAAATACAATTCCAATCAAACAGGAAGAGATGGGCAAGATAAATGTTTATCTTGTAAACACAAAAACCTAACACGGACACTTATTACAGAAAAAATGGAAAGCTTAAATTCATTTCCTTGATTGGAATAGCCACAGGGTAGGTTCTGAATTTGAACCCATATCTTCAAACAGCAACTTTCAATGAAAGGAATAACGTAATGCAAAACAAGAAATCCTTACCTCTTTAATCCAACATCTCGCTCCAACAAGCCCCTTGTGTTCTTGGTCAAGTATGTTTTGCCACCGAGTCAGCCTCTTTTGATTTTCCTCGATCTTCCTCTTTTCCTCCTTCACTTTCTCCTCCTCGGCTTTTAGGCTTTCTTCCCTGGATGTTAATAGCCTCTCTCTAGCGGCTGACTGCTCCTCTCTCTCTTTTGTCCTCCTCGCAGTCTCCATCAACTGCCTCTTATCAGCTTCGAGCATCTGACGCTCGTCTTCAAACCTCCTCTTCTCTTCCTCCAACTTCATCCGATAATTGAGAACTTCAATCCTCATTTCCTCCAACTTCTATACGAATGCAAGAGATATTAAGACACATGCATATGAAAATCCGTTGGAACAAGAGGCATGCAGGATGCAACAACTTTTTATTTAAAAGTGTTCAGTTTGACATAGAAACGCTGAAAAGCATTTTAAGGGCATTTTTGTTGTAAAGATACGTTTGTTTTTGTTCAGTTATAAACTACTTCTTTCATGAGATGTCACAAAATTGGTTTTTTTTGTAGATTTTTTAGGCAATAAATGTGCATTTTAACAGAATTTTCTAACAATTTTTCATCATCTAACGAGAACATTCTCAGAACATCAACAGCCAGTATGCAAACCCAGTTCAACCAAGGTCTAGATTACTAACCACTCGGCTACCAAGCTGGCATTCCCAGAAGGATTTTAATCCAGAGCCGGCGAAATTGAGGCAAAATTCGGATGTCATTTTGTTGGATTTATCCTTACGACTTTGCAATTTAAATCTTTTTAAGTCTTGCGCAATCTTTAATTAGACCAGAGTTCAGTTTCGTACATTTGGCACCAAAGGGCTGCAGTAGATTCAACACTTCGGGAATATTTTGGAGTTTTATTGGTAGATAGTGTATATCCCTTGTGCCATAAGTATTTGGACACCCATGCAAATGATGATATGTTGTTCCGATATACCTCACGCCCTCCGCAGTTAAATATATTGTAGGAAACATTGGCATGAGTCGCATGCAAGATGCCACGAAACTAAGTTATCTGATTTCGAGAAAGGTGTAATCGTCGGGTATCACAAAAATGGCTGATCTTTAAGGGACATATCTAGCGAGCTGAATTACCCAAAATCGGCAGTGGTGTCTATGTGATTCGGAAGTGGAACATAAGCGTTGATTGTCGGAATGTGCCCCCGAGTCAACAGATCCACGAAACTGGGAGATAAAAACAGAAAGAGGGGGGGGGGGGTCCAGATAAATCTGGAAGAACCGCACCCAACCGATGGCCCCCCATACTCCAGGAATTTCAACAAGCATCCGGGAGTGTTGTTTCGATTAATACCATCCGTAAGGTAGCACATCTGCTTGGTTTTTACGTTCATGCAGCCGCCCATAAGCCTTTGAGCACAAAGTTCAACAGCGCTGCTCGATTAATCTATTGCAAAGAACGTCGAAAGTGAAACGTAGATCATAGGAAACTCGTTCTCTGGCCCGCCAAGTATGGGACTGGCCCGCCAAGTATGGGACTGGCCCGCCAAGTATGGGACTGGCCCGCCAAGTATGGGACTGGCCCGCCAAGTATGGGACTGGCCCGCCAAGTATGGGACTGGCCCGCCAAGTATGGGACTGGCCCGCCAAGTATGGGACTGGCCCGCCAAGTATGGGACTGGCCCGCCAAGTATGGGACTGGCCCGCCAAGTATGGGACTGGCCCGCCAAGTATGGGACTGGCCCGCCAAGTATGGGACTGGCCCGCCAAGTATGGGACTGGCCCGCCAAGTATGGGACTGGCCCGCCAAGTATGGGACTGGCCCGCCAAGTATGGGACTGGCCCGCCAAGTATGGGACTGGCCCGCCAAGTATGGGACTGGCCCGCCAAGTATGGGACTGGCCCGCCAAGTATGGGACTGGCCCGCCAAGTATGGGACTGGCCCGCCAAGTATGGGACTGGCCCGCCAAGTATGGGACTGGCCCGCCAAGTATGGGACTGGCCCGCCAAGTATGGGACTGGCCCGCCAAGTATGGGACTGGCCCGCCAAGTATGGGACTGGCCCGCCAAGTATGGGACTGGCCCGCCAAGTATGGGACTGGCCCGCCAAGTATGGGACTGGCCCGCCAAGTATGGGACTGGCCCGCCAAGTATGGGACTGGCCCGCCAAGTATGGGACTGGCCCGCCAAGTATGGGACTGGCCCGCCAAGTATGGGACTGGCCCGCCAAGTATGGGACTGGCCCGCCAAGTATGGGACTGGCCCGCCAAGTATGGGACTGGCCCGCCAAGTATGGGACTGGCCCGCCAAGTATGGGACTGGCCCGCCAAGTATGGGACTGGCCCGCCAAGTATGGGACTGGCCCGCCAAGTATGGGACTGGCCCGCCAAGTATGGGACTGGCCCGCCAAGTATGGGACTGGCCCGCCAAGTATGGGACTGGCCCGCCAAGTATGGGACTGGCCCGCCAAGTATGGGACTGGCCCGCCAAGTATGGGACTGGCCCGCCAAGTATGGGACTGGCCCGCCAAGTATGGGACTGGCCCGCCAAGTATGGGACTGGCCCGCCAAGTATGGGACTGGCCCGCCAAGTATGGGACTGGCCCGCCAAGTATGGGACTGGCCCGCCAAGTATGGGACTGGCCCGCCAAGTATGGGACTGGCCCGCCAAGTATGGGACTGGCCCGCCAAGTATGGGACTGGCCCGCCAAGTATGGGACTGGCCCGCCAAGTATGGGACTGGCCCGCCAAGTATGGGACTGGCCCGCCAAGTATGGGACTGGCCCGCCAAGTATGGGACTGGCCCGCCAAGTATGGGACTGGCCCGCCAAGTATGGGACTGGCCCGCCAAGTATGGGACTGGCCCGCCAAGTATGGGACTGGCCCGCCAAGTATGGGACTGGCCCGCCAAGTATGGGACTGGCCCGCCAAGTATGGGACTGGCCCGCCAAGTATGGGACTGGCCCGCCAAGTATGGGACTGGCCCGCCAAGTATGGGACTGGCCCGCCAAGTATGGGACTGGCCCGCCAAGTATGGGACTGGCCCGCCAAGTATGGGACTGGCCCGCCAAGTATGGGACTGGCCCGCCCCTCGATAGGGTTCAGGTCTGCAGAGCCCAGACCTGAGCCGTATCGAGAACCTCTGGGTCGAGATGGATCGCCAAAATAAGGGGTGCAAACTTCCGATATCGGTGAACGAACTTATGTCTTCCCCAAGCCGAGTGGAAGAAAATACTGCTAGCCGTCATTCAAGGGCGCGTGGAAAGCATGCCCCGGAGGGTTGAGGCTGTCATTGCCTCTTGGAGGCTTTACCAACTATTTAATATGAATAAAATTTGTTTGTTTTTTCTACCACAGGTGTCCAAATACTTATTGGTAGTTGGTGTATTTGGCAAGGCCGCACCAAACGTGGTAAAATTAATGCATGCCGTTAGTGTCGTAATACGAGGCATTCAGAACTACAGCGAACCAACACCACTTTCTGGTCAAACTCTGATAATCACACACCCGAACTCTTTTCAGTCGAATCTTTTTAGTGAATCTTTGAATCAAGTCCCTAGTTTCTTTCGTTACCGCAGAAGAAAAGCCTGGCGAGTAGGAAACGAACACACGATGAGAGAAGTTTTATCTCGATGTACATCAAAATGACCTCTTGTCCTCTCTAGTTTTGAACGCCTCATATATGAAGTAGAAGACAAGTCCAAAAATTCAAAGTAGATTTTGAATAGACTGAAAGTAAGTCAGATTAGAAAACTTAAATGTAGTTTATACAACCAATGTCAGTTATGAATAAAAACAATATTGTGTGAAAAGGATCCGTGAATGTCCCTTGGGTTAAGGCTAGATCCTCCGAAACGGTTTAGTCTACAATTATTAAATTTAGGGCATTCTGTTAAAACAGAGTGCCTTTTACGGATAAAACAGTGCTACATAATAAGCACACCGGAGCAGGCTCTCAGTGTAGTAAATATCTACGTGTAAAATATGCAAGTCCAATTCGAAGCCTAGTCAGTTTAACAGAATGATCTCTTTAAAAAATATATTGTTTTTAAGTCTCTTTAGTGATGATTCAATTAAATGAAGTTTGTTTTGAATGTGCCACATATTCTGCCCCGATGTATCCAGCTTTTTAAACGGAATCTATATAATCTAAGGCTACATTCAAGTTAAGCTGCATAGTTTCGCCTTTGGCCGCCACGTCTGCTTTCTCGTTTAACTGCATGCCCACGGATGGAACGGATTAAGATCTCAAAGTTATCTTCTAAAAGAAAAAGGAGCCTTGTGCATTCAATGCATGTGGATAAGTGATTTGTATTAATGTTTCTAGGGCATCTGTGCAGCTTTTAGAATCCAAGTATATTATGCATTTTTTAATCCTTAGATGAAGTTATATTCGCTAAGGCTAAACTTATTGCGTATGTTTCTACTGTAAAAACTGAATAGCAACCATTCAGTTGCCTGGAAATGGTTGGAGTCTAGAACGGCCAACATGATTTCCCTTCTTAGATCCGTCTGTATAAACTGTATTGTATGATAAAAACTGGGTCTGAATATAAAAGGATTGTTGATAAATGTAGGCTGGTGTACGAGACTTCGTCAGTTGGTAAAATTATGAACAAGTTATATTTCTATCAGACCAAGGTGGAGGTGCGTTGTGCGAAATACTTAAAGGTCGTCAAAATTTAAAGATGTTAAGACTTCACAAACTCTAAAATCAAATGAATGGATGAATGAACGAAGGTTTAATTTGTAGTAGCTTCCCAATTTGGGATTAGTTATATTATTAAATAGATGTGATGGATTATTTCTCATTTTTTAAAAGTATTTAACCTTTAGACTGCAGGGTCAGCTCTCCAAGTAGTATTCCATAAACTTAAAAATATTTAATTACCGTTTGCATTTTTGTTTAAATGAGGTTGGAAGGCTAGCCTCAAATCAAAAGTGATGTCAAAAATGTTAGTACGGGAATTGTAGTAACGTTTAGTAAAATTTAGGGCGAGGAATAAGCCCCGTCGTCCACTGAAATGGAGACTTTTGCCCAGAAGAGACGAAACCAATTCGATTTGCTCTCTCACTTATAAGTCTAATAACCGTATATGTAGAAATCTAGGAATATAGTTACATTAAAATAGTTATTTTTCCATCTCCTAGATAGTTAAAGATAGAGTAAAAATTTCGACGGATTTAAAATCTGCGGAAAATTTCACATTAGACGGCGATATGCCTAAAAAATGATTTTCTTTGAATAAATAATTTTTAAATTGAAACTTTTATATTTTTTTCAATACGAAAGCCTTTGCGATGAATGTCCTTTGTTTAATTCTAGAAATCAGATTTCCTTTCCAGCGCTCAAACCATTCCATAGGGAACAAACGCAAAAAAAAAAAAAAAAAAAACATTTTGACTAGCATTGTTTAGTTTTTTGTAAAATCTAAATCGTTAAAGATAGATTAAAAATGTCTACGGATTTTAAATCTGCGGAATATTTTACATCAGAAAAAACCTTACATTTGATTTTTTTTCTATAAATAATTTTTTAATTAAATTTTTATAATTTCGCATGAGATTGACTTTCTGCCGATTGGATCTCTTCGCAATTCGAATTTGGCCGAATTTGACAATGACGAGACCATCACGGCGTTGTAATTTCAGTTCATAATTTTCATAATTTGGCTTGTGAAGCAAACCAGCACCACGGGCAACGCCATGATGGCCGTTATCTAATAGGCTACAAATTCCCATTTGGTTTTGCGAACAAATCGTTTCAATCACCGGGGGTTAGCGAGTGTTCTATATATTCCAATTCTATATATTCGTAATCGAAACATTCATTTGCACTTGCATAGTAAATTTAATTCTTGTGGATCACTAAAAAATAAGTTTGAAACGGTGTTCAAATTTGAAATTCGGGTAGCTATAAGTATATAAATATACAATTAATCACGATCTACAAATAACTATTTTGAGAGATTTGCATTATTTCTAAGATTAAATAGTTCGAAATATATTACGGTAGTAAAGTCACGACATTTCATATTTAGACTAATTTAACGATCCAAAGTGATTATGGCATCAAAACATGGCGTTTCATTTGAAATTGCGTTAACTGTGCAAAATTTTATGAAGACGTCGCCTTATGCAACTTTTTAAAATTTGAATTTGTAGAGAACTTTATTTCCGATTGAATGATACCTTTGAATTTGCTCTAGCATGAATAGTGCTCGAAAAGTGAAGAAGGTGATTCGTTTTTTTCCTTGACAGTAAGGAAGTGGTCGAGTAATACCATTAATTAAAGCAATAAGAAAAACGCTAATGACCCTGAGGAACTCCTTCCTCTTGCGGGTAGTTATTGGATGAAATATTATTGATAAAGACCTTAAACGTTCTTGTCTGTAAAAATTTGAGATTACCCCGTAAGTCAATTTTATATAAATCTCACATTATTCCGTAACGCCATGTTCTGTCGTAGGTTCTCCATACAGAAACATATCGAAACTAGATGTTTTTGTGCTCACGAAAGCATCTCCAATTGAGGTTTCGAGCAATTATACGTTGTCTATAGTGTTGCGACCAAAACGAAATCCACTTCGAAAATTGAAAAGCCGTTTTTCTGATTTTAAGATTTAAATTAATCTGGAGTTTGAAAATTTTTAAGCTAATGAAAAGTAGTTTGGTTAAGTTAGTTTATTGAGATTCTTAAGGTACAAGTTCCCGAATGGGTATGTTTATGGCCCTTTTCCAGGCAGTCGGAAAGACCTGCACCTACCAATTTCTATAAAAAATCGGGAAGGAAAAGAATTTTCATGCAATGCTCTGTCAAGTGCTTTTCCCCCAGAGTCTAGTTTTTATGTGCGATACGATATCCATTCGATAAGCTTGAAATTTGTAAATGGAAAGTTTCCAGAGATTTTCCTAACATTGTCCCAAATGTGCTTCGATGAAATCCGACTGAACAGAGTTGATAATTTTTTACCAGAAAACCCCGACTGTCTCCTTGTCGTACGTGCCTTAACTTTCGTAGGTATCAATTCAATCAAGTTTGGTGTCGGATATCTGCGGAATTTACTCCAAGCTTTTCTTCGTTAGTTGATCACTCGGGAAATCACTTTAGCATGGCTTACAATGTCTCGGCATCTTTCCAGATGTTTTGGTTAGATACATTAGCCGCTTTCACGATGTTGTTAGTAATCGTCAGTATACCATCGCCAGTATTTAGTGTTTTGACCCTATCATCAGAAATACCAGCTTTCGATTGGACTAGTGTCCTGTAAATGACCAAAATAAATCGCCGAGATCGCTTAGGAAGCTACGTCATTAAAATTACAAGTTAAAATGATCGATGTTATACAGGCCTTCAACTTTAAAATTCAACATGGAAACTAAACAGGTGGATATGAAAGATCAAGTGTATAAGAATGAGTCGGCTGATGAAAACACGCGACTCGAGTCGTTCAAGAGACAGTGGGCAATTAGTTTTTCTATTTGTGATCATTTACGATTAAAATCGCCACTTTGCAGAGTGATTCATGTCCATTATAATACCCAATGATAAAATAGGCTTGCGAGAGCCGAATAAGTTGGATGTATCTTGCCCCGACTGATGCAATCGTTCGGTGGAAGATAATTGGAACATATCCTCGGCAAAAGTGAAACCACGCAAGTCAAAATTGATTTCGGGTTCCGTAAACATCTGCAGTAAAATCATCTAAATCTATCAATTCAATTTTTAGTTTGTTCCATTAGATAGCATCCTTATTACAGCATTTAGTATCCGAATTACGGTATCTAGCACATATAACATCTAGTATCTTTAATATATTATAGATTTTATATTTATGAAGAAACAAGAACTGAAAGTGAAATAAAATGAAATCTCATCATACAATTTAATAAACAAAGTAATATTTTTTAAAGTTAGAATGTAACAAACTTAGCATCAATTTTTAGGCCGAAATATTTGCATGGCACCATTTCAAAACGCACGTCGTGAAAGATTAGAAAAAAAAAGGGGGGGTAGGGTAATCGAGTAGGATAGAGTAAAAGATCGCTTGAGTGTACCGGTCGAGATTCCAGTCGGGATCGTGAAACCCGTACACACCCATAGAAGATATACCCCGAAGGGGGGGAATTTTATAGGAATGCTGCAGGGAACGATTGTTGAAGGAGTAAAATGCAAATTGCAACTGATCAATTTTAATAAGAGACTACCGTTGGTAACAAGTGGGTGTTAGCAATTATGCACTGGTACGCTTACGCAGGCTGTTGCAAGTGTGATGATAGTAATCTGCATTTCTATGGTTTATGCCGGGGTGGGCACGGATTAGGTCGAAGATCCGCCTTCCCGTATTCATAGATCGGCACCAGTTACATGTGGTATTAAATACAAATACAAATTGAATTAATATGGTTACATATTCTACACAAGTCAAGTACTATGCACACATGTAAGAAAATGTAAAAAAAAAAAGAATAAAAAATTATTTAAAAAATAAGTCAGTAAAAATGTATTAATGAAAAGAATAGTACTTAAAGATCTTGTTCTTCACTTATTCAATTTAACAAGATTCGTGAAAAGAGAAATAAAAAATAACGTATTTAAATTTTCAATGGGAGCCCCACTTAAAGAAGAGCCGCTTTTAACCATCCTTGGTCTATGCTATAGATTAAACATTTTTGAACTCAAAACATTGAAACTTGATATTGTAATGCTGCCAATACAGCGGCACCCAAATGCAAAGGGTTCAATCATTACTCATTTATTGCTCAATTGCGTGAAGAGTAGTTGTCGGTTGGGTGCACTACAGGTGGTGGGTTGAATTTCGGTCGAAATTTTTCTAGAAGGTAGGTACCGAAAAAGGGTTTTAATCGAGACAAAACATTTTGTTATTACTACACTAATAAAACAATTTCACGGAACTAAATTCAAGAAGTTTCACTAATACTATACATCCATTCGCAATCGTTAAGTTAATGCAAATTACACAATTACCTGAAGAAGTGTTGAGGCAGGATCTTGATTATCGGAGTTGGGTCTGCAATGAATAGAAAAAACGATGCAATACAGCTCTGCATGTCCATAAGACACTTTAGCTTTTGAAATCTATATAAATAATGGAGTGTTTGTACATTATTTCAAGTTTTCTACCCGTTTTCAACATTTCCGATGCAAAATCAGTCTCTTGCGTATGTGTGTCCCCAATTCACGTCCAAACTGTTTAATACATTTTCACGAAACTTGCATACTGCGAGTACATTCTGTACCGTGAGTACGCGAAACTTGCATTTATTTAGTGACCGGACTTTGTTGCTTAAGTCCTTCTTTCCGTTCAATGTTTGATCTTCTGTTTGTGTTTGTATATACACGACATGAATTTTATTCCATATATATGATTACAATGTGCTCTAATTTATCCATCATATATTAGTTTAGTGAATGCAATATCAAAATATAAAATAAAAAAGACAGCTTTGACTGTTTTACCACTTCTGCTGAAAAGAAAAATTAAAAAAAAAAGATTTTATGGAATTTCAACTCTGTGTGTGTTACTTTATTTATTTCGAGTATTATTATTTTTTTTTGTTTTTAACGAAATATAAAGGACTTCCGAATACTTGGGACAGACTAATTTTCAACGAACGGGAACGGAAACTCGTGTTGGTTGTTCACGTGCAGATACATTTTCTGTTTCTTTTCCTCGGAACTAATTTTGTATTTCGAAATGTTGTGCACTTTTATTTGCAAGTTGTAGCAAATGCCAGATCAAGAGAACAAGGAATGATTAATATCTTTAGAACAACGTTATTCGTGACAAGTTTTATTGCTTTATTTCATCGTTAACTGTTTTTTCCGTTTTAAATATCGACTATTTTAATAAATTGTTATCGTCAAACGCAACACCACTACAAAGTATTCGATTTAAAGTGGTAGACAAGTCGGAATAAATCCAATTTTAAGTGTAGTTTTGCCGTTATTGAAAAAAAAAATTTGCTACATTAAATATGAATTTATGAAGTATTAAAAAAATTATTTGTCTTATTGACAGTTTAAGGAGAATAATTTTACGAATTGAAGCTTCATTAAAGCAACTTATGTTTTAAAAGTTCATTGAAAACAATGATTTTCTTTTAATTGGTTTGCCTTTTTCAAATGGTAGAAAGTCACCTTTGTAGTTCTGTACTGATATCATTCAATTTTAAAGCAAGTTCTTTATTAGATGTGCCATTAAAGATGGCGAAATTTGACAATGCCTGATGCAAGGGTGCCTTCAAGTAAAAAAAAATACCGTTTTATTCACTAGGCCACACTCGCCATATATTAGTGATTTTTATGAATTAAGTTCTTTTCATATAAAATTGTTCAACTCAAGAAAGGGAATTCCAAATCCTCAAAATCGTGCTTGCTAGGAGTAGTAACCTGTGTCAACTTGAAACATTCACCAAGCACGAGATACACGGATAGGGATTGCAATCTGATCCGGCATCAGTTGGCCATATACCGGATCCAGCAACCATCTATCTAATTCCGTCCGGATCCGCGTGGTCCCTTAGACCCCCTTCACGGCATTTGCGCTACCGTTCTTGTTGAATGAAATTGTCGAAGTTGGAGTAGGGAATTTCGGCAGAGAGCCTAAAATGGCAACAAACTTTACTAAAAACGACCTGTGTATCTTACAAAAATAAATTCAGAATAGTGTTGATAGTTGATCGGAAATAGAGTACTGGACAGTGAAT
This sequence comes from Metellina segmentata, assembly GCA_947359465.1. Taxonomy (NCBI): domain Eukaryota; kingdom Metazoa; phylum Arthropoda; class Arachnida; order Araneae; family Tetragnathidae; genus Metellina; species Metellina segmentata. Next base: position 9,535,078 of record OX375876.1, on the reverse strand, counting down.
TTTCGGATAATATTATTGAAAGCTAACACGAAACGGATTCGGAAATGTAGGCAGACGAAGAAGACATTTCAAGTTCGTCTTCACACAAGAATATTTCTACGGAAAAAATAACTTCAGATGGGATGCCCGAGGGGGATGGGGGGACACATAATCGTACCGTTAGAACACCAAACCACAACATAGTTTTATAGTTTCCAGGGTTGAAACGTCCTGCAAAATTAGGTCCGAAAGATGAGCCTGAAGAGACATGGAATCTACTTACCTTATATAGTAATATAAAATGTATTTCATGTTAAGAATTAAATTTATCTGAATTTAAAATGTATAAATAATAATTATCTAAATATTCTTTCATTAAAATATTATATTAATCAACTTTATACGCACTTTAGTAAGCGAGGTCTGAGAAACCACTCCACACTAGCTACGAGACTGTGACATAGCAGTTAAGGGTTAGTATGCGTTTCACCCGATAATACAATCTTGATAGAGACAAGAAAACCTTAAAGGTTCCCGAGCACCGTCGGTAACGATATTTTTCATAACTGGGCTCTGATCGCTTCCAACGGTAAAAATAACAAACAATTACAAAGCTAATATTAGAAACAATCTGTACCTGCAAAATAAAAGAATTACGAAAAACTATGAAGTGGTTTTTAATTTTCTAAACACCCCATCCAAACTCTGCACATCTGCTTCAAACAAGTTCTTACACCCTTGCCCAGATCAGTGGCCATGATTGGGGTGGTTAGAACACAATAATGGCGAGGGATCGATAACGAGAGATTCGAGGACAACTCGTTTTGAGGCATGCTCAGATGATGGAATTAGAAAATCAGATTTGAGGCATGCTCAGATGATGGAATTGGGAGAAAATCAGATTTGTGGACATTACCTAGATGAAGAGAGGCTTGGAGCGCCGATTCCGAGCTGCTGAGGAGGTGGTGATGATCGTGACGATGGTGGTGGTGGTGGTGACGATGGTGATGGTGACGATGGTGGTGACGATGGTGATGGTGATGGCGATGGTGGTGATGGAGATGGTATGGTGGCAGGCTTGGTCTCCTTCCTAACCCTCTTTGTCCTTTCCAGGGACAAAAAGGTGTAGGGCTGCAAAGTCGAAGGAGCAACTTAATATAGAAGGCACTTCAAGAACGCTCGGCACAAGAAATTAAAGACGATATTAAAAGCTGCTGCCACAACCCATAAATTAACATCAACAATCATAACAGTTAGTGATAACGCAGACATTCGTTCCTATGACTTCTTACCAGTTTCCACCCACGTGACCGATGCAATCTTACCTAGGATTCTTTTAACAATAAATGTGGCTTATTGGGTCATTGCCTTGGTCATGAGGTAGGTAAGCATTTAATTAACGTCACACTGGAGCAAGACAACGGGTTATTGGTGACACGAACGAACCCGAAGGGAAATATCCCAGGACAATACCACAATTCTGAACCACGTTTAGGTGACGATGTCACACTTCACTCTCCAAACTTTCACATCATGCTTACACGAGTACATTCGAGGCAAAAAAAGATTTAACGTGCACCAGCTCCTCATGTTCACAGTGTCAGTTGGTTTGATTCCACCTCGCAACCCGCCGGTTTCTAATACGTTACACTACCAACCGGGCTACCTCAGCTCGCGTGTTATGGGGAAAACGAATCTTAAGAACCATCTGCAGAAGCTTAATCTATTCATTTTATATTTACCTCGAAATTTGGTTGGACTGGCGTGTCTTTGCCAAACTGGCTCCGTATCGAAGCCAGTTATGTGGACGATTCTATTTAGGACTGTAGGTAGATATTAAACTCGCGAAAAGTGAATAAATTCTTCAATTCGATTACTTTCGTAACTTGTTAGGCGACATGAAGGCGAGTATGAACTATGATAGCTTCGAGAGTGACGATGCATCAGAAATTCGTACAAGTATCATTTTTTTGTGTTTTGAGTGAGCGTTTGTTTAAGATCAATTTTATAATTATATTGTTATAATTATTTGACGCTTTCATTTGTACTCCTACGTGATAAATATCTTTGTTCTATTTCTGTATATATATATATATATATATATATATATATATTGGTATGATTGTAGTAAATTTAAAATTACAATTTCGTATCAAACTCGAGTGAACCGAATAAATTTGCTGCCGGTTTTTGATGTTAACCGACAACTACGTTAGGGAAGAAAATTTGCTTAAAATATTAACAGGACTGGATCCGAAGATGAAAGTTATTCCCCACTGATATAAATCTAATTGATCCAATACAGACTTCATAAGGATACCTCAGATAAAGGTACTTTTTACCCCCTCAAATTGTGGTTCAACTGTTATTCCATCAAGCACTTTTAGATATAACACCTCCGAGGTCTGCAGGAAAACGTTGCGTACATCCATTTCAGTTTCTACCCTCATTTTGTTTCCTTCAAGTACTTATAACTCGTAATTTATCATTTTATTCTAATTTTCTGTTTTCTGATTTAATAGTTTCTTGGGGAAACTTCAATAGTTCTTGTGCATCTCTTATAACTTAACTGTTAGTTTTCATCTTCGAGTTTTCCCCTCTCATGTTAATTATTGTACCCATTTTTTTTATCTGGAAAGAAAACTAAAACCATTTGTAGACAACAAAGTCGATTTTTACTAGTTATCTGGACTTTAGCCAAACCATATCGTAAATTGTTTTGCTTTTCAAAACCCATGGTCTCCTATTGAAGATATACAGCTCTGTATTAGTTCTTTCGGCACAGAACTTCTCCAGATCATAGAAACCGAGTACGGTTCTTACTGCTTCTAAAACAGTTTTATTGTCACTATTCGCTCTTACGTTTTGCTGTGGTGTGTATGGAACAGTTGATTGTTGACGCACACCTTGTTCCGTAAAGTTTACTTTTTTCCTTGTACCGATGTCTACTTTATTCGTGTAGCAAGCAACACAAACATTTTCTTCAAGCTTGTATTTCGACCATTTTAACGGTACCTTCACATATTTCCCACTTCAGATTAATTTTCCTCTTTTAGAAGTAAAAATTTCGCCTCTCCAATCGATTAAGTCTATATATATATCTGCATAAAGTAGTATACTAACTATTAAGGCTTTACTTTTGCTGCGTTTGAGTAGCAGTCGGCTGCCGTTGTCCTTTGACTACCCCATCCTGCTAGATATTTTCTTCTATTTAAAATGGGATATTGTTTGATTTCAAGAATGACGCATTAAATGTTAATACGGTAGGATCAGTCTCTTTGTCAATGAAACATCAATATCGATTACTTCTGTTTAAACAGCAGTTTCGTTTCCATGAGATTTAACTTTTACCTAGAACTTTTTCCCATGTATTTCTTGCAGCTACTGCTTTAATTACACGTTTGGTTATTTTATAGTTGTTCGATTTTTATATCCATTCAGCTGATAAAATTTAAAGGCTACAAGAGAAAATAAATATACCTGGAATTTGAGTACACACAGCACATTCCATAATTCAGCCCTAGACCATTTCCTCCCATCTAGCACTCAACAATCTCCACTCCTTCAACTTCCGTAAGTCCCCATTTCAGTTTTTACAGTCATTTTTATTTCTGTGTAAGGCATTATCTTGCATCTCCAGTGCATGTACCAAATTGCACACTGTCCAAAGTATTAGGTTTCATGTTAACTCATCATGCATCCTAACCATATTTCTTTATCGATCCTGTTCTTGGGGAGTGTTTGTTCATTACTCGAGATTGTACGTCTTGTGTCTGGCTCAGCATGACCAAATAAGACCCGTGTGCCATAAAACCAACACTCTTTGGATTTCTTATACCAAGTCTTTCTGAAGATGTCCCCATATGTTTCAAGATTAACACTATATAGATGTGTGTAGGGGGGTCATCGTGGTTAAATGGGTGTACACACTGCACTAGCAACCTTAAATTCCTCGGTTTGTATATGTCTTGTGTTAGTAAAAGTGTCATTGTGTGTATTACTTGACAATGTACGTCTTGCGACTCGTATAGAATGACAAAATGTAGCCGCCCATAGAAACACAACCCACCAGAGCCGTGTTGTTGAAATGTGGGTAATTTTCACGGGATTAATTTTTGTGTTCAAGGGATGCGATTCACATTTAATGTTTCAGAATTACATGAAAAAAAAAGAGAAACTTCAGTATTTTAAAGCAGAATTTAATTCTTTCACAGGTTACCCTTTCCTGTATTTTGTAGGTTTCACGAGTCACTCGCATGTTAAGAAACTGGCTATGTATTAGGGAAGCGACATGGATATCTATGTTTTCTAAACATCGATGTTTTATAAAAATATTAAAGTATTTAACATCGATGTATTTTAGCCGATGATCGACAAACATTGGCTCCAATAAATCGATGGTTAATACAACAATGTTTATTTAACATCGATGTTTTATTGTATAGACACTGAAGTGCCAAAAGTCACGAGATAGCATTATGCAAATATACAGATCGCAGTAGCATTGCGTATTAAATGTATAAATGGGCAGTGCATTGTCAGGACTTTCATTTGTACTCAAGTGATTCATGTGAAAAGTTTTTTTTGTGTGATTATAGCCGCACGACGGGAACAAACAGAATTTTGAACGCGAAATGCTATTTGGAGCTAGACTCATTGGGCCTTCCATTTCGGGTATTGTTAGGGAATTCAACATTCTTCGATCCAGTGTCAAGAGTGACGAGAAAATGTAATTTTAGACGTTACCTCTCACCATGGACAACGCAGTGGCCGACCGCGTCTACTTAAAAACCGACAGCGACGTCCGTGTAGAGCAGTCAGTGTTAACAGACAAGCAATACAGAGTCAAATAACAGCAACAATCAATTTGGGTCGTAGGACAAACGTGGACAGAGAACGAAATTTGGCGTTGATGAGATATGGCAACAGAAGACCGAAGTGCCTTTACTAACAACACGTCATCGGCTGGAAGGTCTCTGCTGGGCTCGTGAACATATCGATTGGACCCTAAATGACTGGAAAAACGTTGGTCAGACGATTCACGATTCCATTTGTTAAGAGCCGATTAGAGGGTTAGAGTGTGGCGCAGACCACACGAGGCCATGGACCCAAGCCATCAACAAGGCACTATGCAAGCTGGTGGTGGCTCCATAACGGCGTGGACTGGGTCCTCTGGTCAAACTGAACCAATCATTGAATGGAAATTATGTTCAGTTACTTAGACACAATTTGTAGTCATTCATGGACATCATGTCCCCAAACAACGATGGAATTTTCCAGGATGACTATGCGCCATGTCACCGGGCCAAAATCGTTCGCGTTTGAGGAACATTCTGGACAACTCCATTAAATAATTTGGCCATCTAGATGACCAGACATGAATCCCATCGGACATATGTGACACGATCGATAAGCCAAATCGCACACAAAATTGTGATCTGCAAAACTTACGAAATTATGGACGGCTGTAGAGCCAGCAAGGCCGACCATTTCTTCCGGGGACTTCCGACTTGATTCAATGCCACGTCAAGTTACTACACTTCACCGGGCAAAAGATCCATGATATTAGGAGGTATCCCATGATTTTTGGCACTTCAGTGTATATACGCATTTGTTTCAAAATTTACTAAACCTGAATCTTAAATGCTTATTTGCACATTTTCCAATGCTGCTAATAGCTTTATTGAGCTTTTGAATCGATTACATTCAATATTCGTAGTACTGCATCTTTTTTTAAGCTTAAAAAAAAATGCAAAACGCTTTACATGCATAGCAGATTGAAACAAGACACAAATGTAAACACTTCGAGAGCCTTGCAGTCAGTGAAGTTTGTTGTGCAAATTGTAACTAGTTTTTTAGCAATTGGATTGAAAGTGATCTTCGTACGGAATGGCAAAACAGGTTACCATCTAACCTGTATAGCATTTTGTTTCAAGCTATGTATTAATTTTGCTCACTTGTGTTCTCTAATAACCTAGTTTATGGAATTGGAGCAGAGAAGTGCCGCAAGTAAATAAAGATGGAAATATTTCAACAGGGTCACATTTAAAACTTTTTTTCTCAATAAATGCATGTTGTGCATTATTGCTTAAAATGGTAACGGAATTGTATTGTTTTCATTGAGATACCATTTACATTTTTAGCTACATTACATCTCTGAATCAAGGTTTTCCATCTAAATATGAAGAGGAAATGGGTTAAGTTATATGATGCCACTTAGAAACATGTGATATTCAGCAATATACGACTGCATCACGTTTGCTGTTTCATATAAGGCATCAATACTAAATTTATTTCATTTATTATTAATAAAAGATATTGGAAGGGCTACATTTAAAAACCTCACCTGCCAAGCAGTTTCGTAAGTAAGGGGTCCAATATTCAAAGCGGTGGAATATATTTAAAATGCTAGTCTTGTTTCTATTACAAAAATATGAGTGTCTTAGTCTTGTTTTCAGAGCAGTTTTACTGTATAATTACACATTTTTGTATTATTAGGCCGTTTTCATTACAACTATAAGCAAGATATACCGATTAATATCAAGTGGTTTTTATAAAAAATGTGATTTTAATTACTTAATTTTTTCTAAAGTTTAATATTTAAAATATATTAATCTGAAACAATTGAAATCAGTTTAAAAGATAATTTTAAGGCATAGTTCTACTAAACAAGTTCAATTAGGCCTAACATTTTTTTTTATCCTACATGTTAAAACAGCATTTTGGTTTGTAGAGGCAAATCTATATCCGGAAAATAACTCAAACCTCCAAAGTAAAACAAACATGCTGTAACTTCAGATATTTGATTATTTGCAATCGTTTCCTAATCGACAACCAAAGGCAACCTGTCTGACGTGTGTGTAACTAAAATAATCACTAATATCTAAACATTCACCAAAAAGCAAAACAGTTCAACAAAAATGTTTCCTGTATTGGTTTCCATCGGTTTACCAATACTTTAAGCCAATATATCAATATTAGGAAAAGACTTCCTAATATGCAGTAAAAAAAAAGTATGCAACCCTACGATTTCCCTAAAAAATATTTCAGATGAGTAATATATATACAGAAAAGTACAAAATCGTGAAATGTTCGAAAATCTAAGGGTAGAAACGAGTTTTTAGGCCTATACTACAATGCGTCCAGGTGTTGCAACTCTTTCATAAAATTCCGAAATGGAAAATTTCATTTCGCTATTTGAAGAATTTTCTAACAATTAATATATTTTTATCCCTTCTTTAGAACTGAGAAATTACCGCCTTTTATTAACCATATTCAAGTTTCAATATCATCGACATTCCGCCATAGACGCGAATCTGCATTCTGTCGTTTTTACCTTAACGCATTGCTTTAAAATTATTCGTCGTTTCACATTACGCCAAAATCACGAACTTTAAAAAATTGAATATAATCTAAACACAATATTTTAACCCACTTTCAATGCGATTAATTTTTTTATTAATGCCAAACTTATAAATTGCGTTTTCTAGAAACTGATTTTACAGATGGTCTGCATCATGACTAAAGCGCCATCAGAAAACAGCCAACTCCTAGCCCCTTGCGGAAAGTCTCCAAATTATCCAACTCAAGCTTGCGTTCTCCTACTGATCTAGTTTCTTAACGAGTTTCATTCTGCGATTTTGAACTTGCTTCGGTACGGCTAGACAAAGTTGTGTCTTGCTCCAGGAAACTCCAATTTACCTTCTTCCATAACGGATGATTCAACTTTATCATTCTTGATGCTTTCTTAACTACTAAAGTTCAGGAATTTCTAAAAATTTGTACAGTCGATTCCAATTTTTTTTTTATGATAAACACATTATGGTGTCAAACTTCTAGATCAGTTATTACTAATTTACTGATCAGGAGGATTGAGTGACCATTTGACTCTCACGAAAATTAACTTTTGAAATTCATCAAGCTATTAAACCTTTAGGCTGATTGGGTTTTAAGGGTGCAAGTGCCATATATGGCGCAGGTGAGGAAAATACTAAGCAAGAAAAGTCAAGTTATGGATATGCACACACACAAATGAGTTTTACGACCACTGAAGACAGATACACCCAGGATAGGTTACAGGAATCGAACCAATAACGTTTTAGGTAAAAACGTAAAGGAAAGATCTACCACATTATATGATAGACATTAGCATTCGGTTTACTTAAGGTGGACACCCAAAAGATCAGTGGTTCCCAGTTCAAGAACCTCTTAAAACTGAAAGGTTTTGGACCCCTGAAAAATCATTAAATTAGACGAGAAATACGTAGACATGTATAAGACCAGAGTGATGCTTATTTTCACCTTAAAAATAGGTTGTAAAACATTCAGGTTTCAAATGAAACGTCAAAACTTCCTTAGCGATTAGTGATGCCGATCAACACTGTAAAAGAGGCAAAACTAGAGTAAGGAAGTAAATTAAACACTTGATAATACCGTCAAAGGTCGTGGTGGTGGGGAAAGGACTGGTAAACAGTATTGAGAATGAAAACAGAAAATATCTCCTGGGTATACTGGGCATCCGCCATGAATATATTTTTTTAATTCTTCAGGTAAATAAATGGTTGTTGATTTGGTTTTATGGCGTCAAGTTCAGAAGAGAATAAACTGCGCCAAATGCGAGCAAAATCAGTAAAATCCATCAAAATATAAGAACATTTTACAAAGCGAGTAATTAATCAAGCACGAGAATTTTCAGGCAAGTCAAATCTGCCATTTAAAATTTTGAAGCAGAAATTTAGATGGTAGATAAAATACTTCCTATATTTAAGAAAACAAGAAAAAAAAAGTACTAAATAAAATTGAACTGAATTAAAACTTCAATATAAACTTCATTAAACAATTACAAAATTGGGTTCGATTTTTTCAACTGTTTCACCCTAAGCCACTTCGAGTCAAGTACATAACAAGTAATGATCAATTTCTACTCAAGCAATTCAAAAGTAACTACAAACAAAGTTTAAAATACAAAATTTTCTAATAGGACAAGTATAAACAAGACCAATATCCAGCTATCTGGAAGAATTTTTTCCTCCCAATGAGATACGCAAAACTAGATTTAACTTAATATGCAAACCTCCATTATTAGACTAGGAGTTTCTGTAAATGCCCTCTAACGTTACAATACAATCAAGTCTATTCTTTCACGGCCATTTTTCAAGCAGCAGCCATCATCGAATTTAACGGAGACTAGTCAAGAGAAGTTACATAGACCGAATTAAGCCTTTAACGTCCATAGTAAAGCTATCGCAAACCGAAATAAAGACGTAAGCGAAAACTAGAATATGGTATTTCGGGTCTAAGTGCACGCGAAGACAACCTAGAATACAATTTTAAAGTAAATGTAAAAAAGAAAACTTACCATTGACCTAGCCATGCTCCGTGTAACCCTAGTGACCGATGGACTTGGCACAGGGATGGTCTTCAAAGACTTTAGCGATTGCATATTAATATTTTCAACAAATTTTAGCTAACTCAATATATTCCAAAAAAGATTGGAACGCACAGAGCCTGAGCTGCTGATTATATAGGAAGAAAGTGACGTCATGGGAAGAGGTGCCTAATACCTGAGAACGCAAATTTCCAATCGAGACATTCAACGAATCAAAAATTACTTCCTGACCTTTCGGCGTTTGAAAGCGAGCCCAGTTTCGGTTGCGCAGTCGTTACCTAAAAGATCAGCACCACGAAGAGCACGTGGTTCATAATTATGTGGTAATGGTAATTTTATTAACGTCGTACTAGAGCAACACAACGGGCTATTGACGACGGTCCGGGATCAGTCCCTTAAGGGAAAGATCCGAGGACAACACCTCGTCATTTTGAACCAGGGTCAGATGACGAAGCAACACCTGAGCTGGCACCCCACTCTCCAAATTTCCACGCCAACCCAACGTGATGACTTTCAGCCACGACAGGTTTAAGGTGCATCAGCCGCCTCTACACCATACGCTTACAAACATCCATGCCCTAACCCGGATTCAAACCAGGAACCTTCCGATCCAGAGGCTAACACCTTAACCACTATACCGGTTGGTCGGCCCTAATTATGTGGCGTTATGGGATTTTTCCATTCATGTTTTGATATCGGCAGTGACTAATTGCCCGTTGTGTTGCTCCGGTGCGACATTAATTAAATACCTACCTGCCATGTCTGTGCCGACCAACCGGTATAGTGGTTAAGGTGTTAGCCTCTAGATCGGAAGGTTCCTGGTTCGAATCCGGGTGCGGGCGTGGATGTTTGTAAGCGTATGGTGTAGAGGCGGCTGGTGCACCTTAAATCTGTCGTGGCTGAAAGTCCTCATGTTGGTAGGGTGTGGAAGTTTGGAGAGTGGGGTGCCAGCTCACTTGTCGCTTCGTCATCTGACCGTGGTTCAAAATTACGAGGTGTTGTCCTCGAATCTTTCCCTTAAGGGACTGATCCTGGACCGTCGTCAATAGCCCGTTGTGTTGCTCTAGTACGACGTAAACAAAAAATTACCATTGCCATGTCTGTAGTTCTCACGTAGTACGAAATAACCGACAAACCAATCAACGCATAACAGGTGCAACAGAAACTGTTCAAATACCTTCAAACCTACCTACCTAAAAGAATGATGTCCGTGGTAGCCCAGTTCACCGTACTCTTCCAACCGGGTTACCATGGCTACGTTATCGGATGAGAAACTGGAGGGAAAGGAGTTCGAAACTCGATCCAACCAGACTTTCGCGTACTCCAAGGTTCGAAATGACGTGTGTTCCATTCGGGATTGATCCCGGACCGTCACAAATCCGATTGTGTTGCTCCAGTGTGTAATTTGTAATTTCTTAAATAACGTCGTACTAGAGCCCCCCTTAAAGGAATGAACCGAGGACAACTCCACGTAATTCAGAACCACGGTCAGATGACGAACCAACACCTGAGCTGGCACCCCACTCTCCAAACTTCCACACCCACCCAACGTGAAGACTCTACACCATACGTTTATAAACATTCATGCACTGCCCCGGATTCGAACCAGGAACCTTCCGATCTAGAGGCTAACACCTTAACCACTATACCGGTTGGTCGGCACAGACATGGCAGGTAGGTATTTAATTAATGTCGCACCGGAGCAACACAACGGGCAATTAGCGACTGTCCGATATCAAAACATGAATGGAAAAATCCCATAACGCCACATAATTATGCCCGACCAACCGGTATAGAGGTTAAGGTGTCAGCCTCTGGATCGGAAGGTTCCTGGTTCGAATCCGGGTTCGGGCATGGATGTTTGTAAGCGTATGGTGTAGAGGCGGCTGGTGCACCTTGAATCTGTCGTGGCCGAAATTCCTCACGTTGGGTTGGTGTGGAAGTTTGGAGAGTGGGGTGCCAGCTCAGGTGTTGCTTCGTCATCTGACCGTGGTTCAAAATTACGAGGTGTTGTCCTCGGATCTTTCCCTTAAGGGACTGATCCCGGACCGTCGTCAATAGCCCGTTGTGTTGCTCTAGTACGACGTTAACTAAAAATTAACATTACCTTATATAAATCTGATTGATCTAATATACAAATGTCATCAGTGTGGAATAACTGCATCCTCGGATCCAGTCCTGTTAATATTTTAAACAAATTTTTGTCCCTAACGTAGTTATCCGTCAACATGTCCGTTATCATGTCGAAAGTCCTCACGTTGGGTTGGTGTGGAAGTTTGGAGAGTGGGGTGCCAGCTCAGGTGTTGCTTCGTCATCTGACCGTGGTTCAAAATTACGAGGTGTTGTCCTCGGATCTTTCCCTTAAGGGACTGATTCCGGACCGTCGTCAATAGCCCGTTGTGTTGCTCTAGTACGACGTTAACTAAAAACTAACATTACCTTATATAAATCTGATTGATCTAATATACAAATGTCATCAGTGTGGAATAACTGCATCCTCGGATCCAGTCCTGTTAATATTTTAAACAAATTTTTGTCCCTAACGTAGTTATCCGTCAACATGTCCGTTATCATGTCGAAAGTCCTCACGTTGGGTTGGTGTGGAAGTTTGGAGAGTGGGGTGCCAGCTCAGGTGTTGCTTCGTCATCTGACCGTGGTTCAAAATTACGAGGTGTTGTCCTCGGATCTTTCCCTTAAGGGACTGATTCCGGACCGTCGTCAATAGCCCGTTGTGTTGCTCTAGTACGACGTTAACTAAAAACTAACATTACCTTATATAAATCTGATTGATCTAATATACAAATGTCATCAGTGTGGAATAACTGCATCCTCGGATCCAGTCCTGTTAATATTTTAAACAAATTTTTGTCCCTAACGTAGTTATCCGTCAACATGTCCGTTATCATGTCGAAAGTCCTCACGTTGGGTTGGTGTGGAAGTTTGGAGAGTGGGGTGCCAGCTCAGGTGTTGCTTCGTCATCTGACCGTGGTTCAAAATTACGAGGTGTTGTCCTCGGATCTTTCCCTTAAGGGACTGATCCCGGACCGTCGTCAATAGCCCGTTGTGTTGCACTAGTACGACGTTAACTAAAAATTAACATTACCTTATATAAATCTGATTGATCTAATATACAAATGTCATCAGTGTGGAATAACTGCATCCTCGGATCCAGTCCTGTTAATATTTTAAACAAATTTTTGTCCCTAACGTAGTTATCCGTCAACATGTCCGTTATCATGTCGAAAGTCCTCACGTTGGGTTGGTGTGGAAGTTTGGAGAGTGGGGTGCCAGCTCAGGTGTTGCTTCGTCATCTGACCGTGGTTCAAAATTACGAGGTGTTGTCCTCGGATCTTTCCCTTAAGGGACTGATTCCGGACCGTCGTCAATAGCCCGTTGTGTTGCTCTAGTACGACGTTAACTAAAAACTAACATTACCTTATATAAATCTGATTGATCTAATATACAAATGTCATCAGTGTGGAATAACTGCATCCTCGGATCCAGTCCTGTTAATATTTTAAACAAATTTTTGTCCCTAACGTAGTTATCCGTCAACATGTCCGTTATCATGTCGAAAGTCCTCACGTTGGGTTGGTGTGGAAGTTTGGAGAGTGGGGTGCCAGCTCAGGTGTTGCTTCGTCATCTGACCGTGGTTCAAAATTACGAGGTGTTGTCCTCGGATCTTTCCCTTAAGGGACTGATCCCGGACCGTCGTCAATAGCCCGTTGTGTTGCTCTAGTACGACGTTAACTAAAAATTAACATTACCTTATATAAATCTGATTGATCTAATATACAAATGTCATCAGTGTGGAATAACTGCATCCTCGGATCCAGTCCTGTTAATATTTTAAACAAATTTTTGTCCCTAACGTAGTTATCCGTCAACATGTCCGTTATCATGTCGAAAGTCCTCACGTTGGGTTGGTGTGGAAGTTTGGAGAGTGGGGTGCCAGCTCAGGTGTTGCTTCGTCATCTGACCGTGGTTCAAAATTACGAGGTGTTGTCCTCGGATCTTTCCCTTAAGGGACTGATTCCGGACCGTCGTCAATAGCCCGTTGTGTTGCTCTAGTACGACGTTAAGGCTACAGTGGACACTTAAAATGTCAAAAATTTACGAAATTGCAGAATTTTTTTTTTAGTTTATTTTGTTATTTTATATACTCTTCCATCAAACACAAAAAAAAAATTCCGATTTTATGCTTTTTTTGCTGAGTTATGGGGTAGTTTCGTTTTCCTCCGCCATGGCTACGCCCCTTTGTTTACGTTTTGCAGCCACATAAACACAGCTGTCAAGTCAGCGAAAATATGGATTATTTTCTTTTCTCTTCTCAAAGAGCCTCACAATTATTCAGAACAGTTTATAATTTATCAAATTTGAAATGGCAACAGTAAATTTTAACTGTATCTGTGACTGAAACCGCATATCATTATTTGTATACAAACTTACAAAGCGTTTTTTTCCCATGTGCATATAAGCAGTAGCAATCATTTTCAAAAGCTGTTGTTATCATTTTGTTGCTATGGATCTTGTTTCAAAGAGATGGAGGAAGCCAAAAGGCCGACCCAGCAAGAGAAGGAAAGCAAATGCAGAAAATAGCCAGAAACGCTATGCAAAATCAGAATGTTCTGCTAACATTGTTGAAAGGCAGGAACCAGCTCCCCAGCCTGAAGCCAACTACATAATCACTCACAAAACTGTGTTTGAGGAATTGTTGGAGAAAGTTCCCTGCAAAAGCTGTAAACAATGTTCACTTGTTGTGCATCAACACCATTCTTTGGGATATTCGGTCAAGCTGGAGCTCTTGTGTGGTACATGCGATGAGAGCTATGGTACTGTGTTTTCAAGTCCTCAAGAAGAACCAAAAAGCTCTCATGACATCAATGGCAAGTTGGTGAGTGCCTTCTTGTCCATAGGAAGAGGCCATGCTGCCTTAGAAACTTTTTCTTCTATATTAAATATGCCTGTTATGGACAAAAAAACCTTTTCTAAATGTATGCTGAACTTGTCTATTAAAAATCAAGACGTCAAACGACGAATGCTGCAAGTGTCCCGTGAAGCTGCTAGAGCAGCTCATATCAAAATGGATGGCGCACTTAGTACTAGTGTCGTAATAGATGTCAGTGTTTCTTACGACGGTACGTGGCAGAAGCGAGGGCATACTTCAAAGCTTGGATTAGGTATTGTCATTGACATAATAAGTGGCCTTGTCCTCGACTTTGAAGTACTATCCAAGTACTGTCACAATTGTGTGATGACTGCCAAGGAACTGGGAATGGGTACTCCTGAATTTTGCATTTGGAAAGAAGGGCATGTTGAAGAATGCGAAAAGAACTTCGATGGATCAAGCGGAGCTATGGAAATGCATGCTGCCCTAAATATGTGGAGGAGGTCTGTGAGCGATTGCAGTATGCGATACGTGTCGGTATTGAGTGATGGGGACTCGAAGACTTTTCAGTTCTTGAATCAGAATCAAGTCTATGGGCCTGATCTTGAAATTCAAAAGGAAGAGTGCCTGAACCATGTAGCAAAAAGGTTGGGCACATCCTTAAGAAATAAAGTCAAAGAATGGCGCATGAAAAAAGTGACGCTCGGTGGTAAAAAGAAAGGCAGCTTGACTGAAAAAAATAATAGTTAAGCTGCAAAACTTTTATCGCAAAGCAATAAGAGACAATGTGCCTGACACACAAAAAATGAAGTCTGCTATATATGCTAGTTTGTTGCATTGCTCATCTAATGACAGAAAGCCACAGCATACCAAGTGTCCTGATGGGGAAACATCATGGTGTTTCTACCGAAGGGCAATTGCCAAAGGGGAAATGCCAGAATCTCACGCTGCAATGAAGACCCACCTGACGCCACAGGTAGTGGAAAAGATTATGCCAGTTTATCAGCGACTAGCATCTGATGCTATTTTAGACAGATGTGTTGCTGGTAAGACGCAGAACATCAACGAAAACATTCATAGCTGCATTTGGAGGAAATGTCCCAAGGAAGTGTTCGTTTCACGAAGAAGGCTGGAGTTAGCAGTAACTGATGCTATTCAAAAACATAACTTGGGATATGTGAAAGCTCTTGAATCGGAGGATAATCCCTCTTTAGATTCAAGTTTTTCTCTGATTATTGCCAAAAGACGGGACCACAGGCGTAAAACGCAGAAAAATGCTGTGGTAAAAAAAACAAAACCAAAAAGAAAATCGGTGAAACCGGATGCAGCATATTGTGCTGGAGCATTTTAATTTTGGTTACATCAATCAAATTATATTAATTTTTTTGAGAATTACTTTTGTTTTACTTTTTATACATTTTTTATCGTGTATTATAACATACATACATCTTGTATTACAACATACGCACATCTTGTATTACAACACTACTCTACAATTATGACATACATGTTTTTCAATTCAATAGCAGTACTGTAAAATTTTATCATCTTCTTCTATCCTATATTAGTGTTTAATTAAATTTAATTTGTGTTCATGGTTTCTTGTAGTTATTTACTAAGAAAGTTAAAGACTTTCAATTTACGTAAAGTTTTTTACCATCCATATGCGTTATGTGAATTACAATTATGTGCTTAAAAACTGCATTATAAAGAATGCATGAACTATATTTGTGTTATGCTAGAGTTCTAGAGCTAAATATATTCCTAAAAATTATTTATACTCTTTTGAAATGAAAAAAGTTGTTTTTCTTCAAATCAAAAAATTGCTTCGAACTAAAATTTCAAAATGCTCCGGACGTCTCAATTTTCATCCTATAACTACAAGACTCTCCATATTTTCTCCTGTTATAAGTATTAAAAGATTTTGGGATGCACATATATAATAATAATTGTGTGAAGAGAAAAATTTAACTTTTTAACTAAAAATGTCATTTTCTTTCTTAAAAATTCCTTTTAAGAGCACATTTTAATTTATTACTAATAAACTATCATATTAAACATGACATTGCTTCCCAAAATTTTTTAAATAGTGTCTTAAGATAAGAAATCAAAAAAAAATCAAAGATATTGAAAAAATTGGAACGCCCGGAGCATTTTGAACTTTTGTTAAATTGTTTTTTAAATTTCAAATATTTTAAAAATTAATAAATTTTTTTACACCAAATTTTTTTTTCAGGTTTAGTTTGACAATATATATTATCAGACAAAATTTTGAGCTTTTTTATTTAAAATTAAGAAAAAATATTTTTAGTGTCCACTGTAGCCTTAACTAAAAACTAACATTACCTTATATAAATCTGATTGATCTAATATACAAATGTCATCAGTGTGGAATAACTGCATCCTCGGATCCAGTCCTGTTAATATTTTAAACAAATTTTTGTCCCTAACGTAGTTATCCGTCAACATGTCCGTTATCATGTCGAAAGTCCTCACGTTGGGTTGGTGTGGAAGTTTGGAGAGTGGGGTGCCATCTCAGGTGTTGCCTCGTCATCTCACCGTGGTTCAAAATTTCGTGGTGTTGTCCTTGGATCTTTCCCACTGAGAATTATCCCGGACCGTCGTCAATCGCCCGTTGTGTTGCTCCAGTGCGACTTAAGTTAAAAAATACCTACCTCCTCTCTTCTGTGTCATTAAACCTTCCTCGTGTGTTTGTCTATTACTTCACGACGGTTTACATCACGCACCAGACGAAGGTACGTGTACTAAGTCAACCATCAGCCTGCTTGTTCATTGTAGGAACTGAGTTTTTCAACAGACTCTCTATCTCATTCTCACTCTCTATCCCTCTCTATCCGTCTCTCACTCTCACTCTATATCTAACTCACTCTCCATCACTCCCACTCTCTTTTTCTCTCACTTATTCTCACTCTCCCTTAATCTCTCCCAATCACTCTCTATCACTATCACTCTCTATCACTATCACTCTCATTCTCACTCACTCTCACTCTCTCTCACTCACTCTCTCTCACTTTATATCACTCTCTCTAACTCACTCTCTATCACTCCCACTCTCATTCACTCTCTCTTTCTCTCTGACTTATTCTCACTCTCCCTTAATCTCTCCCACTCTCTCTCTCAATCACTCTCTATCACTATCACTCTCATTCTCACTCACTCTCTTTCACTCTCACTCTCATTCTCACTCACTCTCTTTCACTCTCATTCTCACTCTCTCTCACTCACTCTAACTCACTCTCTATCACTCCCACTCTCATTCACTCTCTCTTTCGCTCTCACTTATTCTCACTCTCTCTTAATCTCTCCCACTCTCTCTCAATCACTCTCTATCACTATCACTCTCATTCTCACCCACTCTCTTTCACTCTCACTCTCATTCTCACTCTCTCTCACTCTATATCACTCTATCTAACTCACTCTCTATCACTCCCACTCTCATTCACTCTCTCTTTCTCTCTCACTCTCCCTTAATCTCTCCCACTCTCTCTCAATCACTCTCTATCACTATCACTCTCATTCTCACTCACTCTCTTTCACTCTCATTCTCACTCTCTCTCTCTCACTCTATATCACTCTATTTAACTCACTTTCTATCACTCCCACTCTCATTCACTCTCTCTTTCTCTCTCACTTATTCTCACTCTCCCTTAATCTCTCCCACTCTCTCTCAATCACTCTCTATCACTAACACTCTCATTCTCACTCACTCTCTTTCACTCTCACTCTCTCTCACTCTATATTACTCTATCTAACTCACTCTCTATCACTCCCACTCTCATTCACTCTCTCTTTCTCTCTCACTCTCCCTTAATCTCTCCCACTCTCTCTCAATCACTCTCTATCACTATCACTCTCATTCTCACTCACTCTCTTTCACTCTCTCTCATTCTCACTCACTCTCTTTCACTCTCACTGTCATTCTCACTCTCTCTCACTCTATAACACTCTATCTAACTCACTCTCTATCACTCCCACTCTCATTCACTCTCTCTTTCTCTCTCACTTATTCTCACTCTCCCTTAATCTCTCCCACTCTCAATCACTCTCTATCACTATCACTCTCATTCTCACTCACTCTCACTCTCTCTCACTTTATATCACTCTATCTAACTCACTCTCTATCACTACCACTCTCATTCACTCTCTCTTTCTCTCTCACTTATTCTCACTCTCCCTTAATCTCTCCCACTCTCAATCACTCTCTATCACTATCACTCTCTATCACTATCACTCTCATTCTCACTCACTCTCACTCTCTCTCACTCACTCTCTCTCACTTTATATCACTCTCTCTAACTCACTCTCTATCACTCCCACTCTCATTCACTCTCTCTTTCTCTCTCACTTATTCTCACTCTCCCTTAATCTCTCCCACTCTCTCTCAATCACTCTCTATCACTCTCATTCTCACTCACTCTCATTCACTCTCACTCTCATTCTCACTCTATATCATTCTATCTAACTCACTCTCTATCACTCCCACTCTCATTCACTCTCTCTTTCTCTCTCACGTATTCTCACTCTCCCTTAATCTCTCCCACTCTCTCTCTCTCTCAATCACTCTCTATCACTATAACTAAAAACTAACATTACCTTATATAAATCTGATTGATCTAATATACAAATGTCATCAGTGTGGAATAACTGCATCCTCGGATCCAGTCCTGTTAATATTTTAAACAAATTTTTGTCCCTAACGTAGTTATCCGTCAACATGTCCGTTATCATGTCGAAAGTCCTCACGTTGGGTTGGTGTGGAAGTTTGGAGAGTGGGGTGCCATCTCAGGTGTTGCCTCGTCATCTCACCGTGGTTCAAAATTTCGTGGTGTTGTCCTTGGATCTTTCCCACTGGGAATTATCCCGGACCGTCGTCAATCGCCCGTTGTGTTGCTCCAGTGCGACTTAAGTTAAAAAATACCTACCTCCTCTCTTCTGTGTCATTAAACCTTCCTCGTGTTTTGGCCAATACTTCACGACGGTTTACATCACGCACCAGACGAAGGTACGTGTACTAAGTCAACCATCAGCCTGCTTGTTCATTGTAGGAACTGAGATTTTCAACAGACTCTCTATCTCATTCTCACTCTCTATCCCTCTCTATCCGTCTCTCACTCTCACTCTATATCTAACTCACTCTCCATCACTCCCACTCTCTTTTTCTCTCACTTATTCTCACTCTCCCTTAATCTCTCCCAATCACTCTCTATCACTATCACTCTCTATCACTATCACTCTCATTCTCACTCACTCTCACTCTCTCTCACTCACTCTCTCTCACTTTATATCACTCTCTCTAACTCACTCTCTATCACTCCCACTCTCATTCACTCTCTCTTTCTCTCTCACTTATTCTCACTCTCCCTTAATCTCTCCCACTCTCTCTCTCAATCACTCTCTATCACTATCACTCTCATTCTCACTCACTCTCTTTCACTCTCACTCTCTCTCACTCACTCTATCTCACTCACTATCACGCTATCTCACTCACTCTCACTCTCATTCTCTCTCTCACTCTCTCTAATCTTGACCAGGGCATAGTTATTCGTAGTGGTTTGGTGTCCACTTTAAGCCTTAGGACCCAGTCAATTTGTCTTTATTTGACGAAACGGGGCTGTAGCAAGGCACCCCCTTCAATTAACAAAACCTGGACTCCGGATTGTAGGATGTTCAGTTCGATACTTGAAACTTACCATGGGTGTCTTTCTCTTTTCAAGTTTAATTAAAGTTATGTAGTTGAGATTACGTCACACCGGGACAGCACAACGAGTTGTTGGCAACGGTCTTGGATCAGTCCCGAAGATACGGTTCCGAGGACAACACCTGTTCATTCTAAACTGCTGAGACAGCAACTGAACGGGCACCAAATTCTATGAACGTGATTGAAATTGACATGACGCATCCCGCACATGACAATCATTGGTTGGATCGAGTCTTCAACTGACAGCCCTTCAATTTGCAAATCCGCTTCTCTATCATCCAGGCTACCGTGTCAGTTCAATTGTGTGCATGGACATTAGAGCATCACGACGGTGCCAACCCATTGGGGTCGCTGACTTATAGATCGGTACGGATGTACAATGGGTCGGGCAAAGACAAGAAACATCACTACGAATGCGGGATATACAAACGGATATATACTTCAGATCAAACACGCATGTCCGATTATACGCAGAACGGTTTTAGTCACTTTGTTTAAATCCGAAAACTAAAGTAATCGACAGTTGAAAATAGTTTTGCATCTGAAGTATATGAGACTGGGATCAACGTATTTTTTGTCTCCAATCCATTCAGGGAACATCCAGGTAAGTGTTTCCAAATCATAATTTATTTTATATGACTTAAAAGTACATTCAATACTAAAGGTAGTAGGTATGTTTGTTCTACTAGCAACTCGTTTTGAAGAGTAGCTCCTCATTTCACCTGGTGGGTGGTAATAGGAACAGAGGTAGGCGATATTAGGAAGTCACTCTTGAAAATTCTCTGGGGAAACTTTTTGAACTTTTACTAGTTAACTTAAACTGACATAAGTAAAGAAGGTAAAGGATCTTTGGAAACCAAAATAGAAGAGTTCCTGTAACGTCACAGCCTACGTCATCATGAGCGCCCAGAATCCTTTGCGAAAGTAGAAAAAAGAACAATGAGTGCGGTTTTGTGCGGATGAGACGGCTGATGACGTTGTATTCAACTAAAAATGTCTTTCTTTTAAATTAATGTCAAGTTTGTCCGTCCAAGATGTGCACGTTCCTGTATTGTCCGTGCCAATAATAGACTTGACGGTCTAATCCAGCTACCTTATTCCGTCTATGAAACACCTTACATTCCTAGGGATATTCATTTAGTTTCTAGCTTGATTTCTCAACCAAGGAGGCTGATACAGAGAAATAGTTAAAGTAGGTGACATTTGGAACATCTACCCGATATCATTTTTATGGAATTTTGTAACTTTTTGTTTGGCGTTTTCTTAAACATTGGTTTTATGCAGCCGAAAATCTTCCCAATTTTCTTACTTGGCAGACATGAAATGTATTAGAGTCATTGAATGTTAAGCAGAAAAAACCTGTGGCCGTAGGGTGACGGATTTACATGAAATTTGGCACAAAGCAATTCTGCGTCTCTCAGAAATTTCGTGATTCTCGTTGGGTTAAATGTTGAGGTCTTGGGACACTTCAGGGAAGTACTGGTGTACACGTGCATTTTATTTGAATTGGTCCTGAGTACTGACTGGTCTGCGAATGCTTTTGTAAACAAAAAGCTCTCACTGACTTCATTTTTAATTACCTTGTTTGAACGACATACAGATAGAGAGAAATATGTTATATATTTTAAAAACACGCGGTACTTTTTATTGAATTTCAGTTACTGGTCCATGTTAGTCAATACGAAAACATAACCCTCCATGAGGGTGACTCGACGAGTTACCTCGGCAAAACTGACCAGAGCAAACCATTAGCAAAACTGACCAGATCTTGATGGACGAGATACATCACCATTAGAAGAAAACGAACCAGATCATCTTTGCGTTATCGTAAAACTAATCTGCAGTATCTTGATGACGAGATACCTCTTCATTTTCAAAGTGTGTCTTGATAGACGTCTTAGCTACTGAAGTAAGTCTTGAATAATAAAGAAAGATGAAAAAGTCTTGATGGACGAGATACCTTGTCAAACCCACTTAAACCAGAGAGTTAAAAATTATCTAGAGTTCCTCTTTCTTGATAGATATTATTTAGTAATTGATCTTGGATGACAACATGGTATATGGTAAGCAATAGAACTTGTACCGGTCGGTGTCGCAAAGTTTTCAAGAGATGAAATTTGACTTTTGACAGGAGCGGACATATTCTCCATGTCATAATTATCCTCCATCCAATGTTAATTTTTGGAGACACGCTCCTAGCGAGGTCGTGCGCAAAAGCTACCATCAGGCCTGAAGGTTCGATTTGTGATGCCACAGTCGACAGCCTGTCCGTAGTTAAGATGCTGATACGACTTACGGCAGATGCTCATTACTCAGTGAGTTTTTAAAGTTGAAAATGAGCTAGTAACAAAAGCATTGTGTGATAAAATAACCCATGTAGCACATTGAAAACGAACATGCATAGCAACTTCTATCTCATAAACTTTAGACCAATCTTTTTGTATTTAAATTGAGTCAAAGCATGTGTTTTGATTTTGGCAATGGACTTAGCTAGTGTTTGGTTATTTCAGCAGTCACAACGAGAAAAAAATAATGTTTTAAAAACATTTAAAATAAAATAAAGAACTTCCCTTTCCTTTGAGGGAAAAGGAAAAACTGAATTTAAATTTAATTCTTATAAATTTCTATCAGCATTATGAAATGTAATATATTTATCTTTCATTATTAAAAATTTAGTGCTTGAAACAGCTTTTCACATCACCCTAGAGGTACTGTTTTAGGATGCTCTACCCCTTTTTAAAAATTTTGAAGGCAAGTTCCCAAATATGCATATTTTATTTAACTGATAAATGATTAATCAGTAAATGTTGTTGACTTTAGTTTCAAAATTTTAGCTTTAAATTGGTCATTTTTAACTTTTGTGTAATTGTTTAAAAATACGTTCGCTGAAACAGAAATACGTTGCTTAACAATTGCGAGCATACTATTTCCACAGACACATGAGACATCTGGAATAGAACATGTCAATTCCCTTTTATCAAGCACCTACTATTCTAAGAGTTGCTTTTCATTCTTTGTTTTTAAAAATGTGTCTTCAAATTCTTTTAGAATCAGTTTTCTAAATATTTGGAATGTTTTTACAAGTATTTCCAGAGCATATTCAGAAGGCCATTTTAAACCTCCTCTGTCTAGAAGTGATACACATTTGCAAACAGTTTCAGTTTCATATTCTAACTTTTTTGTAGTGATAACTTTTGACTTAGAAATATCACAACCTAGTTCTTTGTTAACTTGCTAGCCAACACATCCTGATACATATATAAATGCTGTAATTTTCTGTGACGATATTTGTACATCAGTAAGAGTGTCATAACCTTCATATAGTTTTTCATCAATTTCTAAATCATCTAAAGTTTCTGCAATTGCTTCAAAGACTTCTAAAGATTTTATTTGAAACTAGCAAAATACCCAACCTTACTCGGTTTGAATTAGTTTACTGTAAATTGAAGAGATAATCAAAATATATAATGACTTACGTTTTTTGTAGAATACAAAATTATTTGAATACCTTACGCCATCCTTATAGTTTGTGTATTAAATTTAATTTAATTCTGATGACTCCTTCACGGTGTTGCATTTTTTACAAACAGCAAACATATATTTAAGTGCTAAACCTCATTGCTATCTTCTTGCTCAGAACACGATTCTTTAATTAAATTTATGGTCTTTTCTACCTTCTCCTTATTTGAAACATCATTTGGTCTTAACCCAGCTAACCAACTCAACAAACAATCCAATTTTGTCTTTTCCCAATATAAACTGGAAAGATTTGGTCTTCAGCAACACCGACTCATGACAAATTTCAACTATTAAATCCTTATAAATTTTCATTGAAACAATTATTTTAGGACACTTGCTAACGTCTAGCCTGTAAAGTAAGACAAGTCTATTATAATGTTCTTCCATTCATTACCAAGTTTCCTAGCATATGTATCCAGAAAATTTTCAAATGAAGCAATAGTGTCATTCGAACACCATTGCGCAAACTTTCTTTTTTCTCGCTCTTTTATGGCATTCAACCGTTCAGTTGGAGTTTTTTTGCTACTACATGACTCATGGGTAAGGTAAGTTGGTTGGGTTTGAAATATTGGTGGATATGCATCCTTTGTTAGCTTCGGAAGTTTTCTAGAAACCACTAACTCGCTACCATCAGCTCTAACTGAACGGTCTTCAGGGTCAATAAATTTTGAACTAAAAGGAATTATGCACACAACAGTAGTTAAACTAGGAACAAAATATGCTCTGTTAATACATTTGAGCTACTGGATTTTTTTGGATTCATCCTTTGGGAAAGGGAAAGACGAGATAAATGTATCTGCATTATTATAATTAGACGTACAACCAGGTATGCCACACTTTCGTCCTTTGCCCATTTTAATTATATCAAGTGAAAGCCTATAAAAAAACTTTTAATCAGATGTATGCGACTTTACACAATCTTAACAATTACACTTGACACAATCCACTACTAAACAATCACATGTGGATACTAATACAATTAGATGAATACTACAAAAGTATTCATAACAGATGCAATTTTAAGTCCTAAAACCCAGTCAATAATTGCCTCCAAAAATGTGATTATGATATCAATGCTCATTAATAACTATTAAAATTAAAGCTTCAAAAGGAAAAGGTTTTCACTACAGGAAGAACTTCAACACGTCTTACAATCAACTGAGCACTAAGGAATGTTCACAATAAGAAGAGATTATCAAAAAACTTACTTTAATAGGATAATAATCCAGATATAATTCGACACAATTTTAATTCCGGAAAAAAGAACAACGCATTATTTATGAATAGAAATCCACATGGATGTGACAACAAACACTGCTCTAAAAGTAGGTTTGACCATCGAACTTCTAATGGAAACGGTGGGCTTTAGATTGTGGCGTCACGTATACCTCAACCCCCGAACCTTCTGGTCTGATAGGTAAACAGGTTTCCTTCTTTCGCGTACGGGCTTTCCTTCATCGCTCCTAGGCGGTACGATGCATATTGTTGGGTCCCCAACTTTTTAATAATTGTAAATAATTCAGTAAATAATATCCCAATTACTTTGGAATAAATATTTAACTAAAATAAGTTGTACGTCTATTTCTTAGATCCGGCACAACGTGTTTAAATTGCTCTGAAATAATTTTATCATTTAAAGTTTGGTTTGGTGAGTTTTGTATGAATTTTGGGACATATTTGGTCTAACTGTGCTAATAGCAATGATGTAATATCAAGTAATGGACATACACTCTTATAAAAGGAAAGCTTTGCTCACAGAAGAGAGAAATATACTTCCAGATGTATGGAACCTGCTTCACGTATAACTGGAAAGTTGATAGAGCAGTGGTCATAATCACTGAGCCACTCCGGTTTGGTAATATATATACATTCGACAAAAGAAAATCGCTTTTGGTTTAGTGGCAATTTTTGTTGTATTCACACACTCGTATTCATGTGTGAATCATGTCTAGTATTCGATAAAAGAAAAAAATACGTTTCTTTCTTTTTCTTTTTTTTTCACATGTCACACCATTAGTAAACTGATCTTCCATTCTGAATAATAAAAATATCAGATAATTATAACGAACTGTACTTTTAACTGAACTTACTTTTTCCCCCTAGATGGCAGCACAATTTGGAGTCACGAAGGATTGAAGTACAACGGAAGATCTCAGGTCTTCAGTTCCCAATATGTGCATTTCACGATATGTCCACTTATATTTTTAAATGTAGCGATTATGTAAAATGGAAATTTTTTTTCTTTTGTGCGAATCGGTTTTCTTGCTTCAAACAGTTGAGGGTTGTTAGTTAGAAAGTCGAGCAAACCAAATACTGTCGTGTACCTGGGTGCTGGTGAATTTTAAATCTGGCGTGGAGTCAAAGGTCCTCACTTTGATGTGATGAGGAAGTTTGAAGAGTGGCCAGGGAAGATGTTTTACATCCCTATCTTGATACCACTGCTTGACAGAGGCTGCAACATGACATGGAACGATGTCATCATGTCCATTCCATAAAATTTCCAGTGTGTAGGAAGAAACTGATTGTCCAATATGTTCATGTAGGCGTTCAATTGACCAGGAACAACATGCAAAGGTCAAAGGTCATACCGCGAAAAACACCCCCAAACAAGTAGTCGGATTTTATGCAAATCCTCTGGCGTCCGGATTAATACTGTAGGGTAGTGTGTATAATACAATAAAATAATTTTTTTTTTCACGGGAGCTCACTTTGGGTAAAAGCAAGAATAAAATATTGTTTACTCCTACTCGAAGAAATATCGTATATTTTAACGCACGATGCTAAAATTGTGGACTCGGTGAATTATTATTTCCTTCCATCACGATAAAACCTTTTCTGATTCGTAAGTTTTGATTTGATCTTTGACTCTGATGCCGCCAATGTAAAAGGACATTCGAAGCAAATGTGGAAATACATGTTCGTTCCTTCGAACAATAATTTTTGAGAGAGAAACCACAATCCTCCAAGTTGTTACTAAGAGGCACCTCGTGTATCAATATGTGACCAATTGTGTTAATGACGAGATATCTCGTCTTCAAACGGAATTTATTGCGATGACACGATCAAGATTTTCAGAGTTTTCTTCTAATGACGAGCCATTGTGTCCATCAAGACAGAGTCAGTTTTTTCGATGTGGTGCAGAGTAGGAACAACCAGCGGGAGGTTTTTTACCATGTAGCCCTTTCAATTTCAAGAACACTTCTACTCAATAATCTGGGTGAAGCGGAAGTGTGGTTCAAGATCAAAGTCAAGCAGAACCTCAAGATATTACAGATTCAGAGGAGTTGTCTTATAGTCATCAGTAAATTTCGAGAAGAAATCGAAGTCGGAAAGTGGCCAAGTTATTTTTAAAAATCTTACGCCAAACAAAAGGGCAGCTGCTAGAAAATTGCCGACTGCACACAATGTTTCGCAGTCATTGGAAAACGATGTTTGCGTTGAATTTCATAGCTACAGATTAGTGGATATAGGTTTATTGTTCTCACAACTAGAAAAATACAGGGTGGTCCCGAATTCATGGTACAAACTTTAATGGTAGGTACAGGACATTGTAACAATGATTTATTGTATAGGAATGTATAGTCGCAAGTGACGCGGTGAGGCGAAAACAGGGGAAATAACGGCCGAAAGGAAAAACAAAGATTTTATTGAAAGCGTTGTTGACAAGTGTCATGTTTACAGTAATTGTTCAAAATTGCGTCCACCAGTATCGATACATGCTTGACAGCGTCGGTGGAGCGATTGGCGTACACGTTCAAAGATGCCTGGTATTTCACGCACACCTGCAGCAGCTACAGATAAGCGAGCGACGAGATCCTCATCTGAGTCAACTGGAGTCTCATAAACAAGATGCTTTAGATGTCCCCATAAAAAGTAATCGAGGCTCGATAAATCGGGAGATCGGGGTGGCCAAGGGACTGGTCCACCACGCCCAATCCATCGAGTACCAAACGTGGCATTCAGGTAATTCCGTACATCAATGCTGAAGTGTGCTGGCGCCCCATCGTGCTGAAACCACATGCGGTTACGAATGGCGATCGGAACATCATGCAGCAGTTGTGGTAACACTTCTTTCAGAAAAATAAGATAGCTTCCGCCAGTGAGCCGCGTGGGTAGTAAGTATGGGCCAATCAAAAAGTCGTTCACAATACCAGCCCACACATTAATACTGAAACGTTGTTGAAACGCATGTCGACGCGTTGCATGTGGATTATCGGTTGCCCACACATGGGAATTGTGCGCATTAAAGACACCCTCGCGTGAAAATGTCGCTTCATCTGTAAATAGCACATAATCTACGAAATCCGGCTGCAACGCACATTGCTGCATCACCCACAGGCAGAAGTTCACGCGGCGAGGATAATCTGCCGGATTCAATGCTTGTACTTTCTGAAAATGGAAGGGGTGTAAGCGATTTTCGTTTAACACTCTGCATACAGTCTGATGACTCACACCTACGTCACGCGCAACAGTTCTTGTGCTTGACTCGGGTCTATCAGCCACAATGTTCAAGATGCTTTCTTCCAGCCTTGGAGTGCGTACAGCTCTTACTCGACCAGCGCCATGTCTGTTGACGTCGAACGCACCTGTTTCACAAAGTTGACGATGTAACCGTTGAAAAATTCTATGATCCGGCATTCGTCGATCAGGATACTCCGCGCGATACATTCGTAACGCAGCTCTGCCGTTACCATTTGCACCGCCGTACATGTAATGCATGTCTGCTTTTTCTGCATACGTAAAGTCACCCATCGTCTACGGCAGCACAATTGTGAATGGCGCTTTTCCCTACTGCGATGCATCATGTTCAACAGCGGCTAGACATCTACTGCCCTCTACCGGCAATGATACCAACCGATCACTCCATTTCTCTTTCCTTTTATTTCCCCTGTTTACGCCTCACCGCGTCACTTGCGACTATACATTCCTATACAATAAATCATTGTTACAATGTCCTGTACCTACCATTAAAGTTTGTACCATGAATTCGGGACCACCCTGTATATTTGTTCTTCTGTGTGCCATGGGAATGTAAAAATTAGTTAAAAATCCACTATAGGATTTTCTTCAAAATGTATATTAGATTGTAGACAGTGCAAAGTCCAGCAGAATATCAATTCCTGTGAATTGATTGGCAATAAAAAAATGTACCAGATGTGAACAGGAAGTCAGTGTTGGCCATGAGATTTATAGGCCAAGGGGTATTTTCACTCGAGACATTTTCTTCGATGTGTTTGCCGAAGCCCGTGTCTCTGAAGGCGTACGACAATATTAACTCGAAAATTGCAGACGTGAGTGAGGTGCTTGCTAAAGCATCGATGAGAAAAGCTACTGTGGAAGAAAAAATCATTGACGGTACTGTAAATTCTATTGCAATTAGTGGTGATGGTACGTGAAAGACCCGTGGTTACACATCTCTAGTGTATACATCTCTTGTCTCTCTCATACAGCCCAAAACTCTTGTCGGTGTACAGGTATGTACTATAGTAGTTAGGAGTTGTATAAACAATCGTTTTTATTACATATCTAGACTATCTGTATATTACATTCATACTCCTAGACACTCATCATGTCATGAGCGTCTCCTAGCTTGATGCCAGGTTTCCAACTCTAAGTAAGTTGCCAGATCCTATTTACAATTATATACAAATATATCACATCTTCCCCTCTTAGGGTGGATGTTTTACACCGTATAAACAACAAGGGATTTTTTTTAAATATTGTACACATATCAGAATACACAATAATCATTATACATTACAACACATCAGTAAATCTCGAGGGTCTGTTTACATTTCTATATAATCATCAAATCTCGAGGGTCTGTATACACTTCTTCCTCTCCGAGTTGTATACACAGAGTTTGAATTTGTTTGTATAATGTTTGGAACATCATGATTTGTAGTGTCATTAGAAATTCCAGACAATGATACATATTGTTTTGAACATTGCTATCACAAAGGTCATTGTAGTCAGGATATACATAATTTATTTTAATATTTTTCTTGCGAATATGACACTTATTACGCCTAACAATTAAACCATTCCGTTTCTTTACAAGAAATTATCTTGGGGCTAAATGCTTTTTAATAACTACAGTAGGTTCCCACTGCTCACCTACTCTCAACATTACCTTTTCCCCAGAGACAAATTCAGGCCTGACATGAGCATGTCTGTCGTAATATACTTTGGCTTTGGTTTGCCTTTTGACTAACTCTTCCCTGAAGTTCTTTTGTACTGTTGGTGTTAGCTGTGTTTGGGATATGGGTAATTTTGTACGAAGATTTCTACTCAATAGCATCTGACTAGGGGATACCTTCATGCCCGATATAAGTGTGCATTTATATTCAAGTGATGCCTCGTAAAGACTTTCAGGACCAGCTTTTCTCAACAGACCCTTAGCTATACCTACCATCTTTTCTGCTAAACCATTCGACTTGGGATACCGAGGACTACTTGTTATTATCTCAAAACCCCACTTATCAGAAAAAATTTTCATATCCCTACTATTGAAAGGCACATTATCACTAATCATTACTTTAGGGATCCCATGAGTTGCAAATATCTGTTTTAATTTATCTATTATTTCTCCTGAACTTTTGTTATTGATATGTACTACATCCAGCCATTTTGATAAATAGCACCCCACCACCAAGTAACTTTTGCCACCAAATTCACATATATCAGCACCTATTTTCTCATAGGGTAAATCTGGTACAGCATGAATAATAAGTGGTTCTTTTATTGTTCGAGGTTTAAACCTCTCACAAGCTAAACAAGTTGAAACCATTTGCTCTATATCATCATTGATATTAGGCCAAAACATTACTTGCCTCGCCCTCGCTTTACTTTTTTCTATCCCACAATGAGCTTCATGTAATAACGCCAACATGCTCCCTCTTAACGACACAGGCACAACCACCCTGTCATTCAGAAAAACTAAATTGTCTTCTACACTCAACTCGTTTCTAAATTTGAAGTAAGCTCTGGCTTCTTTGGGAACCTTATCACTGCTATTTGGCCAGCCCGTTTGCCAGAATTGACTTACAGTCTGTAGTCCTAGATCTTTTGAAGTAGCCTCCCTGAATTCCTGTTTCTTTCTTTCTGACACCTGCAACTGTTTTGACAACGTGCGCACAATCTCTAACATCTCCTCGTCGTCACCTGGAACATCTGCTTCATTAAATGATCGAGACAAAAGATCAGCTATATACATTAATTTTCCTGGTAAATATTTTAAATTTAATTGATACTTTAATAGCTTAATCTTAATTCTCTGCAATCTGTTAGATAACACATTAACAATGTTTTATTCATTATAGATACTAAAGGTTTATGATCTGTGAGAACCTCAACCTGCCTGTCATATATGTAGTAGTGAAATTTTTTTACAGCAAATAATATGCTCAGAAATTCTTTTTCTATTTGAGCATAATTTTTTTCTGTGTCAGTTAAGCTACGTGAAGAAAAGGCTATAGGCTGTTCATTTTGTAATAGGCAGCACCCTAACCCATCCTTGGAACTGTCTGCTTGCAAAGTAATGGGTTTTTGACTGTCAAATATCCCCAACACTGGAGCCTTACAGATTAATTCCTTTAGTTCCTTAAAAGTTTGGGTATGTAAACACAACCACTGCCATTCCACATTTTGCTTCAATAGATCTCTTAATGGGGCAGTTTTGGTTGAGAAATGCGGTACAAACCTTCTTAAGTAATTGAACATGCCCAACACTCTCTGTAGTTCAATTTTACTTTTAGGTTCCTTCAATTGAACTATAGCTTTTACCATTTCAGGATCAGGTCGCATGCCCTCAACATTGAATATGTGACCCAAATATTTTACTTCCGAGACTCTATATTGTACTTTATTCTTATTGAATTTTATATTTAGGGACTTGGCTCTTTGCATTACCTTAGCCACTATTTCATCGTGCTCTATTATTGAATTAGCTGCTATTAATAAGTCATCAAAGTAAACCAATACACCTGATATGTCACCAAAATTATCCTGGTTTCTTTTCTGAAATATTTCAGGGGCACATGAAATTCCCATAGGAAGTCTTAAGAATTTGTAACACCCAAATGATGAGCTGAAAGTGCAGAGTTCACTACTTTTTGAATCCAAAGGTATTTGAAAGAACCCATCTTTTAGATCCAATACAGTAAATACAGATTTATTGCTTAATTTTGGTAGGAACTCTTCAATAGTGGGTATCAGCACATGCTCTCTCTTAATTACTTTGTTCAAGTCTTGAGGATCCAAACAAACTCTTATAGTGCCATTTGCCTTTTCAATTATTACTATGTTGCTTACCCATCCCTTAGGTTGACTTACTTTAGCAATTATACCCTGACTTTCCAATTCCTTTAACTTTGATTCTAATTTTAGTTTTACCGTTAATGGTACCCTTCGTGGTGGTTTTACCACTGGAGTCACATTTTCTTTAATCATAATTTTGCAAGACCCCTTAAACTTCCCCACTCCCTCAAATATGTCTGCATTTTTCAGAATAAATTCATCCTTAGGGGAAGTAGGCACACTTACATACTGATCTAACTTAGATTTATTTGGAAATTCAACATTATTTATAAACTGGATTAGATCTAACTTAATACATGCTGGAAGTCCCAGCAATGGTCGTGCATGTGTACTAGATATAACGAGGAATTTAAGTTGATAGCTTAAACTATCTACTTCACAATTCATTACAACATAGCCCATAGGCTTAATTCTAGATCCTCCAAAAGCTTCTAGTATAACATTGCATTTCTGATTGGAGTGTCTACTTTAAGAAACTCAAATACACTTAAAGGAAGAATATTAACTTCTGTACCAGTGTCCAGCTTGAAGGTCACTGATTTGGACTCAACTAATACAGTTATTGTCCATTCTTTGGTTACAGTAGCATAATTAACTTTCTTAACATTTACATTTTTAACAGTAGCAACATTCAATGTATCAACGAAAAATTCGCTTTCCGTGTCAGGACTTACCAGATCACTTTCTCTTAATATCTTGCTGCTCTGCTCCATTACCACCTCATTAACTTGCTTGTTATTACACATGGAAGCAAAGTGATTAAACTTATTGCACACATAACACTGTTTACCATATGCTGGACACTGTCCTTTACTATGCTTTCGGTTGCATTTTCGACATGAGAACAGTTCTTTGGAATTTTCCCCTATAACGAAGGGTCGTTACCCACTGAAGTCTTTGAGAAGGTTGCAGCAGCTGGTTTTCGCTGAAATCTCCTTCCGATGTCATCAACGGATTGGCCTTGCACCGTTAGAGCACGCATTTTACTAAGCTCTGCAGTCTGTCCCATTTGAACAGCTCTGGATACACTGAGGTCCGACTCGCGGAGCATTCTTTCTTGCAGACTCAGGTCGTTGACACCTAGCACTATTCGGTCCCGGACCACAGAGTCCGCTTGATCTCCGAACTCGCATGATTCGACCAGCTTTTTTAGATCCCTGACGAAGGCGTCGAAAGTTTCTCCTTCTTCCTGCTGACGCCGATTGAATATAAACCTTTCAACAACAATGTTCTTTTTTGGTGTCGTCAGGGCCTGGAACTGTCGTAGGACTACATCATAGTCTTTCTTTTCCTCATCTGATATGTTGAAGGTATTGTACGCTTCAACAGCCTTCTCACCAGCAGCATTTAGTAGAAGGGCAACTTTTACACTTAAGGCCTTTTTGTCATGGCCCGCCGCCGTCATATAAATTTCAAATAACTGTTTGAATCGGCGCCAATTCTCGGACACGTTCCATTCGAAGCTCAACCCTCGTGGGGGCACACAAACTTCCATTTTGCTCTTTGACCGGATGACAGTCAGCTCCACTACGTTCATTTAGGTTCACAGGACTGCGCCATGTAGTAGTTAGGAGTTGTATAAACAATCGTTTTTATTACATATCTAGACTATCTGTATATTACATTCATACTCCTAGACACTCATCATGTCATGAGCGTCTCCTAGCTTGATGCCAGGTTTCCAACTCTAAGTTAGTTGCCAGATCCTATTTACAATTATATACAAATATATCAAATGTACTTTGATTGGGGCTGACTTCGGAAAAGTCGTCGAAGTCATGTCTTCGTATTGCTAGGGTTGTGACACCTACAAGGGATCGAAGTTCGGCCCTAAGTACAGTGCCTTTCTAGCTAAACACCAGCATAACTGCAAAAGAAAAAACAACAGTGGGTCTTCTGGTCAAATGGAAGTAAGCGGCATGCAAAGGATTTTCTGCCGATCAGAAAACAAGCATGGTTTAAAATACCAACTATATATAGGGGATGGAGATTCCAAGAATTTTTCGGTAATCGTCAAAAAAATGCCATATGGTGACAGCATCACAATTTAAGAAATAGAGTGCGCGGCGAATAGGCAATCGCTTGCGTAAATTAAAGGCATCACTAGGGAAAAAGATGAAATGATGCGAAAAACAGGCTGATGCTGTCATAAACAGGCTGATGGCATATTGTGGCAATGCTATCCGTGCCAATGCCTAAAATGTCAGCGAGATGAGGCAAGGTGTCAGGGCTGCATGGGCTCATACAGCCAGTACAGATGAAGAACCAAAGCATTGGTTCTGTCCAACAGGCAGTAACAGTTGGTGCAAATACAACATCTCTGTTCAGAACAATAAGGTTCACGAGTTCCATCACAAAAATACCTTACCAAAGGCAATTTCGGAAACAATTGAACCCGTGTTTAAAGATTTATCCCTCCTCAAGCTATTGCGAAAATGCTTAGGTGGGAAAACACAAAATCCAAATGAGTCGTTGAACTCTTTGATTTGGAAGTACAGCCCAAAACTAATTGGATCGGGCATAGTTATTTCCAAAATAGCTGCATGTATGGCTGTATGCGACTTCAATGACGGATGCAAAAGCAAATTTGAAATTATACGCTCTTTGGGTCTGAAAATCTGCAAGATAAATGTTGTTAAATGTATACTAAGACAAAGTGCGCGTTGCGACTGCTAAGAGGCGAGCAGCCAAAGCATCCTTTGAAGCTCGTAAGGCCAAAAAACTGAAAGCAGCGGTAGAAATAGAAAACTTTAAGATTTTGAGGGCAGTACTTATGATCCTGGAGCTTTTTAAGGTACCGTAGTTTGTTTACTTTCATTTTTTATTATTTTTCAACCTTTAACTTCATTTTTCTCAAAACTCAAAATTTTAGTTTGCGCGTTGGATTTCTCAGGAACTATATATCATATTAATCTGAAGTGTCATACATATACTCAAAATAAGTTCCTTTATGACCAATACATCAATTTTCAGACCAATTATTGACAGACATTTTTTTAAAGGAATTTTAATTAATTTTTTTCTTAAAATTAAAATTGTTTTTAAATAATTTTATTTAAAAATCTCTTTTTTTTTTTGCTCTGAATTTTTTTAAAAGTATGAATAACAACAAAACTGAACATTTTCCTATTAAATAAAATTAATTTTGTAAATTTTGATCATTTGTGTACTTTAGAATCCTGCGCGCAGTAAAATATTGATATTAAAAAGTGTCCAATTTATATTTCTTAATAACTTTTTGAACAGTTTTTAAAAATTAAATATAAATTTGAGAAACAATGTAAATATATGTGAATATTTTATGGTAAAAGTTTATAAATTCTGCTTTGATTCATTAATCAGTTATATTGGTTTGAAAAAGGAAGTTTTTTTTTGCATAATTAATTATTTAAATAACTAATTATGCAATTAATTATTTTGCATAATTAATTATTTTAAATTTTATGTATGTCGGGAACAAAAGAGCAGACGAGATCGCAAAAGGAGCCAATCAGTGCCCGAATATAGATACAACGACTGAGAGATCCAGATAGAACTTAAAAGGACTTCTGAAGGAGGAGCATTTAAAAGAGTGGCAATTATGTTGGAATAACTCCACCAAGGGAAGAACAGTACATGAATTATTTTGTTGTCCCACAAAGTCTCAACTAGGAGATTCCAAGGTTCATTCGAGATAAACCAACTGCTGACGAGGCAAGAGCCCTAGGGGAATACCAACATAGATGTCTTTGCAAAGACAAATATGTGTAAATGTGGAGAAGAGGAAGAAACAGTGGATCGTATGACGTACAGGTAAATACACAATGCTAAGCTATTCGAGAGAAAAAAAAATCCAGGGAATTACAAACATTCTGATAGAAAACTATTACTTTCTGATAAAGAACTAGAGAAGGCCTTAGATGCTTACTGGAAAGAATTGTGGACAATAGATTGCAAGAAATGGAAGAGACAGTATAGTTTAGTTGATGCAACCCGAAACAAACCGCATGACCATAGGCGGGGCGGTAACCTGACCAAACAGATTGACATATTGGTTGTAGTGATGTTACTGTTGCACGCTGTTGGCAGCGGGGGCTGCAACAAGGCACGTGCCAGCGTCAACCAAGATCAGGAAGGCCTACAGAAATCGGTCCGAGAGAGGATGGACTTACTGTAAACATGCGCGTACTAATCCAACAGCCGCTGTTGCAGACATCCAACGAGTTGTGGGAACCCCTCTCCATCATCCAATAAGTGATCGCACCATGTGTCGACGACTTCACTAAGTGGGACTAAAATCACGTAGACCGTTACGACGACTGACTTTAACAGCATTGCATCGCCGTCAAAAACTGGAATGGTCTCGTGCCAGTAGGACATGGGCCATTGAATGCCATCGAGTGATCTTCACTGACGAATCCCGCTTCTGTCTGGGTGGAGACGACAATCGAATCCATGTGTGGAGGCAACGTGGTCAGCGCCAAGATTCACGGTTTGTTGTGGAGTTTTCTGCCCCTCCACTTGTGACTGTTGAACACTACACGCACCACAATGAGCACAATCGACCGATCGTTTACACAATTACTGCCACGCCTATGACCTTGATTTCTGTTATTACAAATACATTTAAATCTTGTATGTCATAACTATTCAAGGAATGTTATGACATACAAGACATCTTCGAAAAGCCAAATTCTAAAGGGTGGTACAAAGGTCCCGAATAAACCTTCTTTTACCACAGAATGTGAGTCTGGAAATTTTGTGTTTAAGTTGTAGAGGTCTGTTTTGGTCATTCGACAACATTCTTTCTGCCCCATACGGTGTCATTACCCGATCGGATTTGCAACGGCATGCATCCCTACATGAATTCGGAGATAAGCATTGATGAATGGGATTGTGAAAATAAACGG
Organism: Metellina segmentata; assembly: GCA_947359465.1. Lineage (NCBI taxonomy): Eukaryota > Metazoa > Arthropoda > Arachnida > Araneae > Tetragnathidae > Metellina > Metellina segmentata. The sequence continues at coordinate 9,498,377 of OX375876.1, read as the reverse complement.
AAGATTTTTTATTTTAAATATGTTTTTAACTTTAAAAAAAAGTGTTATTAAAATTATTAAAATGTTTATTTTGGGCTTCTCTGCAACTCTAAACAGTTTGATCAGATATTTTCTAAACATACAGCATTAGAGTGAAAAGGTAAAAGTAAACCGTTCACCTTGCGTGCTAAACAAAACTTTTGGAGACAAGACAGATATTCTACTAGTGATACAATGTTTACACTAACTTTTACAAAGTATTAGGTATGACAGTTATTTATTATTGAACTCATTTTGAATGGAATCATCGCATGCTGGCGAGACATGATTTCATCAAAAACGCAGAAGACAATCACCGGTTTAGTCACCATTTATTCATTGTTTATGCTATACACGATACTATACAAATATTATTTAAAGAGGAACAAAAACATTTCATTTGCTTTGAAAGCAAATAAATATTGGTATGCATTGATTGAGCATTTGTTCAGCATCCCCTTTATGCTTTACGTTCCTTGCTAGGTAAACAGTATCGATGTAGCAATGTCTTCATTACTGTGCATTATCTCTATATGCATATGCTCCAGAAATTATTTCCGGAATCACTGCGAAAATGTATCTTTGGGGACATTTGATCGTTATCAGCTTTGTTCCACTCAGTGTCGAAGCTCAGTTTGGGCCATTGAAGGTCGAAATAGCATTGGTGCAAATATTAGCAAAATTGCCTTGGGTGACGAACATTTTTATTCATGCTTTACAGCAATAGACTGCGTTTATGGAAGTATGTATGTGATGGAATATCGTTTTTTATCTTTTTAAAACTCTTAGTGCTTGTCTGGACAAGGTATTTCGTCATTAGCAAAACTGACCAGATCTCGATGAACCAGATATATTGTCATTACAAAAATATCGAAACAAATCTTAATCTTGACACTGTAAAAAAATCGGCAGTGGAGATGTTACATCCGGTGCACCAGCGATTTACCGTTAAACATGGTAACCTTGATGTTTTTATCCAATTTTAAGGTAACCCTATGCCAAGGAAGGAAAGTCCGCTTAGATTCCTACCATTACATCTATACTCAGTGACAGACTTTCTTGGCACAATAGAAATATGCTGAGAGCAAACGAACAAATAGTTCTCAGCGCCTTGTCCGATATTTGAGTGCAAGGAGGCACTGCAACTTATAAATGTGATTAATTTGTAAACCCCACACATATATAATGATTTTTTGTCGTAATTAGCGTTAAATACTGAATATCTTGTCTTTTAAGTGGAGCGTAGTATTTTCATTTAGAATCACGTGCCAGCCAATAAGAGCCAACCAGCATTTTCCGCGCGCTCTCGATTCTTGTTGGCGACATTGGCAGATATTTAGTATTTACTTATCTTTCAGCTTACGTGCGTTGCATTTGTTGTTTGAATTTGAATCTACATTTGTGCATTTTGTGATTAATTATGGAATTAACTCCGGATTCTAAATAAATTTCGCTGAATTTTATACATACATGCGCATTATGAAAGTAATGCGCATGATTTTATTGTGACGCGACTATCCATCGCAGCGCGCTGGGTTTGGTCGAAAAATGTGGTGTAGGATCTGTCCTTCCAAACGCGTCCGGTCTCAGTTCGCTCCGAGCAGTAGGAGGTAGTACGTGTATTCGCGCAAAGTCTTTTTTTCGATTGTGTAACGACGCGATGGAGTGTTTTTCTGGAACAGCGGTACGCGATAAAGTTTTGTGTGCGGCTTGGGAAGAATGGAACGAAAACTTATCAAATGGTTTAAGAGGCCTTTAAGGAGATACACACAATCTTCTCCCAAACCTAAAAAAGCGCGCATGAGCAAGTCTCGCGTCAAAACAATGCTGATTGTCTTCGTTGACATCCGAGGAATGGTCCATTTTGAGTTTGTACCGCAAGGACAATTTGTCAACGCAGTTTTTTACCTGGAGGTGCTCAAGAGACTGAATCACCGGGTCGCGAGCGTCAGGCCTGACATCAAAGATGTTTTCAAGCCACGACAATGCCCCCAGCCACACGGCCTTCGTCATCACCAACTACCTGAACCAGAGCAAGATCCCCTTGGTACCCCAGCCTCCTTACAGCCCTGACTTGGCTCCGTGTGACTTTTTTTGTTCCCCCGACTGAAGAGAGAGCTGAGGGTAAGCACTGGGGGTCGGTGGAGAACATCCAGCATCATATTACAAGGTTCCTGAGAGGCATTCCAGTCGAGGAGTTCCAGGGTGCCTTCCAGGTGGGACAGAATCGTCTCCGCAAGTGTATTGATGCACAAGGGGACTATTTTGAAGAATTTTAACCATTTGTACCAATCGGATCAATAAATCTATTTTTCCCAGAAAATGCGCATTACTTTCATAATGCCCCCTGTATCATGAATTTCTAAAATTGTGAAGAATACAACCTTCCCATAAGCGTTTTTAAAGAGGTTCATATCCTATTTATGGAATATGTGAGGATTTATTTAGAGGACACTCAAGGTTATTCTATTTATTTTATAAAGTTATTATATTTTTTATTCCATTAAAAGTTTGTGGTAATGTTAAACAAGAATCAATAAAAAAGTATTTACGTACATTACATATAAAAATTGTTATAAATATAGTACTAAAAATTAAAAGTTTAAAAAAAATTATATGTTCTCTTCAATTTTATAAACCATTATATTTTTTAATGATTAATATTTTTAGAATTCTTAAAATTTAAGATTGCTGTAATCTTGTGTACCCTCTAAATAAACAATCCATTAGCCATAAGAAGTATATTGATTAATATTGAATGAAAATAACTCAATATTGTGAAGCAGATATTGAATAATGTTAAAAAAGAACATCGAGCAGTATCGTAAAGCTAATATTGAGCAATGACGTAAAACTCATAGAGCAATGTCAGAAATTAATATTGAGTAATGTTAAAAAAGAACATCGAGCAGTATCGTAAAGCTAATATTGAGCAATGACGTAAAACTCATAGAGCAATGTCAGAAAAAAAATATTTATCAATGTCGAAAACCGATATTTAGTATTATTGCCAGGACGTCATTTTTACGCTGGGCGATATTGACCGACATATCGCACCCCGGCAATAAAAGTGACAGCTCAAAATTGCAGCATTTTGGAAAAATCACAACTTTAAGGATACTATAAAACTTATATTAAAATATAAGTTTTAAGTAATTGAAGTACAAGCTTCTTTTAAATTTCAGGCAAGTATTTATTGCGGTAAATTCCATTATATTCTTTCGAACAGTAATATAACACTCTGGGGCACACCTCATACACATATTTTTCAATGACAACCTTAAAAATTTCATTTGCTACCTGGGATACTTCTTTTATAAAATTTTTAGGAAGCAATAATTTAAACAAGTACCATTGCAAATTCAAAAAATATCTTTCGATATTATCTATTACTAACTGTATAAAAATGTCTTAAAACTACTATAATTGTGCTTTTCTTATATCAACTGACAGGCAAGCTGTCAAAACATTTACGTGCTAAATTTAAGGCCAAATTAGATTCATGCGCCAAGTTGGAAGCTTGTAAGTGTGACGTCTCCTCGAAACATCTGCCTGCAACCCAAAAAGAGACGGATCACTCACTTTATTCCTCCGCGAGGGCGGGGCGTCTGTGCCAAGAAACGTTGCAATCTAGTATAGCATATCGTATCGAATCGCCAAGATGATCGCCATCTTAATTTGGCGATAAAAATTGTTTGGCGACAAAACATGTACATGATCCGGCATCTTTACCAAATCGGCAATAACTTAAAAAATGTCTTGCGGTTTGTATGTTGGTCTGATCTTAATAGACGAAATATCTCGTCCAATCCGTTTGGAGGGTTAAGTTCTTTGTTAAATTAATAAAAGTAAACAATGGACATAACGGAAGTGGTTGCAAATGGCAAACTAGAACTGAGAAGGATAAAGATTGTTTGTTTTATATTGTTCAGGAAAAGGCAAACTCATGACACGAAACAGTTATTAATGAATAGTAGCTGCTTCCATAACTATTATTCCATCAGTTATCTTTATTTTCAACTGCTGGAACTGCGCTCAAATGCAAATACAAAATGTTATGGTTTTACCTACTCCCAGTGGACATCCTCCATTACATATTGATGACGAACATTGACTAAACATAAACAGCAATTGTGTGTTGAAAGCTCATACTTTAATAGGAACAAAAGCGATTCTCTTTATTTGTAAAGCAAAGCAATCCCACTGATAAAATATTTGCACAGTATTCATTTGATGTATAAAAATGTATATCATGAAACAATACGAAATATTTCCTCATTTGTTATGTGGACTCAGGGTTGCGCAACACACATATTATATATAACCTAATCGTTAGGGATTTTTCACCACATTTATGACGCTAGAAATGTACCGAAAAGGGTATTTGGTAATACTCGCCTCTCTCCTAGTTAGTGTTGTTAATGCATTCGGACCACCCCAATCAACAAATCAACAGCCTGATGGAGGTCCAAAAGGAGATCAGCATATTTATCAATGCTTTACAGCAATAAATTGCGTCCTTGCAGGTAAGCAGGACTGGTAAAATCTTTAGCGTTATTCTGTTACACATATTCGAAAACAGATGTGGATTATTTGTTGCACAATCGTTGCAAAATTAATCACCCTTGATCATTTCTTTTCTCTGTAAGTTTTAGAATCAGTTTCCGAAACTTCAAGTCATTGTAAACGACGAGAATTGATTTAATATTGAATTTAATATTAAAATTGAGAATGGACGTACATTGAAGTTATTTTTTGCCCGTCTGTTAATATTCGTTCCTCAAGCCATCGTGATTAATAGTTAGAGAGGTGAAAAATGTAACATTGATTTAATTCTGGCTTGTAGAGGATAATCTTTTACACCCATGCTTTAAGCAGTCAAAAGCAGAATAGTTTTGTGGTGGAGTTGTATTGGCATACTTTCGGAAAGTTTTCTGGGGTGTTCATCAGAAAATATGACCCAATTATTACTCATAATTAGGGCAACTTTTTTGTTGCAGTAAAAATGGGAAAAGTTGCATTTATCATTCCCTGAAGTTGCATTTACGGAAATAAAGTTGCATTTATTTTTGATACACTAAATTCTAAAATAAATTATTCGTAAAAAAATGAAAGAATTCAAAGTATATTGACAATTTAAGTCGTGTACAACAGTATTACAATATATTTTTAAACACAGAAGAACGTGGAATGGCCAATCTTTGGCCAGTAATTTCTTTAACATTGAAAAACTTGCGCCAACCACCGCAATCGTATAATGTGCTGTATCGGATAGCAGAAGCGCAAAATCCTTTCGCTCAACATTCAGATTTTAAAACGTCATCCACAAGGCGAACATATTGATAATCGACACTCGGCTCGCAAACTCTGCAGTCGATTACGCAAGTTTCCTCTGGATTATCAAGATTGCCAACCAATGTGTTAAAAGTACTTCTTGCCATTTATTTCACTTTCGTCTGTTCGGACGAACACCTTCTTTCCATGAACTTCTTGTTTGATCCGCAATTCTTCGGGGTTCGCAAGATCAGACACACGTGATCGAAGGGTTGGTCCCGAGAGCAAAAAGTGAAATAGTAATTTCCTATTAATTAAAAATAAGGGATTGATCCCGGACCGTTGTCAATAGCCCGTTGTGTTGCACTAGTACGACGTTAACTAATAATTACCATATTAATTAATTTTAAGCTAAATTTTTAAAAGTTGCAGGTAGTTGCATTTATGTTGCGGTTATAACTCGCTTACAATACACCCCCATGTAGGATTAATTTTGGTTTTAGTACTTTACATGCAGCGTAGAACGTGTGAAAAAAAGTTGCATTTGTTGCAAAAAGTTGCCCTACTCATAATGAATAACACAAACAGTCGAAATTTTGCGAGCATTCGTATTCTTATTTTCTTAAGCCCTTATCAATATCTCGTAATTGAGAGTTGCGTTTCACGGAGATCAACAGAGAAATTTTTCACAGGTTCCAACTTATTAAAGTATCTAGTAAAATATAGAAAGCATCAGTTGACACTATCGTATTACAAAGTATTCATCGTATTATCGTATTCAGCTTGATATGCCACGCTGTCCGCTTGGAAGATGATACTTGTAGGCAATGACGCCTGCTACTAAGAGATATTGCCATTACTTATAATGAATCACACAAACAGTTGAAAGTTGGCGAGCATATAAGGTAATTCCGGGACAAATGAACCACTAAGGAAAATACGTTATAAAATAAAGTTTGTATTGACAATAAAAACGAAAATTTGTGGCATTATATAATAGCTATTTTTTTTTGTCAATACTGGATGGTTCTTTAGAGCTATATTGTAAATTTTCTATAGAAAAAAAAAAATAAAACTGTGACAGCACTCATTTGGCCATCTCTCCCAAAGTTCCTGGTGAGATGCCTTACACATGGGAGAGATGCCCTATCTGTAAAAATTAGTTATTTTTAAAACACTAGGCGGCTCCGCCCCCTGCTCGCTTACGCTCGCCAACCCCTGCGGATTGCTACGCAATCCCATTTGGTTAGCTTCGCAAACTAACACTCTTTTTACATATGGCATTTCGTTTGCTTCGCAAACCAACATTCCTTTCGCAGAGTGAAACTATCTGAATAATTTGTATTATCCTGATTTCACTTTACGGTCCATGGCGTCACAGCGACCAACTTTTGATTGCATCGAATTTATTTATGAACCAATTTTAAAAATAATGGTACCGTAAGAAAGAGTACATTCTGAGGTATACTGAGCTATTAAAAAAAAAACTAATAGTAATACGATATAGATATGACAGTTTTAGTTAATGGTTGAACAAAAAGTAGCGAAAATATCCAAAGATTCCGAATTTTGTATGACCAACTTTTGATCGCATCCAATTTAAGTATTAACCGATTTCAAAAATAATAGTACCGTAAGAAAGAGTATTATGAGGTATACTGCGATATTTTAAAAATTAAAAACTAATAGTAATAAGATATAGAAACGGCAGTTAAAAAAATAACAAAAATGTCCAGATTTCTCCCGAATTTCAAAAAAATATTATCAAGAACCAAATTGAAATTTCAAAAAAAAACTCGACGAGTTGCAAAAATTTACGTTGAGAGGGACTCTTTAAAAAAAACTCATGGCTGAAGACTGAAAATTTGTATGTGTTTTGCTCACTCGCGGAAGAAATTTCGCTTCTTCATTTTTGACACGTAATAAACCCTAAACTAATAGCCGCATCGGAAAAAAAATCTTAATAATTATCCAGTGAATACGATGAAGAACAAATCGTGTTAATTTCGTTTTTTTCCGATCAGTATTTTCTCGGGAAATCGTTTAAGAATCGAGCTAAACAACACAGTTTTCAATCCTGCGGCGGCGGTAACTTTTTTTTTATATAGAGAGATAAAAGTTTTTAACTATGTGCAACATATTAAAAGCAAGTGATTTTTTGAAAATACTACCTTAGTATTAATTTATAAAGTATTTAAATATATAACAACCATAGACAAGATGTAAAAAGTTTTTAATAAAACACATTAAAAATAATACAAACAAATTTATAGTAAAACACATTAAAACTATTAAAAATATAATTCCGTTTTTGCTAGAAAATTACACAATTCATAGTTTAAAAAGTATTAAAAGATTGTTACCCAATTAAAGTATTACAAAATATTTCAAAAATATCCAATTGGGAGGTTTTTTTTTTTTGTCCTCTGTAATTTTTGCTTTCCCGCAAATATATTGCACAGATCCTCGTACATTGTACATGATTCATGTAACCATTTAGACACTTAACACATTTTATCCAATCCCAACAATTCTTTTGTAGAATAATAGTTTTCCTCACATTCGAGGTAGTTGCATGTAGGATCACTTTAGTAGTCCATCAGCTTTTTTGATACCTTGTTATGTTTGTTGGCGGATTTTAACTGTTTTTCTTGGATGTGTTCTTTGAATGTAAATATCTTAGCCGACTCTCTCTTTCTCTTTATGGGTCTTTCTTCTAGTTTGGGTGCAGTCGAAATCTGGTGCAATAATTTTGTTGGGGTTGTTGTCTGTTGAGCACAAAAATCTGATAGTTGCGAACAATGTAGGGACTTTTCATCCGCATTGTTCATTTCTTCACTGATGTCAAAGAAGTGGTCTGGAATCGCTGCTTGGTTTAGAGGAAAAATTCCCGTCTCCCGAAAATCATTCATAGCAGTATCGATAGAAGCTGCTCTTTTCCACGCTCTACCAATCAATTCTGAAGTTTGGATTCTTCCAATTGATAAAATATAGTCTAAATTTATAGTTTCAATAAATTTAATTTTACGTTAAATATTTTAACGATTTACAAGTATTACGATATTTTTAAAAAAACAATATGATTTTAAAAACATTGATTTTCTATTGATTAAAAACATTGCCATTTTCCGTTTACTGATGGAAGGGTCAAAGGTAAAGCAAAGTCTTGGTTGAAAATGCAAAAATTCTTTTAAAATCCTATTGCCATTTTCAACCCATTCATATATTTTTTTTCAGATACCACAGATCATGATAGACTAAAAGAGTGCATTGCAATCATGGATAAAAAGGTAAATGCTTTTCGTAAATGACTGTATACAAAATGGTAGCAAAGAAAATTGTGATAACTTCCGGGGAGAATATATCATCATGATTAACACTCAAGATAAGTATGAGCGTCTCTCTCTCTCTCAGTTGTGGTCAGTGGCTTTGTCGATTGAGTTCAGTAAAAAAGTACTCCAATGTGGAGACATGTTAAAATCTACCCTTTATTGGGTCTAAACAGTAAACCCAGCAAAAAAAGTTTGCAACATTAAAAAATATTTTGTGTTTTCTACAATAGTGCTTTTTTTTCCTTTTCACATGCTGAAAAAATAAATTTCAATACGTGAACAAAAACAAATTTGAATTCAAATTGAAGGTTTGAAATAAAATCTGATTGTAGACATATTTTTATACATTTAACATCTGTTGAAATTATTTATGAGGATTATATATTTTTATCTCCGAATTATGGGAATATATTTCAGTAGAATAATTTGATAATGGATTAATGAAAAATAGAAATAATATCATACATTGATAAGGACATTTTTTCATCGTAACGTGCACCCAATTCCAGGAAAGATGAGACCAGTCACAAGTAGTTTATACATTGCGTACCATCGTAAGGAATGATCCTATAAATAGTCTTGAAATTTTTACGATGGGTAGATCATGAAATGATAAGCATGGGTCACGTCCGGGTCACCATGTATTAGATGTTATGTGCCAGTGTTATTCAACACGCAAAAACATCTTCTACATGCAAATGATTAGCACAGCAGAGTATATGCACCAGTAACAACACCGGAAAGCAGCATTAACCTTTACGTTGAGGTAGGTAGACAATTGTTAGCATTACAATTTCGTTTACACTGGCAGCATGGTATAGATCTGTGTACGGGGAATGTTACCCACTTTTAAGTGACCTCTGGAATCGATCACCATTGACGAGCTGTCAGCGACTGACCTTCTAGAGGATCCCTCCTTTTGTTCGGTACCGTACCCTGTAGACCGTGAAGTGTGAACATTTTATCGGGACGGCAGAAGGTCGCTCTGGTGATATGCACCACACAATACTATGAAAGGAAAGCGTCAGTCGTAAATGCCACTCAAGGCTCTACCACTCAAGTCAGGTAATTAGGTAAGGGGGGTCGGACACACAGGCGAAAGAACCGTTCCTGGAGACGATTGAAAAAATTGAGCGCCGCAGCGTAAAGGTTAAAAGGAAGACAAGAGAAACTCTTCACCTTTGACCACCAATGCTAACCACAATGGGTCATGACCAGTACTAGGGAGGGTGATCACTTCTGTATTACCTCTGTGCGTCATAAATTTTGGAGGAATAATTAAGCCATCCAGTCATTTCCATCTAAATTTTACTTACTCTTTTCACTTAAGCACGCTATTAATCTTTCTTCTTTTTTTATGATGAGGACATGAGCTGTTTCGCAGCGGGTGCACCATAAGTGATATGTCTAGTTCAATTTTCGCTGTTTCTGTACATAGGAACCTTAAATTATACCTTGCGCAAATATACGGCAGTCATACAAGCAAGTTTCTGAGTTTGACAGAAGAATTGTGGCTCATCGAGTTTACGTATTTACATGTTTCACAACACTTTCATTTCGGCATTGGTAATTTGACATAGACGTTACTCATCTTTGGATATCTAGATCCATGACTCCCTGAATCCTTTATCTTTAGCATTGCTGAAAGCAGGAAAGTACAAGTTAATAAAAATGTCATTGCTTCATTCCAGGACGAAGAAATAGCTTTGTCATGGTTGTCGGATGAAGAAGATGTTAGTCACCTTAAAGATAAGTATGATGTCTTGAACATAACATATTGCGTGCCGGATAAAGACACAAGGGTATCGATTTTCAGACTTTATTACAATGCTTTCTGCCACACCTAAATCGAATGTAATTGAATGATGAATTTTCTTAAAGTATTTGAACTGTATAATAATGTTTAAAACTTACAAAGTTTTGGAAATACAGATAAATATTTTAAAATCATTATACTATTTCAGACGTTAAATAAATATAAAAAAATAATTGTTTTATTAAAAGGTGTCTCTTCTTTCATTCACTTGGTAAAAACTACCTGAATCATTTGTAAAAAATTTGTAGAGATTTTTCATATGCAAAATTGTTTGATTCTATAATTATTAAATGCTGTTAAGTTTTGTCAACCAGATTATTCAATCCTGCGTGTGTGTTGCGTTCTTACTAATTAAATTTAGATCTATACATTGTGCTGGAAATATTGTATTGTATGATCTAATTCAAGCATAATATTGCTATAATAAATCATGACAAATAAAAGGTTCTTATTCAGTTAATTTGAAAGAATTGTGTAAATAAGAATTAGGTGTTTGTTGTATTAATATAAACGTATTCCATTAAAAACTTGTAGCATTTCTCAATTTAAGACTCTATCAGTGATAAAGATAAATTCCTTAAAACATTCGGTATTAGCATGCTCTTCTGCTCAGGTAAAATCAAGTTTTAAAATATTCTCATACAGATTCAAATAAATATAATAGCTCAAATTACAGCGATTCGTGATACCATTCTCACGTTATGTGATTCCTAATACATTTCTGAATAGTTTTGCTATAATATAGTATTATTTATAATTGAATGCGTGAATACTAGTGTCATTTGGAAACTATCAAACAATTGTAATGAATATAATTCAGAATTTAGATATGAGCTCCATTTTTCTGCAACCTTTGTTCACTTCAATATTTATTTTCTGGAAAGAAAATTTCATATATAGTAACAAAATCTGTTAAGAATGTCATAATTTTAAAACTTTTGCTAATAAATAATTCTATGAAGCCTCAAATACACTTTTGATCCAAGATAATTTAATTAATGGTTTAATTTTTTTTTTTTTTTTTTTCATTTATTTCACTCAATTTAAGTTTTCTATCATTGTTTCATTCCAGAAAAAGAAGTTCGACAGACTTGTGCAAGGAGTGTTGGAATTGTATTCGGTAAGAATTTATTGACATAAGTTGTAGGACAAGTTGTTAAATCCTTTTATAAAAGTAATAAAAACAAATGCTTGGAGAATTAAGTCTAAACAAATATGATAGTTTATGTTCTTAAAAATCTGCACCATAATGCGTAAACTGATATCGAAAGTTTAAGGATAGTGAATAAAAGGTTAATGCAAAGATCAAAAGACTAAACACAGATCATACACTCATTTTGACATATAAAAGAAACTTCACATAACTTCCGATAAGATCAGGGCCCCCATTTATGTGCTAACAAAGCTTCAAAGTCAGGTTAGATGACTAGCTCGTATTAGTTTAGAATGGAACACTCTTCATGAAATTTGAATTTCAAATACTCAATGTTGAACTTGAAAGTATATGTAAGATTTGAATTACTTTTATTTTGAACATTTGTATTAGCTAATTATTCGCATAGTGTAAATAGGTATAAAGTTTATACTAAGAAAACATATTTGCGTTCATATTATTATTTCACAATTATTCGCCCCTCCCTCTTAGCCCAGTGACACCTTTACTGTAGTCTCCTGTCTCACCACCTACTTGAATAACATTAGAATAGAAATACAAATGCATCCAAGTATAAGAAATACAGCTTATTGTATCTTGCTTCGTTTTTAAAAATTTGCATCAGAATATTAGTTGTAGTAGACATACCGAAATTTAATTAGGATTAAAGATAGAACGCTTTGTTCAATGTAAAATAATATGAAGCTAGAGTCAGAAAGTTTAGATTTAGAAGTAAATGTGGTTATTAACCTGGAGGGTTAAGAGGTTAACCAAGTAGTTTTGACGAGATAGTTCATGTATCAAGATCTGGGAAATATTATTCTAATGACAATATGTCTCGTACATCAAAATCTGGTCAGTTTTGTTAATGGAAAGATCTCAACAAGACATCCACCATTAGTGTAAAGTGGTACATTCTGTTTGTAAGTAAACAGTCGTCAACGAGTGAAATGGTTGTATTCCTATAATAATTTTTATGCGAATTCCAACCAGTTAATTAATTTGAAAAATAACATTTTCAGGTTGGCTGTGAGACCAGATATGAGAAAACAACATGTGATCATTGGGAAGAAATGACGGTAAGAAAACACAAATAAGGAACGGTATTAAGTTTTACATTGTCTTACACTGGAAGAAAGTATCCGGTCAACCAGCGAAAGATTGAATTCGGATATTGTCTTAACAGTGCATGCCCAGACCAATATAAAAAGAGGCTGGTATGTTCAGATACATCATTGAACTGCTCAATGAAGTTCAGTGGGTGGAAAATACAAGCTTAGGGACGTTGAAAGAGCAGTTACTGGGTAACCGTTGTGGTAAACCTATTCAAGAAATTTTTGACATGCTACACGTGCCACTGTAAGAAATGTAGTCGTAGAGTGGACACGTGTAGGAGCTACAAGTGTCCAAACAAGATCTTGTCGACCTCGTCGTCTCACAGATTGTAGCAGTAGAGTGCAGGGAAGGGTCGTCAAAGTGAACCGAATGGAATTGATGGAAGTATTCGTGATGAATTCCAACAATACACGGGATGTATCGCAAGTAATGACGATTCGTCGAGAATTGGAAACTTTGGAGTTTCGAGCATTTGCCTCTTAATCAACACATTTCCACTGTACATGCTTAGCGTGGTGTAATGCTCGTCGTAACAGGACTCTGAAACAATGGCGACGTGTCCACGGACAAGATTACACTGAGCTGGCACCAAACTTCCACATCGCGCCACGTGAGGAGATTTAAAGCCACCAGAGTCTTAACGAGCACCAGTTCTATACGGCTATCTTTCGTTGAAGTCGAACTCGCAACCTACCGTTTGCAAATCCGTTACTCTTCCAACCAGGCTACCGCTGTCTTGGTCTGTGTTTGGAGAATGCTGAATGAAAAACGCGTACCTGAATGATTTGTGCCTTAAGTCAAGTTTGGTGGAAGGTAGCTGTTTTTTATGGTTTGGCCTCAACCGTCTAAATAATATGAAGAGAAAGTCTATAAAGGCAGATGTCTATCTTGACATTTTTGACAGTTTAAAACAAACCAATCGTTGCCGCATAAGAGTCTGGTACTGGCTCATTCTTGTTTCAACACGATCGGTTTCCCGTCCAGTCAGCAGTTATTCAGACCTGTTTTTTTTCTCTGATATGAATGTTGAAGAGATGGACTGGTATCAGCCCTGATCTGTATACTTTTGAACACATGCGGAATGAATTGGAAAGGTGTTTAAGTCAGGTCACAACGGCCTGCATAGGTGTCAGTCCTAACCACTGTTATTTTGCAAGAATGGCGTGAAATTTCAGTTTTAACTTACCAACAATTAGTAGACAACCTTTCCTAGTATAGTAGCTCCTGTTATTAAAGGAAAAGGTGGACTTCCTCCATATTAATTTTTAACTTTACGCGCTCAAAAAACTAAACTTTACAGGTGTCCGAATACTTTTGTCTATATAGTGTATGTGTCAGATTCTAAAGAAATTTAATGAAAAAATATGTTCTGGGATTTTAACTAGATTAGAAGTTTTCAGTGTCTACTGTTGTACTTAAACTTTTAAAATAATAGTATACCATTACTAAAATCTCACCGCTATAACTACCTTCACTGGCACATAGCACGTGACTGCACTTGTGACTTTAAGCAATAATTAGAACTTTTATCACAAGACAACTATGCTTAAAATAATTAGTTATATCCTAAAATTTGATAACGACAGTGTAATTTCTTGTTGCATATAATCTACCAATTTCTAATAGATTTTGTATAAAATTGTAATGAATCAATTTTTATAGAAATTAATTTATAGTTAACTACCCTCTGGCAAAGACTTATCATCTATACTAGGGGGCCTGCCCCCTGCTCGCTAACGCTCGCCAACCCCCGGAGGATTGCTTCGCAATCCTCATTGGTTCGCTGCGCGAACCTAGGCTCGCTTCGCTCGCCTCAATGAAGACATGTGTCCTAGCATAAGGGATTGTTTACAAAATATGTTACCAAAAAAATGTTTTTCAAATCTAAATTTGCTGTTTTACAGAAAAAATATATACAGTATCTCTAAAATCAGAATTCAAATGAAAACTTTGTGCAAATTTTGACTCGAAATGTGAGCGTTGCTTTGGAAATTGAATACCCAGCATGTTGTTTGTGTGTACATTTTCCCAGCACTCAAACGACCCACACTTTTTCATTGAGTTTGTAGCCGAAAGTTGTAGTGCAAGCGTCTTGTTGAACTATAATTGTTGGCCCTTAAAAGGACCGTTTTTTAAATGGCCCTGAAAAGATTCCCGCTTTCTTTGATTTCTATTATAAACTAACTGCAACAGCTCATTAAAATTTCCTTTTTTTTTTAATAAAATTTCATCCGATAACGCTATAAATTCAATCGATGCGCGAGACTTCGCGATAAACAAACAATCGTACAGTGTTGCCAAAACGCAATTACAAATAACGTCTTTTTTGCGTGCCACGTAAGAGAATTATATATATAGATATATATTTCTCTTACGTGGCACGCAAAAAAGACGTTATTTGTTACCGCGTTTTGGCAACATTGTGCGATTGTTTGTTTACTAGGAGCCTCGCGAGTCATTTGAATCTATAGCGTTATCGGATGAAATTTTATTGAAAAAATGAATTTTAGACGAGCTGTTGCGGTTTGTAATAGAAATCTAAGAAAGCGGAGGATCTTTTCAGGGCTATTTAATAAACGGTCCTTTTCAAGGCTAACAATTATAGTACAACAAGACGCGTGCACTACAAATTTCGACAACAAACTCAGTCAAAAAGTGTATGGGTGGCTCGAGTACTGGGTAAATGTACACACAAACAAAATGCTGGGTATTCAATTTCCAAAGCAGCGCTTACATTGCGAGTAAAAATTTGCTCAAAATTTTCATTTAAATTATGATTCCAGAGGTACTGTATATATCTTTTATGTAATACAACAAATTTAGATTTGAAAAATATTTTTTTGGAATATATTTTGTAATCAATCCCTTCTGCTAGGACACGTGTCTTCATTGATGCGAGCGAAGCGAGCATAGGTTCGCGCAGCGAACCAATGAGAATTGCGAAGCAATCCTCCGGGGGTTGGCGAGCGTTAGCGAGCAGGGGGCAGGCCCCCTAGTGTCACTATAATGCTGTTTAACCCTCCACGTAGTTACTTTGAGTTATCTCATTCATCAATATCTGTCGCTTTGTTTATGACTAGATATCTCGTCGAAATAAAACTAGTCCATTACTCCAAAGGAATGAAGATTGAATTAGAAAAAACAATGTCTCCTTTGCCCCAAAGTGTCGGCAATTTGAACAGGTTTTTACATCAGAAGCTGGTTACTAAAGGATAATTTTCAATGCGAATATAAGTCTTGAGGAGGGTTGAGGAAACAAGCGAATTTAGCATTTTAACAATACACAAAGCTGAAAAATTAAGCTTTTAAATGATTAATCTCCATCAACAATAACGAGGTTAAGCCTTTTGTAGTTCAACTTGCAACCGAAGGGATGTGAGTCAGAATCTCGACCCATGTAGAAACCGTCGTGTAAGTAGAAGTAGTGGTCAGGGGTGTCGTGACTTCAAATGTCTCTCATTGGAATGATGTGGCATTTTGGAAAGTGGGAAACCGATTCAAGTGTTGACCTCGTCATCTGATCGTGGTTCAAAATTACAAGGTGCTGAACTCGGATGTTTTCCTTACGGCCGTATTCACAAGTCCGAGATAACCCGGGGATTATCGTGAATCCCCGGGTTATCGAGAAAACCGTATTCACAATACCTGATCCGAGGTTTGAACCGCCGTTTCGGTGTTACATTTTGATCCTCCGAAATCGGAGGATTAACTCTTCGTTAAGAGTTATGCATGCGCAATACTATCTTTGTGCGAAGAAAGCGAGATATACGGTAAACAAAATGAATGACATACTTCATTCTATGCTAAATTACAGTATTCTTTCGACGGCACGCATGTAACTGATTTTGTATGAATCGGAACAAGAACGTGATTACATTTTCTATGACATACATATGCCCAGATGTGTTCTGGTTTGAACTATATTCTGAGTCACCAGAGTACAATCCGATGAGAGAGCAAACGTTAGAATATGAAGTTTGTGCGAAGAAAGCGAGATATACGGTAAACAAAATGAATGACATACTTCATTCTATGCTAAATTACAGTATTCTTGCGACGGCACGCATGTAACTGATTTTGTATGAATCGGAACAAGAACGTGATTACATTTTCTATGACATACATATGCCCAGATGTGTTCTGGTTTGAACTATATTCTGAGTCACCAGAGTACAATCCGATGAGAGAGCAAACGTTAGAATATGAAGTTTGTGCGAAGAAAGCGAGATATACGGTAAACAAAATGAATGACATACTTCATTCTATGCTAAATTACAGTATTCTTTCGACGGCACGCATGTAACTGATTTTGTATGAATCGGAACAAGAACGTGATTACATTTTCTATGACATACATATGCCCAGATGTGTTCTGGTTTGAACTATATTCTGAGTCACCAGAGTACAATCCGATGAGAGAGCAAACGTTAGAATATGAAGTTTGTGCGAAGAAAGCGAGATATACGGTAAACAAAATGAATGACATACTTCATTCTATGCTAAATTACAGTATTCTTTCGACGGCACGCATGTAACTGATTTTGTATGAATCGGAACAAGAACGTGATTACATTTTCTATGACATACATATGCCCAGATGTGTTCTGGTTTGAACTATATTCTGAGTCACCAGAGTACAATCCGATGAGAGAGCAAACGTTAGAATATGAAGTTTGTGCGAAGAAAGCGAGATATACGGTAAACAAAATGAATGACATACTTCATTCTATGCTAAATTACAGTATTCTTGCGACGGCACGCATGTAACTGATTTTGTATGAATCGGAACAAGAACGTGATTACATTTTCTATGACATACATATGCCCAGATGTGTTCTGGTTTGAACTATATTCTGAGTCACCAGAGTACAATCCGATGAGAGAGCAAACGTTAGAATATGAAGTTTGTGCGAAGAAAGCGAGATATACGGTAAACAAAATGAATGACATACTTCATTCTATGCTAAATTACAGTATTCTTTCGACGGCACGCATGTAACTGATTTTGTATGAATCGGAACAAGAACGTGATTACATTTTCTATGACATACATATGCCCAGATGTGTTCTGGTTTGAACTATATTCTGAGTCACCAGAGTACAATCCGATGAGAGAGCAAACGTTAGAATATGAAGTTTGTGCGAAGAAAGCGAGATATACGGTAAACAAAATGAATGACATACTTCATTCTATGCTAAATTACAGTATTCTTTCGACGGCACGCATGTAACTGATTTTGTATGAATCGGAACAAGAACGTGATTACATTTTCTATGACATACATATGCCCAGATGTGTTCTGGTTTGAACTATATTCTGAGTCACCAGAGTACAATCCGATGAGAGAGCAAACGTTAGAATATGAAGTTTGTGCGAAGAAAGCGAGATATACGGTAAACAAAATGAATGACATACTTCATTCTATGCTAAATTACAGTATTCTTTCGACGGCACGCATGTAACTGATTTTGTATGAATCGGAACAAGAACGTGATTACATTTTCTATGACATACATATGCCCAGATGTGTTCTGGTTTGAACTATATTCTGAGTCACCAGAGTACAATCCGATGAGAGAGCAAACGTTAGAATATGAAGTTTGTGCGAAGAAAGCGAGATATACGGTAAACAAAATGATTGACATACTTCATTCTATGCTAAATTACAGTATTCTTGCGACGGCACGCATGTAACTGATTTTGTATGAATCGGAACAAGAACGTGATTACATTTTCTATGACATACATATGCCCAGATGTGTTCTGGTTTGAACTATATTCTGAGTCACCAGAGTACAATCCGATGAGAGAGCAAACGTTAGAATATGAAGTTTGTGCGAAGAAAGCGAGATATACGGTAAACAAAATGAATGACATACTTCATTCTATGCTAAATTACAGTATTCTTTCGACGGCACGCATGTAACTGATTTTGTATGAATCGGAACAAGAACGTGATTACATTTTCTATGACATACATATGCCCAGATGTGTTCTGGTTTGAACTATATTCTGAGTCACCAGAGTACAATCCGATGAGAGAGCAAACGTTAGAATATGAAGTTTGTGCGAAGAAAGCGAGATATACGGTAAACAAAATGAATGACATACTTCATTCTATGCTAAATTACAGTATTCTTGCGACGGCACGCATGTAACTGATTTTGTATGAATCGGAACAAGAACGTGATTACATTTTCTATGACATACATATGCCCAGATGTGTTCTGGTTTGAACTATATTCTGAGTCACCAGAGTACAACCCAATGAGAGAGGAAACGGTAGAATATGACGATGGCCGATGCAAATGCGTCGTGGAAGAAAATTTATAATATTGATTTATTACGAATGAAAGAAAATAGATAATGCAAGTCACTTTTCCCACCACCAACACACCCATTCTGACAGGTACAAAGATAAGTGGATTACATTGATTTGTCAAAGAATTGTGTAATTTTTTTTGTTTAATTTAGGTTTCCATAAAAACATAATTTGAAAAAAATATATTATTTGCATTTCTCTCTATCCAAACCCAAATTAAAATGCCGTATGCATTTTACTAAAATCGCGACTTCGATTCAATTCTGCTGGCGAAGTACGTGTAGATTAGGGCAACGTAAGAAATGCAAACATTATCACGTAAACGTGAGGAGAAGGTAGCAGCCAATCGCAGTAAGCGTATCATTTTAATTCGTGGATCAATTAACTCGCCGTTTGAAAATACGGTTCTTGATAATATCCGTGGTTTAACTTTAACCCTCGGATCAAATGATCCTCGGGTTTACTCGAGACTTGTGGATATGGCCGTTAAGGTTTGTTCCTGGACCGTCGCCTATAGCCAGTTGTGTAGCTTCAGTGGGACGTGAATTGAGGATCAGGGAATTAATCAGGGAAATGACTGTCTGCGTGCGTCGGTGAGGTGTCTAGGCGAATCTATAGGACTAAGCTTTGGTTTTCTAAGAAAGTGGAGCCGTTATCTAACAGCCGTGATACGTCATGATGCCGCGGGCATAACTAGACGGCCGTCTAAACAAAAATCCAAGGTGTCAACTTAGTCGGGCAGAATACGTTGGAGAATGGGCAACACAGACGGCGGTCGTGGTTTATTTTATTCGAGAAACAAAACAAAGTGGTTTTTTATTCTCTAGTTCAAAATTCCTAACTTCGGGATCGTTGAAGGTAGAATGAAAATGTCAACAGATTTCAAATCAGCGTAAATTTCTACGCCAGATCGACATCAAAAACAGTTTTATTATTCAATTATTTACCATTTGATTATTTAATTATGTATTAAATAATTAATTATTTATTCAAAGAAAATCACATTTAAGGTATCGATCTGGTGTCAAATTTTCCACAGATTTCGAATCCGTTGAAATTTTTATTCTGTGTTTAACGATCCCGATTTTACAAAAACGAATTATTCAATGGCAGTCAAAAATGTTTATTTATATTGCTCCTCTTGGCTCGAATCGCTTGGAGCAAGAAATGAAATCTGGCCGTTACAAGAGAAAAAACGTTCTCCAACTGTTTGAGACCGCTATGACGACAGTCATGGAAATGGCGGCTCCGATCATCTTCGTTACGCTCACAAACAACGCTCTCTAGGAAACTAACACCATGTGTTAGTATAAACAACGTTTTAGTGACGTCACCCACCGATACATCACGGCCGCTAGATCACGGCTACGCTTGAAACTTTACAGAAATAAAATTCGGCCAACAGGTGGTCCTAAAAATGACTGAATGGACCACGAAGCCCGTTTTAAAAATTTATTATTAGTTTTTATCCCCATCGTTTCTTTCTTCGCCGAGCTCTTGGACACGCGCCAAGTTTTCAATGACGTCACTGACTGCTACGTCACTGACTGCTGTCATCGACCTTCAAATTAAATAGACAGAGCATGGGCCCGCAGCTTCATGTTATGTTTTCCAGTTCTCGGTTTCAAGATGTGTCACGTGGTTGTGGGTAAAAGCATGAATCCTATATGATTGATTGGTTAAAGTGACAGTCCACCGTGATCAAAAACACTAGTCTGTTGTTCCATAGCCAATCAGTGAATTCGATTCGTGATTTACTCTTCAGAGATCTTACGACAGTGACTCCGCCTACATGGTCCGTCTATTTCCTTTTAAGGGGGTCCGGGACACATTGAAATTTTTTTTTTTTATTAATAATTTTGGAATTTGGAATTTTTTGTACTGATTACCCATCTAACTATTAAACAAAATCACAACACACAATTTTTCCAAAAGTTTTTCAAAAATTTTAAATCAAAATTTTTTGAAAAAAAGAGAGTTATTTTAAACTGCTAAAACTCAAAATATTCTTGATCAATTTTCAAAATTCTTGCAGTAAATTATTCACAAATTTATAAACTTTAATTTTGATTCAGCAATTTAAAAAAATTGTTAATTTATTAAAAAAAAAAAAAAATTTGAATGAAAATTTTTGAAAAATTTAAGGTATTTTTTTTAAGTCATATTTTTAAAAGTAAATATTTGTTTCAAATTTGCTGAATCAAAATTAAAGTATAATGTTTGAAAAAGATATATTCCAAATTTCAACCCTTAAACTTTATCGGTTTTCGACTTTTTGCAATTTGAATACAGGAAATCTTGAAAAAATGTATCATGGAGAAAAACTCATTTAAAGTTTTAAAGACAGATGTTGTTGCCATGACACCAACTGTCAAGAGTGTTAAATTTTCAAAACAACGCACCACAAAAATTATTATATCTCTAGTTCTAATTAAGAAAGAAACATGATTTAGACGTCATTTTAACCCATTAACGACCGCACTACTTTCCGCTTGAAGGAAATGAACAAAAATCATTTTTTAGACATATTAGAGCCTAATTAAGACAAAAAAAACGTAACATAAAAAAGAACAGTTATTTGTATAAAAGATACAAAATGTTGCGAAAACGCAACGTCAACTTTTGGGAAAGATGAAAATCTTTGAAGCACTTGCTTTGTAACGGCACATTACATTTTTTACATACAATTATTGTTTGGCTACTACAGTTTTTGCATCTTTATCTTTGGTTTGTTGGATATTTCTCGATAATATGACTTTTGAGATCCTTGGCCACCACCATTTCTTTCCCTTTACTTGCACTCTATACACTGCAACGAAATTATCAAGCAGGTCCACCCCACTCATTGGTTGTTGTAATCCCCGATGAGTTTAGGTTACTTTACAGATGTGGATTTCTTTATTTTCTTTAGTATCTCTAGGCCATTGAAGATGGATTGATTGTATCAAAGTTCGTGGCCATAGAATAACAACGGAATTTTCGTTCCAACGAACTACTGCGATACTATGCTCCTTATCAAAGACGAAGTCACGTGTTCCACGTTGTTCTTTTTTCATTTTGATTACAGGTGTAATAGGACATTTCCCTAATCTGTTGACATGGATCATTCCAGTGGCATGAAACCATGACTTTTTCAATTTCGACAACAACATATGTGATGTAAAAAGCTGTCAAAGTATACATAGTGGTTTGAAGGAACTTCGAATACACTTAAATGACGTTTCTACTTAACCCAGATCCGTCGTTTTATCTGCATTTTTTCCTGAGTATATATCAAAATGATATAAGTACCCTTTAGAAGAACACAAACGCCAAACTTTATACCCGAAATGAACGGGTTTTACTTTCAGAAACATTTTGCACGAATTCTACCCAAATAAGGTATCATTTCTTCATTGATAGAAATATTTGATGAAAAACACATGCCACTGCATGAAATTGGCATCTAAAATGTTTACACACTGACGAACTTTAGCCATTTTATCTGTTTTATCCAATATATTGTTATCCGCTAAATGCAAATTCAGTTTGATAGCAGTATGCATGTAACCAGGCCCTGATTTACTATTAGGCCCGTGAGGCACGGGCCTAGGGCCCCCATAATTTAAAGGGCCCCAAAGTTTCAAAAGTATCTAAAAATTTTAAACAAAAATAACTTTTCATATTTTCTGGAATGTTTTTTTAACAATTTTTGAAACGGTCAACAGTCAAATACGTAAGTACCAATTATTGTTTTAAAATTAGTTTTTGTGATGAACGGATAACATGGGGGCCCCCCTTCCTGAGTATTGTGCCTACTATACCAAATTTTCTAAATCGGGCCCTGCATGTAACTTGTTAGTGCTGTACGTAGTAATGGACAACTGACATCTTCTGTCTCTTGAGGATGACAGGCATACACAAGACATACATAGCCAATGTAAAGCAGAAATACTATAAAACGCTTCAATATAGGAACAGAAAGAGGAAAAATGTTGATGATTTTCTGTTGTGCATATTTATACGTTCTTGAGTAATATGCTCCAAAATATTCTGACTGTATAAGTGTAAAAATAATACATCTACTAGCTCTAGATCATGCAATTTTTGTATAATTACTTCCTTTTTTGCTTTTCTACGTTTTTTTTTTGTCGCCAGGCATTAGCGTGTATACGGGAGACAAATTTCTCCAAGCAATATTTTTTTTAGGTGTTTAGACAAATTTTTATTATTTTGTGATGAATCCGATAAATTTTAAAGTTTTTTTGAAGAAAAATGATCGATATCACCAGATATGTCTTTCGGTCACGGCAAATTATCTCCTAACATATCATCATCAATGCATTCCTCGTCGGTCAATAAGTCAATGGGTCTGGGGAGGGGGAAATCACTACTATATCTGCTTGACCTTGACAGTCTTCATCTGATGAAAATTCAGAAACATCTTGATGATTTAACTCTCATATATTCTAAAGCTTCATTCACAGTTAAAAACCGTTTTCTTCAACATCCGTTACTTTCGGACAAATGTTCATAAAGACACTGCTTTGGACTGACGTTGCGTTTTCGCAACATTTCAAAAAATGCAAATTTATACAAAGACAAAATAGTAACCTTATTTTTTTATGCCATTTTGCAGACCTATGTTTCTAAAACATAAGCGTCTCTTCATGAAGTCCTTTGAATTGTTCTGTCATATGTGAGATTTTTTCAAAATTAGAGTAAAAAAATCGCAAAAAAATGACCATTTTAGAAGATATGTGTGATTTTATTTTAGTCAAATGTAAATCAGAAACCGTGCAGAAATCACCTACAAAATCGATGATTATGTATAAACAAAATTATATTTTCATCAATACTTCAATATTTTAAAATTATATCATATAATTATTTATCTACTATTCAGTTTTTTTAGATGCATAGTTAGAACTAAATACCATTCATTAGTACAATTTATTACAATTGAATACAATTTATTATTACAATTAAATACAATTTATTATTACAATTAAATACAATTTATTATTACAATTAAATACAATTTATTATTACAATTAAATACAATTTATTTCATAAAATCTTGCATCGAGAGAAAAACAATTTGTTTCCCTGGAGACATTGAAGCTTTGTCTGCAACACACAACAAAAATTATACAAAAAAAAAACGAAATATAGAATAAGAAAAAAAATGTTATCACTAATGTTGCGAAAACGCAACGTCAGTCGTTAATGGGTTAAGCAGAAAAACGCAGAGAATGTCTTAAAATAACAACAACAAAAAAAAAATTCGAAAATTTGACGATTTTTGTGTCCCGGACCCCCTTAAGGTCGATGCTGCTTTTCGGAACTTAACTCTGACGATTTTGCTTTTATATCGTTTGGGTTTCTATTGGACGCGCCCCCAAGTCACGTAATTGTAACTTCTATATTTTCACAAAATGAATCTGGCCGCATTTGACGAAGATATTCATTACGAACACAAAAAGGACTAGTTGAGGTTTAATATATTCGCGATCGTTAACGATAGAGTGAAAATTTCACCGGATTTGAAATCTTCGAAAATTTTACAAGATCAATTCCTTAGACAGTTCAATTTTTAACCAAATTTTGTGCAAAATGAAATTTTAAAATTTCATCTGGAAGTTATTGGCTAATATTTATATTCTAATTGTGTCATGTCGGGTTGAGGTGGGACTCATTTTAAAATTATTGTTTTCTCTTTTTAATGTTTCCAGTATAAGTAAGGAAACGAAAAAAACTGCCACGGGCAACGCCGTGCTGGCCTGCTAGTCAATTATAAAGTAACGCTACCTATTTAAGGTACGTTTAGTCTCTTGTTTTCAATATTGACGTACAGGAAGTGTAAGGTCTTGCGGTTAGCTTAAATATTCAGGGATATTTTGAAGCTTCAATTAGGTAATGTATTTCAAATGCAATAGTTAACATTGGTACAAAATAATCCTTTTTGCTTGAATCTTTTTTCTTAGGAGTGTTCAACCAATTTGATGGATGAACTGGACGCGGAAGGCAAGTGTGATCTATCCAGCTTTGAATAGTGCCTGTGATAAGAAGCTGATGTTTTTCAACTATACAGCAGAGAACAAATCGATGTTAGAGCTCTACGAACTGCACGATAAATAATAAAATAAAATAATAACAGGTATAATTATACATGAATAAAAACTTTTTGAATAAAATATATCACTACACTAATAAGATCTGTGTGATTTTATTTTAGTCAAATGTAAATCAGAAACCGTGCAGAAATCACCTGCAAAATCGATGATTATGTATAAACAAAATTATATTTTCATCAATACTTCAATATTTTAAAATTATATCATATAATTATTTATCTACTCTTCAGTTTTTTTTAGATGCATAGTTAGAACTAAATACCATTCAACTCAATACCATTCACTAACATTTGAGTTCAAATAATTGGAAATTTCAAAATATGGGATTATAATACTGAAATTAATTAAATTTCCGACCAACTCATGATCTAGATTGCATTATCTGTTATGAAGCTACGGTAAGGTTATGCCTTACATATATATAGTTTCGACAAAATTCCTCTTAAAAGAAATATAGTCTTAAGTGTAAGATTTTCCCTCAGATTTATCAGTAAGTAGAGTGTGTCGTTGTTGTCGTGCTGTGAGTGTCTTATGTTTTGAGATGCCTCTACAAGGAACAATATTTTGTACACATGCTACTAAGTTTTAACCCTTCTTTGCATAATGGTGGAAATTTCCATCATAACATTGAATGCCCAAAAATTATCTAAAAGAACAAGTTCACTTTAAGTTGATCGTGTCTGGATACCTTTTTAATGTCCATTGCATAAAAGAAAACATAGCTGTCAAAAATAAGCAAGTGTCACTATCAGTAAAACGAGCTTGAAGTTGTCATTCCGCTGTTTGTTGTAGTTGCAATAAACGTATGATTTCGTTTTTAATTTTGTTTTATTATATTTGAGTTTCTATTGCTAAAAAAGTGAAAATGAGTGGAAGAAAGGTTTGTAACATGTGTTTCTGTTATTTTTAGAGCAATTTCTGAAAAAGTTTGCGTTTAATTTAAAAAATACCACATGATACCATCCTATTGTTTTTTGCTAAATTTATACAATAAATATATACTAAGATTTTTTTAACCATTTTTCCTTTAATTTTGAACATGAATTATATCACCTTGATTTATTTCACCAATAAAGAAAAAATCATGCAAAGAAGGGTTAAGCACCAGAAGAATTAAAATTCGTACTGCGAGACCCTCCTCGTGGTATTTTTGAGGAGGAATCTCGCCGTAGCGAAATTGTTGTACGAGATATCTCGTCATTAAAAGGAAATATGATCATAAGCATTAAAAGAAAACTGACCGCACGTGATGTCACCATAAAAAAAAAATCAGCAATATTTTGATGACGATATAGCTCGTCATTACAAAAATTATTCAGGTATTGATGGACGAGATATTCTTACGAAATCTATTGGAGGTTTAACCCTCTTGATAATGGTTGTCTCGTCGAAGTAATTAGCCATTAGAAAACCTAATAGAATCATGACAAGATTTGATCTTCTTTGATCAAATCAAGCTTACACTGGGTGCATTTCTCTCTTCTTTGTCATGAAATATTTCTTATGTGTGTAAGTTCATTTCTTTGACGTTCTGTGTAGCGTTTGGCGTAACACGGTTGAACAACCAATAGGAGCTTAGGTAGAACACCAAGAACTCATCACGAGAAACACCATTTAAAAAAGTATTTTTTCCATTCCTTGTTGGTTCCTATAAATTATTTGCATCTTCTTGCAAAGACGTTTCAAGGTAGTGGTAAACGCTTCAGACGAAGGCGAACGTACAAACTAGAAGTTTTTTAAAATTTTAACTTTAAAAATCCAGTTTTTTCACAGTAGGTCATTGGTTTATGCTTAAAACCATTTCAGTGTAAAAATGATAACAAACTAATTATTAATTAAACAATTAAGATACAATGAGCTAATTAACATGTTTTTTGAACAGTGATATCTCAAATTCTAATTTGTCTAGAAAGACAATTCTGGTTGTAATATAATTCCAATATTATTCTTCATGGTTTGACCCGCAATAGATTTTAGAGAGAAAGGTTAAATTTATTTCTTAATTAATAACTCTGATTTAGGGTCAACACATTCACAGTATTATATAGATTATAATGATACAAAAATAATTATAATAGATTAATTTATTGTTGAGTTATCACTATCTGAACAAAGCATCCTATTGCAAAAACTTGTTTCTTCAGAAATCGAGTTTAAAGTTGTCGGAATGATGTCTGTTCATGGTGACAGTACCTAATAAAAACCCTTGTAACTAGAAAACTATTTCGAATATTTGCACGATCCTGGCATCGTTTGAAAACTAAAAAATTGAAGAATATTTTGAAGCAATAAAAAAAATGTAGACTTTGTGTTCGATTTTCAGAATTTCTTGTGTGTACATACACCTAAAGTCTGTTATCATCTCCAAGTGAACAACCTTTGTTACAAAACATGCAATTTTCAAGGAAGAATTGGTTGAAAGTACGTCTCCAATGGTTTCTGCAATGAATGGTCCGTAGGGTTGCTTCAGGATTTTTAGTGTGTACATACACCTTAAGTCTGTTATCATTTCCAAGTGAACAACCTTTGTTACAAAACATACAAATTTCAAAGAAGAATTGTTGATAGTACGTCTCCAATGGTTTCTGCAATGAATGGTCCGTAGGGTTGCTTCAGGATTTTTAGTGTGTACATACACCTTAAGTCTGTTATCATTTCCAAGTGAACAACCTTTGTTACAAGACATACAA
Source organism: Metellina segmentata (assembly GCA_947359465.1). Taxonomy (NCBI): domain Eukaryota; kingdom Metazoa; phylum Arthropoda; class Arachnida; order Araneae; family Tetragnathidae; genus Metellina; species Metellina segmentata. The sequence goes on along the minus strand of OX375876.1, from coordinate 9,470,539 downwards.
TTTTCAAAGAAGAATTGGTTGAAAGTACGTCTCCAATGGTTTCTGCAATGAATGGTCCGTAGGGTTGCTTCAGGATTTTTAGTGTGTACATACACCTTAAGTCTGTTATCATTTCCAAGTGAACAACCTTTGTTACAAAACATGCAATTTCAAGGAAGAATTGGTTGAAAGTACGTCTATAATGGTTTCTGCAATGAATGGTCCGTAGGGTTGCTTCAGGATTTTTAGTGTGTACATACACCTTAAGTCTGTTATCATTTCCAAGTGAACAACCTTTGTTACAAAACATACAATTTTCAAAGAAGAATTGGTTGAAAGTACGTCTCCAATGGTTTCTGCAATGAATGGTCCGTAGGGTTGCTTCAGGATTTTTAGTGTGTACATACACCTTAAGTCTGTTATCATTTCCAAGTGAACAACCTTTGTTACAAAACATACAATTTTCAAAGAAGAATTGGTTGAAAGTACGTCTCCAATGGTTTCTGCAATGAATGGTCCGTAGGGTTGCTTCAGGATTTTTAGTGTGTACATACACCTTAAGTCTGTTATCATTTCCAAGTGAACAACCTTTGTTACAAAACATGCAATTTTCAAGGAAGAATTGGTTGAAAGTACGTCTCCAATGGTTTCTGCAATGAATGGTCCGTAGGGTTGCTTCAGGATTTTTAGTGTGTACATACACCTTAAAACTGTTATCATTTCCAAGTGAACAACCTTTGTTACAAAACATACAATTTTCAAAGAAGAATTGGTTGAAAGTACGTCTCCTTTGGTTTCTACAATGAATGGTCTGTAGGGTTGCTTCAATACGACTTTAGTAATTACCAAACAATTTGTTTTTGTTTTTTGTGTTTCGCGTCCTAAATAAAAAATGATAATATAATCTGATGTAATTCGTTCTGTAGGAAAGTTTCCACTTATCTGCTGTGCTGTTGTGTGCTTCTGGTTTAGTTTTAAAACATTTATTGTACCAGATGTTCTGTTCTTTTACAAATATCACTACAATTTAAAGGTCAAAATTCGTTACGAATGCAATAATACAAGGATTGAGGTTGGCTAAACGAATCGAAGTAAAATAATGATTTATAATAATAGAAGTTAGCTTATTTCTGGAGGTATTGTGACGTCTGGAAAAAGAAAGTTTTCGACATGTAGATCATCGTGAGTCGGCCGTGAGAGTGGAGCACACAACCCCCCCCCCCTCAAAAAAAAATAAAACGTGTGACAGTCGGTGCCGATTTCTTGGATCTGGCACCTGCTCTCGCACATGACTTTCTAACGGTTCCAAGATCCAGAGGGGACTGGCACGTGTGGCAGCTGACATTCTTACGGGTGTAGCAGGTGTCATTGGAAAAAAACCGATTAACATTCCGAGAGGAAGGCGGGCTCTCCCGGAAAAAATGAAATTGGAGACGAGACACAGGAGAAAGAGGTAGAAGATATAGCGCTCGTTTATATAGCTATACGGTGAAATCAGACACCGGTAGAAAGAAACGAACTACGAAGAGAAACTTTGTTTTTTCATGAACAATCGTGCAGTTATTGTTCGTTTGTAAATATTTTTGTAGATATTTTTCAAATTGTTAATTAAAACCTTTTGAGTAAAATATATAGCTTGAAAAAGGCAATAGATTAGTACAACTCCATTGCATATCTGTGGTGCCCAAAACACCACAGTATCTGTAAATAATATTTCTTACTTCATCCTAAATGTTTATGCTTACTACCTACATGAAGTAAAAACGATTCGCTGCGAAAGAGGTTAAGGGGACCGCGAAAGCCCCATCTCCTCCATGTTAAATTCACGAAATTCAAAGACCTTTTTCTCAAGAACTCTAATTGTATTCAACACAAAATTTTTATGGTGGTTAGATTGATATGTTATACAAACTTTAACAGCTCACTTTTTTTTAATTTAAAATTTTAATTTTATAGAAATTTTTAACTGAATATCACTTTTCAGATAGCATTTTTTAGCAAATTTAAATTTCTAAAAAATCCAATTTTCAAAATATCAAAAAGTGCCCGTGTTAAAAGCTTTAGAGATCTAACACAAATATGTCATAAAAATATTAAGTCATTATGTTTAGTAGATTCTGAGAAAATGGGGCATGAACCTTAAAAATCTATGTTTTGAGAAAAATGGATTTAAACATTTCAAATTAATTTTTCTAAATAATTTTACGTCTAACCTTAATGAAATCCTGATTTATATAAAGGGTGATCTCTTTCATTTTTAATACATGTATCTTCAATTTTTTTTTATGCTTTTCTTTCTCTGCTTTTCTTTCTTTTTACTGTATTCGGAGAGTTTTCGCTCTCCATCGATAACACGGTCTTAGTCCAGTTTCCTCAAAATGTGTATACAATGGTAGTCTGGATTGATTCCAACTCTAGATAATGTATAGCACTTTATAATATTTCCACTGTTGCAGCAGGAAACAGCATCAAACACTCCCAGTTTTAAAGTTTGGATGGTTACAAACACATTTTTTGAAACACGAGTCCAAATCACATTGCTCACCGATGCATTTGGGTTTTGACTCTTTCCGTGATCACATTTTTTCAACAATTCTGGATTCGCCAAGTCTCTGAAATTTGATTTAATTGCCTCCATAATATAGGCATTATAAGGCAATATGTGTGTTTATCGTGATAATACACATCACTTTTATCTACAGCATGTTGAAATTTCCACCAGCTTTCATTCCCAACTGGACAAAGAACGTGATTTAGATTTAAGTTACTTGACAGTAAATAAAAATATTCTGCCCAGACAAATTGTTGCATTTTGTGCAGAAAACCATCATTTATCCTTATTGCTAGACCATAATAGATCAAATGTCATGTCTCAGAAAGTGCTAACAACTGTATATCGCATGGTAAAATTAATCAAAATAGTTAGAAATAAACTAAATGGTTACAGTTAACTCTACTGTTACCAGATTACCGTAAATAATTTGACTAAAGTAAAGTAAAAAATATAACAAACATTGCAAACAAAGCAACAAAGATTAGAAATGTCCACAAACGGTTTGTTTACATTTGAAAGGCCGTGTCAGCTGTGAAGTGCTTATTTTAAGCGTGCATAATTTTCAAACTTTCTCTTACTCTATTACCTAGTGTGAAATATCATTGGAAAGAGGAGATTTTGTACTTATAAATGAGCAATAAAATATAAATGGATTTTTTAGTCGAATTTTGCTTTCCCGGTCCCCTTAAGTGATTTTGTCTTAGTTAATCTGGAAACTTCACCCTTAGTTTCAAATATGAATTATTTCCTGGTGAAAGTCTTATGTCTGGCATTTTACCACTGTTAAAACCCAACTGGACAACCCAATCGGAAGAGCAACCGGATGGTTGCGAGGTCCAAACTACGTCCAGCAAAAGACCGTCGTATAAACGGGGGTTGGTGCACGTTAAATCTGTCGTGGTCTCATATGTCCTCATGTTAGCGTGGTGAGGAAGTCTGGAGAGTCGGGTGCTAGATCAGGTGTTGTCCTCATAATCTGACCGGTGTTCAATGAGGCGTTGTGTGTATGAGGCGTGGTTCAAAATTACGCTGCGTTACCCTCGGATCATTCCCTTCGCGGATAGATCCCGGACAGTTGCAAATTCCCCAATGTATTGCTAAAGGGCGACGTTAATTAACTACACTCAGGATAATGCCAGCTCCGGCAAATAAAGGTTCATAAACAAAACAAACGTGACTTATTCATAAAGCCTATTTATTAAACAAAAGATAAATTATAAAAAAGATGGTGTATGTGTGATACCATTAAAAAAACTACGATTTTTGCGCCCTCGAACAATTACAAAAATTATCCACCTTACAAAAACTTAACATTACATGGTTGGTATGATAGTTCATACATTGTATGTCTCCCAGACGATGAAATACAGTCCGTACAACACCTAGGCATTCTGAGGATCAAATTATCGAGCTGATCTTGGGGAAGATCGCTCCAATCAGTAAACAATGCTCTCCGAAGTTCCGGTGCACATGTGGGGGGGGGGATGTTGACGGGATGGAACTCGTCGGCCAAACATGTCCTACACATGCTCTATCGAATTCAAGTCAAGTGAGAAAACTTACATGTTGTTCCAGGATGATGTCCCGATAAATTTGGCCTCTCATGCTTCCAATTTGAACATGCAGATATTTTCAGTATAATTATGCCCCAACCGAACAAACCTGCTCCATCGTAACGGTGTCGTTCAATGATGTTGTCTTAGTGATAACGGGTACCTGTCGTTCTCCATATGAAAGTCCGCCGTGAATCAGACTGCAAGCTAAACCTGGACTCGTCGCAAAACATCACACAAGCCCACTGTGACGGTGTCCACATTGCACGTTCTCTACTCCAGGCTAACCGCTGGCGACAATGAGTTGCCTTGAGCGGAACACATCTGACAGACCTGCGAGCATATCGACCAACATGTCCCAAACGTCTGTAAACTGTTTGCCTTGAAACTGTCGTATCCGTGGCTGAAGATAGCTGACGAGAAAGGTCGCATGCTGCGCTCCGTCTGCTTATTTTTGCAGTTACTGCCAAATACCGATCGTCATTCGGCGTTGTAACGCGGTGGAGACCTGTACTGTAACGTCTACTAACATTTCCATCATTTTGGAATCGTTTCCAAAGCCTAGATATGATATTTTGGGCGATTCCAAGTTCCACTGAAACTTCCGTCCGAGTACTCTCTCATTCCAGGCGACCGATAATTCTACCACGTAAAAAAACATGGACATGGGTCCTCTGTGCCATAACTATTCCGTTGTGGCACTGAGCGGCTTACAGAACGCTTGTGAACAATTTTACTTCTTTGCTACCATTCCTTATATACACCTCTCTTACACTCTCGTCATTGGGACGTACTATCGGCGTCATCTGATGGCTTCCTGTAATTTGGATATTATTCTTGAAGAAGTGTGCGATAATTCTACAGGTGAAATTTTTAGAGTTCGATTTCCGTGTGATTCTAAATTATCTTTAATTTATGGACATGAGTGTATTTAACTTAAGGACCAAAAAAGTATCTGCTTTAATGGGTTCCGAAAACTATTATAAGTGGCCTTTAAATCTTCAATTTTGCTGAATTTCAGGCCAATTGGTGATTTGAGGTCGACCGCTGATTAACAATCCAAGAAGATACTACAACATATCCTTATTATGATGAGATGCATTTTGCTAATGACTACATGTCAATGTATTGCCCATTTTTGATATTACAGATGGGCAATATAATCAAAATATTACCCGTATTTTTGGGATGACAAGATGATTAAGACCAGGTCAGGTTTCTTATAATGTAGAGGTATCTCTTCTATTAAGATCTGGTCATTTTGCTTATGAAGAGATACCTCGTCAAACAACCAGTATTAGTGTTCATTTGGATTTTTGGAGGAAATACTTAAGGCTTTAATTTCAGGTCGTAAAAGAAACCAGAAGCGTTAACAAAATGCATTTCAATTATTCAAAAACATTAGCAATGCTACGAAATGAAAACAAGGGAATGAAAGATATTCACCACGTTCTCTTATTGAATAATTTCACGTTATTTAAAGTATAACTTTAGTCCCATACTGTTGTATATTTACCCTAGTCAAGGTTAAGGTGGAAATACAACCTAGAGTTTTTTTTTAATTTTAGCTTTAAAAATCCATTTTTTTCGCAGTAGGTCATTAGCTTATGCTTAAAACCATTTCAGTGATAAAAACAATCTTAAATTATTATTAATTAGCTAATTAAGATATAATGAGCTAATTAACATGTTTTTTGAAAAGTGATATCTCAAATTCTAATTTGTCTAGAAAGACAATTTTAGTTGGAAATTATTTCCAATTATTTGTGTTTTGTCCCTCAATCAAATTGATAAAGAGAAAGACTTTTCTGTTACAACTTTTTTCACCAAAGATGCATAAAAAAATCAAGATTTTTTTCTGGAAATTTAGGAATTAAAAATTCACTAAAAATTGATTTCTTAATTAATAACTTTTATTGCGAGTCAAAACATCCACTGTATTATATAGATTATAATAATACCAAACATAATTGTAATAGATTAATTTATGGTCGAGTTGTTTACTGTTTGAACAAAATCTCATACTGCAAAAACTTGTTTCTTCAGAGATCGAGTTTAAAGTTTTGGAAACATGTCTCTTCATGGTAACAGTACCAAATGAAAACCCTTGTAAATAGAAAAATTTTCGAATATTTTAAGGAAATAAAAAAAATTAGACTTTTTTGTTCGATTTTCAGGATTTCTAGCGTGTACATACACTTTAAGTAAATTTTACTAAACTTTGTCATTACATCGAAGATTTGAAACCCTTTTGAAGACTTGATGAGAAGGGAAACTTCGTTTCAACGCAATTAATCCGTTAGTAAAGTAGCGTAGGCTAATTATTTATGATCTAATGATTCAAACACAAAGGTATCATACGCAGGACTAACAGGATTGCACAGTTTAAAGAATTCTTGAATATTTTCACGAAAGTTATTTGTCCAACGACAAACTTACAGGGAAAATGTTGCGAACATCGCTAAACAAAACAATTGATTAAAGAGAAAAAACTAATTAAGTCGATTCGTTAGACAAACCCATTTCAAGTAATGGAAAACAAACGCCATACAAGCGAGTAAAATTATGAAAATGAAACATACTTCAACAATGACCACCCTGTATATCATAAGAGCAAAACCCAAATCAATAATTCAGTTTGGAATAAATGCCTTATAAATTCTTGTAAGCTTTCGAATTGCGAATGCAATATCAAATAATAAATGCAGTCCAGTTGCAGCCTGCAAGCTGTAGGAAGTGAAGGTTTGTTTCATGAAACTACCCTGGATGAATTTCTCTCGTGTTTTATTAGTAAACTAGTTCTGTATGTGGAAGTGTCCATTTACTGGACAGAACAACAATCGGTCACATCTAACAACAGCTTAAAAAATACTAAACAATACAATCAAGTCTGAAATAAATTAGAGTAATTCTCTTACACTTATTCGAGAATTTCGTATTTCCTGTAAATGAAAGTAAAATAGACATTAGCTTTTGACAATATTTGATTGTAGTTGCTTTTATTTTATTTACAAATGATACATTTTACTATATACTCTTTGGTACTACACTGAATAGAAGTTGTTAAAACAAGAAATGAGGAAGAGTTCCAGTTTCATTTGTGTACATTGCAGAGTTGAATTCGTAATTGTTTCAAAAGAGAAATTAAAAATACCTATCTAATACAACAACATCAAGCATCCCTATTAAATAAATTCTTTAAACACGCATTGATAACGAACATTGATCAAACATAAACAGCTATTGTGTGTATGAACACATTTAAAAAACTTGACTAGGAACAATTTAAAAAACAAAGACTGATAGATGAGGAAATATTTGTTCAGCATGCATTCGATGAAAAGAATTATACCTTGAAACAATATGAAATAATTCCGCATTCTTTACGCAGACTATATATGTAGCCTAATATTTTGGTTCCTTTATGAACATTTTGATAAAGCCAGAAATGTATCGAAAAGAGTATTTGGTTATTCTAGCCTCTCTCCTAGTTAGTGTTAATGCGCTTGTTGGTGAGCCACCAATGCCACCAATCCAACCACCTGATGATATGCCTCAAAGTGATGAGCACTTTTATGCATGTTCCACAGCTGCATATTGCGTCCTAGTGGGTAAGCATGTGTGAGAAACTTTCTATTGTTTGTCTGTTTCACATATTTGATAACCCAAATGTAGCTTACTGATTGCATAATCGTTGCAAATTAACCAAACCTAGAAATGAGAATCGGTACCTTAACGTATTGTACATGCCGAGACATCAGTCGAAGCTATTTTATGCTTGTTTTGAATCTACTCAAATACTGTGAAACTTCGTTCCTCAGGCATCGTGACTAATGTTAAGAGAAGTGACAAATGTCACATTGATTTGAATATGGCTTGTAGAGGATGTGAACTCTTACATGCAGGTTGTAAACAGCCCAAGAACTAAATCGTCGTGGGGAGTTGATGTCTCCCGAACTTTCAAATTGTTTTTTGGCGAGTTCACATCAGAAAATATATTGTGATGTTTACTTTTTTCGACTGACACAAACAGTCGAAAGATTACGAAAATCCATACACTTATTTTCTAAAGTCTTTCGGAAACCTATGTAGCATTTGGAGGTGTTTAAAAGGAAAACTTCGCACATGCCCCTCCCGAGTCACGTGGGCATCAAAGGTAACGACCTTGCTGACAGTGCTGCGAAAGCAGCCTCCGTTACACTGCAGCAGGCCGTTCCTTTTACTGACACCAAGCTGTCCACAAAAGAAACTTTGAATTGACTATGGCAAGAATCTTGGGATCTGCAAATCCACAATAAGCTACATTCCATCAAACCATTTATTCATCCATGGCCATGAGCACCCATGCAAAGGAGTGACGTCAAATTGACTCGCCTTCGTATTGGACATACTCGTTTCACTCATCGTCATCTATTTCTGGGAGAGAGCGTCCCAAATTGTAATTCGTGCTCCACCCCTTTTAATGTAGATCATATTTTAATTGTCTGTCCTGTTTTTAATTATCAACGTCTTAAATTTTTAAAGGTACTTTTTTAAATCTGCGAGATTTGATTGGGGAAAATCCCCATTCAAACCTTTTTACGTTTTTAAATTCAGTTGGTTTTTTTAAATCTCATATAACGCTTTTATCCATCACAATACTTACATAATCTATTATTTATATGCTATTTAAATTTTTGACTGTATTGTTCATCAGACTGCTTTAATCAGAGAGACTGTTTAAGATCATGATGTATGATTTTCCCTCACGAATACTTTTTATATTCATTTTATGACGAAATAAATCCTGTATCGTGATGCGCAAGACATAAATCTACCTTTTATTAAATAATTTAAAATTTACATTGATTTTATTTATTTTTATCTTGCGTTTGGCGCAGTTTGTCCGCATTTGGACCTTGCGCCATAAAGCCCCAAAATCCAATCGAATCGCACATGGCCCAATTTATAACATTACCTCGTGACAAAACGCGACCACCGTTTGCCTCGATCGTATCAGAAAAATATTTCACTTTTTTTATCAAGACTGTTCGTTTGTAATACTCTTGTGGGCAATAACGCTGCTAGTATGGAATCGTGCCATTTTCCATATATGGATAAAAGGTCAAAAATGAAATCTCGTTAACTCCTTGTTGATAGAAAAATTTTAATATTTCTTACAAAGACATAGAGGCGTTTTAATGACATTTATGTTTATGATTTCAGATACCCCAGATTACGAGAGAGTAAAGGAATGCACCAGTATGATGGATAAGAAAGTAAATGCTTTTTATAGAATATTGTATATGTTACCGTAAAAGTATGGGAAGCAGGAATTGCATAAACCGAATAGACAATATTATAATGCCTAGCGTTTGGGGGCAAAGTGCGAAACTATTATTTCACACGTTCACACAAAGCATAAAATACTCCCGCTAATGGATTCTTAATTCTAAATGTCACGTGGCAAGCCATGTGACTTTTCATGCTCGCCTCAGACGGAAGATTCTCCACAAGAAGGTTCTTGATGGGTTGCCAAGAGGGTCACTGAAATCTGCAAGTTAGACCATGGAAGAGACACTCTTCTTCAAAGCATATGGCCCACTTGCAACTTACCCTAACGAGGTTTAGAGAAAAAATTCGGAAAATTGCTCCCTATGTAAAATTGCTACAGCTCTGTTCTACATTGCGGTATGTCCCCTTACTGCAAAATTGCATCTGAGGACACTTGTCAACCACCTTAAAAATGCATGCCTCAGAAACATTACATGTAACAATGGATCGAGAATAACAATTATTGGCGTGTTGAGGTTCATAGACTCTGTTCTGTACCAACCGCAAGCGCTGTTGCAGCAGCGCCACCTTTTGGAAAAAGTGTGAATTGAGTCAGTGTTTGAGTAAGATCCCTGGAGGAGTGACGTGTCATGCGGGGAATGTAGCCGCATTAACAGATGAGCAATAGTCATTTGCTGAGTATCTTAATAAAGTATGTTGTTATACAGTCCACGAGTAATTTCATTCTGAGTGCTATCCTGAGCTACAACAGACTCATCAGGACGTATGAGAATTATATCAAGAAATTATTATTTTTGCCTATTGCATATAAATGACTAGCTATTGCGTGGCTAGCCCGGCGTTGCCCGTGCCAGTTGCTTTTGTGGGGTTATTGGTTTGCTTCGCAGATTAAATGGGAATTTGTATCCTATTGGATAACAATCAAAATGGAGTTGCACGTGGTGTTGGTTTGCTTTGTAAACAATAAGATTTAAATATTTAAGTGATAAATTATTTATTAAAAGAAAATCAAACGTATAAGGTTTCTATCTTAAGTAAAATTTTCCACAGATTTCAAATCCGTTAAAATTTTTATTTTGTCTTTAACGATCGCTTAGATAGAAAAAAAAACCACTGAAGTACGCCAGTGATAACTTTAATAATTTCTTTCGTTTCACTCGAATCCGTTTTTCAGGAAATCAAAATGAATGAATATCGAATGAAACGAAGGTCATTCGAATTTGTTCCCTCCCATTCGAGACTGAAGGTGAAAAAAAATTTACCATGGTTCCAAAGGCTGGCGTCAATAGTGACGTGAGAGAGAAAAGTCTAAATTTTGATGCTTCATTTCCCGCAAGAAGAAAACTATTAATTCATTTTAAAATGTTCCAGATTTAATTTTAAAATTCGCATCGACCCAAAAATTGCAAAGAATTCGGACTACTTGAGTGCCAAATCCCATTAATGTAAGTGCCATAGATTCGTCACGACTTTGTGGGCAAGAAACAAACAAACTCTTCATTTTATAATAGTTGAGAAGAAATCATATAGTATGATGGTATAGATGTATTTACTGTATAGATGTAATACGCACTCCCATTCTGCATAGAATTTCCACCTCGGCGGCATGCTCTATTCATTCTAACCACACTTATTTAAACTGGTACAGCGTCACACGACACTAGGCACGGAAGTGGATGATAGCGTTAGTTAGGAAGCTTTATTATGCCGCGTCGAAATGTAAGGCTGTCCTACTGGCCCGTTTCGGAGTTTGACAGAAGAATTGTGACCTATCGAGTTGGCGCGTTAGCATGTTTCCTAACACTTTTATTTCATCAGGGTATTCCAGCATAGACGTTACTCCTATTTAGAGGTCTAGCTCCTCTGAATCTTCTATGCATAGTTTTAGTTGAATGCAGGAAATTACAATGTAATTAAATGCTATTGCTTCATTTCAGGACGAAAATATAGCTCTTTCATGGTTTCACGATGACAAAGACATGTCTGATTTCGTTGATAAGTTTGATGCCATAAACCAAACGTATTGTCTGCCGGATAAAGAAACAAGGGTATTGAATTTCAGTCTTTTATAATTCTTTCTGATATTTTTTCGCAGAACTTACACTTCGAATCTAATTAAATTATGAATTTACTTGCAGTACTTATATCACATAATAATATTTAAAACTTTATACCTTATCAAATAGTGCTACATGTTAAAAAGCCGAATACTTCAAACGGCGAATAAATATTAACCAAATAATTAACAAAATACCCGACCCTACTCGGTTTGAATTGGTTTACCCTCGATTAAAGCGATGATCTAATCTATAATGACTTATGTCTTTAAGAGGATAAAATAATAGTTTAACACCTTTCGCCATCTTTACAATTTCCTCAACTTACTTCGTACACAAATCTTTAAACATGCATATCCATTCATGTAATACATTTCACATCCATCGCACCCTTTCTGTACGACAAAGCTACAAAATGACGAAAGGTGACACTAAGGTTACGACTACAAAGACGATTTTGAGGGGGATTCAGTATTCCCTTTCTTCTTTTAATGTTCAACTCAATTAATGAAAATAACGATTTACGGCCAGTGCTCTCGCACTCATAGTCAACAAAGCATTTTTTTCTTGCGGCACTCTTGCATCAGGCATGCGACATTGTGGAATTTCTCAATCTTCTCCTGTTATTATGACAAATAATTTTTTAATGTTTGAAAAGTTCTAGTTTGCATTTTAAACATTATTATTATTTCAATAAAGGCGTTATTCTTTCAATAATGGCATAATTACACTTAAAATTTGCTTTATTCTGACTTACCTGCCACTTTAAAGTCGAATACTTTGTAGTTGTGTTGCGTGTGATGAACAAGAAATAAAATCTATTAAAATAATAAATATTCAAAAAAAAAAAAATTCGGGATAAAAGTTGTTTTAACGATATTAATTCGTGGTTCATTTTTTATCACTTGATCTTACACAGTAGCCACTTACATCTAAAAAGTGCACAACATTTACAAATGCGAAATTAATTCAGGGCGAAAGAAACAGAAAATATAACTGCACGCGCGATTAACCAACACGAGTTTTCGTTTCGTTCCCATTTGTTTAAACATATCGTCTGTTCCAAATATTCGGAAATTGTTTACATTGCGCAAAGAACAAAAATAAGACTCGAAATAAATGAAGTATCAGAGCAAAAATTCCATCAAAAAATAATTTTTGGAAAAATAATTGCTTTTTTAGTAGTACTGGTAAAGCAATCCAAATAATCGTAATACTCACTATTCATTCCAGTTTTTCCAAAACAACCAAATTATAGCTGATTTAAGTTTACTTACTTAAGTGTTTCAGCATGAAAATTATCTAAATGTAACAATACATAAATGTTTGATATAGCATTCACTAAACTAATATATAATGTATAAAATAAAGCACATTGCAATCAAATATCTGAAATAAAAGTCATATGATGCCTGCTCTAACACTCACGAACACGAAATCGAACATAGAACAGAAAGGCGGACAGACTTACGCAGTCACTATATGAAGATAAGTACTCACAGTTTGTCAAGTTACATGAAAATATATCAAAGCGTTTGGACGTGTATAGGGCACATACATACATACAGACAGATAAACAGACAGATGGACAGAAAGACAGACAGCAAACGCACAAGATTCGAATTTAGCATCAGAAGGACCCAAAACGGATAGAAAACAAACTTGAATTGGGTCGAAAATATTCAATGTACAAACAAACACTCAATTCTTGTATAGATAGAAACGCGTTTGTTTCAAGCTATTAAACAATTTCAAGTTTATTAGCTTAAGTTCTAATCCAAGTTTATTATTCTCGAGCATAATATTGGGATGGGAGCTTTATTAATTCATGTCAATGAAAAGATTACTGTCCAGTTCATTTTAATAAATTATGTAAATAGGAATTTGGTGTTTGTTGTTTTAAAAGTATCGTATTCCATAAACAAATATTTTAATATTTCTCATCTTAAGACTAAATCATATGAGCATCAATAAGTAAGAAAGGTTTTAAATAATTTAATACTTCATTACCGGCATGCATATATGGTGTTAGGTAAAACCATTTTCACTGAAGAATATAAATACAAAAATAATTAAATATATCAGTTATCAAATTTCTGTAATTCGTAATACCGTAAACGATTATGAAAAGTTTCGACATAAGCATTTATATATGGGTATCTCTATTTTCCTGCAACTTCTGTTAGCTTCAATATTTTTTTTCCGAAAAGATAGTTTTATAGATAATTAACAAGTCTGTAAAGAATGTTATGGTATTTAAACACCTTTCCTGAAGGCTATTCTATATTAAAAAGATTTCTAATTAAATTGAACTGAGAGATTGGCTTATTTACATTCATTTCAAACAATATATCTTTTGAATCATTGTTTTATTCCAGAAAAAGAAATTCGAAGAAATTGTGAAAGGAATATTAGAATTGTATTCGGTAAGAATTTGTTGACATATGTTGCAGGATAAGTTATTTAATTTATGTATAAAAGTCAAAATAAATGCGGGAAGAAATCAGTAAAAACTAATGTCGTAGGTTATGTTCGTAAATTATATCGAAAATCAAAGGACAGTGAAGAAAAGGTTCACGCAAAGATTAAACGACTGACACTCATATAAACATACTAGCCACTGCGTCGCCCGTGACAGTTCTTTTCGTGTAGTCAGGTGTGACCACTGCTCGGTGACGCCCGCCAACCCTGGTGTGTGAGTGATTGACATTTAATTGCGAAGAGATTCGTATGGCGTATGGCGTCACATTATCTTGCAAGAAATATAAGAGATAATCAATTGAAAAGTTTTTTTTTTTAAAATCAAATGTATAAGGTAATAAAATGTATGAGGTAAGCAAATGTATAATGTAAAAATTTTCATTCTATCCTTAACTATCGCTGAGATAGAAAAAAGCACTGAAGAACGCCAGTCACCTGTATATATACAGGGTAACAATTATTGAGCTATATAAAATAAAAAATTAAATTTTCCAAAACTACCGAGTTCAAAAATTTTATGCAAATTTTAAAAGTAACTACAGATGTTCGGATTTAGTTTAATACATGTTCGCCATGCTTGCCATCAATGACTAGGTAACTCAAAATGGCATGATTTCTTATATCGAATGGTTCAGTGGTGTAACGGAACCAACAACGCCCCCTAGCGGACTGACAAAAACTTACACAGTGTAACTCCAACCCTGGAGCAAGCAGCAGCTAGGCTGTAGTATGTGATACTAAAAATGTCCCTGTTCCTTATATTTTATGTTCGTGAAAGTCTTGTAATTTCTGTAGTGTATGTGTATGTAAATAAATTCAATTTAAGTGTTAGCTAGCCGTGTCAGCATACATCATTGCTACAGTGGTATATTTTTATTCTATACAAAATGACGATTAGAGATTCTTTCAGTTAAATTAAATTACTATTTACAGATACAGAAAAGTTTACATATGAATGCAAATCGAGATTAAGCAAATCAATCAAATTAAGAACGCTTAGGTTCTTTCGAAATCGAATCAAGGGTCGAACTATCAACTGACAAAAGCTGCAGGTGTGTGAGAGCAGGAAAGGCGCACGACGTCGACGACGCCAGCGCCATCTAAGATTCAAATAATTTCGAATAGCAAAATTCTGCAAAACTCGTTGAAGTGTAGAGACATCGATGCTTTCGATGACCTGAATGACAGCGATGGTTTTCGGGGTCATTTGCGTAAACTTTGTCTTTAATATTGCCCCACAAAAATGAATCACAAGGGTTGAGATCAGGAGAATAGGAGGCCAATCGAGTCCCATTCCAGTGGCCTATGCGCTCTCCAAAGTGCTTTTCCAGGACTTCAAACACTCAACCGGCCCGATGGGGCTGTGCTCCGTCCTGCATGAACCACATCTTTCGAAATAAAGGGTCACTTTGTATAATAGGGATGAAATCATTTTGTAAAATTTTGACATATCGTTTAGCATTCACCGTGCCTTCAATGAATATCGCACCGATTATTACGTGACTTGACATTGCACACCAAACAGTTATCCGTTTGGGCTGGAGAGACTTCTCGATCGCGAAGTGAGGATTCCCAAATGCGCCAATTCTGTTTATTAAAGAACCCATCCAAATGAAAGTGGGCATATGGGTAAACAAACCATAGTCACATCAAATTCTTGTTTGTCAATCGTAACACAAACGTTGTTCAATGGCAATGAGGCTCAATGGCTGATGAGTTTGAATTTTGTAAGGAAAGAGCTGCAGGTCTTGAACAATGATCTGTCGCATAGCTCCCAGTTGATTCCGACCTGTTGTGCAGCTCGTCTGATCGATTTCCTTAGGCTGTTTTGAAACACAGTTCGTGTTTTCTCGATATTTTCAGGCGTTTTTTCACAAGTGCTCGACGATCGACATTGTCAACACTGTCATTACAAACACTACCAGTTCTCTAGAACATTTGAATCAAATTTTTTATTGTTATAACACTTGGACCGGTTGTCTTCAGCTTGTACTCGGTCGCAAATTTTCTTTGAGCTGCAATCGGGCTGTTACTGCTCGAATAGTAGACCTTGACGATCGATATACGCTCAAAAACGCTGTATTTCGACATTTTCACCGAAAAATAAACAATAACAACAATATGAGTGCGCATGCCCTGCATTCAAGCACCAAGTTTTAACTGAATTTAGCCAACGGTTCAAAAGTTATCAAGGTTTTTTTTTATATAGTTCAATAATTGTCACCCTGTATATATGTATAATTCGCACCGTGATGACCTCGAGGTGGCTGTTATCAACAACGTGAATCAAAACGCGCTAGAATCGAAAAACTTTGCGTGGTTCCAAAGCACCAAAAGCAATTCGGACGAAAAACGCTTGTGATGTCAGACATCGAAAATAGCAAAATCGGGTGGCTTCTTCTTTCTGACATCACTCCAGAAGGGAAGAAAAAGGGTGAAAAAACTAATAAATTCAATTAAAAATGTTCCAGATGAAATTTCAAAAAATTGGGCGCGATATAGAAAAATTGCGAAAAATTGGGACAACTGTGTGCCAAATTTCATTATTGTAAGTGCTATAGATTTGTCAGGACACTGCGTACAGGACACATACAGTCAGAGAAAACACAAACTTTTCCTTTAATAATAGTAGAGATCAATGAACCATCATATATATATATATATATATATATACACTACCCTACGATAATAGACTGGACGCCAGCGGATATGCATAAAATCCGACTACTTGTTTGGAGGTGTTTTTCGTGGTATGCCTTGTGACCTCTGTAGATTGTTCCTGGTCAACTGAACGCCAATGCCTGCATTAACATTTTGGACAATCAGGTTCTTCCTACGCTCAGGCAATTTTATGGAATGGACGAATGTTACTTCAAGTACGGCAACGCTCCATGTCAAGGTGCAGCCTCTTTCAAGCTGTGGTATCGAGTTATAGATGTTAAACGTCTTCCCTGGCCTGCTCAGAGTCCCGACCTAAACCCCATAGAACATTAGTGGGACGCGTTAGAGCGACGCTGACGGACCAGAGAACCACGTCCGGAATCTACAGCTGATCGGGCGACATTCTTGCAGCAGGAATGAACACAAAAATACCCATAGCTGTGTAACTAAACCTTGTTGAAAGTATGCCCAGAAGGGTTGCTAGTGTAATTCCAGTACTTATAACACCACCACCACCCCTAATTATTCTTAGTATTAATCCCTCTTATAATTATCTGCATGTATTCTTTCCCTTATACCATCACATCTTGCTGTCCGGTCCATTATTATAGGGTAGTGTATATATGCTGTTCAGGCTTCGATGTCAGGTTAGATGACTAGCTTGCATTAGTTTAAAACGGTTGTAGACTTGACTCATGTATAAAATTTTAATTACGTTTATTTCAAACATTTGTATTAGTTTGTTATTCGAACAGTGTAAATATAAATAACTTTCAGACTGAAACACACCTATCCGTTCAAATAAACTTATCGCCCCTCTCTTAGCCTTGAGACTCCTTTATTGTTTTCTCTTGTCTCACCTCTTCATGGATGACACCATATATACAAATGCATCCAAATACAAGAACTACGGTTTATTGTATCTTGCTTCGTTTTTTTTTCATTTACATCAGAAAATTAATCGTAGTAGACATGAAGAAGTTAATGTAGGATTAAAGATTGAACGCTTTGTTCAATTTAAATTACTCTGAAGCTAGAATCAGGAAGCCTTACAATTAGAAGTAAATGCGTTTATTAACCCAGACGGTTAAGAGGTTAACCAAGTGGTTTTAACGACATACCTCGTTCACCAAGATCTGGTCAGTTTTGTTAATGGAACTATCGAGACAACAACCATAAGTGTGAAGAGGTATACTCAGAAATTGTTAGAAAACACGATAACAGCCATCAACGTATCCAAGTATTGTATTCATGTAATAATTTTTATGCGTTCTCTAACGAGTTAATTAATTTGAAACTAACATTTTCAGGTTGGCTGTGAAACCAGATATGATATAACAACATGTTATCATTGGGAACAAGTGACGGTAAGAAACAAATGTAATCAATGTCATTAAGTTGCACATTGTCCAACCCTATATGGACGAAAGTACCCATTAAGCGGCTGACGTAGCAGTGCATGCCCAAATCGACATAAAAAGAGGGTTGTCAGAGAGGGCCAGTGGCGCATCCAAACGGTAGGTTTTAGGGTTAATCCCTAACAGAAACAAGTAAAACGTCATTTATAGAAAAATTACTGTGGAAGTAGTATAAACAAATCGCGTGACTTAGTCCGTTTTTGATATTGTGCAGCGTCGTAGTCCAGATCTGGCGCATAATTGGGGAAGCCTTGTTTAGGCTCATAGACGATCTGGGCGGCTGTGCTGAGGAAGTATCAAGAAAATACTTAATGTCTGCAATAGATTAATTTCTCGGCTCCTGATGGCCATCTTTACACCACCTTCACACAGCTATTGCTTTTGAGAACCCATTTAGCTAGATTTCGGTACGACAAAGCCTCGCAATTCTTCGGGAGAAAATGGTAGTACTTTCAAACGGGTGCCCCTCGTTGTCCAGCCTTGTCTGGTCAGTGTCTACCAGTGAAACAAATAAAACGTCATTTATAGAAAAATTACTGTGGAAGTAGTATAAACAAATCGCGTGACTTAGTCCGTTTTTGATATTGTGCAGCGTCGTAGTCCAGATCTGGCGCATAATTGGGGAAGCCTTGTTTAGGCTCATAGACGATCTGGGCGGCTGTGCTGAGGAAGTATCAAGAAAATACTTAATGTCTGCAATAGATTAATTTCTCGGCTCCTGATGGCCATCTTTACACCACCTTCACACAGCTATTGCTTTTGAGAACCCATTTAGCTAGATTTCGGTACGACAAAGCCTCGCAATTCTTCGGGAGAAAATGGTAGTACTTTCAAACGGGTGCCCCTCGTTGTCCAGCCTTGTCTGGTCAGTGTCTACCAGTGAAACAAATAAAACGTCATTTATAGAAAAATTAATTTGGAAGTAGTATAAACAAATCGCGTGACTTAGTCCGTTTTTGATATTGTGCAGCGTCGTAGTCCAGATCTGGCGCATAATTGGGGAAGCCTTGTTTAGGCTCATAGACGATCTGGGCGGCTGTGCTGAGGAAGTATCAAGAAAATACTTAATGTCTGCAATAGATTAATTTCTCGGCTCCTGATGGCCATCTTTACACCACCTTCACACAGCTATTGCTTTTGAGAACCCATTTAGCTAGATTTCGGTACGACAAAGCCTCGCAATTCTTCGGGAGAAAATGGTAGTACTTTCAAACGGGTGCCCCTCGATGTCCAGCCTTGTCTGGTCAGTGTCTACCAGTGAAACAAATAAAACGTCATTTATAGAAAAATTACTGTGGAAGTAGTATAAACAAATCGCGTGACTTAGTCCGTTTTTGATATTGTGCAGCGTCGTAGTCCAGATCTGGCGCATAATTGGGGAAGCCTTGTTTAGGCTCATAGACGATCTGGGCGGCTGTGCTGAGGAAGTATCAAGAAAATACTTAATGTCTGCAATAGATTAATTTCTCGGCTCCTGATGGCCATCTTTACACCACCTTCACACAGCTATTGCTTTTGAGAACCCATTTAGCTAGATTTCGGTACGACAAAGCCTCGCAATTCTTCGGGAGAAAATGGTAGTACTTTCAAACGGGTGCCCCTCGTTGTCCAGCCTTGTCTGGTCAGTGTCTACCAGTGAAACAAATAAAACGTCATTTATAGAAAAATTACTGTGGAAGTAGTATAAACAAATCGCGTGACTTAGTCCGTTTTTGATATTGTGCAGCGTCGTAGTCCAGATCTGGCGCATAATTGGGGAAGCCTTGTTTAGGCTCATAGACGATCTGGGCGGCTGTGCTGAGGAAGTATCAAGAAAATACTTAATGTCTGCAATAGATTAATTTCTCGGCTCCTGATGGCCATCTTTACACCACCTTCACACAGCTATTGCTTTTGAGAACCCATTTAGCTAGATTTCGGTACGACAAAGCCTCGCAATTCTTCGGGAGAAAATGGTAGTACTTTCAAACGGGTGCCCCTCGATGTCCAGCCTTGTCTGGTCAGTGTCTACCAGTGAAACAAATAAAACGTCATTTATAGAAAAATTACTGTGGAAGTAGTATAAACAAATCGCGTGACTTAGTCCGTTTTTGATATTGTGCAGCGTCGTAGTCCAGATCTGGCGCATAATTGGGGAAGCCTTGTTTAGGCTCATAGACGATCTGGGCGGCTGTGCTGAGGAAGTATCAAGAAAATACTTAATGTCTGCAATAGATTAATTTCTCGGCTCCTGATGGCCATCTTTACACCTTCACACAGCTATTGCTTTTGAGAACCCATTTAGCTAGATTTCGGTACGACAAAGCCTCGCAATTCTTCGGGAGAAAATGGTAGTACTTTCAAACGGGTGCCCCTCGATGTCCAGCCTTGTCTGGTCAGTGTCTACCAGTGAAACAAATAAAACGTCATTTATAGAAAAATTACTGTGGAAGTAGTATAAACAAATCGCGTGACTTAGTCCGTTTTTGATATTGTGCAGCGTCGTAGTCCAGATCTGGCGCATAATTGGGGAAGCCTTGTTTAGGCTCATAGACGATCTGGGCGGCTGTGCTGAGGAAGTATCAAGAAAATACTTAATGTCTGCAATAGATTAATTTCTCGGCTCCTGATGGCCATCTTTACACCACCTTCACACAGCTATTGCTTTTGAGAACCCATTTAGCTAGATTTCGGTACGACAAAGCCTCGCAATTCTTCGGGAGAAAATGGTAGTACTTTCAAACGGGTGCCCCTCGTTGTCCAGCCTTGTCTGGTCAGTGTCTACCAGTGAAACAAATAAAACGTCATTTATAGAAAAATTACTGTGGAAGTAGTATAAACAAATCGCGTGACTTAGTCCGTTTTTGATATTGTGCAGCGTCGTAGTCCAGATCTGGTGCATAATTGGGGAAGCCTTGCTTAGGCTCATAGACGATCTGGGCGGCTGTGCTGAGGAAGTATCAAGAAAATACTTAATGTCTGCAATAGATTAATTTCTCGGCTCCTGATGGCCATCTTTACACCACCTTCACACAGCTATTGCTTTTGAGAACCCATTTAGCTAGATTTCGGTACGACAAAGCCTCGCAATTCTTCGGGAGAAAATGGTAGTACTTTCAAACGGGTGCCCCTCGTTGTCCAGCCTTGTCTGGTCAGTGTCTACCAATGTCTCGTCCTTCCCATGTCCCTTTGTTTTGAGATCTTGAAGAGGAGTGAGCCTATCGCTTTGTTCGGTGTGATCCACAGTAAATGATTTATTTGTTTCCTGCCGAACGTCACAGTCTGCGTTTTGTTCGTAGTTGTAAAACATCAACGATAGGGATTGCAATCTGATCCGGCGGATGTGGTAATCCGCCGGGTCCTGCATCATTTGGCTACCTACCGAATCCAGCAACATCTATCGAATCCGGTCAGGATACGATAAGCCCGGATTTTTTAGAATTAAATAATCGATTGTTCAAACCCAACTTTAAAGTTGCAAAATCGTTTATTAAGCAATCGATTGTGAATTAATCGATTTTATATTCCCGCATTATTACTATACCCGCGACATAGTAACAACTGCTACTGAAGGAAAGCTTTTTTCAGTCATCAGTTTAGAGAATTCTAGCAAAAATAATAAATTAAATTGACAGTAATATTTTTTTTAATAAAGAGGAATCAGAAAAGAAAATTCTGCAAGAAAATGAAAAGTATTGTAAAAAGACAAACTTTAGAAAAAAAAACAGATTTAGAGAAAATACTGAAGAAAGAAATGACTTCATATGAAATGGAGTCAAAGGAAAATATTTGTCTCTTATGCACTCAAAAGTGATTTTCATTATTATATTTACTTCGATTGAAGCAATTAAAAAGAATTAAGAGTTCCCTTGATTGTTATGTTGACCAAAAACTGCCAAAGATTAGATTTTTATGTTAGTATGAGACAGGTTTAGGTACAATTTATATGTCATTTGCTCGACGACATTAGAGATAGAGACTACTTAATTTTAGATAAATAGAAAAGTACTACGTATAAAAAAACTGATATTTCTTCGTGTGGAAGCTAGTAAGAATGTTCATCATGAATCGTTTAATGCTTACTACTAGTAGTACTAGTAGTTACTATAATTAATTGTTGGTGGTTGATTTCCTCCCTATGAATAATGATTAATACAGTTGATTTTATAATCCTAAAATAAACGTTTTGTTCGTCCATTTGGAATAATATCTTTTTACGTACTTTCACTCAGCCGATTTTGGAAAAATACATACCGGTTAGATAGACTTATTAACACAGTACCAATCCGGCCGGTTACGGTCGGATCCAGCCGGATTAGTGTCAATCCGGACGGATTGAAAATCTTACCGGATTGCAATCCCTAGTCAAAGACAACTTCAGACAAGAAGCGCTTACAGAAAAAAATTTATTAATATTTATATCCGTTAGTAAAAAACAAAAAGGGAATGATGGGCTGATGGCAGAAGACATGGTTAACATTGGAAGTCGTAGCTTCATGAACGTCACCTACCCGAATGTATTGTACCTCAAGTCAAGTTTGGCGGAGAAGGCATTGTGGAATGCAGTTGTTTTTTTATGTTTTGGTCTGAACTCTCTGATTAATGTGAAGAGAACTATAAAGGCAGAGATTTATATTGACATTTCGTACATTTAAAAACTTCCCACAGTGTGGCAACAGTTTGGTACCGGCTCCTTCCTGTTTCAACACAATCGGTCTCCCGTCCAGGCAGCAGGTGTGTACAGACCTGGTTTTCTCTCAGATATGAATGTTGAAGATATGAATGTTGAAGATATGGACTGGTATCCGCAATGCCCTGATCTGTATACTTTTGAACAGCTGCTGAATGAATTGGAAAGGTGTTTAAGTCAGGTCTCATCGGCTTGCATCGGTGTCAAAACTGACCATTGTTCTTTTTCCTGAAAGGCGTGTAATTCCAGAAACTTGGTCCACGTATGGACCTGGTTTTCTGATATAGATGTTGAAGAAATGGTCTCGTTCCCGCAATGCCCTGATCAGTATAATTTCCTTGTCCAACTTGCAACCGAAGGGTTGTGAGTTGGAATCTAGACCAAAACAAATACCGTCGTGTACATAAAAGGTGCTCGTCAGGCCTGTAGTAATTCAAATGTCCTCACGTTGGAATGATGTGGAAGTTGGGAAAGTGGGGAGCCGATTCAAGTATTGACCTCGCCATCTGAACGTGGTTAAAAATTACGAGGTACTGCCCTCGGATGTTTCCCATGGGGTTTGATCCTGGACCGTCACCAATAGCCCATTTTGTAACTCCAGTGAGACGTAAATTGAAAACCTCCCATCAAATATAAAGTAACAATAGCTATTAAAGGTACGTTTAGTCTCTTGTTTTCAATATTGACGTACAGGAAGTGTTGGCTCTAACAATTAACTTAAATAATCAGGATTTTTTTTTTGTTTGAATCTTGTTTCTTAGGAGTGCTCAACGATCTTGTTGGATGAACTGCAATTAGAAGGAAAATGTGATCTATCCGGCTTTGAGTAGTGCTAGTGATAAGAAGCTGATGTTTTTCGATTTTACAGTAGAAAACATATCGATCGAAACGAAACCTACAAAAGAAATAATAAAATAAAATGATAGGTATATTTGAAATGTACATGGATCTATGAATAAAATATATTAATGCATTGGTAGTGTGATTTTATTTTTGTCAAATTTAAACCGTGCAGAAATCGCCCGCAAAATCAATAATTATATCTAATCAAAATTCTGTTTTCATAAATACTTCAATATTTTTAAATTTTATAAGTATTTATCTACTGTTTAGTTTTGAGAAGATGTATAGTATCATTTACTAACATTTAAGTTCAAAGTATTGGTTATTGCAAGATATGTGATTATAAAATACCAAAATTTACATTTCCAACCAATCAATTTTCTACATTCCACTATCCGTTATGAATCTAAGGCATGGTTGTACCTCAGTTTCCACAAAATTCTTCTTGAGAGAAATACGGTCACAGGTGTAAGTTTTTTACTCAGATTTATCAGTAGGTCTCCGTTTTTTTTAAATAACTCTACAAAGAACAAAATTTTGTACCCATTCTTCTAAGAAGGGAACCTTTTCACATGTTCGTCGTATTTGGAATTGACACTAGTAGCTTTTTGTGTAGCTTTTAATGCTGATTCAGAATATGTGATCAGTTTTTTTTTTTTTGCAAAACTCACTTTACGTGAAATGATGACCCCTTAAAATTTGACAACATAGCGACCTTCGGCGAAAAATGATAGTGGCCCACTTTCTTGAAATCGGAACGTTTTGGATGAAAGTTTTCGTAGGGGAAAACATTCTATCATTAAAATTAAAAATGTTATTTCTCACAAGTGTAATGGGAATGAGCATAGAAACATTCTTTAGTTGTGAATTTTTAGAAATGTTTCTTTGTTTAGTCAGGAGAATTACAACTCGTGCTATAAGTGCAGGTGGATTTCAACAGGAAGATAACGCTTTAAAAAATTTTAAGGGTAGAAACGTTTCGCCAAGAAGTCGCCAACTCGTCAAATTTAAGGGGGTCATAGTTGCTTTAAAAATGAGTTTTGCAAAAATCTGATCACATAATGCGGAATCAGCATTAAAAACTTTACAAAATACGCCTATGTCCATTCGAAACGCGTCGAACATGTAAAACGTTTCCCTTACAAGCATTAATCACAAGTAGAATTAAAATTTGTTTTGCGTAACTCTCCTTGTGTGGTTTTATAGAGTAGGTATCTCGTCATTAGCAAAACTGACTAGATCTCGATGGACGAGATATCTCCCATTGGTAGGAAACATGATCATCATCATTAAAGGAAAACTGACCGAAATTTATTATACCACCATAAAATAAATTGCCAATATCTTGATGTCTCGTCATTACAAAAATTTGTCAGGGATTGATGAACAAAATATCTCATCGAATTTAACTTGAAGGTTAGCCCTCTTGATGGTGGTTGTCTCGTCGAAGTATTCAACCATTAAAAAATTTATTTAAATCTTGACAAGATTTGATCGGTTTTGATCAAATCAAACTGCAACTGACCAGATCTTGTTATTTTCATCATAAGGCAATTGTCCTTATATTGATGACGAGCTTCCTCGTCCTTAGCAATTGGTCTGATTTTGATGAATGAGATTACTTGCCAAAACCACGTGTGAAGTCATTACACTAGCCCGAATTTCTGATATATTGAATGAGACCCAATTTTTCATTCTATATAGTTGTTTAACGTGAATTTTTGGTATCTCTAAGCATTTTGCTATGAAGTTTTACATCTTGAGATGTACTCTTTAGATATAACTAGCCAATAGTATTCTAAACTGATGGAATAAAGTTTCGTAATCTGTAGGTATCTTTCAATTTCCTCCAAATAATTATTGATTTGTACAAAAGAAAAGATTCAAGAGGGCTCTTGAGGTAACAGAAGCGGTTAGTGTGCAGGACTGCCACATATTTCTTAATAAAGCATATTTATAGTCTATCAGCACAATAAATTCACGTACGGTGCAGCTACATTCTACGTTTATAGCGGTGGCAACGGTCTTGGCGATTCTTTTGGCGCACTTCTAGTAGCGAGTTGCGGTAGATTAATGCAACCCATATGTCTTTATGGTTATTAGGGTTTTCATGGCAACCTTGGCAAACGGTAACTTTCTGGTAATGGTAATTTTAACTAACGTCGTACTAGAGCAACACAACGGGCTATTGATGACGGTCCGAGGATCAATCCCTTAAGGGAAAGATCCGAGGACACCACCACGTAATTTTGAACCGCGGTCAGATGACGAGGCAATACCTGAGCTGGCATCTCTCTCTCTCTCTCTCTCTCTCCAAACTTCCACACCAACCCAACGTTAAGACTTTCGGCAACGACAGATTTAAGGTGCACGAGCCGCATGTTGAAATTGCATAAATAGAAAGACACAAATAACTCTTGAAAAGAACAATTAAAAATTTATATAGCACATTAAAACAAACAATATGGAGGAATATTGACCAGTTGTGGAACCACATAGGTGTAGACACTTTCATCAGACACCAATTTCAGTGCCTTTGTATTTCCCCCCATATTATTACATTTTGTATTTAAGCAATAAATTAAAATAAACAGTTTAACCAAATATATAATCTAAAAAGCAATTCAATATTCAGATTTAATAAATACTACGTGAAGCAATTCTATTTTTTGAGAACGAGCATCATTCCTAAAGTTCAAGCATTTGCTGCACGGTTGGTTTAAATTATGCTGCGAAATACGTCTTGTGACACTCAGGATGTAGTTGAACTTGATATTTCTGACATCTATATACTGACCTTCCACCACAATTTTTGCATCGTCTAAACTGTTGGTCTGATTTGTAAAGCCAGTGATCCTGTCTATCATATCTTCGTTGGTCGGAGCATTCTTCTGCAGCACTAAAGATCTTCCTGAACCGATGGGAGGTGTTCCAAATCTTCTCAATACTTCTTATATGAGATTTTTTTGAGATGGGTAAAAAAGTGATTGCGTCAAAATGTGGTTAATCAGTTCATCGGTAAGGAACCACTGCAGACTCTGTAATGAGAATTTTACACTTTCGTGACACAATGCCATGGCAGTTGGCTTATACATTGTAGTAAATTCTAGAATATTACTCTCAACTTATTGTTCCTGCTTTGTTCTTTTTTCTTTGGTTTTTTAGATCTTTCAGATTTTATTCGTTGTGGCCTCTTTTGGGTAACAGAAGTGCTTGGTAACGATGTATAATCTGGATGGAGAGTATTCTCTGCGGCAAGTGATCGAGATCTCTGTGCACTTTGTCATCACTTCTGCCGGAATCTTTGTCATTATCTTTTTCATCTTTCTCTCTCACTAGGGAGCTGGATCACCACATTAGTATGTTTTGCAGTTTTATGGCCATCATCTGAATCAGAATCACTGTCGAGAGCAAAAAACAGAACTAAAGCTTCATTTTACGCGTGACATTGAAAAAGGGAGGGGGTATATAATATTTTGTTTTAAAAAAATTAGATATTCACCTAAAATATTTCATTTTTAGATCGTAATTAAATTTTAAATCTGTTTAAGCTTTGAAATTAAAATAAATAATCAAATTGGTATTGGGGAACCTTTAAAGTAATAAGTAACTACAGATAGTACCGAACATCACACATCCGACCATTGGCAAGAGAACTTGCCAACCAACAATAAGTCTACCTAACATCTATAAAATATGTTTCTTTGGATTTTTTTAAGTGTATTAATATAAACAATGGATTCATGGTCATTACTATAAAGCAAAAAGCGTAGATCAAAAATAAAAATAAAGTAATTTTTTGGACTCTTTCGCGATGATAGACAAGACGGAATTCGCGCTCGCAAGAAATCTCTAGCTTTGAACCACGTTATCACCAACAAAGCTATATGAGAAATGCACAACCATTAAAGCATTTTGATTGGTTGATTCTTAGAAAGAAAAAAACACTGAGAAGAACCACTCCCGCCACATATTGGAAAATAAAAAAATAAAAAAAATGTCGAATGGTAAATTTTCTTACCAACCGGCGTTAATGAGTGAGTATGTAAGAAATAACTGAAGGAGGGTAATTTAAAAAGCCAAAATACTATGCTGGTTACCTCCATTTACTATCCATGGACGAATTGCAAATGAGTCAGTAATATCGGTGAAACTTGAAAAGTTAAGTCGACTTTTGCAAAATTGAAGATTTAAAGACCTTTAATTGTAGTTTTCTGAAAGAGCTAAAGAAGACTAAAAGAGGACAGCTTTAAAATGATAGTAAACTGGGCAATTTGAAAGTAAGGCTTAATACTTTATCTTAAACCTCAAATGTGAATAAAAGTTAAGTAAACTATCAATTAAAAAATATTTCGGAAACATTACCAGAAATTATAAAATTTTGAGAAAATTGTAACGATGAAATTTTAAAAATTTAAATCGAAATTCAGCGACGCGTCTACTGATAAGCATCTCCAGTAGGAAACTACATATCCTCATTAAATAGGACCAATTTTGTATAAATTATCAAGATAATGCCGATTTTTGACATTACCGATTGGCAACATAATCTAGATTTATCATGATGAGATGATTAAGACTCGGACAGTTTTCGTGTAGTTACGCAAAAGCTCGTCTATCAAGATCTGGCCACTTTTGCTAATGACA
Organism: Metellina segmentata; assembly: GCA_947359465.1. Lineage (NCBI taxonomy): Eukaryota > Metazoa > Arthropoda > Arachnida > Araneae > Tetragnathidae > Metellina > Metellina segmentata. The sequence continues at coordinate 9,442,403 of OX375876.1, read as the reverse complement.
AGATGCTAACGACAACCATAAGAAGGATAATGCTGGTTTTTTGGAACAAATCTTCAAGGCTTTAATTTCAGATTATAAACGTTCAGGGGCAAACAAAATGTATTTCAACTGTTCAAAAACCTTTGCACTACAAAGTGAAATTAGGGTAATGAAAGATATTCACCACTTTCTCTCATTGAAAAATTTCTTATTATTTAAAGTATTATTTTAGTTCCATACTGTTTCAAAGTTACTAGTCAAGGTTTAAGTGTATATATTTTAAAACTCTGTCATTACATCGGAGATTTGACACGCTTCTGAGAAGTCAAATACCACTTCAACAGTTAGCTAAAAGTCAGCACTCCTTTAGCCATGTAACGTACTCTAATTATTTATGAACTTATAATTCAAACACAGGGGAATTGTACGCTGGCACCATAATCTGTTAAAATAACAAGAGTGTAGAATTATTTACTCTTTCACAAAAGCTATTTACTGTCTACAAACATACAGGAACAATTTTACGATTATCGATAAGGAATAACAGTTGATCGAAAGAAAAAAAACCCGATTATGTTGATTCCTTACTGAAACCTCTTTCAAATAATCGATAAAGATTGCTACATGATAGAGTAAAATTACTGAAATGAAACACAATGGCTGCCCTGTACATCATTAAAGCAATACACAAATCAAAAATCAATTATGAAATGAATATTTTATGAAACTCCAATAAACTGACAAAGAAGATGCATTAAATGCTATTCCATATCAGCTAATCAATGTAGTTTAGATGCAGTCAACGAGCTGAAGGTGGCGCAGATTTGTTTTATGTAATTCAACTGGATAAATGTGCCTAATTTGTCTAAACTGTCTATTTGACATAAAATAAATAGGATATGCAGCTCGGTCACACCGACCATATAGTAAAAAATACCCACAAAAAATTTGGTATTACACTTGCAAAGAAAATAGAACTAAGGAAGAGTTCCAATTTCATCTGTGCATATAGCAGAGCTGTTTTCGTAATTTTTAGAAAAGAAATATCTATTGAACCTTTCTAATTCAACCACATCACGCAAACCTAGTAAATGCATTCTTGCATCATTTATTGATAAGGAACAATGATAAACATAACCATAAATTATGCATGTGAACACATTTATAAAACCTAACTAAATACAAAAAGTGTTTATCTATTTATAAAGCAGATTTCCAGATGAGGAAATATTTGTTCAGTATCCATTCGATGTAAGTAATTATACCATGTAACAATATGAAATAATTCCACATTTTTTAATTTTTCAGACTACATATATAGCGTAATCTTTTGGGTTTCCTTAACAGCAGTTTGATGAAGTCAGAAACGTATGGAAATGAGTATTTGTGTGTGTTTATTCTAGGCTCTCTCCCAGTGCTGTAGTCGTAAAAAAAAGCAGAGTAAAAGAAAGCCATGGTCACCCGCAAAATTTTCCAGGGGGAGCCGACCGCAAAATTTTCCAGGGTGAGCCGAACCATGTACTTACACTTTCTAGGGGAGGGGAAGACTTAAACACACACACGCACATACATGTGTATATATATATATCTATATATATATATATATATATATATATATATATATATATATAATTACGCGTCACGTTGTTTGTCCGCTATGGTCTCCTAAACTACTTAACCGATTTCAATCAAATTTGCGCACCGTGTGCAGTTTGATCTAACTTAAAAGATAGGATAGCCTTCATCTCAATTTAAGTCGCGATATTATTTTATTGCAAATTATTGCGGTATCTGTTGACTGGATTGACTAAGTATTCTAACAGATGGCGCTGTGTTGAAAGTACCAACGTTTCACATAAGCTACAATTTAATGGCATAACCACCACGTGTTGCTGAGTCTAAAGTATAAGTTAAATTTATTTCGTAGTAAACGCAATACAGTGATTAGCATAGCCGGCCACGTGTTATTTGACTGAATTATAAACTGAATTCATATTATAGTAAAAGTAATACAGTGGAATTCTTCTTGCTTTTTAATTATTAGTGCTTCATTATTCAACAATCTTTAATTAAAATATATACATGTAAGTATTATCACATAGTCATATTATTATATATTTGCTATACATCAAATCACACTGTATGATATATGTATTTTGATGATTATGAGGTACTTAAGGCTCATAATCTTCGATTAAAGATTGGTTCACCTATTATTCTCCTGCGTAATTTGAATCCACCTCGATTATGCAATGGTACGCGTTTGGTCATCAAAAAGATCACCGGAAATATTCTTGAAGCTACCATTTTAACTGGAAAGTTTAAAGGAGAAGTGGTCCTGTTGCCACGTATTCCGATGATGCCATCAGAATCTACGATACCCTTCAAAAGGTTACAGTTTCCAATTCGTTTAGCTTTTGCCATGTCTATAAACAAGTCTTAAGGCCAAACAATGGCCATTTGTGGTTTAGATTTGGAAAATCCAAGTTTTTCCAATGGGCAACTATATGTTCCATGTTCACGTGTAGGAAAACCGTCAAATCTATTTGTGTTAGCTAAAGACAGGTTTACCAAAAATATTGTGCACCGATTAGTGTTAAATTGAATTAAAATTAAAAGTATTTATAATTCAAAATAATAAACATTATAAAAATTTAAAACTATCTGCCCTACCTACCTACCTCATTAATAAGTTTAAGTGTTACGTGTTATTTACTAACAACTTTGTAATGTACTCATTTGTTACACAGACTTGAATACAAAAAATAAAAAAATTTAAATTTATTTCTTTTGTATTGATTTTTGCTCAATATCAACGGTAGTAGAAAATCAATCATGGAGGTCGCCATGTATTTTGACAAATGGCATCTGTGTAAAAAAGCATGGTGGTCCCCATGACTGGTGTTCTCCTACCGTTTCCCTTGAATAGAGTTTACTACTATGTAATATAATAAAAACCGTAGCCACAGCAACGCGTGGTCGGGTCTGCTAGTATATATATATATATATATATATATATATATATATATATATATATATATATATATATATATATATATATTCTCTACTATTATAAAAAAAGTGTTTGTTTCGCGGCTGCAAAATCATTACGATCTATGGCACAGCAATGAGATTTGGCACACAGGTAGTCCGAATTTTTTTGCAATTTTTGAATCACGGCGAAATTTTAAAATTCAATTTAGAAGATTTTTAAATGAATTTAATAGTTTTATTTCCCATCGGTTTTTCAACGCGTTACTACCAGAGAGAGAAGAAACGCCGGAAATGACCTTGCCACGTCAGCCGTTGGCCGTTCCTTGGACAGAACGCGGAGGAAATTATTTTTTAAGTTTCCGCTTTGATTTTGCCCGAGGAACGATTTATATTCACAGTTTTTTTTTCCTACATCCCCTAGACCGTTAAAGATAGAGTAAAAATTTGAATGGATTTGAAATCTGCGGAAAATTTCAGTTTAGATTGATACCTAAAAATATGACTTTCTTTAAATAAATAATTTTGAAATTGAATATATCTTCAACGGATTTGAAATCTGCGGAAAATTTTACACCAGATTATCATCATCAAAGGGCATCACCATGGGCACGGGCAACGCCGGGCTAGCCACGCAGTGGCTAGTATATATATCTATATAGGTAAAGAAGGCTATATCTATATAGGCGGAGAAGGGGGGGGGGCCTTCTCCGAGCTCCAATGGGGTATACTCGAAGGACCGAAGAAAATGTTCAAATTAATCGAAGTTCAAATTATCGAGAATAAAAAAGCTTCTTAATTTTATATTACAGGAAAGGAACTGTGCAACTTTGACGTAAGCAGAAATACGTGTTCACAAGCTTCTAATTATTGGGAGTTAATTGTATAGTTTGTATTAATTGTATAGCAAAGCAAAATATGCAAACTAGCATTGAGTGACGTTCAAATTTTAAAATTTAACTATACTATAAAATAAATACAGGAAATGTTAACATAAAAATAATTAAACACGTATAAAGTAAGATGGAATTTGTCTTATTTTAACAAATTTAAAGGCCTACCTCTAATTTTCATTGAAATATTTTCCAAACTGTTTGACGAGAGAAATCCGTCTCTGTGTCATTTTTTGTAGCGCATACTCTGGATCTATTGTCAACTGAAGAGCGATGGTTGGCCAACGAAGAATTCACAAATTTTTCCGGTTGAAAGTGTTCGATAGGAGGTCCATTTGCATTTATAAACATTAGATTGGAGACGTTTGAAATCAATAAAGATGATCTCAAATCTGTTACAATGTTGTTCATTAAACTAAACCCGCGCTCGCACTCGGCCGTGGAACATGGTAGTACTTCAATTGTTCTTAAAACAGGCTTTAATTTTTCTGGAATAACTTGGGAGTTTTCATTGAAGTCTCTCAAACAATGAATCGTGCACATTTCATCTATACCAAACCGTCGACAGATCCTTTTTACCTCCATTTCTCCATGGCGAATATCCCCTGTATTTATATTTTCTGGATCAAGCATAGATATATCCTTCAAAAGTTGACAATTGTCTTCATTTACATCAGAACAAAGTCTGGATTTCATTCTATCGACAATACTTTGAATGAATTGCTTTTGATTAATAGGTACAGTTTTGGAATTATGTACCAAGGTGATATCTTGAAATAGAAGCCTTTCTTTAGCTTCTAGAGCTATCTGCGTTTTTTCTCCAGGGATATCTTTAAAAGTCTCGATGACCCTAATTGTTCTTTTTATTAGTTGTTCAGCTCGAGAAAGGGTTGTTTTCCTAGACTGGAGTTCAGTAGAAAGCATAGATAATTCTTGCAGAATATCGAACATGAGGCCCAAATCCAAAACGAATTCTGGACTTCCAAGTTTTTTTTTTCAACCCAGTAAATGTTGATTTTAAATTCAAATCTTCACTCTCTATTTCAGCCGTGTTTTCAAAATGGTAATATAGCGCTTTGTATGACCTCCAAACAGCTCTTATCGTTTTAAAACTGCTTGCAATCCAACGTATACTTAGAATTCGGCCTATTTTGACGAACTGTAAGCCCAATTCACGAGAAACGTTCTCTAAAGCTCGACTATTTTTTGGCGATCGACTATACACACAATACAGTTTATCCATGAACAATTTAAAATGGTTTAATCCATGAACATCTCTAATGACATCATTCACAGACAATTCTAACCTGTGATTAAAGCAGTGCCACGTAAAGAGCTTCGGATATTTTTGCCTTAGTCGAGTTACTACTCCAGAATGCTTTCCTGTCATCACACTTGCACCATCAGTGGCAATAGCAATCCAATTTTGCTTCAAATGTTCCTCAGTAAATCCGTGAATATTTAAAATATTTAAAAGCGCGTTTTCAATGTGTTCAGAGTCTTGCGATTCTAATTCGCATAAATCGAGGAAAATATATTCTGCATTTTCGTCATCTATATATGCTTTTAAATACACCACTAGAGTCGTTTTGTCACTTAAAGTGGTCGATTCATCTATAAGTACACTAAATTTGGAGCTCAAAGAAATAATTTGGGAAATTAGTTTCTTCCTCATGTTGTTAGCTATATGATTAATTATATTCGTAGCTGAATATCGCGAATGTAGAATAAAACCTAGGTTTATACCATTCATCTCTTGCATGTTGATTAGATCCTCATGATCTGAAAAAGGCCTATTCTTCTTGGCTAAGTAATAAGCTGTTCTGAAAACTTTTTTTGTCGTTTCTTTAGCTACTGAATTTGTTTTTTCAATGCAATGTTCCACCTGTTTTTCTTTTTTAGATTCCAATATTTTTTAGCTATCTTATGACCGTCAGATCGCAAGTGTTTTTTTTATTTTAGTTCGGAGATTGGATAACTTGCTACTGAAATCTTTTCCCGAAGCTCCAATAAGGGAGTAGCTCCATTCCTCAGAGATGCGTACTCTTTCTTCCTTAAAAGGCCCTAAAGTTTTGACAGTAGAGCAGAAATTGCAGCCTAGTTTCCCTTTTAAACTAATAAGCCATGTATGTTTTTTCTGAAATTCCGCATACTGGCTATTAGTCCATACTTCGGGCCATGTTCTTTCTGCTTTTAAATCTAGGGAATCATCTCTATCAATATGCGATTCATATGTAGAATCATCTGCTGTTTCTACTTCACAAGCTGCCTTTTTTTCCGCTTTCATATAATTCTTCCGATTCTGATTTACCCTCCACTACAGCCCTGCTCTCTCCTAGTCAGTATTGTTGATGCGTTTGGTGGTGGACCAAAAATACAACCTGTCCAATCACCTGATCAAACTCCTCAAGGGATGAGCACATTTATTCATGCATGAAAGCTACATTTAAAGGTAAGCATGTGTGAGAAGATCTCTATTATTTGTCTGTTACACATATTTGAAAACACAAATGTATCTGTTACTGTTGATTAATCGTTGCAAATTAATCACCCTAGAAATTAGTTTTGGATCCTTAAGGTATTGTAAACGATGAGCTATGATTCGAAGCTATTTTATGCTAGTTATGAATCTATTCAATTAGTATGATTCTTCGTATTTCAGGCATCGTAACTAATGTAAACGGAAAGCAAAATGTCATTGATTTAAATATGACTTGTATAGAATATGACTTATTTACATGCATGTTGTAAGCAGCAGAAAAATTGAATCGTCTTCTAGAACTAGATGTCTTCCAAACTTTCAAATTATTTTTCGGCGAGTTCACATCAGAAAATGTGTTGTGGTATTTTCTTTTTTTTTGAATGACACAAATAGTCGAAAATTTCGAATCTTCCTTTACCAAATTAGCTAAAGTTTTTGTCAACATTTCGGAAGCCTTTGTAGCGTTTCGAGAAACTTAAAAGCAAAACTTCGCACATGGATCATCTTATGAAATTATCTCGTAACAAATCTCAAAAACTGTTTGTCCCCAAAATACTCAACTTTTTATATCACAATGTTCGTTCTTAACTTTCGTTCTTAATGTAAACACTTGCTTAGTAGTTCTTGGTCACAAATGCGAGCTAAAAACTATAATAAATACTTAATTCGATATTGAAAAAGTAAATTGTGCATTCACAATGTTATAGAGTAATGAAACAGCTGTTTAGATGCATTATTTACATTTCTATAGCTTAGTTTCGGTTTCGAAAACTTCACTTCCGGTTTATAATTTGGCCTATAATCTTGCTTCCAATTACCGTAGAAATAAAAGTAAACCATTTTGGAATCCTAAAAATCTGGGCTTTATTGTAAAATAATAAAAAAAAAAATTCGGAAAATTTCAAAACAACGATGATTTTGGGGTAGGCACATACCTTAAAGCTATATTCTTCTAATTGAATTTGAAAATATAACCATAAATTCACAATTTCTTCGTTCCCATAGCTCACAATTTCTTTATTGTTTGGCCAATAACATGGCTTGAAGACAGCAAAAGCAGACCAACGTGGATCCTTAACAATGGATTTAAATCTGTCTTCAAACTGCGAACTGCATAGTTGGATTATGTATAGTGTTTTTTTTTTTCAGAAATTTCTTTTTTGCAAGGTCTCCGGAGAACGGTTGTCGCGACAGTCACTTCAACAGAGTCATCTGTAAAATGTTTCGATCATCGGAAAGTTCTGGTGGCAATGGCAAAATAAACCTTCCTCCTATATAAACCCGTTACGGCCCAGCGATTATGTTTTCGCATAGTGTGTATTTATAAATTTTAATTACATTCCTTTAGAGCGAGACAGGTCGAAACTAATATTTTGTTCAAACATCAAAATAACATAAAACACGTCCCCCCCCCCCTTTTTTTTTTTTTTTTTTTTACGTAACACTGTGTACCTAGCGGGAAAAAATTACGTGCACAATTTTATTTTCACGTGCACAGTGCATCCGGGTATTTCGAGCCCTGGATTAAAGGGTCAAAATGAAGTCTTATTAACTCCTTCTTGTGAATATTAATATTTCTTACTAAAGGACATTGTCGTGTTCATCCTTCATGTATTTTATTTCAGATACCGCAGATCTCGATAGACTAAAGGAATGCATCGATGTCCTGGATAAAAAGGTAAATGCTTTTCATAAATTATGTTGTTGTTTCTCATGCCTACACTGGCAGACCAGGAGTGCCAGGCCCGTCGAAGACGGCAAGAGGCGAGAGGGTGCGCCTTCCATGTTATTGAGACCCATTGGGAGGAAGTCCGACTTCGCTCGACATACATGACACATCCGTTTTACAGGAAGGCCCCTTTCATACATCCATTCACTCACACACATCGTAATTTAGATCGCAATCAGAGGCCAATAACCTCCTGATCAGGTACCCCCAGAGGTATTGATTTGGTATGGGAACGTGGGGGACTTTGTGACCACGACCTATTCAACGTGCCCCAGTCACCATTAGTGAACACGACGGTCTTTAGCCAGGTCGAAGCGCCGATCTCGCAATCATCAGAATTACAGGCTCCGCCGAGGACAGAACCCACAACCCTTCTGATGCGAGCCCGACGCTCTACTGACTGAGCTACCGCGGCTCTCATAAATTATTGTGTATGTTAATGCAAATTATGCAAAGCATGGCATTTTAGAGAATGAATATTTAAGATATAGAATAACTGGCGTTTGGGGGTAAAGTATTAAACGATAAATATTTCAACAAAGTTTAAAATACTCCACGCTAACGAAGTTTTTTATGTCACGTGGCGAGACATGTAACTTTTGATGCTCGCCTCAGATGGAGAATTCCCCACAGGAAGGTTCATGATAAGTTGCCATGAGTGTTACTGAAACCTGCAAGTTAGACCATAGAAGAGACACTCTTCTTCACAGGATATGGCCCATTTGCAACTTACCCTAACGAGGTCTGAAAAACGATTCGGAAAACTGCTCTCTAAATGAAATCGGCACACCTCTCAACTTCATCATGGTTTGTCCCCTTATAATATCATGACATCTGAGGTCACTTATCAACCACCTTAAAAATGCACGCTTCAGAAACATTGCTTGTAACATTAGCTTGAGGACCAAAGTTATTCCTATGGTGAGATACATAGACTCATAAGCTCGCAGGAGTATAATATCAACAAATTAACTTTTTTTCATGTTGCATATAAATGATATTACACCCATACCTCACTTTACGGCCTAGATACGTTCCGGAAAAGTTGAACGTAATGTTTAAAGCCGTATAACGAATCAATTATTTTGATACAAACCCATACAAATTCAGTTGGATCTGCTCCAATTTTTTATAAAATAATATAGTTTTTATTTCATAAAGAATTTTATTCTTTTTATTTCCTATAAAAATGCTTACATTAAAATAAAAGTACAGTATCATCGTAAACAGAAATTCAAAAAATAAACATAGAAATTTTTAAAAAACCAAAGAAATCATATGCAATCAACAAAAAGAAATCATATGCAAACACATACGTATACATATAATAAAAAAATCTATCGTGAAAAAATCTATCCTCTTTTAGGCTTCTCTTTGTATTTTGATCAGTATCAATCTCCAAATTCAATAAACATTTTGTTGGTATTTTTTCCTAAAAAAAGACGATTATATTTAAAAGAATTAATGAATTAAGTATGTAATGAAAATACAGTCTTTTTAATACAAGAGTTGTTCAAATGAAAAGGTACGAAACGACACTGTGGGTATAAATGAAGACTTTATTCAAAGTATACACAGTGGCGGATCAAGTCAAGTGGGGGTCCCAAGCGGTAAAATTTTCGGGGGCCTCAAACTCAAGTTAGAAAAAAGTTTCAAGAAAACTCTTATCAAGATATCAGCAAAAAGAAAAGAAAAAATTCTATACTACAACACATTAAATAATAATTTATTAAAAAAACATATTTTTTACACGAATATTGCTGTCTTGCTTTATTTTTTGCGAATTCGTCAATTACTTTGGCATTATAAATTTGATTTTAAATTTTTTGCATTATATACAGAATGGCCATATTAATTAATCTTTCTTTTCTCATAGTATTCCTTTATTAATTTTTTAGACCGCTTTAAAACAAATAAACGATCGTTCTCCTGACGCATCAGATAAGGGAATAGTTTAAAAAAAAATTTTAATAATGTTCCAACATTCGGAAATCATTTCTTAGAAGGTTCGATAGATATCTGGTGTGGTTTCAACAAGGTTTGGATACACAGCTATGGGTATTTGTGCCCATTCCTGCTGCAAGAATGTAGCCATCTCAGCTGTAGATTTCGGACGTGGTTCCCTGGTCCGTAAGCGTCACTCTAACGAGTCTCACAAATGTTCTATGGGGTTTAGGTCGGGACTCTGAGCAGGCCAGGGAAGACGTTTTACATCCATATCTTGATACCACAGCTTGACAGAGGCTGCAACATGACATGAAGCGCTGTCATCCTGGAAGTAACATTGGTCCATCCCGTAAATTTTCCAGAGCGTAGGAAGAACATGATTGACCAAAATGGTCATGTAGACGTCGGCGTTCAGTTGACTATGAACAACATGCAAAGGCCATACCACAAAAAACAACCCCAAACAATTAATCGGTAATTATGCAAATCCGCTAGCGTCCGGTCCATTATTGTAGGGTAGTGTATATTTGCTGTATAGATGTAATACACACTAATATTCTGCAAAGAATTGCCTCCTCGGCGGCATGCTCTATTCATTCTAAACACACTTTTTTGAACTGGTATAATGTCTCACGACGCTAGGCACGGGAGTGTATGATGGGGTAAGATAAGAAGCTTTATTATGCCGCATCGAAACATAAGGCATTCATACGAGCACGTTTCGGAGTTTGCCAGATTTGTGCCTTATTGCGCTTCTACATGTTTTCTAATACTTTTATTTCATCAGGGTAATCTAACATAGCCGTCATTCCTACTTAAAGTTCTAGCTCTTTTCAATCTTTTATGCATAGTATTGTTGAATGCGGGAAAATGCCATTTCATTAAATGCTGTTGCTTCATTTCAGGACGAAATAGTTACTCTTTCATGGTTTGCGGATCACGTTAATGAGTTTGACGCTATGAACCAAACGTATTGTGCGGTTGATAAAGACACAAGGGTGTTGAATTTCAGTCTTTTGCAATGTTTTCTGTTATTTTCGGGGAATTTAAACTTCGAATATAATTGAATGAGGAATTTCTTTGCGGAACTTGTATCGGATAGTAATGTTTTAAACTTTATACGTTATCATGATACATGTTTAAAAAAATATATCAGCATTCTATTTCAAACGCCAAATAAATATTAAGTAATACATACAAAATATTTTTAATTAAAAGTGTTTGCTTTCATTGACATTAGAAAAACTTTACTTAGAATCACTTTTCAAAATTTGGAGAGATTTGTATTTCTTTTGTGTTAAATTGTTTCAAGCTATTAGACAGTTTCAAGTTTATTATGCTTAAGTGTAATATAGCTTTATTTATTTGTGTCAGTGAAAAGATTACTGCTAAGTTAATTTCAATATGTTATATAAATAGGAATTAGGTGTTTGTTGTTTTAAAACAGTCGTATGACAAAAAAATATTTTCACGTTTCTCAATCTTTAGTACAATGCTCTCTGCTATATCTAAATCGAATGTAATTGAATGATCAATTTCTTTTTAGTATTTGAACTATATAATGTTCTTTTTAAAATCTTTATAAGTTAGCACATACTGATAAATACTTAAAAGAATTATAAAATTCAGGTGTTAGAAATCAATAAATAATTTTTCTTTTTTTGTACCTGACTAAAAGAACCATCTGTAAAAATGTGAAGAGATTCGCATTTTGCATATCTAGAATTGTTTTATTCTATAATTATAAAATGCTGTATGTTTTTTCAGCCAGCTTAGTCGATCGTGCGTGTTTCGTTCTTACTAATAACTTTAGATCTACTGTGCAGGAAATATTGTACTCGTATTATATGATCCAATTCTCTCAAGTTAAACATTGCTTTCTTAAATCATTACAAAGAAAAGGCACTTGCTCAGTTGATTTGAATGAATTACATAAATAATAATTAGGTGTTTGTGCTGCTTTAATATTAAACATATTCCATAAAAAAAACGTGTAACATTTCTCAATTTAAGAGTAATCAGTGAAAAATATAAATTTCTATAAAACATTAAAACCTTTCGCACTTCTGTGCTTTGAGGTAAACTCATGTTTTAACTGAAAATATTCACATACAAATTCAAATGTGATTTAATAACTCAAAATCTCAAATTAGTGATACCATTCTCACATTATGTGATTTCCCTTCTGAATCGTTTTGCTAAAGTGGTGTTATTTATATTTCAACACACAGGAATATTATTGGCATTTGGAAATTGTATCAAATTACTGCAATAATATGATTAATATTTTAGATACGAGTCTCCATTTTTCTGCAACCTCTAATTCACGTCAATATTTATTTTCTGAAACAGATATATTATATACATAATAACTAAATCTATAAGGAATGTTATGATTTAAAAACACTTTCTAATAAATAATTCTATGAAATCTCAAATACAATTTTAATCTAAGAAAACTAAATGAATGGTTTATTTTCCTTTATTTCTATTTACTTCACTAAATTTGTGTTTTCAATTATTGTTTCATTCCAGAAAAAGAAGTTCGACAGTATTACGAAAAAGGAGTGTTTGAAATATATTCGGTAATAATTTGTTGACATATGTTGTAGGACAAGTTGTTCAAATTAGATATAAAATTAAAAACAAATGCGGGGAGAAATAAGTCAAAACAAATGTGGTAGTTAACGGTTTTAAAAGTCTACAACATATGGCGCAAACTGGTATCGAAAATTGAAGGATAATGGATGCAAAGATCAAGAGACTAAATTCAGACCATACACTCATATAAATATATCAAAGAAACTTCATATAATTTTTTTTGATGAAATCAGTTCCCGTATATATCTGCTTTTCAGGCTTCGGAGTCAAGTTAAATGACTAGCTCGTATTAGTTTAGTATGGTCGTGAAATCAAATGAAATATACTCAATAACGAACATGAAAGCAAGTATTAAATTTTATTTACTTTTATTTTGGGTATTTGTATTACAGCCCTAACAGTTTTCAAAGTCTAAAAAAGTCACTAACTGAACCAAAAAAGTGACTAATCGAGCAGAAAAAAGTAACAAAAAGTGACTAATGGAGCAAAAAAAAAGTGACAAATAACAATAATGCTAAATACACAGTCCAGTCACATTAATGTGACCACCTGTCAGATGCCAGAATAACCACCTTTGGCAGAGCGGACCACTGCGAGACGTGCAGGAAGAGAGTCAATTAGGTTTCTGAAGGTGTTCACTGGGATGCAGAGCCATGCCGACTCCAGTGCCGTAGCCAGCTGCGCTAGGTTACGCGGTTGAGGATCCATGGTGCGAACTACCCGATCGAGGTGGTCCCACATATTCTCGATTGGGTTTAAATCCAGTGAGTTTGCTGGCCAGGGGAGTACGGTAAACTCATCCTGGTGCTCTTTGAACCATACTGCGAGCTGTATGACACCTCGCATTGTCCTGCTGGTAGATGTCATTATTCTGAGAAAAAATAATTCGCATGTAGGGGTGGACATGGTCCGCAAGGACAGATGCGTACTTGTGCTGATCCATCGTGCTATCCACAATGATGAGTGCACCCAGTGAATGCCAGGAAAACATTCCCCAAACCATAATGCTCCCTCCTCCAGCCTGGATCATTCCGGCAATTGTTACAGGGTGTTTGCTTACAGACGTTTCACGCCGTATACGCCAACGTCCATCTGTCCGATGGAGCATAAAACGTGATTCATCGGAAAAAGCCACCTGTCGCCATTCTGTGGACGTCCAGTTGCGGTACTGGCGTGCAAATTCCAGCCTTCGTCGCCGATGAACAGCAGTCAGCATAGGTGCGTTAACCAGGCGTCTGCTGCGGAGGCCCATGCGCAGCAACGTTCGCTGAACCGTTGTTGAGGATACTCTTGGTTCATCTGGACGGTCAGTTACTCAACAGTTGCACGTCTATTCGCCCGAACGCATCTCCGTAGCCTTCGTTCGCCTCTGTCATCTATAGCCCGTGGTGCACCACATGCGCCACGCCGCTGATTTTGGATAGTGCCATTTTGCCATGCACGGTATACTTTTACCACGGCGGCACGCGAACAGTTCACAAAATTAGCCGTTTCCTAAATGCTTCCACCCTTGGCCCGAAAGCCAATAATCATGCCCTTTTGGACGTCGGATAAATCGCTACGTTTCTGCTTTACGCCAACGATTGAAATGCTTTCCGATGCCCTAGGACATCCTTTATATACACTCCACTGCAATGTGCTGCCACCTGCCTTTTGTGATTGGTTATTTCACGTTGACGTCGAAAGTAGGTGGTGGTCACATTAATGTGACTGGACTGTGTATATTCAAGTATAAAGATAGAAAATAAAAATATCCTCCCCAGCCACTCCTATCTTTTCTTTTTCTGTCTTTGGAAGGATATTTTTATTTTCTTCATTTAAAAAGGTACATCATTTTAAAATATTAACATAAAAAAAAAATCGTAATTATGATATTATAATTCGTTTATTTTTCACACAGCTTGAAGAATTTCTTCCTTTTCTTTGAAAGATTGTCTAATTTTTTTGTTAAAAAAGTCTGAAATTAATTTTGTCTTTTTCTTCTCAATAGAAGGATGTGCATTTTTTAAAGTCTGTCTTTGCTGACCAGCTGCTTCTTCAATTATTGCCTGAGCAAGTGCTGCTTCCTTAAACTCTTTATTTCTTATTGCCTTCTTCAGCCTATCATTAGCTTCCTTTAATAATTTTGAAGCACTGTCCAACGCCTCATCCTCTTCCTTACGCATAATTTTAAGTTTTCGTTCTTCTTTTTCTATCACCTTTCTTTTCTTTTCCAGCTGCTTAAAATTTTTTTTCTTTCCTGTCCTTCTCTAATTTTTCTTGTGCCGTACGTTTTATATATTCTAAATAGGCATTGTAGGCTTCATACACAACCCTTCCCACATCCACTAGCTTTGATGAGATTCGCAACAAGTAAGGTTGATTATCAAAATTTACCAAGCTACTTTAACCGTCATCAATGCATTGAGTGTGCTTTCTGACATTGATGCTCTGTCTCCTGTCAAAGCTCTTCTTGAGGCCGAGAAGCCGCGTTCAATGTCAGCACTATCATGAGAAAGTGACAGAGCAGCCTTCACTACGCTTTGACACAAATCAATAGACTTCATTCTAGATCCTTCTTCCTCAAATTTTCTTTGGAGTAATTTCCACTCATCCAGTAGTATGTCTGTCGGGACAGCCCATGGCATTGCTCTTGCAACTTCTAATACTTGTCGAACTTTCTCGCCACTGAGTCTCTCAAGAGGACTAAGACAGGATAAACTTTTAAGGAGATGAACTGAAGGAGGAATTCTTCGAAAGATATATAACACTGGCAATGTAATGCTTCTGAGCCCTTAGAAAAAAAAAATTCCTTTCCTTCTTTTTCACACATTCCGAAGCGCTCTAGAAATTTGATCTCCAATCACAATATCAGCCAGAGGCAACAGTTTCTGAGGACATACATCTTCCAATTTATCCATTTTCAAATCTCGAATAATTCCTTTTTGTAGATCCTACCCAAAATTGTTCTTGTCAACAATTCAAGTTGAGGATGAAAGTTATGTATTAGAGGTTCCTTTTTCTGAAGAAATTTGGTTACATGATTAAATATACTTGCACTTGATACGCCAAATATCATTTTTGCGGGTTTTTTTTCGGATCAGCCTTCATAGTTTCTCTTCTAAGTGAATGAACAATTTTTTTTGCAGCCTGGTCTTTGTAACATGTTTGGCTTCTTTATTGTAATGTAGTCAAGGAAATACACTCTATAACAAAAAAATCGACGCACCAAGAAGGAATCATCCGATTGCTTTGAAATTTTGAATGCAAAAATGTTTTGACCAAATATGCAAATGATTAAAATTTGGTATCCAATGAATGAATAGTGCGATCTCCAGCGCATCGGAACTGCGCATCCAGCAGATGTATATAAGGAGTTGTTCTTGAACTGTTAAAAATTTCTGCTGCATTGCGATTTAGGATACCTTTCAACGACTGAAAAAATGCCTCGCCGCAGGATTCGAGCTCATTACGAGCAACTTTCAGAGTTTGAAAGAGGTCGTATCATTGGATTGAAAGAGGCAGGTTGGGAAATCGGAGAATCGCTCGTCATGTGAGTCGAAGCGATGCGGCGATTAGAAGATGCTGGCAAGAGTGGGTGGACAATGGCAGATTTCAGCGTCATGATGGTAGCGGTCGACGTAGGGCCACGACAGATCTCGAGGACAGAGTGATTGTCAGATCAGCTGTCACAGCGCCTGATTCATCGATATCAACCATCAGTCGTGCGACCCCCCCCCACACACGAGTGTCCACCATGATCATTCACAGACGGCTGAGAGAGCGAAATCTACGCTCGTACCGACCGTTACGCCACCTGCCACTCACGCCTGCACACTGTCGAGCCAGATTACAGTGGTGCTTGGCTCGATCAGGCTGGAATGATGTTGACTAGGGATATATAGTCTTTAGCGGCGAATCCCGCTTCCAACTTTGTCCTGACAATCATCGAAGACGTGTGTGGAGACGCCCAGGGCAGCGTGCCGATCCTGCTTTCACTATTGCACGCCACACGGGCCCTCAACAAGGAGTTATGGTCTGGGGTGCCATTTCCCTTGATAGCCGGACCCCTTTGGTCGTCATTAGAGGTGCACTTACTGCACAGCGGTACGTTGACGACATTCTGAGACCTATTTTACTACCTTTCCTTTCGCTGTACACTGGGCTTACTTTTCAGCAAGACAATGCCAGACCACATACGGCACGTGTTGCTATGAACTGTCTGCAAGCTTGTCAAACACTTCCTTTGCCAGCCAGATCACCAGATCTCTCTCCCATGTCTGGGATATGATGGGAATGCGACTGCATCCGGTAGGAAATGTTGGTGACGTAGTCCGACAATTGGAGCAAATTTGGCAAGAAATACCGCAGGATACCATCCGGGAGCTTTATCGGTCTATGCCAGGCCGTGTGACAGCTTGCATCCAGGCTAGAGACGGGTCAACACCTTATTGAGCTCGTTACTGTAACTCTGAAAAAAATCATTCAATTGTTCTGAAATTTTAATCATTTTATATTCTGTACATAATTTTCCTATCCATCAATCCTAGAGGCTTTAGGCTTAGCAACCTGCTTAAACAATGCTTGATGAAATGGTGAGTGGGAAGTTTCAAGTCTTCTTGAATTTGTTTGTATGCTGACCAACGCTTAGGCCACTGATTACAAAATCTGTAAATAGTAAAAACTAGTTCAGACACATCTTTGAAACTCTTTTAGACCTTTAAGAAAAGCATTATTTACTGTGTGAACATTACATGTCCCTATGTTAATTAGCTCTTTTTTTGGGTAGAAAGTAATGAGTTATTAATCTTTTTAAAAACTGCCTTTCACTAAAAAAAACTCAAGAATTTGAACAATCAACTTCGATGATAACAGATTGCGATTTTCAAAACGTTCGCAACGCTCCTTCAATATTTAACCCCCTAGATACGGAGACGGCTGAAATTTTTGCATTCTCAGGTTACGGAATCTTTCAGATCTCAAACTCCTGAAGAAACGTCTGAAGTCCGTGAGATTTCCACCCCCTCATTTCTGTGCTACAAAGAGACCAGTGCGTGAATAGCCTCCTTTCCGTCGACAGGAATCGAGCGCTTAGAATGTGTGAGAGGTTGATGATCTATCTCCTTAAAAACTTTGCCGAAGACACTTTCGAGTGTAAATTATCATACATATTGAATTCCGTCGTCCTTTCAGAGATTACCAGCGACGTTTCTAGACATAATCAGTCCCACGATAGAAATGGCAACATGCGATGACAAAGGTACTAAACGCATTACCTCTCCTCCTGGGGGAAATGCCGTTTCAGCCGTGTTTCAGAATGCTGCTTCTTTCGGCCGTTTACGTAACAAAAGGTAGAGAACGATATTCTGCCGCTCCGTATGCAGAGGGTTAACGTTGAGTTAATATCAGCTTGATCCGTCCGGTCTCTTGACTTCTCCATTCTCGTCTTATTCCAGAATCCGAAAATAAAATGGGTCTGTTGAAACCGTCCTCAGATCTGTGTATGGAGTATGTTATCCCTCTTTTAAGGGACCACTGGCATCGATCACCATTTACCAGCCGTTGGCGTCTGACCTCCTAGAGGGTTCCTCCTTTTGTTCGACCCTGTCGACTGGTGATATCTGTCGCGCCAAATGATACGCCAGACAATACTATGAAAGGAAAGCGTGAGTCGTAAATGCCACTCAAGGTTCTATCGCTCAAGTTAGGTAAGAGAGGTCGGATATGCAGATGGCCCTGCTTACCTTAAACTTGCTGCTAATACACCGCGGGCAACATGAAGTATCATTTTACAACTGAAACGGTACGTTTTTGAATCTATTCTTGCGGTGGAACGTAGCGCGCATTTCAAAATTGATAAGGGAAAAAAAAGTAGTTTTTAAGGAGTAGCACATAAAAATAAAGAGTTATAATACTGCTTAAAAACGAAAATCCATTTTAAGGAGTTCTTAAGAAGTTTTTAAAGAGTGTGTAAACCCTGTTTTTTTAGAGAAAATATGAATTTTTTTTATTGCGCACCAAAAATGTTTCTTCTCTAAATAGAATTTAAGAACTTAAAACCCCTAAAAAGGTGACAAAATGTCAAAAAAACAAAAAAGTGACGTGTTAGGAGCCCTGGTATTAGTATATTATTCGTAGTGTAAATATAGATACTTTTACACTTAAATATCACATTTACGTTTATATTAACTTTTCAGTTATTCATCTCTCCGTCTTTGACCATGGACTCTAATAGTGTGATCTCCTGTCTCACCCTTACTTGATTGAAGTCTGATTTACAAATGCTTTCAAGTATAAGAACTAAGGTTTTTTTTTAAATTTGCATCAGAAAATTAATCGTATAGTAGTTATACACTGACGAGCCAGAACACTATGACCATCCTCACATTTTTATCCGTCTGGATGACGTGATTAGGAGAGAATGGTATTTAGCTGCTGCTGGAGAAGGTAAGTAATCATTCTTGCACTTATTTTTGCGAGTGATGGGAAAGGCTGCTGATCTAAGCGAATTTGATAGAGGGCAGATCGTAACGGCCCGAAGACTCGGAACGAGTATCACCGAAACTGCCCGACTGGTAGGTTGTTCACGATCTGCCGTTATTAGTATTCATGCAAAGTGGATAAATAACGGTGACACCAGCAGTAGACGCCAAGGTGTTGGTCGACAACACGTAATCAAAGAAAAAGGACGTCGGACACTGTCCCGCTTGGCAAAGCATAATCGGCGCGAGACAGTGGCTCAGCTGACAGCACAATACAATGCAGGTCCAAGCGCAAGTGTTTCGGCACACACAGTTCAGCGGACACTGTTGGATATGGGACTGTGCAGCAGACGTCCCACTAGTGTGCCTCTGTTGACCAAGCTTCATCGTCAACTACGCCTATAGTGGGCCCGGGAACTTCGAGACTGGGCCATGAATGAGTGGAAGAGTTGCCTGGTCAGATGAATCCCGATTTATATGACCTGTATTATATAATCATGAATATAATACTGAAAATCCTCTAATACATCTGCATTTAAATTTGGTGCAAAAGTTGGAAAATGACAAAACTGGAACTATTTTAAAACTTAGTTTCAATATAATAAACAAACATTTTTTCTACAGTATGGAAAGGGAAAATAATTTCTTTAGTATTTTTCAAAATATCAGCAAAGACAGTTAATAAATGACAAATCTTTATTCAGAATACTTAGCTCATTTTTTCATACATAGATTGAAGTCTGCAAAAGTGGATGATCATTGGAGTTTGATTTAGTAGATTCATAGATTTTAATAGATCTGATAAACACTATTTTAAGTACGGCTAGTTGAAATTGTTATCTATGAAACAAAGGAGCAATTTACGCTGTTTCAGTTTTTAATAGCATTTTGGAAATGATTTTTGAAAAAGCTACCATCATTTCAATATACAAAGTTCCTATTTTCTAAATTACTGTTAAACTATTCAGGATTTTTCTTTGGTGGCATTGCGTTGAAAAACAAAACCTCCGATTTGATAACCTGAAATAAAACACTAAAGTTAGAGAAACTAATAATGGTAAAATCTGCAGCAAATTGAAAATATGTAAAAACAAATTTATAACATTCTTACATCAGAACAAAGTTGGATTTTTAATGCTAATAAAATGTAAGACCAAGTATAGTTCATCAAAAAAATTAAGATTTTTGTCTATTGATTTGAAATTTTACTATACATATTACATACACTATGTTATTTCATATTACTGTTTTCATATTCCATAATTAGATTAATGAGCTGCTCTTCCAGCAAGCACACAAAATTTAATACTAAAAAATTTAGCAAACACTCAAATATGAAATCATTTTTAAATGAAGGATTGAAGTTGTTGAGTAAATTAATGACAATGGATTTATGTACTTCCATAAAAAATTGTACATAAAATTTCGCTGAAAATATACACAATATGAAATTCTTGATGAAGCCTTTTGATGTTCCTCTCATACAGTAACATAGTGTAGCTACCATGCACCATCCCCTCCATCACATTTTCTTAGAAACCAATGCAAACATACAGTGAAATTTACAAAAATTAATGACAACAGTAATAATAAGGACTCAACAATTCACAACTTAACTACGGGGATAGTAGAATACATACATGATAAAATTGTTTCTCATAATGTAACAAGAAACAGGTGATGCGAGTTGAACCACCCATGCTTTAGGTAATGAAAAATTACTAAGCAACAAATTTTTACATCACTACATTTTTGCATAGGTAATGGTAATGGTAATTTTTAGTTAACGTCGTACTAGAGCTACACAACGGGCTATTGACGACGGTCCGGGATCAGTCCCTTACGGGAAAGATCCGAAGACGACACCTCGTAATTTTGAACCACGGTCAGATGACGAAGCAACACCTGAGCTGGCACCCCACTCTCCAAACTTCCACGCCAACCCAACGTGAGGACTTTCGGCCACGACAGATTTAAGGTGCACCAGCCGCCTCTACACCATACGCTTACAAACATCCATGCCCGAACCCGGATTCGAACCAGGAACCTTCCGATCTAGAGGCTAACACCTTAACCACTATACCGGTTGGTCGGCCATTTTTGCATAGGAATTCTTGAGTTAAAAAATAAGCGTAACTTTCATAAGAAAATCGTCTATCTCAAAATATTTAGCTTGAAAGAAAAACACCTAATTAAGACTTTATTTTCTGGTAGGAAATCAAGTTAAGAGTTACAATTACAGAAAATTCATTTGGGGACACATGAAGTTTCCAGGTAATCAGTAAAAAATAAAAATAAGCTTGATTTGCTCAAAAATACCCTATAGTAAAAACTATGCTATCCAGATGTTTGCTTTAATTGGTACTTCATGTCAAGAAAAAGTTTTTATTACTTTTGCCAGTGTGACAGCAATAAATGTTTATCTTTATCTCTAAAATTTGTTTGAGAACATTTCAAACATCTTTTACATTTACTTAGGACATTTTCGTTTCATTTGTGTCATGTAAAAAACAGAAATTGGGCAAATAATTTATATATAGGTTGGGTGATTGCACGAGAGTCCATATTTGGCTATGTAGCGCCAAACACACGAATCAATAATGGACATACACACACAAGGAAAATTTCACTGACACAGAAGACAGAAATACACCCAGCGCGAATAGAACTTGGAAGGAATGGAATACTGAGTCAAACTTGTAAGCTGGTAGAGCAGTGGGCATACCTACTAAGTCACAATGGACTTAATTTACATATAGGCTAACAAAAAAATCAGTATGAGACCAAACTTTTTAAATTTAAAAAAATTGTAAAAAAAAATAGTAAATGTAGATGGTTAGTCAGGATTTTATAGCGCTAGTTCCAGTAATGGATAAGCTGTGGAAAGGAAAGGCAGAAAATGTCAGAAGTATAAAAAAAACTTTCAAACCTTTAAAAATATAACGTAAAAACTCTAAAAATAAAAGAAGCCTAAATCTGTAAATCTCCAGATTCTGGGTTTATTTATAACGAAGGTCAGAATGCTCGACCTAAAAATCATAGAAAAACGACTATGACCTTAAAACACTGAAAGTAAAACAAAAATTGAGGCGTTGACATTAAAAAGGAAAAGTAAGCGCCAAACTTAGAAAAAATGTAATCGTACCTCACGAAGTACAGTTCCGAAAAAACCCACAAGATGTCACAAACGGAAACTTGACCACTGTTGGCTCTAAAGGCGCTTTCTCGCGAATCAAGTTTAATTGACCGATTACCAGTTGATCAATAAAAGTTGAATATGACTTGAATCAGTTTTTGTTTACACATTTCAACAGAAACTGATCAAGTTTTATTTTTTAAATGGCATCGAAAGCAGCTGTGCATGAAATTGTACAGATATTAAGTATTGTTAAAAGAACTAAGAAATTTATTTAACATGAGAAGAAATCGTAAGAAACGTCATTTTAGCAAGTATATCAGATGGCTCCTGCGAATCATCTCCACATTGTTCTGTTGCATAATTCATTCGAAACTGACGACGACCCTTGAGTTGAATGAAGAGGTGAAAACGCAGGTGGTGTTTTTAAGAATTCCAGTCGCCTGTCTTATTACAGTTTCAATTGGTACCTGGCAGATGATTACATCATAAAGAGGCAACAGTTTTAGCAGGACAGCGACAGATTTAGCAAATATATTGAATTCATAATCAGTCTAATTTTTATTATTTTGCACTACAATAAAGTTTATCAATTGCAACTCTTGCATCTTTATTTTTATATAGTCGGGTGCATTTTTTATATTTATCTAGTAAGTGGTTATCATTTAAAAAATATTAGCATCACACTTTTAGACCACTCGAGGCTCATTTTTTAAACTTTCTTGCATAAAAACAAAACAGACACGCGTGACCAGATGAAAGCGAACTTGACAGTCAACTGAATTTCGTTTGTTTCAAGACAAGTTTCAAATTAAAAGCAGATGGCGGATGACTCATCACTTGAACGATAAAGTTTGAATGGGTCAAACGTTTCTTGATCCACTAAAAAGTTGATCAACTCTGTTGAAACAAAGGTTCTCACCCCAGTGGCAGAAAGTTTTGTAGCTGTATGCGCCAATCACTTGGAATTTCATAATCTATCTACAAAATTTGCGTGTAATTTTAATGCATCAGGGTGGCTACAAAAATTGAAGTAAAAAGTTCCCTGAGATTTCCCTGATTTCCAGAGTATTTTTCATGAAATTCCCTGAGTTTCTCCTTTTGTTCGCAGAACAATTCTTCGGTAATTATGATAAACTTGACACTTGAAGAACTAAAAAACTATAGACTAAAAGATGAGTAAAAATAAGATAAGAAAAAAATATTTTTACTGTATTCCATAATAGACCAAATAATATAAAGTTATAGATAGAATATTTAATGTTACGTTTTTAACTATTTTGATATGTTTGCAAAAGCAGCCATCAGCCCCTGAATCCGTCAATGGCGCCAGCGCTCGGTACATCTGTACTATTATAAACGGAAGTGTTTTTCTGTCTGTCCTGTACGCAGTGTCCTGACGAATCGATGGCACTTACAATAGGGAAATTTAGCAAACATGTGGTCCGAATTTTTTGCAATTTTTCAAGTGCGCCCGAATTTTAAAATTTAATCTAAAACATTTAAAAATTAATTAATTTATTATTATTATATTTTATTATTTTTCTTAGGATGGCATACGGTATAAAGACATGACATTCTAAATTTATTTTTTCCGTTTTCGTTGGATTTTCTCAGCAACGATTTTAGCTGACGAACAAAACAAATAAAGTTTTAACTGGAGTTTTGTAGTTCTTTTTTCTATCTCCTAGATCGTTAAAGACAGAAGAAAAATTTCAACGGATTTCAAATCTGCGGAAAATTTTACAACAGATTGATACCTAAACACATGATTTTCTTTAAATAAATAATTTTTAATTGTGACTTTTATATTTTTTCCAATACAAATTTGGCCGCCGGCGCCGTGAAGAATTCTACCTTCGTGGTTAAAAAGATCAGATTAATTCATTTTGATTTCCTGAGTAACGAATTCGAGTTCGCTCGTTCTGGTTCGAACTGGCGTTCTTCGTTGCTTTTTTCTATCTTTGCGATCGTTAAAGATAGAATAAAAATTTCAACGGATTTGAAATCTGCGGAAAATTTCACATTAGATCGATACCTAAAAATATGATTTTCTTTAAATAAATAATTTTTAAATTGTAACTTTTATATTTTTTCCAATACGAAATTCACCGCCGAGAAGAATGACCTTCGTTTGATTCGAGATTCATTCATTTTGAAAAGTAACGGATTCAAGTGAAGCAAAAGAAATAATTAAAGTTATGACTGGCGTTATTCAGTGCTTTTTTCTAAATCAGCGATTGTTTAAAATAAAATGAAAATATCAACGGATTTCAAAGCTGCGGAAAATTTTACACCAGATAGATACCTTATACGTTTGATTTTCTATTTTTCTATTAACCGGGCGCTATTTTGGACCAAAATCAAAATCGCCAATCTTAGAAAAAAATTATAATTTTTTTTTTTAATGTTGATTCAATTGGAACCGGATGTTTAACTTTTGCAGGTTTTCCCGTCCGTTAGTATTTTTCAAAGCCGCAAGGCAATACGTTCCTATTATTGACATTAGGGAACGTGGCACAGATGTAGACTTAGGTTACAGGATTTCCGGCCGTTACAGTATACAATGTATACAACTCTTTTTTCTGGATGTTTACGTAAAAAATACACTTCTCATTTTCGGAATGAAAACAAAATTGGAGACATTTTGATTTTTGTTCAAAGTGGCGCCCGCATGGCTAAAGGAAAAGTACCAAATGGGTGCCATTTGCAAAACGAAATTCCAACTTTTTCCCTGAGTTAAACGAAACTTCCCTGAGTTTTCCCTTATTTTTCCAGAAAATGATTCTTCCCTGAGAAATCCCTGATTTCCCGGTTCTGTCGCCACCCTGTGCATAAATCAAACCTTAAACCAGAAATTTTGTATATTATTTGAAACATAGTAAACATGATGCTTTCTCGTTTATTTTGTTTACGACTTAGATGTAACAAATCGTTTTCATTTTATCATAATTGTTCTTGTTACTTTCGAAGCAAATATTTTCCCTTGATCTTCCATGGACACATTTTCCTGGTGCTGCTACTCATCGGCTTCAAAATTATGTTTTTTCTTGGAATGTTCTGCTTTTTTAAATATGTCTTTCAGATCTTTTGTAGTCCAGGTTTGGATCTATAGAATATTTTGATTAGGGTGGCGTCTTAGAAAATGTGTGCTCAATTTATTTTGCATTCATACACACCATATACAACCTTATCCTGTGATGCCATTCGAAGCACGTGTTTTCCACGCAATGAGTTGCTCTGTTAGTGGGTGCAGAACGCAGCTAGGTCGTATTCTCTTCTCTGCACTCAGAAAGTGCAGGAGAACAAAACGAACACAGGGGCCGGCGTACGTGATAAACGCCTGCTTCTCTGCACTTTAAAGAAAAACAGCTTTACCCATGGCGTCACGGGGACATAGAAGAGGCGCGTAAGTCTACGTACTGCTGCAGGAAAAAAGTATCCGAAAGTTGCAAACAATTTTTTTAATTGTTTTATTAGTGCACACAAAAACTGTCAGCAAGTGGATTTCATTGTCCGCGACAATGTTGCGGTGTTTCTGCCACTGGGGTTCTCACTATAGTATTCATTCACCTTTTGTTGATCAATTATAATTGGTCAATTAAACTTGATTCATGAGAAGGCACCTTAAGGAGAATGAAACTTTCAACTAACTTGTCTTGTAAAATTTAGTTTTGGGCACAAACCTCCTTTTCAACGTCAACATTTCAATTATATTAAACTATGTGCACATCATTTTCATATTATTTTAAGCTATCTACTGAATAACATATACAATTCTTTATTTGCAAGAATTATAAATGTTCAGCAATCAAAAACTAAGAAATTCCTATAAAAAGGTTTTTTTTTTAAATTATGCAGGACAGAAGTGGTGTTCTGGCTGGAGGGCACACAGGTCTTTATACTAAATATTTTTAACTTTTTTTTTCAGGGGGCTTTATAACACAAGAGCCATATTTGGCCAGAAATATTTTTAACATTAAAAAACACATGTTAAATCGAGTACATCAAAGCAGACAGTTTTGTTAATTACAAAGTAAAACACACATAGATGAGCTAAAAGTCCTTGAATGTAATGCTCATTCACAACATTGCAATTCGATTAGAATTGGAAATTGAGGTGTTTGGGCAGTCCCAAAAATATTTTTGAAACATGCAAGATACTTAGCAAGATGGCTAAATCAAATAAAACCACAAATATTTTAGACTTTTACTTTATGAATTAAAACATAAATAAAGCATATTTATGAGTAACATGCTCTTGACATGCATGTAAGGTCTCAAATGAGATGGCATTTTTTTTTTTACTATAAATCATTCTCTGTTACTGCTCACTACATCAATCTTAGCCTCAAATTTAATAATCCAAAATATTTTTCACAACGAAAATATTTTTTAGAGTAAACAAAACACATGTTTAATATGCTGTCACAAATGAAATTGAGAAAAGCTTCATTTTGTCATTTATAATATAAAAGTTAATGGCAATGTTTGCTTGATGATAAAAGCTCACAAGACATGCTAGAGATTCACTGATGAGAAGTGCTTAAAGAAAGCACATGTGCAGAAAACACAATATAAAAGTAAAATACACTCTAATTCTTTCTAAACAGATTATCAAGATGAATTCAAAAGTTAGCTAGAAAGGAAATGGTTTATTGAAGATCTTTTCTAAATGAGTGACAAATTATTAGATACAAAGTTAGAGAAATTTAGACTGATTAGACTTCAAAAACAAAATTATTCACTCGGAACATGGGCTTGTACTGAGAAATTACAGTTCCCGAGTTCTCAAAACTCTCTCGTCTATTACCATTTAGAATAATTTTTCTGGGGTAAATAAGTTGCACAAGTTTTAACCCTTTGAGGATCATGCATGTATTTATACATATGGAAACTCGCTCTTCCATGCGACTTGCAACCAATTTTAAGCTTCTCGATAAATAGAATATTTTCAAGGATTTTCTCCATCAATAGTTATTTAGTCATTAAATATGTGGTAAAATAACAGCAGTTATACGTCACTTTCTAGGAATCCCCTGACATTCAGAGGATTAATTCATGTTCTTCCAAGACTACTTGGTTATAATTTAAATGATTTTGTCAAATAGAAAAATTTGTACGAACACGTTTTTGAAACTTGTTAATAAAAAGATTTATAAAAGCACAAAAATTGAACAAATTAATATCTAATAATTTTTGCTAATAAACATTGGCTTTGTAGGAAACACAAATTATTTCTCAATCCTCTTAATCATCACCATCTCCATCAACTTTCTACCTCATGTCAATTTTTAGTTCAATAACAAATCTAGCAATGAATACAACTTAAAAAGCCCATTTATCTTTTTAAATGCATTTTCTTCTGTTCAGACTAAGCTAAATTGGTTTGTCCATTGTGCCTGCATGTGTAAGTGGCGCAAGTTCGATTCCTGTAAGTAATTCCCAGAGTTTTTTTCTTTTCTGTGTCAGTAACTATCCTTGCGCGTCCATTTGCTTGACGGATAAATATTTCTTCCGCCAAAAAAAAAAAAAACACATAATGGTTAGGATGAAATAGATTGACTATCTTTCTTTAGCAGCTCTTTTGTCGCTTTCTCCAAGTGTTTGTTTTGTATCTACAGATTGGTTGGCTTTGGGTTTTATGGTACAAGGCCATATTTGGCCAAGCTATGCCAAACACAAAACAACACCAAATAAAACATGTTCTGAAAGGGAACAAAGAGGGATGAGGGTAACACAGTAGATAGATGAAAGCAGATTATTTGAGTGTCCTGGAAGTATGATCCACATGTTTACTAAAGCAGTAAACCCCATGGGAAATGAAAAGATCACCAAAATACCTTGGTTCCTTGAAGCCAATACACATCTAAAGATATGCCCTCAGGGCTTCATAGTAGAAAGAAAGCTGATGTGTTTCCTCCAAACACACGACACAATTTCACAACACATTTGGTGAACAACAGACGTTCTATTGACGATTGTTAATTACTGAATACGTATACAATACGAAACATCGGAATATAAATATATAGTGTAATCATATTTGGAACAATGTATATGCGAAACAAAAACAAATAAATTAAGTGGTTGAAACAATTAACTTACGATGAAGAGAGTCATTGAGAGAAAAGCTAGTCCCCCTATCAACACAGCATTGTTACCGACTTGGCGCTTTTGGTAGACCTCTTCAAATTTTTGTGGCAGAGGTATGTCGTTCATGTGCGGTTCTTTCAATGTTGGAGCATAATCAGCCATACATCGGCGCCCTTTAAGAACAAAATTAAACCATTTAAAGAGAACACTCAAATGCAGACTAGAGCAGTTTCTAATAATACAAAGGATAAAATGATATGGAAAATTAAACAAGCTTTCACACGCAATTGAATTAACACGTTAGTTTCACTTGCCTAATTTACACAATGAACGAGTCTTAAAAAGAATTCTGGGCAACATTTTAAAGAGTGTTGCTGTGAGCACAAAATTTAGTCAACAAACGTAAGGTCGGCAATAGGACAGTTATATTGCTGAGTTGAGTAGTGAAAATCCTCCTTGATAAAAAATAATTCCAGCTTTCGTTATCCAGTAAGGGGCTGCGTCACCCAGTTACTCGAGTCGCTCTCTATTTTTTTTAAATTTAGTTATTTTCTTAGACAATTAGCAATTTAATAGGATTACCAAATACCAAGGCATGCCCAGTTGTCAAGTGCTATACTGTTGTAGCGGTCAATGTAACTTAGAAGCATCTATGAATGCTGAGTGTAATCTTTCTTTTCTTAAAGGCTCTGCATCAAAACCTGGCAATACCAATGAAAAAGAATATAAATTCTTGCAAACGAAAGATTGACTTGCGTCTTCCGCCAGTAATGAACCGTCCATTTGGGTATATGCCTAGTCTGGCTCTTAAGAGCTAGCAAACTGCGCAAGCGCACACTTGGAAATGAACTCCAATGGCGACTGTTTTGTGATTTGAATCTGCCATAAATTGCCAAAAATAGTAGTCTTTTCTGTTAGGAAGAAGAGTTTAAGTTTGTGATAGGGGGTATGGGAGGTATAAGAGAGATAAAACTTTTCCTCCGTTTCCCGCCTTTTCAAAATCTTGTTTTCATTTCGTACTCGCGACTCAAATGTGGTATGAGATGCAAACGCATAAAACAACAAACGAATTGAATAATTAAACTAAAGGGGAAAATGTATTCCACCGTTAAAAGTAGTTTTGTTTGTGGTAAGAGAAGGGGTCTCGATACATCTCCTTTTTTTTTCACGGAAAGAATAGGAACTTCGAAAGTTTTTAACTTGATTCGATATTTGAATTTTTGCAAACGAAAATGAATACGCTCGGATATTTTCTTTAGGAGTGTTGACAAATTGATCATCAAAATACTAATAAATTCATTTCTAGAGAATAATTTCATGTCAAAAATTTCATAATCGATCTGCTTCAATAGTCACGTTGTGAAATTTAAAACAACAAATTAAAACTGCACAAAATTTGTTTAAAAAATTAATTTTTGTTGAAAATTCTTAAACTATAGAACGTTTAGACAACTTCTTTTTTCTTTTCCTACAAAAACTCGCCAATTAACTCTGATTATTCAAGAGTTTTTTAAATTTATGAGCATAAAGGTTTCACAGTATTCCTGTGTTCACTGCTAGGAACATTTGTGAAAAAATCACTAAATTTTTTAATAATCTCATAGCAACCAACAATCTTGGAACTCCATTATAACATTGCATTTCTTGTGCACACAATGTTTAAGTGTAGGAATATTTAAGGATAGTTGGAACGAACTTAACTTCTATTATATCTACTATATTATACAAGGAAGTAGGTCACGGTGTTAGCCTCTAGATCGGAAGGTTCCTGGTTCGAATCCGGGTCATGGATGTTTGTAAGCGTATGGTGTAGAGGCGGCTGGTACACCTTAAATCTGTTGTGGCCGAAAGTCCTTACGTTGTGTTGGTGTGGAAGTTTGGAGAGTGGGTGCCAGCTCAGATATTGCCTTGTCATCTGACAGTGGTTCAAAATAACGAATGGCTTAGGCTGAGACGGTGGTAACTAGTTGAATATCTTTAATATTATTAAAGGAAGTGTTTGTTTGTTTTCTGCCCGCAAATTCCTGACGAATCTATGCCACTTACAGTAATGTAATTTGGCACACAGGTAGTCCAATTTTTTTTGCAATTTTTGAGTTCCGGTGAATTTTAAAATTTAATCTAGAACATTTTAAAATGAATAAAATGTAAAAATTAATCATTATTGAATGCAGCATGAATGAAATCATTTTGCTCGGAGGAATGATTTTCCAGCAGACGATAAAAAACAAAAACTTTTAATTGGAGTTATTTAGTTCCTTTTTTCTATCTCCTAGACCGTAAAATATATAGTAAAAATTTCAACGGATTTAACATCAGCGGAATATTTTACATTAGATCAATACCTAAAAATATGATTTTCTTTAAATAAATAAAATTGTTTTAACTGAATATCTCTTATATTTTCGCAAGAGATTGTGACGCCACGTCAAACTTCGCGTTCAAGTAATAAACAGATAACATTTCCTACCCTCTTACAATTTCAGCAAAAAATTTAAAAAAAAAAAAAATTCATTTTGGCTGGAAATGTTTTGTTTATTTTTGTAAAATCGGGATCGTTGAAGATAGTTTGAAAATTCCAACGGATTCGAAATCTGCTGATAATTTTACACTAGAAAATTTACCTTGTATTTCATTTTCTTTTAATAGATAATTTTTCAAAATATATTTCTATTTTCGTAAGAGATTCTGACGTCACGCCGATTGAATCTCTTCGCAATTGGAATTTGGCCGAATTTGACAATGACGAGGCATAATTCATAATTTGGTTTGCGAAGCAAACCACCACGAGCAACGCCATGATGGCCGTTATCGAATTTGGTCGCATTTGAAAATGACGTGGCCATCACGGTATTGCCCATTGTGTTGGTTTGCTTAGAAAACCAAACCAATATATTCCGCGCAACAAACTATTATATTCATAGTTTGGTTTGCGAAGCAAATCAAATGGGAATTCATTACAATAGGCTATGAATTTTTATTTGGTTTGCGAAGCAAACCAACACCACGAGCAACGCCATGATGGCTGTTATCGAATATGCTACGAATTCTCATTTGGTTTGCTTCGCAAATCAAATGGGAATTCGTAGCAATCACCGGGGGTTAGCGAGCAGTAGTTACACATGACCTCACGAAAACAACTGTCACGGGCAATGCCGTGCTTTTTTAATAAAATGCTGTTTTTAAAATCTTAATGTGTGAGAAACACAAACTTTTTACAATCTCTGTTTTACTTCCAGAAGTTATTATTTTTGCTTTGTTTTCGTCTGTATAATCTTTTGCATCACAACAGCTAATCAGGGCCGGATTTAAGAGTATGCCGCCTATAGGCTAAAATCCATTTGCCGCCCCCTCTATAGTTCATATTTGCTTAAATACATTTGTTTTATACTACAAAAGGATAGAGTTCATTGATGTTTTCATCTTTTTTAAACATAAAGTTCATTTATTTTAGATAAAACTACAATTTTAATGGTTTACATAATAAATTATATAATCAAATTAGTTATCTACTTCGGTTTTTTTACTTGCTTTTTTTAAGATTCGTTAAAAAATGAAATGGGTTTCGAACTTAATTAATTCATTTGTTCTTGGAGATCAGAGATCACTATTTTAAACATATTTTTATATTTTAATACTAATGACTATCTTTTGCGTAATTGAAGAGCTTTATTCAATTTGAATTAAGTTATCCTACACGGAAATGTAATTACACAAAATGTAGTTAATTAATGGTTTATTTGTTGAAAAATATACAAACTTCTCTAAAACAACTCACCCCACGTAATTACATATCTTATAATTGAAGATTAATCTTCATGTTCAAATTTACATATCTTTCTTACGAGATTCCTTAATGGCAAACTCGTTAATAATGTCCTCATATGAAAGTGTTTTTGTTGTATTTGCCTCAATACAAAGTAATGAAAGTGAGTTTAACCGTATTTCAGAAATACTAGTTCGCAGATTGTAGCAGGTATGCACAAACTTATCCTTGCAGCAATGTCCAAATTGGGGTAAACATCTTGTAAGGAATTACACCTCAGAAATTTCGAAATTCCTTCCAACGATTTATCAGATGAGTGATTATTACCCACAGCACAGTTATTTTTAAAGTGGATGCACTCTTTAGTGAAATCCGAATCCAAGTCATTTGTGTAGACGTGGTAAAGGTTGGTGGCCTTTTTTCTCAGTTCCTCTTCCATATCTGTATTGTTATCACACAACTGAGTTAAGAAGTAGAATCGGTCTTGAAACTCGTCATAGTCCATTTTTCTTTTCTTGAATTCACAAACAAAAGAGTCTACAATTGGTAAAAACGTATTTATTTTAAGGTCATCCCTGCTAGTAAAGTTAACTTCTCCACTTCGGTCTTCGTCTGGCCAAACTTTTCTTTTTGGCTGTCTTTTATTATCTTTTTCATAAAATGTAGTTTTGGTTATATACATGGCCAATTCCTCAAAGTAATCAAAGTTGTTTCTCTGTTCCGTAAAATATTCTTCAAGAGAGCCATAGAAATCTCTGACCAACAAAACATCCACAGTTCCACTTTGCATGGCTTTGCTAACTTAATCGATTCTGTGAAGTACTGTGCTCCAGAAACACACCATAAACGCAGTCCCAAAACGTTCTAATCTTCGAAGTATTCCTCGGGATTCACATCTAGTCGTTGCTTTTTCTGTTGTGTCATTTGAAATTCCTGTCACATCAATGTACACTTCTTCCCAAGACTCTCGTAAACTTTGGCACGCGTCATCTCTTGTTTTGGTCAAAGCCATTTTTTGCTATTAGATCTCTAGTAGCATCATTTAAGATCCACAAAGCTGGATCCTTATTTAAGGAAATTGCTAATGTTGGCTCTTTATTTTCTGTTAAAGATTGACTTTTAACATCAAATCTATTGGGTACAATCTGATTGTGAGAACTTACTTGTATTTCAGTAGGTTCTGATAACAACATGGCTGTTTTGGAACAACTCGTTCCAGAGAAAGCATTGTCGTCCCCAACAGAACCATCACAAACAGCTCGAGCACTTTCATGTTCCCCTTTATCTTCTTTATCGTTCTTTTCTTCCACTGGCAAACTATTAGTTTTAAAAAACGTATATAGTTTTTTTTGTTTGTTTCAGAACACGTTCTTGTTCTTGAAGTTTCAGTTTTGTTCGTTTTTTGTATTCAGCGCCACTGAGTCTCTACCTACTGTCATTCATAGTAGCTAGTAGGGAGTAGCCTACTTGTTAAAAACTTTACGTTATGTATTGGAATACTCTTAACTATAAAGCAAAATCGTAACAAACAACACAAACACGCCTTGCTCAACACAATCATCAACGATCCCGTTGTGCACACCGATATACATGAATGACAGCGTCAAACTCAGACAGACTAGACTGACACTACACTACTGACAGCGGAGCCACTGGGCCTTCCAGCAACAGTGTTGTCTGATCGAATCGCTGCGCTTGTGCCAATATTATCAAACCAAATTAGATTGCACTACAAGAAAGTTATAATACAAGATTACGTGCTGTGAATTTATATTTTGTTATAGTTTTAGAAAGTAGGCTATGTAGAAGGACTAAATCATATTTTTAACGTCTGAAATACTTCATTTTAACGTTTGAATAAATTGCCAAACTGCCGCCCCTGAAAATTTTGCCGCTCTAGGCTGCAACCTACTTAGCCTATTTAGAAATACGGCACTGCAGCTAATTGGACCATAATAGGCTAAAATGGATTGTCAACTACTATGAACATCCATGCCTATTACGGGACCTGATCTGAACACAGCCTGTTGAACTGAAGGCCAGAGCTTGGCTACCAGTTTGTTCTTCTTGTCCATTAAACTTCATTTGACCACATTAAACAGGCGCGTGAATTTAAATCAGCTGATTTCAATCAAGTGATAAGTGATCAAGTTTCCTTCCTATATTGTGTTTGATAATATTGAAAATGAAATAACTATGTACAAAATGCATGTTATTTTTTCAAATGTTAAGAATTTGCTCGTCACACAAAAAATTATACTGAAAATCGACGAATAGGTGAAGAAGCTCAATATACTCACTCAAATTGTAACTTGCATTCATTTAATGTTATTTGGTATTGTAATCTGTTCATGAAAAAATAAAGACACTTAGTCACAACGAAAAGATTTTCTGGCAGTATTACAAAAGCCATTCCAATTTTGCACAAAAAATTTTTTCGACAATGTTAATGTTTTCATTATGTTTTGAATATATTCTGGTAACTTTAATTTAAATTTTATGCATTGATCCTTTGGAATTCCATTGCACTACTTGCTTAATCATTCTGCATTCATGGAATGGATTGGATTGAATGAACTTCTTGGATTTTTATCCCTCTTCCTGTTGACGTTCCCTCTAATTCTTCAAAAGGTTATTATATACTTGGATATTTAAAAAAAATTTCTATTTTATACACTTTGGTAAAATATTTAACAAGTATTAAATATATTTAGGTTTTATTTCTATTACCATGTATAAAGCAAATAGACGAAAGAGCGAACACCTCAAACGTCGTGCTCGCACAAAAGAGGACGGAGCTAAACTAAATAATGTGAGCGGCACGAAGCCTCAACTTTAAGGCGTTCCTTCCGAGCCCGTTGACGCTCAGCATCGGATTCCAGAACTTTTATCTTGGATTCTCTATCTCTTCATCTCTCTTTCTATAGACGCTTCTATAATTTTTGTTGTGTTTAATTTAGGGGAGGGGGGACATTTTGAAATTTTTGCGAAATTTCCACACTTTGAAGTCTAAAATCTAAACAAGTATTAAATATTAAAATTTTATTTCTATTATTATTTATAAAATGCAAAGAGACGTAGCAAATGACACCTCAAACAAACAAAGTAGGCCAGAATTAGACTAAATTAATGTGAGCGGCAGTGCGCATTTTCGTGAACTTCACGCAGTGCATAATCGGATGACGTCAGCGCAAGATTAATGAACATTTATAACATTCTTTGTTTAATGCTCTTTTGAACGTGATCTCTTTCATTTTTTTCTTCTCCTTTCAAGTTATCAAATTTTTCGCATTTACGCTTTTATGTGAATTTAAAAAATAAAGCGTGGTATACCGGTTTCGAAAGGTAAGACATATTCAACGTCAAAAGCCAATTCACTCATCTGATGATTGAGTATGTTGAGAAAATAGAGTATGGATTGTAGTGAACATTTATTGGATTAATTGTGATGAAAAACTGCAATGATGAATTTTTTATTGCAAGTTCAAAATTCCACTGGACTGGCATGTTCTGGGGATGCTATAACACTTGTTCTATGCTGTTCATAGAGAAAAATTCACTTTCTTATGTTATGTATAAGCCCTTTTTGGTGTGCAAGGAGTATACGAAATACTTGTCAATGCTCAGAGAATTTCAAAACTAAGCATTTTTGATTGAAAGTTTTTGTGTTTCGTCTCATTTTATATTTCGTCATATTTTTGATCACAAATAACAATATTTTCAAATAGCGTTATTTTTACAAGCTAAATATTAATGAAAAGTAAGAATTTTTTTTATGATTCCTTTAATTTTATTTTTTATTACTGACTTGATTTTTTCTGAATTAGTAAATTTGAACAAATTAATTATTTTGTGTGAAAAGAACTAAAGAGATGTCATACATGTTATATTCATGTATCAATACATGCATGAACAATTCTGAAATGTGTATGATTTGAAATATTTTACACAATAGGGGGCTCCGCCCCCTGCTCGCCAATCTCCGGTGATTGCTACGCAATCCCATTTGATTTGCCTCGCAAACCAACGCCCCTTTTGCAAGCGTCTTTCCGGGCCATGACGTCACAAAACCAGATAAAACGATCTAACGTTTCATCTCCGCGATGAAAAATGTGTACACGATAGCGAAATTATACTTTTCATCGCATCGAATTTATTTC
The DNA here is from genome assembly GCA_947359465.1 of Metellina segmentata. Lineage (NCBI taxonomy): Eukaryota > Metazoa > Arthropoda > Arachnida > Araneae > Tetragnathidae > Metellina > Metellina segmentata. The sequence goes on along the minus strand of OX375876.1, from coordinate 9,406,162 downwards.
TGAACCAACTGTAAAAATAATTATGCCATAGGAAAGAGCTTATTCTAAACTTTCATGTGGTATTTTGAAATTTTAAAACTAATAGTATTAAGCTATAGATTTGACAATTTTAATTTGTATCGGAAATTACTATCTAAAAATTCCGAAATTTGTCTGACCAACTTTTAATTGCATCGAATTTATTTATTAACCAATTTAAAAAATAACTGTACCACAAGAAAGAGTAAATTCTAAGGTTTCCAGTGATGTTTTCAAATTTAAAAACTGATAGTAATAAGCTATAGATATGGCAGTTTTAACGAAAGTGTCCTGATTTTCAAGAAAGTATTAACAGGAACCAAATTAAAATTTCTAAAAAAACTCGGTGATGTGTAAAAGTTTGTGTTTAGAGGTATTCTAAAAAAAATTCATGGCTGAAGACAGAACATTTGTACCGTGTTTCGCTCACTCGCAAGAATTTTGCTTTTTTTCGACTTTGACAGTTAATCCACCCTAAACTACGTAATAGCCGCATAAGAAAAAAATTATTCTCCATCTAGTTCCCTATACAATTTTGAACAAACCTTATCAATTTAGCAATTTTCTGATGCGTACTTTCTGGGGAAACCATCTGAGAATTGAGCATAAAAAGCGAGTTTTCATTCCTGCGGCAGAAACTTCTTTTTAATATACAGAAGAATAAAAATTATGAGTGGTGTCTGTGATCCAACAAACTTATTTATCTAAGTTCAAAATTTTCACGTCACTGGTTATGGGTTACAATCAAAGTAACTGGCTTAGAACCAGATGAAACAATTTACGCGGTTCCATTATGTGATTTACTATGCTAAATTCTGTTGCATTTTAATCTTTAAAAAATGTGTCCAATTATATTTCCTATTACAATAATGTTATAGATAATATATACTATTAATGTTTAACATAAAAATCACAAAACTACCTAGAAACTAAACTGATTTCATTACCTAAGGTCCAAGAAATTTAGACTTGTACAGGCAAGGAATTAATTTTAAAACCATAAAATTCGATTATTTTAATTTTAAAAAATCATGCTTTTTTCATACCAATATGGAATGATAAATTTGCAATAAGACATAAAACTTTGAAATTTCAACAGGTGTCTGTAAAGTTCGTTCTATTTATTGTTACACTTACTCGTACTTGGTACTCTCAGATTTTTTTTCAGAACTAATCTTTTGTACACATAAAACTATAGGTATTGTCTTCTGTTTTGTGAATTCATTAACGATAAAGTTATTTTCTAATAAAAACGTGTAATTTATAACAAACTAGCCACTGCGAGATGTAAGGTATTAAGGTGATGTAAGGCAGCCGTGAAACAAACACTTCCTTTTATAATAGATTTAAAATTTGGACAATTTTGCATAAAATTAAAAAAAAGTCCAAATTTCAAAATTGTTTTGTTATTTTTCAAACTCTAAAGTTTTCATCATTAGGTTTCTACTTTTTAAATTTACCCAAATATTTAAAAAAGTATTTTATATCGAATACAATATTTAAACAAGTTACAAAAAATGCATGACAAAGTCCTTACAGTTACACAACTTGAAATTTTAAGTTAATGGTAATTTAGGTGTTACAATTAACAAACTAGGATCAGGGGCAGTAGAGTAGTGTGCAAAAGCAGCCTCATTAATTACAAATCTTGTTAAGATGGAAAATATAACATAAATTTATTTTATTTCTTCAAAATGTTTTGCAATGTAAAAAATTTAGTGTCAATATTTAGTTGATCATAGAAGCCCTCTTTTTTATTTTGATGGTCATGAGACTATTTAGAAAGTTTCCTGTTTATGTATGCCTTTCCAAAGCTATTATATATTATTTGTTCTGCTGAAATACAAAGAACTTCTACATTATTTTTATTGTTAAATGTTTTTATATAAAGTGGGTAGAGCCAATAGGCTTAACAGCAACATTGGTGAAATTTCTTCAAAGTTGAAGATAAATTTTAAAACAGATATAAAATAAATGATGCATACATCTTGGATGAAGCATTTCATTATAGAAGTTTCTTTTTCATACATTACCAGAGCCTGCATTTGATAGTTATAGACACTGCAGTTTTCATTTAACTATCCTCTTGCAAAATTCATATACATGAATGTTTTGTACAGAATATTTGATTATTTTAGTAAGTTAAAGGTAAGTTACCTCTATCATGTGGCTGAACATAACAAAATCCACCATTTTAATGGATAAAATCAGTAAGCATTCAAAATAAAAAGAGCAATATCCAGAAACAAAATTTATAAAGCACAAATTTATTTTTATTTCACAGCAAAAAGTTATTTCTTTAGATAACACAAACAAATCCACTATTTACAGACGTAAACACAAGAGAACACGCATTACACACAATATAAAAGATCATTAATACTTTAAATGGTAAATGGAGGCAAATTACCAAAAATCTCTTTTTACCAACCAGAGGAGAGAGCATATTCTATTGAGCAACAGGAAAAACCCTAGCTGAATCTGACTCTCGATAACATAAAATATGCACTATGAATCAGAATCGAAACAATATAAATACAATACGAGTAAATGGGTACAAATATTGTTATCTACCTAGGTTTATATCCTGAGCTATACTGTTATCATCTGCTATTGTTGAGATTCAGCAGGTAAAAAAATTTGCTCCAAAGAATACGTAACAGTTCATAAATTAAAAATAGCCATGTTATTTAAAATTTTTGTTAACAACCAAAAAGTAAATTCTATTGAATAGCATGCAATAAAATGCTCACTCAACAAAATCTACCATTTGATTTAAGTGCAAAAAAAAAACCATTTTTAAAGATCCAAATAGAAAATTTTGCATTTTAATAAAGTGGATGCACATTTTGTTCTCACAGATTTTTATATTATGAAGATTGTTTAGCCGACCAACCGGTATAGTGGTTAAGGTGTATGTTAGCCTCTAGATCGAAAGGTTCCTGGTTCGAATCTGGATGTTTGTAAGCATATGGTGTAGAGGCGGCTGGTGCACATTAAATCTGTCGTGGTCGAAAGTCCATACGTTGGGTTGGTGTGGAAGTTTGGAGAGTGGGGTATCATTCCAGATGTTGCTTTGTCATCTGATCATGGTTCAAAATTACGTGGCGATACACTGAATGGCTTAGACTGGGACGGTGGTAACTAGTTGAAAATCCTGAAGATTGTTGGATAAAACTTATGATAAAAGGTGATCCCACTCTTGGTAATTTATGTTGAGGTTTTTCTGCAATACAAGCATCAATATAAATAGAAATTCTCCATCATTGTAAAACTGGCTCAAGGGAAATGTTATGCTGAAAATACACTCGTGCAGAAAACATGGATTACGAATCATAAATGTGATATCAAGAGCATAAATATAGGTATTCAAACCTTGTTAAGACGAACTTCATGGGACAGTAAAAATAATTTATATTAACTGTAGTTTGTGTATTTACATTACTTAGGTACTGTACAATTCTTGGCTCACAGATTAAATTGTATTCATCACAAACATTATACAAGTGAATGTTGATTATTGATTACACAATTGAGCAGATGAATTTTAACTTTTAAAACAAAAGCAGAGCTATTTCTAAGCCAGCAGTAGCTTCTTTTTGGCAAGCTTATTTCTTAATCTATAGAATCTTTAGTTGTATTCTTTCTTTCCCACTCTCTTTCACAAATAAATCTACAATTTGGAGTCACTCAATGCTTCTGATAATTGAAAAGAATCCATTTGCATGTGCACACACACTTAACTTTTGAAAATTTATTCATTGATTAGAACAACCAGCTTTTTGAGTAAATATTAGAATACACTTTTGGATGAGGATTATAATTTAGATTGTATTAAGTGAGTTAGTCTTGACCATACAATAAGAAAGCAATCGTATACTAATATGCGTGTGTAAAGAGAAAAATCTTCAGTATTGTACCTAAATAGGTTAGTTAGGACAGTTAAGAAATAAGAACAGTCAAGGTATAAATTCAAGTATATCAATAGTTATAAATGAAAGCAGATACAAAAATAGATACTTACCTAAATTTTAGTTCATATTTTCCAGGTACATCCACATTAACAAACAGGGCCAAAGGGGTAGTGTTCTGAAGCTGAGCGTGTAGAAAATATGCATTACCAACGATAAACACAATATGCAAGAGCAGATAAAACAGTTATAATAACAGCACTGCATGCCATTTGCATTTAGTATAACAATATGAATTACTAGAAAAAATGTAACAAATGCTGTCACTTACCTAGATATTCCTTAAATGTATCTCTTAAGCCTTACGGTCGTTAGCTCATAGATTTGCCACATAAACCAATCTAATCAACAATCCAGACCAAAATAGCAATAGAATAAGCATTTGACAAGAAGAGAGCGTTCATCATAAGGTTGTTCTGTTTTAAGATGGAAGTAGGAAAAATAGCTAAAGCGAATTGATCTTTATGCATTTCAAAAAGCAATACGAACTATCATCAAAAGAATAATGCATATAAATAGAAGCAAATGATTTAATATCTTTAGTTACCAACCTCAAAGTCTGGGTAGTATTCCAGATCAAGCAGACTCAACAGAATGTAGCATTTGGAAAACTAGTAGGAAATAGAAATATATGAAAATAGTAAAGAAAGCAGATGCAAACATTGTTACTTACCTGAATCTAATCCTTGCTTTCAAGTTTTCTCCATCTGGATAGCCATTTTGCCAAAATAAAAATGCGGTACGCGCCTCTACTACAAGGGTTGCTTATTTAATTGGCGACAGAACTAGATGTCGAAAAAATTAGTGATATCGCCAAAATCTACTGCCATATGTCACGTGGACCAATCAGATCATCAGGGTTCATTACTGCGGCAGATGAAAGTAAAGATTGTTGTTCTGCTTATATATATATATATATATATATATATATATATATATATATATATATATATATATATATATATATATATATATATATATGATTCTGATAAAAAAAAAGGAGTTGAGCAGCAGTTCTGTTGTAGTCAATATGTTCGTTCTTTGCATGCTGTTATAAATATTATTACTTGGCGGTATTGCTTGTTTTCATCTCTTGTCTTGTAACTCTAAGAGAGCTACACTGTCAATGCTAGAGACTGATGTCCCTTCGAGGCCAGGATTTCCATGACCTCATCAACACATTATTAGCAGTGGTGGTTTCAGAGTTCGAAACTCGACTCAATCAGTGACAGCCATATACATGAGAACGGATGCACGTTAAATCTATTCGGGTCACACATTTTCTCACGTTCGTGTGATGTGGTAAGCATTAGATGTATTTTTAAATGACGTCTCACTGAAGCAAAACAATGGGCTATTGGCGACGATACAGGATCAAATACCACGAGAAAAATCCGATGGTGTGGTGTGAAAATTTTTAAAAGGTGTGGGATGCCAGCTCAGGTGTTGACTTTGTCATCAGATCATTGTTTAAGGTAAGTATTTCAATTAACGTCATACTGGAGCAACACAACGAACATTGTCGGTGATCCAGGTGGTAATGGTAATGGTAATTTCAATTAACGTAGTACTAGAGCAACACAACGGGCTATTGACGATGGTCCGAGATCAGATCCTAGAGGGAAAGACCCGATGACAACATTATGTCATTTTGAACTACGGTCAGATGACGAGGCAACAACTGAGCTGGCCACTCCACACTCCCACACAACGCCAACGTGAGGACATTTGTGAGCCACGATAGATTTAATGTGCACCAACCCTCTCTGCACCTAACACTGGTTGAATTCGAAATCGCAACTCTTCAGTTGCTAATCCGTTGCTTCTCCAACCGAACTACCATGAACCTTTGACCATGGTACAAAATTTAGTGATGCTAAAAACCCTGGAATTTGGAAGAGGGGAATGAACACGAGATTTTGGGGAATAAACCCGGAACTTTGGTAATAAACTAAACAAACCATTTTTTCACATTGTGTGGCTTCTTTTGGTTTGATGTTAAGGAAACTATAAAGAGAAAACCACATATATATAAAACTACAACCTGGAAAATTGTTTCAATAAAATTTAAATTTTCTTTTTTGGGGGAAAATATCGGTTTATTTTTACTGTATACACAACATCAGCATTTATATCCAAATCCAGATGAATGTTGATATGTTGATGTGATGGTTTTGTTCCGAGACATAGCAGCAAAAAATAAGACGAATGTTTGCATCAAAAACAATACTTTTGTAAACATTTCATATTATCTTTATATAAAACAGTTACAATTTACTGTCTACTTTACTGATGATTCAATTCGGCACCGGCACTTGTAAGCCTTTTATGAGGGATTAATAGCTGAAAAAAATAACACAATATCAAGAGGATCTATTTGTAGATTCTGATAGTCCTGGATCCATATACATAGTTTCAACGTCCGTTATCACCTCTTGGGATCCCACAATAACTGAAGGTTCATCGGCATCTGCCAAAGAATATATAGGAAAAGACATTATTTTGGGGTTTTTTAAGGCATTTTTCTAAATGCTTTGCCATCTTAGTAGCATTTGGTACCAGATACTTCTTGTGGCAATACCTGCATTTAGCAGTCTTTTTACTGCCATGACCAAACTCTGATGTGTAATGGCTCCACACTTTTGAAGTTGGTCTTACCATTATCTGGAACACAAATCATCCATTCGTATGAAATAGAACACTAAATTAAATTTTAAATGCTTGAGTTCCCAAATAAATTTTTTTTTTATCCTACGCCCAGCTCAAGGCCTTTCGGCCATACGCTGTCTTGCCGTCCAATATAGCGAATAAAGTCCTTGGGAGAAGTATTCCTGGTGTCAATCCCTGGTGTCAAGGTACAAAACATAGCAGGTTAAAATTCACTAAGATGCTCTTAGCATTGATTGCATTATAAGTATTACTTATATAGATTGATCTGAACTCATGAAATTCAATGTTTCTAGTTCATGCATGAAACTGCTGAGTAAAAACACCAAAATAAAAATTTAAAAACAAAATGCTTAGAATTCCAATAAATATCAAATTAGATTTTTAAATTTCCAACTAAACTTATACATAGTAAAAACCTGATTTTATGTTGGGAAGATAGCTTTATCAATTGCTAATTAAAGTTTAAAATTAGAATATAATCACATTCAAAGAGCTAGTCAAAGAAACTTATTAATTCACTGGGATATCAATTTGCATAAAACGATGACAATATAAATAGGAAACAGCCAATCCAGAGAATTATTCAAAGGTTCAGAATATATAGTCAGAACTATGCGAAGGTTTGAATGCACACAAGGGTTCACTTAAAAAGTTTGTTCTTATGGCTCATTGACAAAAAAGATTTAGCTCAAAAATATTGTTTTTGCATGCGCCTGTTAGTACTAGTAATATCCACAAAATCTCATTAATATTTACCTTTTATTTTTGTAAATTGCAAGATGGCAAAATTTAGGCTTAAATGATATTCTATTTCTTTAAGACAAAAATTTTCTAAAATGGAAATGGTCAATGCAAACAGTTGTTAGAGCCCGCCAAAAGAGTACACGTTTGAAGTTGCTGTTATGAACTATTAAGGAGTTTCTAAAAAAAAATTGTTTTAAAATTTTTCAGTCAAAACATTAAAAATTTTCAAAATTCCCGAAATTTCAAAATTCTTGGAAGTTTCATAATTCTCATCCCAAAAAACCGGGTTTATTCCTAGGAATAAACCGGGTTTTTCCCACCCTTTGCAACACTGACAAAATTACGAGGTATGTTTGTAGATAATTGAATAAACGTCAGACTGATGGTAATTTTAGTTAACGTCGTACTAGAGCAACACAACGGGCTATTGACGACGGTCCGGGATCAGTCCCTTAAGGAAAGATCCGAGGACGATACTTCGTAATTTTAACCACGGTCAGATGACGAAGCAACACCTGAGCTGGCACCCCACTCTCCAAACTTCCACACCAACCCAACGTGAGGACTTTTGGCCACAACAGATTTAAGGTTCACCACCCGCCTCTACACCATACGCTTACAAACATTACGGATTCGAACCAGGAACCTTCCGATCTAGAGGCTAACACCTTAACCACTATACCGGTTGGTCGGCAAAACATCAGACTGAAGCAACACACCTGGTAATTGGTGACGGTCCGGCATCAAGCTCGACCTTCCGTCCTTCAGCTGATTTTTGGCGGGAAACTGCCACTGTTGGGTGTTTTGATCACGCTGGGTGTCTTTACATCCAGACATCTGTGTTTATTAGGTGACCTGAGATTTCCGTGCACCCCACACTCGTCCATCCAGATAGATCAGGTCCTAATGTCTGCAAAGACCTGAAAAATGTATAATAAACAGAAATGAAATTGCGTAGCAAAAACTATAACGTCGCGTGTTGCTTGATTAGTGACTGAGCTTTGATGTTCGTCTTCCGTTCCTTATAACTTTATCAACCGTCATTGAGCTGTGAAAAAGTGTCCTCAGAACAGCTCAAGTTGTCGTCTTTTCGTCTTCTGTAAATGAAGTTTAAGAGTTTAAAAAAATTGCCAGTATTGGTGATACATCATTGAGATTAAACTGTTTGCCAAGCTTTCATGTTGTCGGCTACTGTCGAAGCTATACGGGGACATTCATGATTTCCTATCCTCACGTTATACCGGTGACAGGAAATGAGACGTGTCACTACAAATGAGTTATTTTCATTTTCGGTTGAAAATTAGTTAAAATTGTTTTAACAGCTGTGCAGCTCGACACATATACGTCAAACAGGCCTGTATCCAACGAACCAATCAGATCTGTCGAAATCCCTCGCGGAAAGGTAAGCTTCGGTACTGGGCTCTGGTTTTTGCCTGCAAACCGAGTGTTTGTTTCCGTAGAGAAATAAATACGTAAGCTACCAGTGATAATACAAAACCAACGGTATATGAAACCTTTTTTTCATAGCACTCCGCTACTTTGAAAATGGTCACTGACTTGAAGGTTTATGGCTGAAAAACTTGAGTAGGGAGATACTACAAAAAAAATTACAACTTGGAACTTCAAATTTAATTACCCACCCCACCTCAAAGTTTCAGTCTCACCTAATCCAAAGAACAAAATATCTTGGATAGAGGTGAAACATCTTACAACAATGATTAAACCGATGGTAAATTGACTGTTTAAAAGGGTGTTAAAATAAGGTCGATCGTTGGCAGGTCAATACCATTGGGAGTCACGTTGAAAGCTGTCAAGATTGATTTTTGAGAGAGCGTTCTAGTTCTATTTTTTATCGGCAAATAATGATTTCAATAATGAAAATGAGGTTAACTAGTTCATTGTATCTGAGTATGTTATTGTGTGTCAAAACAGCCTATATCATCAAGTTGTTGGCACAAAAGTTCCTTAATCCTTTTGGTTACAGCGAAAGGTTCCATATCCAAATTTTGAAGTTAAGAAACATCTCTTTTATACATTTTACGTTTACTTTCTTTGTTAATTTTGATATTATGAGTTGGTAAGAATAATTCAAAACAGTTTTGTAGCTATTACTACTTATTACTTATTTGCAATAGTTTTTCGCAAATACTGGAAAAATTACTGGAAGTGTATATAAGCTTTTGAAGGTGACACTACTCAATTCTTCTGTGCGTTTGTACCGTAATAAATCTACGAAAGATTGCATTCGAGAGTAAAATCACCATCGGAAAAAGATTAGAAAGCTCTTTTTTGTCACTGGGGCATTTCACAGTATTAAGTTGTTACGGACTCTACACTTCAGAAACATATTTTATCCTTATATTCTCTTACAATGAAAATGTTTAAGATGAACTTCAAGTAATTTTATATTTTAGTATGTAATTAATACATTAGCATTGAAAAAGATTTTTAAAAATTCAAATTTTTATTAAATATAGAGATTTATATTGCATGTTACGGACTCTACATTAAAGGGACATGGATTTTTATACTTAAATGGAAATGGCATTCCCTCTGAAACTAGCTGTTATTTCTATCTATTAAAATTTTCTTTTTACATTTTGGTTCATATATTAAATATCTGCACCACAAAATAAAAATTGGAAAGGACAAAAATAATTTTAAATGAATTATTTATTACATAATTCCTTGTTTACAAGCCTGTTACGGACTCTACACATTTGTCTCTTGTGAATATTAATGAAAATACTGAGAACTGTGTTCAGACTATTACAACAAAATTGTTTTACTGTTCAATAGTGTCTATGATTGATGAAATCTTTTGTCTATTTCCGCATTATATGCAAAACAACGTGCCGAAGAACCAATTGGTGGTGGGTCAGTGGGTAGAATTGACAGATAAGTGTCCCGATTAATTTCTTCAAACTCTACTTTTGGCATAGCTTTAAATTTGTTTGTTGATATGAGTTCAAGTTCAAACTTAACAAGGAATTTTTCTTCTGGTAACATTTTCACTATTTGCCCTGGCCACCGGTCGTTACTGTTAAGTACAGATATCCTACTTCAATGTCAGGTTTGGAAATGCTTTGGATTAATGATTGAGAATTCTCATTCCTATGAGTATCCCCCATAATCTTTTCTCAATATATTTGGAGTTAACTTATGCAAATACTTTGCCATTATCAACATAAAAAATGTGCATTCTTCTGGTGCCAGGGATTGATATGACTGAGCTTCATCTATTTTCAAGTTAAAACTCATCCACAGTTGCTACCACCTCAGTTTCAGGTACCAAAAGAATGTTTATTGATTTAGCCCCTCTTTTAGCAATGGATTAGAAATCATAGGCATTAAATGGCACATCTTTATACTTCTCCGCTATACCACCTACTGGTCCTTTTCCATGCGCTGTAGGAAAAAAATGCCAGCTAGCAGTGCAGCCATGGTCTTTCATGTGGTTTTTGAAATTGCTCACAAGGTTATACTTATTTTTAAATTGGCTACCACAACCATCTGAAAAGTAATGTACATATGGAAACGATATTTTCAGTTTGTTCTTTACGTCATCCAAAATAATTATGTTAAAGATGAAGACTTCCTTTTTGTGCAATGGGTAAGGACATCTGAAACAATTGCATAGGAAATATGCTGCAGTTCGTCCCCAACCTTATAATATACAACAGCTGTAAATATAGTCACTTGCTCTGGTGACCTCTGAATTTTCATGATTTCATTTTGTTGTTTCAGGCTATTATTTTCTGCAAAATTCTCTTGAATGATAATCTGACTTTCTGTCAGTTTCTCTTTTAGATATTGCATGTTTTCTTGCTGCCATTTTACATTGTATACATGCTGTGCAAATGAGTACAGCTGTTTTTTAAGAACTTGTATGCCTTCAACTAAATCTGTTTCAACAGCTTCCTTTCTTACCTGACCATCACTGGTAACCAATAGAAAATAGCTAAGTGGTATGTCTTCAATCAAATTCAAACAAGGTTGAAAAGAAATAAAGATAACCAAGTACTGGAAAACTGAAACTAACTTCTAAAAGTTAAATTTGCAGTAGTTTTTTTAAGTAAAAGTTTCATTTTACCTTTAAAGTTGACGTTCCGGCTGTTTTATTTTGTGTGCAGACAAATAGTAAAATGGGAACCTTGTAGACAAAAAACATTATTCTTGCCAAATGTAGAGTCCGAACATTTTGTAGAGTCCAAAACAAAATTTTAGAAATTCATAAAAAATAACAGAATTGAATAATGGTGGAAATCAGTTAACAATATTGTAACACTATTATTGGAATTAGAAAACATTGATTTTGGTAAACATAAAATCATAATTAAAAATTTTAACAAAACTTTTCTTTCTAATTTTGTTACGGACTCTACAACCATCATTTTCACAAGCTGTTAATTTTTACAGAATACATTTATCAAATAAAATAACTAGCCATAATGGATATGTGCCAGAACATTATTTGTCCCCAGTTTAAGTTTTGGTTTAAAAATCTGTTCAAGCCATTAAAAAATTAAAATTTACTGTAGAGTCCGTAACATTAAAAACTTCATTTTTTATGTTCTAAACACAATTCTATGCATAATCTGAAGTAAACAAAGTAAAGAATGTGATATTTATGTCCTTTAGAATGTGCTCTCTCAATATATGTAATTAATTTTTAATTTTATTAAGTTTTGTTACGGACACACCTATGTCTCAAATACTGTGAAATGCCCCCACTTCAAGTGATTGATCTAATTTTAAAGGTGCCACTGTCTCAAGTCTTTAGTAGCTCCAGTTTTGATTGATTTCGAAATCTAAAGAATTGGGTGTCCCTTATATGGGCGAAAATTTTTTCTTTTGTAGTTATCAAAACGCATACCTTCGTTTTCTTTTTAATATACTAAGACTTACTTAAATATAAAATTTTAACTTTCTACGTTAATGTTAACCTTCCTAAGTATGATAAGTTTCATAACAGAACAATTACAAAAGCTGAAAGAAGGCAAACAAAACAATAAGTATTCCTCTGATTCAATTGTTTTTTGTAGTCTTTTAAAGGCAATATCCCCTCATTGTGATTAATGTTTGAGGAATTCAAAAAAATTTATTCGTTCTCACCTTGGAACGCTTTGAAGAATTTGTACCAATCTAAACTGCAACCCAAAATATGAACAGTCTGATTCCAATTTTTTAAGTTATATTAGCATGAAGAATTCTGCTTTGTCGGATTTAGATAGAGTGGTAATTTTAATGGTTGACGAAATTCACCTTCAGTGCCATTTTGATTACATAAGAGGGAAAGTGACATGCATGGCACATAAAAGCACTGAAGCAGCTTTAAGTGCATACAAAATGTCAAACTTGCTTTGCAAGTATTTAATCCAACTGTTTCTTAAGGTCTTTCAGTTGTAGGTAAACAATTTTGTATCAAACATTGTGAGGAAACATTTGAATACATTGATATTATTTATAAATGGTGGTCAATCATGAACGTGAAAAATATTTTTAAAGGGATTCTTAAATTAGATTACTATCAAGAGCCATTAAAAATGAAATGGGGTTAGATGTTAAATGTGTTTTTCTTGATTAGTTTTAGATAGCTGGAAAGCTATGAGTTGTTCTACTGGTTCTTTGAGTACCGAAACACATAGAGCACTCTAAAATGGCTAAATATTGCTTTGAAGATTTAAATTTTGAATACTTCCTTCCAGACAAAATTCAGACTGATGCCCTCGAAGATAGATTTGACAGATATCGCTAGTTATCAAGGGCTCAGTAATGCATTTGCATCCAACAGGTCTTCGAAAACGAAACCAAACTTAGACTTGAAAACCTTTTACCCTTGAAAGTGAAGTCACTGAAATTTGGAGAACAAGAGTTGAGCATATATGATGAGAAACAAGATTGGAAAGGAATGGAATTAAGTAGCAATAATTTAAAATCTCAAATTAATGTCACTCCTGAAGAAATTGTTGAGTGTGATGCAGTTATGCCAATTATAACCTATATTGCAGGCTATTCTGCTGACACTGTCTTGAAAAAACTGAAATGTGAATTGTGCAAATCCTTTCTCGTGACTGATGAGTCACTCACGAGAAAGGATTCGCATTGTCATAACATATAATTCGCACATATCATAACTGATAATTGCGAGTGGATTGCAAAATTTGATAGAGGGGGATTAAAATACCCAAATTCTGATGTTGTTTGCATTGCTTTGTTATTATATTTAGTAACAAGAAAACTTTTGTCTGACTATGAAGAACAATTTTTGTGCGGGGAAAATCAGCGTTGTGTTGCTACTACTATAATAATTGATCTTATGATGGAGGAAGCCATATTCCTTGATAATGATAATTGCCAAAATGGTCATACCTCGCAATGCATTTTAAAGCAAATTGTGTGGGTTTGCGTAAACATATTGTTGAATAATTATTGTAAAAAACAGAATGATGGTATTTCCATGAAAAAATTGAAAAAACAGAAACACATTCCAAATACAAAAGTATCCCCTTAAAAACGCAAACTCAAAACTTTACAAAATTAACAATCGATTTTTTCTACTTCAGTAGAACTTTTTAGACAGGAGTTGTATTGAGATTGCAAAAGTTTTTTTCTTCGACTATTTGTTATTGCAATTGTTTCTACTGTTCAGTAAAATGGAATATTAGTAAAAATGTTGCATACATTTTGCTTTGATATAAATACCTAACTAGCATTTTCATGCGTTTGAAGAACTGTCATTAATGTTTTTCCAAATGGGGTTTGTCCTTAGATCTTGAGTCAATAAAAATTTGTATTTTGCCCATGCATTTTTATTTGATTAATAAGAAACATTACAGTCAATTTATCATTATTCACACTTTTCAGCGATATACATTATAATAGCTATTTGCTGAAATAATTACCTTAAGTTAGGTCATATTTAAAAATTCTAGTTAATTATGACTGTTCTACTTTTACATTTAAAAATTTTATCAAATATTTCTGTCTTTCAATTTTGTAAACAAATTTTAATGTAAATTAATTTTAATTAGAACTGTAGCACATGTATAAAAACTATATGTAAGTTTTTAGACTGCATGAAATTAAATAAAGTTATTAAAAATATCTTTATTTTTGTCATTTATCAGCTGGCATTTAAAAATTAAATAACTGATCTTTGAAGTTATGTTTCGAAAGAATCCCTTTATAAACTATTGTTCATATATATATCATTCCAAATAAATAAATTCTAAATATATTTTGTATACTGAATGAACATCTTAAAATGTCATGTGGCTGGTTGCATATTAAAAATTATAATTGGTCTACTTCCCAAATTAAATTTTATCAAACATTTGAAAAGAAAACGTTGTTTGCTAAGTAAGGATTCAAAAGAACATGCAAAAATTAGTGTACTAAACAACCACAGCTAAATCGTGTGATAGATAGCAGAGTCAGCCATGAACCAACAAACTACTTTGATGACTCATGGAGAGCTTATTACGGGTATCTTCTATAGGAGGTGTAGGCCTAAACTCACGTAGACCATTACGACGATTGCCTTTAACAGCATCGCATCGCCGTTAAAGACTGAAATGATGTCGGGCCAGACGAAAGGCATGTGCCCATCACGACGTATGACTGAACTCAAACAAACTTCACGAGTTCGAAACTAAGTCCAACCAAAACACCGTCGTGTTTGCTTGTGCTGCTTAAATCTGTAGTGGCCTCAAACGTTCTCCTTCAAGTTGGCGCAGTGTGGAAGTTTGGTGCCAGCTCAGCTGATGTTGACCTCGTCATCTGATCGGAATTTAAAATTACGATGTCTTGTCATCGGATGGATCCCATAATGTAGCTATAGCCCGTTGCATTGCCTCAGTACGAAATTAATTACCTGCCTTTACGTTCCTACGAGTACAAAATATACTTAAGTCTGAATATCTAACCAATCGAGACCAAAAAATGGGTTTGCATTGTTTACAGCGAAAAGGTAAATCTTAAGGGTTATCTGACCTTTGCAGTGCAATAATGTATTTTAAGTAACATCCATCATTGACGTGAAATAATCTTTTCTTGTTTGAACCCTGTATTGTAGGAGTGTGGAGCAAACTTGATGGAGGAATTGAATTCTGAAGGCAAGTGTGATGTATCAGAATTTGATAAAGACTAGTCACAAGGGGCTAATATTACAGCAAGAGAATGTTGAACATAAGTGCTCTGAAACTAAAAAACGTATCTGAAATCGAAATGCGAACTGTACGCTCGTTATAATGCTATGAATAAAGCATATTTATACATTTACGAGCCTTTGGGATTTTACTGCAAGCATATTTAAATCAGAATTTTTGCAGTGAAAAAGATTCCTTTTCTTTAGTTTTGATTCATGTATGGGATGGAAATTTCATGATATCTTTTTGTAACTTCTATATTTTAAAATACATTTACATTAATCCACTATTTAATTTTAGATGTAATACGAAATCTACGTTAGGTACCATTAAAAGTAATACCTAAGTTCTTACAAATGGTATACTTAGAAAGTTAATATGTTCCATTAGCATTTACATTTAAACTATTATGATATTGCAACCTAAGTAATTTTATAGCGAAACTCATATCGACTTTAAGTAACTTGTTACTTAGTGTTTGTTTTATTTTAAGAAGCTTACGAATGACTTTGAAAGGGGTTCAAGAAATTACTTTTGACTGAAAAATAGTCACATGAATAAAATTATTTCTACAATTTGAGATAGTTCGTTGCTGGGTGCACTGAATAAATATAATATGTGTACACTTTTTTACATATCGCACCACTGCAAGAAAAGTGACGCAACTCAAAATTGCAGAATTTGAGAACAATCAACTTAAAGGATACAATAAAACGTATATTGAAATAGTATAAGCTTCACTTTTAAATTTTGGTAAGTATTTATGGTGTTAACTTCTATTATATTCTTTAGAATAATAATGTAACACGCTGGGGGACCTCATACATATTTTTCAATGACATAACATAAAAATATTTATTTTTTGACTCGTGTCACATATATAAGTATCAGTAACGCCTGTGTCGGGAACTGTTATAAAAATTTAAAATAATTAATTCCCTCTAAAAATACGTTGGGCTCTGCATCGACGCAATACAAAATGGTTTCTTAGAAAAACATCGACACACAAACACAACCTTACTCAGAGATAACTTTTGCAAATCTAACGTTGGATTGACAAATTAATCGCTACAAAGTTGAAAGCAAAAGACAAAAAGCTCTTCATTTACATTCCTAATACACAAAACAGGAAATCACAGATCGATACCTCAGATAGTCTGGATTTTTCGTGAATTTTGTAATGTAATCTAGAAGTTATTGGCTAATATATTTAAAATCTAATTTATTGGCATAGTTTTGTATTATTTGGAACAGTGTGAGAGATATCGCAGATTGCGCCATGTTTGCAACCGTACTTTTCGTTTCAATGTTTGGTCCGGTGTAGTCGCTTTCCGATTCTGCTTGCAACGTTCTTTTTCATTTCAGTCACTAGCTGAAGGTTGTATAGTTTCTTGCTATTTCAAAAGCATAACTTATTACTGTTTCAATGTGACCGCCGTCAAGATCAAATATTGACTTGATCAACTTCGAAAAATTACGTCCTCAAATCAACTCTCAGTACCTAGCATAAGCAACATTGATGTTTGTGATTCCTCTCCCCTAAAGCGAAAAAAGTGACAAATAATTCTATGCAAGGAAAAAAACTACAAATCATTGTGCAAATATATATATATATATATATATATATATATATATATATATATATATATATATATATATATATATATATATATATATATATATATATATATATATATATATATATATATATATATATATATATATATATATATATATATATATATATATATATATATATATATATAAATAAATAAATAATAAATAAATAAATATATATATATATATAAATATATACATACATATATATATATATATATAATATATACATACATATATATATATATATATATATATATATATATATATATATATATATATATATATAAATATACATACATACATATATATATATATATGTATATATAATATATATATTATATATGTATATATAAACCACACATTCAAGGTGCAATTAACCACCAGAAAAGGAGACTCGAAGCTAACCATGCAAGCTAAATGAAGCTGAAGTCATGGCATGGTAAACAATATAATTTCAACAACACAGGAAATTCAAAATAATTACAAAAAGTAGGTCGTAAAATATGAAGAAATGTTGGTGGATCAGGGCGTCATCAGGGACCTAACCGAAGATCAACACTTGCTGTTGCGGGTTTAATTTCGTTTCATTCCTACTTTTTGTGTGTTTTGTCTCGATTTTTTTGCTTTTTATAACGGTGTTTGGGGAAGTATCTGAGCAGTTTTCAGCCTAATGCTGCTTATATGCAGAAAACACCATTTTTTATTGTCTGAGCCAGCCTCCTCCCTGATAACGTCCTGATCCACTAACCTTTCTTCATTTTTACCACTTACTTTGGTAAGTATTTTGAATTTCCTGTGTCCTTGAATATAATATATATATATATATATATATATATATATATATATATTCAAGGACACAGGGACACATATATATATATATATATATATTCAAGGACTCATTATATATATATATATATAATGAGATTTCCATGAATGATGAACTTGGAACGGCGCGCTGACCGCGGGACGTAGTCTTTAGTGATGAGCCCCGTTTCCAACTGTGTCCTGACGACTACCGTAGACGTGTCCTGGAGATGACCAGGGCAACGTGGGGATTCTGACCTTACTATAGCACGACACAGATGTTCACAAAAGGCCGTTATGCTCTGGGGTGCCATCTCCTTTGATAGCCGGACCCCCTTTGGAAGTCATTTCTGGCACACATACAGCACATCGGAACAGACGTCAATTTACGATCGCTTGTGTTACCGATCCTTTTACGACCACTACGGACTTTTCAACAAAATATGTTTTATTTGAAAACGGAAAAGAATTTAACTGTTGGATGAAAAGATATACACATAAATGATAATTTAAATAAATATGGGTTAATATTTTGGAAATTTTTAAGAAATGGAGCCTTTAATCTTCCATTCCAAGAATGGTGTTAAGATGAACTAATCGAAGTTCGAGGTATAACGAAAACGTCATAATACTCGTGTTAAAGACATCGCTTTAAGGTTAATCATCATCTTTTGGGAGGACACTACATAAATGTAATTCTACAAGACTGCAAAGAAATAAATCGTTCTAATACTAACAAGGCAGAATGGTGCACGCTAATCAAACATGCGAATCGATAATTTTTCCATTTCAACAATGAGTATGCTTTATGTATTTGCTTTGGAGACTAGCATTCGTTTGGTATATTACAAAACACTGGTCAATTTGTGTGACTTGTTTGCTTTCAAAAAGTGTCTTTGTTCATTACGAAATAAAATATGTTTGTTTTATTAATTCCCAATGCATGCATTGCTATTGTAAAAAAAAATCATTGTTCTTTTTGAAAGAAATCTGGTGCTGAAATGTCCTATTTACTAAATACAGTGGATGGATCGAACGCTTCCTTTTCGTGTTGAATTCTATTCAATCCTACGTTAATAGCCAATGGCAATTTAAAACTAGCATCCCTTGGAGGAAATTTCACAAAACTCGTATATAGTTGTATTTAAATAATTTTTTTTGTATTCACGTTCGTTTTCGAGTCATTGACATGTTTACTTAAAACCTGCAGAAATAAAGCAACCGGAAAAATTATGCAGGATACATTTTGTGATACGTTTCTTTTATATGAAGCATAACTGAAAAGATGAGCCGCGGTAGCTCAGTCAGTAGAGCGTCGGACTCGCATCAGAAGGGTTGTGGGTTCTGTCCTCGGCGGAGCCTCCAATTCTGATGATTGCGAGATCGGCGCTTCGACCTGGCTAAAGACCGTCGTGTTCACTAATGGTGACTGGGGCACGTTAAATAGGTCGTGGTCACAATGTCCCCCATGTTCCCATACCAAATCAATACCTCTGGGGGTACCTGATCAGGGGGTTATCGGCCTCTGATTGGAATCTAAATTACGATATGTGTGAGTGAATGGATGTATGAAAGGGACCTTCCTGTAAAACGGATGTGTCATGTATGTCGAGCAAAGTCGGACTTCCTCCCAATGGGGCTCAATAACATGGAAGGCGCACCCCCCTCGCCTCTTGCCGTCTTCGACGGGCCTGGCACTCCTCTGGTTTGCCAGTGTAGGCATAAGAAACAACAACCACAACTGAAAAGATTCATTAAATCGTTAAGACAACGAAATCAGGCAGAACATACAATCGGAATTACAAGATGGAATTCACTACTAAGATTACAAGCAAGTGTATTCTCCATACCGAAATGCAAGCTATTCCATACCGAAATTGCAAGGTAGAGCTATAAATAGATCTAACACTACGAGGTTAGATAGATCTACTGATCAAAGTAACTATAATTAAATGTAATCACTTATCAATTAAAAAGTGAATTTTTTTGGATAATTTTCTACTTTTCCAATCGAACGAGTGAATTTATGACTTTATAGTATGTCTAGTTATTGCAAATCAGAGTAATATCGTAAGAATGGTATCGAATTTGGTGAATATTTTAATAACAATACTAGTAGTTGCATGATAATTGCAGTTATAGAAATGATAGCAATTCTTAATATCGTTGGCATGTGAAATCAAAATGATTTAACATATCGCACTCCGACAAACAAAGTGACGCAACTCAAAATAGCAGAATTTGAGAAAAACATCAACTATAAGGATACTATAAAACTTATATTGAAATAGTATGAGCTTCTTTTAAATTTTAGGTGAGTATTTATGGTGGCAACTTCTATTATATTACATAGAATAGTAATATAACACGCTGGAGAAATGCATACATATTTTTCAATGACATAGCATAAAATTTTTACTTTTTGAATTGCGTCAATCTTCTTGCCGGGGTACGATATGGTAATAGTGAAATACTGTGATTGTGTATTGTGTGAATATTCAACACTCAATTTTTGAATGATTAAAGTGGTCAGTTTGATATTAATGTTTATTGAGTTGTTATTGTTGTTGTCCAATATTGCCGTAGTTAATCTCTGTTCAAACAGACAGGTGGCCCAGAGGTAATGGCGCGAGCTACAGAGAGGTTCTTCAGTTCGAAGCCTTCTGACGGCTACTCGCAAGTTATTTTTTTTTTAATTTCTTTTGGAGATAAATTAACTCAAGCTCGAAGAAACTTGAGTAATTTGAACGTTCTAGAATTATATATATATATATATATATATATATATATGTATATGTATATATATATATATATGTATATATATATGTATATATATATATATATATATATATATATATATATATATATATATATATATATATATATATATATATATATATATATATATATATATATATATATATATATATATGAAATTAAACCTAAAAATAACCCCCTAATACAATTCTCACCAGAGACCAGCCCCTTAATCACCCCAATTCCTTTTCAGTCTTTCGTCGTGTTTGTCCTATAGGTCATATATCTTGCCATCCCCTTTCACCTTTGACCTCCGGACCTCCCAGTTTGACTGGACCTCACACGACCACTTCTCCTCTCAAATCGCCTGTAAGATAAAATTACCTCTTCGCTTAACTCCCGACCTCTACCAATGAAATTTCTTGCTAGATTCCCTGTCCAATAGTCTTTCTTTTAATTCTCATCCCTCTGGCGAATTCATTTTGAACCATACATTTTTTGCATGAGCCACTTAGAATAGGAAGCCCCAGACCCGTTCGTCTCAGTCCCCGTAACAACCTCTACGCCTGATAATGCTACTAATATGCTATTGAAGAAATACAGAACCGTTAAGGCCCCGTTCCCTCAATAGCCTTCACGCCTGTTATGATCGGTATCGAATAAAGATTTTGTTAGAGATTTTATGTCTCTTTTTATGGAACCAGCACTCCACTCCCCTCCAATGGACCATCCTCATCATGTTGCCATCCTCATCATGTATATATATATATATTCTGCTGCCCTTTGGCTGAGAGGCATGTCTAATGTACGATCAGCTAGATCAACGAACGTTCCTTTGCTCTTAATAAACTACTATTTGATAGAGTTAACGGCTCTATTATTTGAAGCGCCGTCATAAAAACTAACCCAAGTTTCTATGTGGCAATATTAGCTTTCAATACAATGGCATCTTTTATGCAGTCCTTTCTATCCAAAAATGCACTGGACGGAGAGAGAGAGAATTTATTTTAAACTATTAAGTTTACTATGTTTCTTCAAGTCAGATTCTCTTGGCGTGAGTTTTCAAATGTTTTCATAGTTCATCGAATTAAGTTGTAAACTTCGAAGGTTTCGTTTAATGGGCAGACACATTTTAATCTCAGGTATTGCATTGCTGGCTTGAATGGAAAGACAATATTGTGCCCATTTGTGACATCAGTAGAACTAGGATTTGTACCCCTTAATGTACACCCCTGAATATATTGATTAACTGAATACTACAGATTAACTGAATACTACAGATTTTCCATTTTATACACTGGCGTGCCATAAAAAAGTGTTAGCCTTTACAAAGTAACTCCATCTACGCATTAGAAATTGTATCTGCTAATGTAAAATAATAATATAAATATGCTGTATAAAGCAATAGATCTTGAAGCAACTAGATATGTTTCCATCGTGATAATGGCAAGATATCACTATTTAAGAAATATTTAGCTAAGTTTTATTGGTGGATGGAGCATATTAAATCTGCCGTGACTTTAAATTTCCTCATGTTAGCTTGATGTGGAAATTTGAGAGTGGGTTTTCAACAAAAGTTATTTTTAAAAGACTCAGCATTTCAACAAAAGTTCTATTATGATATTAGTTTTACCGACCCTTTGAAACCAATCACATCATGCATCTCAAGTAGATATGTTCTTTTATGATGGCAAACAATGACGAAAACAAAGCCATACGTTGAGCCATCGCGAGAACATAGATAAAGTTTTGAAAGGAACAAACGTATTTATTTACTTAAAAAGCAGAATACCTATTGATAAAATATTTACTCAGTATCCATTCGATGTAAAAATGATTCTATGAAACAATAATGATAATTCCGCATTCTTTGAGCAGAGTTGTTCAATATATATGCACATTTTCGTTCACTTGCAACGCTTTTATGAAATCAGAAATGTATCGAAAAGAATATTTGGTGATTTTCGTCCCTCTTCTATTTCTTTGTGCTGATGGGTTTGGCGGTGTACCACCAATGCCACCAATACAACCACCTGAAGTAGTTCCTCAAGGAGATGAGCACATTTATCCTTGCTTCACAGCAATAAACTGCATTCATTCAGGTAAGCATGTATGATGATGATTTGTCTACAGTGTGTTTATTATTTACATTTCAAAGTATAGAGATGTGGCCAATTGATTCCATAATGACTGTGAATTAATCACTATAAAGAAAAAGTTCTCAAACTTTTTCAGTCACGGAGCACCTTTCAAATTGGAAATTCAATGCGGAGCACTACATTTTGTGTCGCAGTACATACTGTATTTAGTAAATAGAACGCAAAATAGCATTGGCGGTGCAGGGAAGTTTCGTCATTTAAGATTGCAGGACATTAGATTTTACCATTCAGTTTTTTTTCTGCACTAATTTCCCATTGCAGACGGAAAACACATATATGAAAAAAAAAAAAATTTTTAACAAATTCAGGGCAAATATTGCAGATCTACAGTTTTATATTTTAATAATTTGGCATTATTACATTTGTTACAAATTTTACTTGGTTTCGTGAATCAGAATTTTAATGAGAAGAATAAGGCTGTTCTGATTTGGACACAGTAAGATTATATCTGGCTGAATTTCGGATAGATGTAACTTAATATCTTGCTCTGCATTGAGACGTGTTCTGTATTTTGTTTTAAAAGCTGAGTATGAGGAGAATCCCGTTTCGCATAAATAAGTGGTTGTGCAGGGCAGTAGAATAAGTTTTGCTTCATTTGATAGGATTTTAAATTCATCTTTTAGTGTACACCAAAAATATGAGACTGATTTCTCAGTTTCAAACTTCGATCTTATCGCTGATGTCAAATCAAACAAGCATTCATTCAAGCAAGCATTCATTTTTTCTATATTAAAAAAAAAATTGAAACTAATAAAACTGAAGAGCAAATCATTAACAAATATTTTGTTTATTTCTCTTCTTTCTCAATTATTGAATGTTTGCTTTAGTAAGCAGTCATGACTTTATATTTTTAAAATTTAATACGGTTCCTTTTCTTTTAAATAAAAAAAAGTAAATATCTTTATATATTTGGGGAGTTGTGTCCTCTCAAACATCGAATAAAACCAAAATGGGTACATACCTCTTAAAAGTTGATGCTTCCATGTCTATTCCAATTAGCTTGGCAAAAGTTTTGGTGCTTTTAAAGACCCCGTCTCCAGCCAGCGATCTATTGAAAGAAAATCGACATGATTTCCCGTATCACTAATTTAGTATTTGAAGAAACCTTAACAAGACAGATATTTTGTCATCAAAGCGAGAAATCTCAGAAGCTACGAAAAATTATTATTATTTAAATAATAAATTACATATTATGAACTTTATAATTTGTCGGATCTCAGCTGAATGGTGACTAAAATGCAATTGATTTGAAAAGTCAGTGAACCACCAGTTTTATATGCAATAAAAAAAATTCCGATAAATCTGGAAAGGTGTCGAAATTTCTAATTGTTTCTACAAACGGGCAGACAGTGAGTTTCCAGCCCCTGTCTGTTTCCGTGTTGTCTGGTGTTGACTTTTGACCTAAATTTGTTTTGTCAACTGGCGGACGCGAGAAATTGACGGATTGAATGCCGACTACCTTTTTATATAGTCAATGTTTCACCGACTTCTTGCAGGCAATGATACCTGCCTACATTACGGTACAAGCTGCCTGTCTCATGACATGCTCGTTGTGGTGAAGGCTTACCCTTCCCCACATGTTATGATTATTTTCGATTCCTCCCCGGTATTTTTTGGAAAAGGAATGAGATCCCTGTATAGTTTTTTTTCTTCTATTGATTGTTTTTTTTTCTATTGACTTCTAGAGATTGGATTTCGCAGGATTTTTCCCTTCTCAGAATTCTGGTTTGAGCGTTATCTAGTTTAAGGGACTGCGACCCCTCTTGTTTCTCCCTGTCTCATCTTTACGTGGCCCACACTGATTGGAAAATCGGTGACCTCAAAGGTCAAACCTCCCCGCCAGAAGCTTCAACCGCTATACATCTTAATTACCGGAAGATGTTTTCGTGATTGGGCTCACTTCTTCCTGTGGTTTTTGAACATTCCGTTGGGATAAAGGGATAACCCCGGTTGTCCTTTTCCCGCGTGCTATATGTTATGATTGGCGTTAATTTTCCCTCGCAATGGGGTTTTTCGTTTATGGCGATCACGGAAAAGGAACCGAGGAACTGGTTTTTTTCGCAATGGGGCTCTCCTTTTCTTTAGTTGAAGAGATTCTACAGCTTAGCTTCGCAGCTGTGACATCACCCCAAAACTACTATTTCCACATTTTTCAAGGTTCAACAAACTCGTCTTCATCCGAGATCGGGATGAGGGTGCTAAAATGCTTCAGCCTTCGATTTGACTTCGGATTTCGGTTGCGTCGATAATTGACGGTACTGTTTTTTCGTCGC
The DNA here is from genome assembly GCA_947359465.1 of Metellina segmentata. Lineage (NCBI taxonomy): Eukaryota > Metazoa > Arthropoda > Arachnida > Araneae > Tetragnathidae > Metellina > Metellina segmentata. Next base: position 9,380,996 of record OX375876.1, on the reverse strand, counting down.
GTGGATCGCTAGTCCAACTTTGCTGTTCTGCGAGCCACGGAGATTCTAATGCACGCCGAAGTCTGGGAAGGAATGTCATCGGTTTAAGTCTTGGATCATTTATTCGTCAAGTCTTCCCCAGCTTGATTTCATGGAGCAACCTAAGGAATCAAGGATTGCTCTAGGGTCAGAGTATTTCAGGCACCATTGAGATATATAGGAATTCCGTATTCGTTGGATCCTACAACGCGATAAAACCGACCCGACGCCCAAATGAGGAGCCCTGGACACTCTCTGGAATTTAAGCACTAATCACTTCCCTAACTCCAGCATCGAACTCGACCACAGTAACCAGCGGTCCCTTCGAAGAGAAATAAAGAATAATTTGACTCTCCAATATTGCGTTGCGACTTTTCTTCGTATAGGGTTTCACTATGTTCCAGAATATCCCACTGCGTCCACTTCGAAGTAGCGAAAAACATCATCTGGTGAGTCCACCTTTATAAACTTTTTATTCGAAACACGTCAGTCATTCATCCGATTTTGCCTTTACCTTTCGCGAGGCATTTTTGTTCATTAATCACGGCCAATCAAAATTGTATCCAGTTAACCTATATCGGAGTATCATTTTACGAACCTTCTTTTTAATACGTTAAATTTCACTAAATCTCCACTTTTTCACCACACTCGTGAAACATAATATATGTACACTGATGTCCACCCAAATTGCAACACCAAGAAATACAAGAGATATCACAACAAAATTTATTTTGTTGATAACATGTTGACCAAGTATCAAATGATTAAATTTATAGACTTTTGTGAAGTGTGGTTCCTGCCAAAATCAGTAGCCAGAGTGGCCACCATTGTTGATCACCGTTGCCACACGCCTCGGCATTGATTCAAAGAGACTTTGGATGTGTTCTTGGGGTACAGCAGACCAAGCAGCTTTCACACGTTGCAAAGTTGATTTGGTGTGGCAACTGGGGATGTAATCTGGGTCAATCGTTGAGCAACCATGGACCACATGTTTTCTATCGGCGAAAGATCCGGAAAGCGAGCTGACCAGGGAAGCAATTCAATTTGGCGATTGACGAAGAATCCTTGGACAATGCGTGCCACGTGTGGTCGCGCATTATCCTGTTGAAATATGGCTGTGGGCAAGCCCTGAAGGTAAGGAAGGACAACTGGCTCCAACACCTCGGAAATCTAGCGCTGGCTGTTTAAAGTACCGGCAATGCGTACTAGAAGAGTGGTGATATCCAATACCGCCACATGCCATAATACCCGGTGCAGGACCAGTGTGGAGGTGCATAACGCAGCTGTTCAGCATCCTCTCTCCACGGTGTCTCTAGACTCGAATCCGACCATCGTGGTGTTGCAGACAGAAGTGTGACTCGTCAGTAAAGACAATTTCATTCCATTCTGCCGTCCACATCCTTCTTTCATCGCACCATTGGTGGCGGAGACGTCTACGGAGGTAGATGCGATCGAACACGTCGGTCCGTCATACCCTCCTGGATCCAACGATCACATATCCGCATTACAGTTGTTTGGTTTCGTCCAACACGACTACCAATTTCCCTGAAAGATAATCCACAATCTCGGTAGGCCACTATCCTTCCTCTGTCGAACTCGGATACTTGATCTAAAGATGATCGCTGTTTGCTACGAGGCATAATTGATCGTTTTTTTGAAAAAAAAAAACCACAAGAAAAACACAATTGCCGTACTTGAAATCGTCGAAATCTCCAAGTCTTAAATAGCGCTTTAAAGTGGCGCCACAGGCGCGCGTGATGTGCGTCTGCTCTGAAATTCTAAACATTTGCATATCTCACCTCCACTAATGCATGTTGTAAATTTCATATTATTTGAATTCTTCCTTTAGGGTGTTGCAGTGGCCAGCAGTGTATAATGTATGTTTGTGATATTCTTATTGTCTTTTCAGGTACACCAGATCATGACAGACTTAAGGGTTGTCTCTCAGGGATGAATCAGAAGGTAACAATACGCATTTCTATGATTATGATTCATAAGAGGGTAATAGAGAGCGAAAATAATGGAAACTTTTGGGAACATATATCAACAGGAGTTTGACTAAAGACAAGTAGAGGCGGCAATTGTAGTCAATGGGCAGACATGAACTGCTCAACAGAGAAAGTATTCTAACTTGCGCACTCTGTGAAAATGTACACTGTAGTTCGAAATGCCCTGAAGTACGTTTCAGAGCTATAAACAGGTTTCACGTTGAACTCTTTCTTGAACACACTAAAGTAAGGTTTGTAGACTATAATCATCTCACTATGAGCAAGATACCACGCTGTGTTTTCCAAGACAACGCTTGCTGCCCCTTGGCCAATGTAAAATCCAGATAAAATCCTAAGAACCATGTTTACTGTAAGTCGCACAACTTCTAACACCTGTTCATCCAGGAACAATCAAACTGATGTAGTGGACATTATAAAGCATGCAAAGAGTTGCAGAGCAATTATAACTTACAACTGCCACAAACATTGAGTAACTTATGGTATGAAAATTTATGCTGCAGAAAAAGCATTTCGTAGTATTATTCGAAATAAATGAGTCTACTCCTTAGAGACATAACAAAAGAATAAACCTTCCATGTGGTTCCTACTAGATATCTCGTTCGTCAAGAGCTGACCAATTTTAACAATGACACAGTACTTCTGCTTCGAGATTTTGTTTTTCAATTTTTTGTGATCATCAAGATCTGGTAAGATTTTGCTGATGACGAGATGCCGCCTCGAGGTATATCGTATAAGATCTGGTCAGGTTTGCTTATGACGAGTTGCCTCGTCGAGATTTTTAGTCCACCAAAATCTGGTCAGTTTTGCTAATTAAGAGATACCTCACCGATATATATCGTCCATCAAGGTGTGGTCAATTTTGCTGAAGACGACAAAAAAATGAAATTCCTATTTTAAAGTTATTCTTTTGTATTTATTTTAATCTATAGTTAAGTTTTTCAAGATGCTCAGAAAGTTTTCAAGACCAAATAAATAATTGAACTGAATTAAAAAATCAAATCAACTAGCAAAAAACGCTGAATTTAAAATTGACGAAAAAACAACTGAACAGATATTTCCGGCAGTTGAGAGAACAAAATTTAAATTCATTTCGATTGAAAATAATATGAACATAATATAACATGTGATCATCACGAAGTGGGGCTAAACTCACGTAGACCATTACGACGACTGCCTTTAACAACATCGCATCGTCTTTAACACTAGAATAGCCGGATTTTAGACTTACTTAAAACCGCCATCGGGGATAAACTTGACCCTCATAAGAAATGTAAGCCATATCGAAGTAAACTTTTTAAAATTTTTATTGGATGTTGAAATAACAATGTATAAAAGTTTTTATAGGTTTAAAAAAAATTTCGAGTTAGTTTTTTAAAATATAATTTTTTTTTAGTTTTTAGAGCCAATTCTTTTTTTTCTAAAAATGTTATTCTTTTGGAATAAAAAAAAATTACGATATATAACAGTATATAATGTAATGTATAACACTACACAATATATACATTTTTTTCCAATGGCAAGGCAGTACAATTACGAAGACAAATACAAATACAATACAATACAATACAAAGTACAGAGTTGACCGAGGTCATTTTAGCCTTATACAAGGCCAGAAGTGATGATCACTTGTGAAGGGGCACCCAGTGGGTGGACCATCATTGTGCCTAACAAAGGTCAGCACAATTTACATCCATGCCCTAACCCCGGATTCGAACCAGGAACCTTCCGATTCAGAGGCCAACACATTGACCACTAGACCGGTTGGTCGGCCACTACACAATATTATACATTATATAAAACTATATTGTCTCTCTCTCTCTCTCATGTATAATATTACACAATATTATACATTACATTATACTATACTTGAATATATATTACACAATACTCTTTCTAAAAGGATCTGCAGGAGTACATGATAAGAAAACAAACAATAGATACAAATGCAAATAATACAAACTAGTGCACAACATGTTTCAAAGTGAGAATAAAAAAAACATAACCTATGAATAAACACACAATGTGTTCCAAAGTTCAATATATACTAGCGCAGGTGGAACACTATGTACGTTTGACAGTGACAGCACACATTTATCACAAATTAGTTTTGGGCATCCCTCACAACGAACAGAAGTCTTATACTGTCCCTTGTAAAGTTCAGAGGCACATTTCTTTCATTTTGGAGTCTGTACTTGAGCAATTGGGGCATCTGTTGAGTAGAGCACCAAGTCGTAGTTCTTCCACGAGCGAATGAATAAATTCTCGAAGTGAAATTTTGGAGCCCGGGTATTCCTGGACAATTAGCCAATCATTGCGTACAGCAATGTCAAGGACGTCATAAAAAACATGAAGAGGCCACCTAAGAGTTCCACATCTCGTAGTATATTTCCTTAGAATCTGTTCTACTACATCTACCCCACATTTAGAATGATTGTAGTAAGTGAGAGTGTTCGGCTTCTTTGCACTCCAAGAGGGCAAGGGCCTAATTTTGACTCAATCCTCACGATATTTGTCACGTGGGACAAATCAATTTCTCACGACGCCAGGCCGGCAGCAGCCATGCTACATTTAAACTTGTTACCTTCCTCAACAGAAGCGACTAAGCACGCTAAGATTTCCCATTCTGCCTTTTTCCCCACGCGTGCAGGTCGGTGCGCTTTCTTCAGCGCCACTGTTGGTCCCATGGCTGTTTCCGGTGAGTGCCTTCGGTAAGCCGATATCCATGCTTCCCTACATTTATCCCCTGTCCTAACCCTAAATCGAAAGATAGCTAATCTAACATGAAATCCCACGAGGGCAAAATAACTCATCACTTGATATCCCCGTGTAATCCATCTTTGCTTTGACTTTTGAAATTATAAGTGTATTTGTAACATTTACGTATATCCAAGATCTATCTCCAAGAGATGAATAATTAAATAAATATAATCTGCCACTATACGATCTCTTCTCATTAATATTTTCATTTCAGCATTCACTTTAATTTTGCCAGAGTGCAAACATTAGGCCTAGTGAAAACTTAGCTCTTTATATGTTACCCTGTAACAATATTGTTTATACCGAAAAATGCTTACACTCTGATCGAAATCAAACACTCCGAGAACACAGCTGTGGAAAATGGCGTCGAGTTTCGTTCTCGATAGTAGCTATAGTAGGACTGGTTTCCCTCCAAAAGTTCTGTAGCACACCAGCGCTGCTAGGTTGCGGGCGCATTTCAGAGAACAGTCAGAGTGCTTAGAGCGAACCCACTAACTGTCGCTATATTCATCGCAATAAGAGGTGCAAGTTTCCCCATGCGCAGAAAACAAAAATGAGGCATCGGGAAAAACAGACATTCACTTGAAAATCGGTCATTTTTTCTTATGAGGATCAAAATGACCCCTGTTGGCTGTTCTAGGTATTTCTTCGATTATTTAATTTACAATTAACATAGAATTATGAAAACTGTACACGGTACACTTGGAAGCATTATAAGAAAAGTTAAAAATATGAGCTTCGAAATTCAACTGTATGGTCAAATAAAGCAATTGGAAAAAGGGTCAAAAAGACCCCAACGGAGCTTCTACAAGGGGTGTTCGAATGAAAAGGTACGAAACGTCGTAACAACGTAACCGTTAACATATTTGCCTATGCCGCTATGGGAAAACGTAGCGAGACATCTAGGCATGCGATTGGAATCACCGACGTGGATCGGAGCATGCGCGGGAGCCCGCATGCGCAGGAGAGAGCAGAGGCTCTTATAAAGAGCGCCGTCCAATTGACGCGGCAGTGTGTGTGAGGACAGGATGGTGTTCGCATTGCAAAATTCGACGATTGATGAGCAGCGAGGTGTTATCCGATTTCTGACAGCGGAATGTGTTAAACCGGCCGTTATTCATCGCCGGATAGTGACTATATACGAGGAAGACTGTGTGTCCGACAAGTCAGTGTGAAAATGGAGTGCCCGTTTTCGTGCAGGCCGTGAGAGTTTGATTGATCACTCGAGACTAGGCCAGGCAAGCACAGTCATCACGGCCGATCTCATCGACAAGGTGGACGACCTAGTGAGAAGTAATCGGCGTGTCACATTGCGAATGTTGACGGTGAAGGTCGTTGGAACAGTGTGGACAACTGTTCACGACAGGTTGCGTATATCGGAAGGTGTGCGCGCAGTGGGTCCAAAGCAGATCACCGACCAGCAAAAGGAACTGCGTATGGGGCTAGCACTTCAACATCTGAATCGGTATCATGAAGACCTCGCTTTCCTGGCGCGGATTGTCACAGGTGATGAGAGCTGGTGCCATCACTACGAGCCATAGACAACTCGGGACAGCATGCAGTGGAAGCATGCGTCGTCACCTCCCCCTAAAAAGCTCAAAGCCGTGGCGTCAGCAGGGAAGGTGTTGCTCACCGTCTTTTTCGATATCCAAAGTCCGCTACTTGTTGAATTCCTCGAGCACAGAAGAACCATTAACTCCGATGTGTACAGTGGGACACTCCGAAGCCTACGCAGGTCAATCAAGAACAAAAGACCGGGGCTGTTCACGGAGGGTGTGATTCTGCTCCATGACAACGCGCGTCCACACGTCTCCAGGATCACACTCGCGGAACTCGCCAAATACAAGTGGGAGCAGCTTGATCATCCGCACTACAGCCCGGACATGTCGCACTGCGATTTCCATGTATTTAGTCCCCTGAAAAAAAACATCTGAAAGGGAAGCGGTTCGACTCGGACGACGAACTCAAGGACGTTGTGAAGGACAGGGTCTTGTCTCGGACACAGGAATTCTGGAAACAATGAATCCTTCGGCTCGTTAATCAATGGGATCGTTGTGCTCAGGCCTTTGGTGTATACTTTGAATAATATCTTCATATATTCCCATAGTGTCGTTTCGTACCTTTTCATTTGAACAACCCTTGTAGTGTTAAAATAGACGAAAAAACAACTAAACAGATATTTCAGTCAGTTGAGAGAACGAGTTAAATTCATTTCGATTAAAAAAATGTGTAAAATAAAATCTGATTTCTGATTAATTTTTAAAACACTTTACATAGCATGAAATAATTTGTGAAAAACGAATATATATTTTTTTAAATAAAAAAGGCACTGAATTAACACATAATTTCCTTCAATAACGAGCATTATATATATCAAGATCATAAGTCATCACAGATTAATGACACGCTATTAATTGTCTTAATTCCCTTCGATAGTGAGTATAATTCTAAACAAGAGACAAAATATTTCCATTTCGAGTATTAGAATCGAATATTATTCCGAATAGTTCGAAACATTAGAGATTCAGTAAAGTTTGCAAAAATCATACATTCGATCATATTTCCGAGAAAAATACACATTTTACAGCATTTGGTCCATTGAGTTCACGGACATAAGTCTTGCATGTTCTAACTTCAGCAGTGTAATACAACTTAAACATTACTCAGCCTTAGAGCTGTATTTTCAAAGCTCTCTGGATATTTAACATATTGTATTTGTGAATGCATTAATGCAAGAATAAGTCAAATGTTTCTTTTTCTTTAAGGAGAAAGATATAGCTTTTTCATGGTTGGACGCAGGAGACCTTTCTCAGTTTGACGATGAATTTGATGCTTTCAACGAAGTATATTGTCCTCTGAAAAAAAACGCAAGGGTGAGTTTCAGCCTTTAACGTATATCTCTTGCTATTCTTTTATCCTATCAGCATAACCAGATTGCCCGCGTGGTTTGGTGTAGTATTATTTTAACCCCCAACTCGTGACATAACTAATAATCACTTGGATTTATTTGAAGAATACTAGAAAAAATTGTACTGTTTTCTCTCAAAACTGGTTATGACTCATGCTGAGAAATTTGTAAGTTGCAGAACGGATATATTCCCATGTGAACCCCCTCGGAGTATTAAAGAATTAGATTGCAGTTGGATGATTAACTTCGTTGAATACTTTAATCAAATAAAATTGTTTAAAAATTACTAAGCATCATCAAATATAATCTCCAAGGATAAATGGCCCGTTATAGGACGTGTGCATTACAAAATTGATTTAATTGGGTCAAACTTTATTTACCTATTTTTTAAACCTGACTGTGCGTGATTAATGGTTAGGTTTAAACCCTTTTTCACCACTACCAGTCAACTTTTAATGATCATTGGGTATGCATGAATCTCTTTGCACTTAAACTTACCTCGCATGGTGTTTTTTGAGCAATATGGGTAAAGCAATATTATTGGAATACTTAATTTCTGATCAACACTGGTAAAACAACGATCTGCGTTAGGCGATCGTTTTATATTCTATGTTTTTTCCATGGCGATTTGGAATATAATGATTTTGATGTTTCGTATCTCGTTTTGTTCGTGACATCACACAAATAATCAAAACAATTAGAAGCTCCGCCTGCTCGAAAAGACACGCAACCAATCAAAACTTTAATAGCCACTGAAGATACAGCAGACTCTAACGTTTTATATAATAAGATGTTCAAAAGCACTATATTTCATGCGTCAAACAAGCGTTAAAAATAATAAAACTGATTACTCTTATCAAAATAACGAAAAAAAACCATATTTTCTTATATTGTGTAGTGAGACATAAACAAACACTTTCCCCTGAGAATTGATTGTTAAAATTTTAAAGACCTCTATAAATATATCGGTAACTATTGCTTATAATATTTTGTGAATAATTGCCAACGACTTTGGTGAGGAAAACCTGAGACTAGAATTATTTCATCTTTATTAATCATCTTTCTGTATGTTCAATTGGAATTATGGTACTTCTAAAAACAAGCTATAAGTCATTCAGAGTTATATAACAGTACACGTAAATGAAAATCGTATAGATGAGTCAATTTGTATGGATTGGATACGTAACATAAAAACTAAGTGTTTACTTGTTTAATGTAAGTAAACACTTAGTGTACGTACTTACACTTAGTAAACACGTATATGTATTTATTTTCGAAAAAGGAAGCCTTCTAAATAATGATCAAATCTGCTAAGTAAGACGTGATGTTTCTTGGGGCAGTGGTAACACAGTTGGAAGATCCACGGATTAGAGACCAATCAGTTGGAAGTTCAAGAGTGTCCAACCAAAAACCGTAGAGGATATAAGAGATGGTATAAGTTAAATTTGTAGTGGATTTAAATGTCTTCATGTTGGAATGGTGTCGAATATTGAATAGGGTCAAATACAGGTTTGACCTCATCATCGGACTATGGATCAGTTGCAATGTGTTGACCTAAGATCATTTCCATCTGGATTGATCCCGGACAGTCTCCAACAGAGAGCTATTTGTGTTAGAAGTAAATTCAACTACTTAACTACCTATTCCATCTTAAAAATTGTTCTAACTATCAGAAGCTGAATGACTGGTTTATTTTTCTTCTATTCATATTATCTGTCCTTTTTTCATTCCAGAAAAAGAAGTTCTTCAAAGTTGTTAATGGAATGTTTGAAGTATATGCGGTATGACTTTTAGTATATGTTATAAAATTAGTATTTAGATAAACATGCAAAGGAGTTGCTGTTATTCTAGATTCTCAAATATCAATAATATATACACGGAAATCGAAAATTTAGGGATTGTGAAATAAGAAATTCAAAGTAGTAAGGGTAAAAATTACAGCCGAAATGTAGATCATAGATCAGACACGAAACCATATAACTTCATGTGATACCAAGACTCTCATATATCTACTGTCAAGAGATTACAATGCCAGGTGACGCGACTCGTCATAAACTAAGATTTTCAAGTTCTCAATGGGAAACTTGTACCGATGTAAAAAACGTTTAAGACGGCCGCGGTTAAGCAGCCGGAGAGATGGTAGTTCGAAACTCGATGCAATCTAAAACAATTCTGTATGTAGGGAAAGTGCAGGTTAAGTCTGTCCTTTCTCTAAATGTCGAAACGATGGTTTGGTGTGGACGTTTGGAGAGTGGGTTTTGAGATTTGTTCCAAAGCGATGTTAATTTAACTACCTACCAAATTAATTGCTTTTCCTGCGCATTCGTATACATATTATCAAAAATACGTTAAGAATTTACGTAACCTTTTTTGGACAGTATTTAGGGTTCACGGGCCAAACTTTGATAACAGATGGACATTCGTTCAAACGCACATGGTCATACGCATGGAAAGAGAGCTGACACAGAAGATAGAAACATTGGTCCGGGAGGATCGAACTTGCGCTTCATACAAGAGCAGTGAGCACACCTAGTAAACAGAAATCCCTTATAAACATTAATAATCCATTACAGTACGCATTACGTTTCCGTAATTATCAATCTTCCGCTAGCCCAGAGACACCGATACCATGGTAACGTCAAACTACACTCTTTCAGTAGGGTTGAGTGACGTCAGATATGCAAATGCATTGAAGTTTACGAGCTGCAACGTATTCCGTGTGTTTTGTCTTCATCCGTTTTCGTGAATCTTTTGTGAGAAAATTATAGAGAACACGATGCCGATTTAGATTGATGTTTATTTCATTGTAAAATGAACAATTGGTTTGTTTGTTGATTGTGGTTTTGTGGCGATATATTACAAACACAAAAGTTATTTAAAAAATATAAAAATATAACACACTGTCAGAGGAGTGCGCTAAAGCTGCAACTATCTCTGACTGGTAAATATATATCATTCAAACAATAATTAAGTAAATACATATTTATATCATTCAAACACGTAATTTAATGAAAGATCAAAATAAAAATTAAAAAAAAAAGGCAAGTGTATTTAACCAGAAAACGAAAGTTAGAAGAAAAGTTAAAACTAACCATGCAAGCGCGCTGAAAGCTGCAGACATAGCATGGTTGTAGTTTTAACTTTTCTTCTAACTTTCGTTTTCTGGTTAAATACACTTGCCT